>CM019122.1:23767525-24413966 GCA_009720345.1 Fragaria iinumae | reverse complement strand
TCTAGTATGTTCTTGTCAAAATTTGCAACAGTCTGATCCTCATGGAACACCACATCTCTGCTTCTGAATAACTTCTTGGTTATTGGATTCCATAACCGGTAGCCCATCTCTTCATTACCGTACCCAAGAAAGATGCACGGCACGGCCTTGTCATCTAGCTTCGATCTTTTCTCCTTTGGAACATGTGCAAATGCTTTGCACCCAAATACCTTCAAGTGAGAATATGAAGCGCTTCTACCGGTCCAAACACTCTCTGGAGTCTCCAAGCCCAACGGTACACATGGTGTTCGGTTGATGAGGTAACATGCAGTTGTCACTGCTGCGCCCCAAAACTCTTTCGCCAGGTTAGCTGTCTTTAGCATGCTTCTCACTTTCTCCAAGATGGTGCGGTTCATCCTCTCTGCTACACCATTATGTTGTGGGGTGTCAGGAACTATCTTTATGTGTCTAATGCCATGCTTCGAACAATAACCTCTAAACTCGTTCGAAGTGTACTATCCACCATTATCACTGCGGAGACACTTGAGAGTTCGTCCCGTCTCCCTCTCAACCATGGCATGGAACTCCTTGAAGGTTTGGAACACCTGGTCTTTTGATTTCAACAAATACACCCAAACCTTCCGTGAAACATCATCAATAAAAGTAACAAAATACTTGTTATGACCTAGTGAGTCAACTTCCATGGGGCCATATACATCAGTATGTACTAGGTCTAAAAGATTCTCCTTCTTGGCGAATGTATTAGAAAAGCTGACTTTCTGCTGCTTACCAAACAAACAGTGATCACAAGAGTCAAGAAAGGTACCTTTGGCAAAGGGAATAAGAGACTTCTTTGCCAGAACTTGCAATCCCTTCTCGCTCATGTGGCCCAGCCGCTTATGCCATAGACTTGGGGAAGAGTCTTCTCCAACGTTCAACTACCCTTTACATATCTTGCCGTATGTCTTGTAGAGGGTACAACACAGCTTCCCTCTAGCCACCACTAGTGATTCTCTGGTAAGCTTCCACTTTTGGTCTCCTCCGTGATGATGATATCCTTCCCGAACAAGCACGCCGGTTGACATCAAATTGAGACGTAAGCCGGGAACATGTCGAACATCTTTCAACATAAGCTTGTTCCCCAAATCAGTCTCAAGGCAAACGTCTCCAACTCCTGCAATCTTGGAGTATCTTTACAATCCTAAATTCTCCACCTCTATATGTAGAGAAGAACTCCTTATTTGGAGTGGCATGGAAAGAGGCTCCGGAATCAACGACCCATGGAACACCGAGAGTATCGTCATGAACATGTAGGCATTCTCCTTCAAGGCAAAGGAACTCATACACATCATTGGACACGGCAGCGGTTGTGTTCCTTGTGTCATCTTTTGGTTGAGAACTGTCTTCTCGCACCTCCCTTGGATCATTTTTCATCTTGTGACAATTTTTCTTCATGTGCCCAAAAATGCCACAATGATGGCACTTTCTGTTGAACCTCGTTCTGGATCGGCTTACACTCCTTCCATGACCTTTGGATCCTCTACTCTTGCTCCTTCCTCTGTTCTCCGCCACAAAGACTTGGCTATTGTCGGAGCTAGAGGATTTTCTCCTTGTCTCTTCATTCAACATGTTACTTTTAACATTATCCATAGTCAATTTACCATCAGGAACAGAATTACTTACAGTGATTACAAAGGTCTCCCAATTGTCTGGCAACGACCCCAACAACAACAATGTTTGTAATTCATCATCGATCGTCATCCCCATGGTCGTCAATTGATTGATTGTACTTTGGAAGTTGTTTAGATGTTCGGTGACCCTCACGCCTTCACGATACTTCATGTTAACAAGCTCTTTAATTAGAAAAGCTTTCTTGGCGGTGGTCTTCTTCTCGAATAACGACTCCAACTTTGTCCACAACTCATGCGCATCAGTTTCATTTGCCACATGGTGGAATACACTATCATCCATCCACTCTCGGATATGGCCGATTGCCTTACGATTCATCTTCGTCCAATTAGCATCTGAAGTCCCTTCTGGCTTAGCCTCAACTCCTTCGATGGGCTCATGCAAATCTTTGCAATAGAGTATGTCCTCCATTCGTGGCTTCCATGTAATCCAATTTGAGTGGTTGAGTCGAACCATTGTACTCCTTGAACCTTCCATTTTAACGTCCACGCCCTACGAACCAAGGGCTCTGATACCACTGTTGGGAAAATAATATAATGGAAGTAACAACTTAAAACCACACAAAAGATAAATATGCAAAGATGTAAAAGATAGAAGAAATGGAACACCGGATATAACGTGGTTCGGCGATGTGCCTGCGTCCACGGGGTAACAATAACAATAACTTCCACTATGAAATAATGGGTACACGAGATACACAACTTCAAGAACAATACTTGAAGGAAACCCTCTCTCACACTTGTTTTGCTATCAACTACTCTACACTCTCAACTTGGAGTGGATACTCTTCTCTACTTGGAAGATGAATGTTTCTCTCTTGGAAGAAATGCTTGAGATAGATGAGATGCATGGAATGAGCAAATGACTCTATTTTTATAGGCTAAGGAGGAACCATCTAGACCTCTCATTAGTGATCTCCCAATAAATGATACTTCATGAGTCTTCTTGTAACTCATGCCTTGACTATAACCCCAAAACCATTCATGTAACCTTGTGTAACTTATGTAACTTTTGTGTAACTCATGTAACTTTTGTGTAACTCGTGTAACTTATGTAACTCATGAAACATTTCATATTATTTTCATTACTATTTTACTTATTTTGGTCTAGATATTATAACAGTTGCATGGCATGCAGTTGATCAGTTATCTAGTCTTGGTCCCAAATACATATTTCTATATATGCATGAATCATGATTTTATATATTGAAGAATGATGACCTTGTACAATCAGTTGAAGAAGATATCTATTTTTTTTTTTTGAGACTAGAAACTGAGTCCTCGAGAACAGATGTCACCTACAATTATATCTCCAGACTCTAGAAATGAAAAAATTAGACATCTGATATTTCTAAAATCTGTCCACCCAAACTTTAATTCCTCAGACTTCAAACAAATTGTTGTTTTCTTCCTTCAGTAAAAGCTGTCTTTTACATGCCAAGATGAAATTTGATGAGGATTTTTCACTTTTGACAAATCTAATTATATATACTGAACGAACAAAACTAGACTACTCTATAATAATTTCTATATATATTTTCAAAAAAATAAATAAATAAATAAATAAATCTATATATAGGAATCTGTCCGAGGAAGAAAGCTAATTTTAACTATATTCGCTTGGGAAATAGATATACAAAAGCAGGGAAGAAAATAAATGTAAAGAGTAGAGTAACCAAAGTTCTTGGTTTCTGGGGTCACATACGGGACACTAACATGTGATACCGCTTAGGACATATTGGGAAGAGAAAATCAGAGCCATCTCTTGATACCAGAATATAAAATAACATGGTTTCTTTCAACTTACCGTTTGCTCATCATTATCATTCATGTTTTGTATTACTCAAAATATACCACATAACAACTTGAAAAGATATCCAAAGCCAGAAAAGTGCACAAAGAGATAGACCAATGCAATAATCACAGAAACAAGATCCAAAGTTATTGAAAGTTGTAATATTTTCATTTCGAGAATACTACTCGGTGCTAGCTTGCTATATCTATCTCTGTCTGCACTGTTTGCTCCATAATCCATATACAGCCATCATTTGGTTCTTTCATGCCTTCCCTCTTTTCATTCCCATTTCCCCAATCTTTCATATTTAGCTCCACTTTCATGGTCTCCCTTGCTTCATTCTAGATTCTACTGCAATTAGCCCTGCACTGTATTTTGTAGTTAATTCATTCTCCAACAGATATGAAGAACATGAGTACTATTCTAAAGGCAAGGCTGCTAGAGGATCAATTTCCACCACCACTAATGTGGGCAGGAGCGCCTCCTAAAGTAGCGGTGGACTCATCAAGTAGTAGTCGGTACACGCGTAGGTCCATTGAGACACTGGTTGTTGTTCTAGCAGTGATCATAATAGTGGGTGTTATTGCAGGGTTCTTTGCTCGATTATGTGGTGGAAGGCATCTTGGTGACAATGGTGAGTATGACATCGAAGGATGGGTGGAGAAGAAGTGCAGGAGTTGTATTGATGGTGGACTTCCACCACAACCTACACCTGCACAGCAGCCGAAGGCTGGAACAGAAGAAGCAAAGAAGTGAAGCATGGAAGTAGGAGTAGATGGGCTGCTTAACATTTACAACCATATATGTGCAATGTGTAAGAGTTAAAGTTAGGAATCTTAACGTAAAACCATGTTATGATGTGAGTTCCCCCTAATGTGATATGACTTTGCTTTTCAGTTGAACTGGTTTCTTTTCTTTCCCTCTGTTGTGTTTATGGTCTCTAAATCTAGTTCCATCCACCTGACAAAACGTCGCTATTGAGACCTCACTCATATGGTGGTTTCGATAGAGGAAATGCTAAATGGGAAATTCTAAGCTTTCAGAGTAATAAGATTGGAATGGAAAAACTAGGCCTCTTCACACATTGTGATTTAGTTTAGGATAATGCCGGAGTTTTACATTCTACAGCACAGACATATATACGCTGCATTATTGTTTGCAGTACTATACATTACTACTACAAGTCTACAAATAGGAAACATGCGCAACAACAGCCATAGCATATATAAATCAGCTCATCAAGAACTTCATCAAAATATTGTTGATTTGCTTGTTGTCTTTCTTTATTTGGTACATTTAGATGAGCTTAATCACAATGCAATTCCCTTCCCCAATGGGACCATTGTGTATTGCTTTGTTTTCTTTCTTTTTAGAAAACTTCTATTTGATTTAGCTTGCTTCTGGTTTTTTTTTTTTTTTTTTTTTTTTTTTCTCTTGGGACTACTCAGGACTATTTGACCATTGTGGCTTTTCAAAAGTTGATCGACCGGTGTGGCTTTTCTAAAGCTGATCTTAAGCATGCTTTTGCTTCTTTCTGTCACAATTATCATTGAAAAAGGCTTTCTGGACACCATCTCTTAAGATTCTCAGGTTGTAAGCATTGCACCTACACATATATTAGCATATTGTGATTAACTCTCAGGCACTACCTATATTTGTATGGATTTAGGGTGATCTGGTCTATCTCTCCCTACAACTCAACAATTACACAATCTCTCATACAAACAACTACAAATCTTCGATCTAATCGAAACCAACGCTAAAGCACTTCGTCTTAGCATTCTTACTTCTAGAGAGCTCTCCGGAGTTTCGTTATGGCCCGCATTCCTTTGGTTACTCTGCTCGCTTCAAACCGAGTATCGATTCGAACGATTAGGAGACTACTCGTAAATTCTCATCCGCGAGGTGACACCGGAGCCCACTTTCGTTTGGTTTAGAAGTCTAGGTCAGCGCACCTCGTTACTTTTCGCATCCGCGCGGTGGCATGCCCCGCACCCCCCATAAGCATTTGGTTCTACTATTTACTTCTCTCCATGCTGAGGATCGTGGCCAACACATTGGCACGCCCAGTGGGACCAGGGTAATCTCTGACGTCACCTTCATTGGGATCGAAAACAAAGATGCGATAATGGATTGGCGCGATTGGCACGAAAAATGGGCTGCTATCGACAGAAGACGTGTCGAACAAAAAGCTGCCCACAAAAGGGTATATGCCGAACGAATGGCTGCCATCCTCAAGTGACATGCTGAGCAATCGGCTACCAGAGAGGCTGCTGAAGAAAAGGAAAAGGCCAAATGGAAGGCCTTTTTAGAGGAGTTTCGTCGACGAAAGGATGCCTTGAGAGACATGTCGGCAAAAATAAGAATGAAACAAGTGTTGCTTCTCGTGAAACGACACAATGAAAAGGCTTTACAACGCCAACTTTTTTTTAGACGGATTTACATCCAGAGAAGAAATCATTTTGTGAATCAATGGTGAAGTTCCACCTCCAACCGAGGACTACCATGGGGAGTATGACCAGCAAATTCCATTCCACCTCCAACCGAGGACTACCATGGGGACTATGACCAGCAAATTCGCTCTGTTAACGTTAACGTGGCGTCTGAACAAGAAGTCATTCCCTCCATGGGCAGAGACTCATATGTAGTCACTGGTCAAACACATGAGACTCACCCCCTGACAACCAAGAGGAAATTAAAGGCTCGTGTAATTGTGGTCTTACTACTGGGCACCGCCATGATCGAGGACACGATCAAAGGCTTGGAACATTTAATTCTCGATCAAGTAGGACCGTACATGCATATGAAGATGTTCAAAGTTGTGCTTGGCTTGCCTTTGGAACAAACTTAACTACTGGGCGTGGTCAGAATGATGATCAAAGACATGGTCAGCTTGTCCAGTTTACTTATCAATCACGTGCTATCCTCACTAAGCCAATTTGTGGCTTTGCTATTGATCTAGACAAGCTCCGCCGTGTAACATGCAGATTAAGGCAAAACAATGGCTTAAATATTATATATAGAAAACGCGTTTACATCCAAATTCGGCCAGAATGGCAACTCAATGGGTTGTTCTATTATTCGCAATACAAATTAACTCTGGCTTGTAACGTTCGAGCTCCTACCCTTTCAGGAAAAAGAGTCTCAGAATGATAGTCCCTTAGAGGCATCTCACCATGAGGCTTACGGTTTTACTATGCCTACCGCTGAGGTGGAGTTCAATTCGCCTCTCTATGTTGCTTTCAAGCATGATTTCGCAAGGAAGGAATATACGATGACAATTACAATTTGATCATTGGCTCCACAATCAACAGCCGATATGCGGCCAGTTCTAAACATGTCGCGCACTACGATGTAGTCGGCAACAATGATGATCTCAACACCAAACAATCCGCGAGAACGCAGTTGAAGATCATGCTCGGCCAAACAATAAGGGTACGTGGGGGGCAACGAGACATACCTTACGAACCACCTTGTCCAAATTTTCAAGTTGTTGACGACTTGACGCACAACATTTCAGCTCAACACTTGGAAATTCTCGACAACGAGAGTCTCATGCCAGGAACATAACGACGTCGAGGCTTGGAGTGAAACATCGGTGGCCTCCCCCCTGGCCTTACGAAAGGTAACTAATCATGCTATGATTCCTTCTTTTCTTTACTCCTAGCTTTTACTTTAGCTTTTACTTCCGTTTTCTTTCATTTTTCTTTCTTTCATTTTTCTTTCTTTCTTGCATTGAAAAAAGAAAATAAAAAAAATCGAAAAAGTAGAAAAATATAAAAAGAGATTCTCAGTTTTGCTAAAATGCAAGACAACGTTTTTGAACTTTACTTAGAGGCCTATCCCTGAGGCTTGAAGACAAAAGGCATTCCACACGCCTTAGAGTTACTGCCAGCGAAGAGGAGTTGAAACAAGGTTGCAATGCTGAAGTTGCAGTAGCCACTACTAGACAGCCAACTTCGCGGACTAGCCTGGAATGATTCAGAAAGAATCATCAGGCGAGCCTTATATCAATAGAAAGCCTTGGATGTCTATTTTCTAGAGGATTTTACGGTTTATTATTCCAACATTCCTAGAGAGAGTCATGGCAGTTTGAATGTAGATAGGTCATGATACACGTGAATTTGCAATTTGCTATTTTATATGTTTTTTCGTGACCTTGCAACATGCTTTCCTTCACAGGGGGGAATCCATAGAAGTTTTTGTGTACCTTCATCCATGCACTAGATGCTACTCAAGGGTGATCCACGATCTTTTCCGGTGTCTGCCAACTTCAATGATGCACGGTACTACAACAACATCTCGCTCTTTCACTTGGGGGGGGGGCATATTAAAGTTTTGATGTCTTTCTTTCTTCCTAAATATCGTCGAACATATATCAAAACTGGGGAGTACATATAGGATAGAGATGTGTTCCAAATATCTAAAGACTTTAGACTTTCTTTAGGCCAATCCCTGTGGCTTATATTTCGAAATTTTGGTTGGCCAAAATTACAAAATCATACGGCCATAAGCTCAAGCCTATACTTAGAGCATCCATGAACTTTGTGTTTGACTCTCATTGATTTATACTGGGGGCAGCAAAGTGCATGGCCATTGTCATATGACTATGGTTTGAGAATCAAAGAAGGGGTTCCTTCACTTATGTTCGCTTAGCTATGGGCGGCGAATTAGAGGTCAACTTTTATGAGCAGTAACTATGAAAACCAAAAGTGGTTTTTAGAAGTTCATCTTTGACAGACCAGTTCATCCAAACACATTAAGTCTGATCATATATTTACAAGGCCAACACCTGTGGCTTTTTATCCATTCAAAGCAGCCATCCACCCAAGCTACATTTGTTCGAGGTGTATCTGTTCAAGATCAACCCACTCGAATTGGATCTATTCAAGGTCCATCTATTCGAGTTACTTCTACTCGAGGTACATGCATAACAAGCGAAATGGGCATATTATTCATGGTGATCCGAGTACGAGGTGATTCAAATCAAGATAAGTACATGATTGCCGATTATGTTATTTGCTACTATTGAAATTGCCTAGCTACTCCTCTGTTTGCCGAGGGTGCATTCTATGCTTCTTGGTCTATTCTAGAGACCTTTATCTACATATGAACAAGCTGAGTTTTGTCTCAGGGTCGAATTTTATCGAACAAGCCAATACCAGTGGCTTTGGAGCAGCCTGAAACATAAATCTCTTCAGTCATTCTTGAGATTCATGACCTCGAGGCTGGGGGGCAATGTTTTCACCCAAAATAACATTTTTATCAGACAGTAAATGTCTCAAGTCAATACGGGCCGAATCTGTGATCCACGTCACGTTATCAATAAGGCTGAAATATTGGGTTTGAGGGTGATTTCCATGCCTATGAAGTCGCGCGAGCTATGCGGTGGAGCATGCGGGAAGAGTTTACATGTGAACAGAGATGCTTGCACGCAAAGAAAGACAAAGTTTGCATAGAATGAGGACTTATAAAGACGTGAGCAATACGTGATCATTAAAATTCTTTTGTCTTGATTATGCTTGCATGCGAAGAGGAGGACTTCGCCTAGAAGTCCTGGATGTGGATTGCTATCAAGGTGTTATTCTACATAAGGGAGTTCGAGGATCTGGTCTATCTCTCCTTACAACTCAAGAATTACACAATCTCTCATACAAATAACTACAAACCTTCGATCTAATCGAAACCGACACTGAAGCACTTCGCCTTAGCATTCTTACTTCCAGAGAGCTCTCCGGAGTTTTGTTTTGACCCGCATTCCCTTTGGTTGCTTTGCTCGCTTCGAATTGAGTATCGATTCGAACGATTAGGAGGCTACTGGTAAATCCTTGTCCGCGAGGTGACACCGGAGCCCAGCTTCGTTTGGTTTAGAAGTCTAGGTCAGCGCACCTCGTTACTTTTCGCGTCCGCGCTGTGGCATGCCCCGCACCCCCCATAAGCATTTGGTCTACTATTTACCTCTCTCTCCCTACTACGGATCGTGGCCAAAACACATAATTTTTTCTGATTAATCATTCATCGGTAACGACGGTCCATTAATTTGGGTTCTTGGCGAATTTTATCAAACTATCTCCACTTTCAAGTATTGTTCAACCCTCTCCTGAACTTTTATTAAATAACTCACACACCATATATGTTAATGAGGTTTGAATCCATGACCTCAAAGTTTTCAATTAATATCCTTAATCAACCAAGTTACGGCTCACCGACCTTAAATGGACATGGATCACAAATCTCATATTGGTTCACAAGATTGGATCTAGAAATTTATCAAAACATCGAACATTGAGCAGATTGATTATCACCAATACTAAGTGCATCGCATGGGTATGAGGCTACTTTTAGTAAAACCGAGCTTATTTTGAATGTCTCTGACTTAGATGTCTGAGAACAATATATATGTTATTATTCTGGACTAATATCATGGTTGTTGTTAGTAAGCCCAATGGGGTCTGCTAAACTAATGAGATAGTAAAAACTAGGGGTGGGCAATTTGCACCAAAATGCGGTTTCTGACTCGAACCACAACGAAAAAATAACTCAATAACTGCACCAAACTAAAATGGTGTCGTTTTATGGTCACATCACATTGAACAACCATAAAAGCGGTTTAGTTGTGGGTAGGAGATATAATGCAACCGATTTAAATCAAACCCGCCGAATTACATTTTTCTTATTTTTTATTTTTTGATCTTTTTGGTTTGTAAATATATAAAAAAATTCATTTATGTTCAAATGTGTAGTTTGCAAGTTGCTATGTTTGCATGATTGTTGATATATGTGGGTTTCTTTAGTGATCATACATCGTGTTGTTAGTTGATTGATATTTGTATGATATTTGACTTGCGTGGACTCTAAATACAATCAAAATTTGTTCATGTTTTATCGAAATTGTTAGGTATCTCTTTCTTTTTGAAACAAATAGACGGGTCCAAACACCAAAACCGACCCATATCACACCAAAAATAGTGTAACCAAAATATTCGATCCAAAATATTTTAAAATGCGGTTGCGGTTTGAAAAATTACAAAGTCAAAAAAAAAGAAAAAAACAGTTTAATTACGGTTTGAACCTCAAACCGATCCGACTCGAACCGTGTCGACCCGAGTAAAAACATCTCTTCCTTTTCTTTAAGAGTAATTTTAAATACACACCCCTAATATCTTAATACACACCCTTTACTTAATACACTACCCATCTAGTCAATATTATACTAAATACACATCCCAAACTGTCTAAAATACCCTCGATATCCAAAAATAATAATAATTTGTATTTAATATAATTATCATATATTCACAACTCTTTTTATGTATTCTCTTTTATTTTCTGTTAGATTTTTTTTATCAGGTTAGAAAATTTTTCTTGATATTTTTCAAATTATAATCAAAATGGTGATATTATATTCGAACTCCGAATCTCCAATAATATGACATCAATTAGCTTGAATTTGAAGAAAAAAATAATAATTGAACATACATAATTTTTTCAAAGTTAAGAAACTAGTAGAAGTATAATAACATAAAAACTAGTTTTTAGTCTGCAAGATAAAAACTAAAGTTGTACATGTGATTATGACAGTATTTGAAATTCAGGTGATGAATTTTGGAGAAACAGTTTTTATTTATTTTCTTTTGATACGTAGTAATAATGGAGAAGAGTTAGGTTTTAGAAAAAATGAAGTTTCTTTTTTTTTCTTTTTTTTCCCTAATAATTTATGGATGTTTTTGTAATTAAGCATACCTATAAAATCTGATGTGAAATATAAAATAATAGGGATGTGTATTAAGATATTAGAGGTGTGTATTTAAAATTTCTCTTTCTTTAAAGCGCGTCTTTCTTTGATGTCTACATTTTTTTTTCTCAAGAAATATTTGGGCAGCGACTCCGAAACGACTCTTGGGCGTGGACTCGTGATTCCGCGGATTCGGTGTATCCGCGGAAACCAAATCCGCAGATCTTGGCGTGTTCAAAGTTCCGCCATTTCTCCTCTCTTCCTTGTTGCTGCTGTAGTGTTCATTTCATTGATTCTTGATGGGAACTCCGGAATTCCCCGATCTGGGAAAGCATTGCTCCGTCGTCGAATGCCAGCAGATCGACTTCTTGCCATTCACCTGCGATAGCTGCTATAAGGTTCTCTCCAATTCTCTACCTCCGTATCCAAATTGTGATTGTATAAATGTTCTATATGAAAATGAAATGTTTGCGTGCTTTGGATTTTGGATTTTTTTGTTATCATTGGTTTGGTTGGCATTGAGGAAATGAAGATGAAAAGAAATAAAATTCAAGGGGGT
The DNA here is from genome assembly GCA_009720345.1 of Fragaria iinumae. Taxonomy (NCBI): domain Eukaryota; kingdom Viridiplantae; phylum Streptophyta; class Magnoliopsida; order Rosales; family Rosaceae; genus Fragaria; species Fragaria iinumae. The sequence goes on along the minus strand of CM019122.1, from coordinate 24,402,210 downwards.
TAAGAATTACTTGGACAAAACCCAATTATAGGGGTGCGTTTCACATTGGGTTGTAGTATTTTGAGAAAATGAAAGGTGAAGCTGCCAAAATAAATCTCTGTATTTCAGAATGTTGTTCATGATATTCAGCTTTTAGGTTATAGCAAGAAATTTCCCGGAAATTTGTGATTTGGAATGAGATAGAATTGAAAGTTTTGACTTTGATGGGTGTGACTTTATGAACTGCTTTTCATATGAGAAAACAGATATATGATTTGGACTCGTGTTACACTTTGTTTATTAAATCTTTGCTGCTTGCTGATACAAAATGAACAGCCTTACAAAATTCATATAGTTTGGTTAAATTGAGTTCATTTATTGGTTAGTTGAAGTTGTCTATGAAATTGTATTTTTACTTCAACTCTGAAGGCGCTTAAGTGTTGTCTATGTGCATTCTGATGTGCTTGAATCACATTACATTCATCCCGAGTGTGTTGTGTATCTTGGATGAAATGAAAAGATGTGTAGGGTATAAATCTTTGTTTGTAATTTTGTCTGTCGGAGAGAGGGTGTTACTTTATTACGTTTTTTGTTTTGATTTGCCTTCTTCATATAAGAATTAATTTACTGCAAGTGTAATGTTTTGAAGGAGATAAGTGGGCAAGAAATTTGAAATTGATAACTTGGAGGTGAAAAAATTGCTTATGAGATATTAGATCCTATTTACCTATTTATGGAATCGTATCAAAACTTATAACCTTTTGATTCCAAATTTAAATGGCATTGTCATGGTACTGATATGAAATTAAAGTATGCTAACTTCAGAGAGTTGGAGCTTGATGTGTTAAATTTCATTCCAAATTTCTTATTTAGGTACATAAACAGAAATGTACCACAGTAGTCTTTTATCTTTCTTCCATTGTTCTCCTTTCCGATTTCTGGATTATCATTATGTGGGATTGATTGTGCTTCTTGGAAGTTGTTTCTTGTTTGCATATTGACAGAAGGCTGACACTTTGCAGGTGTTTTGTTTGGAGCACCGAAGCTACATTAAACACAACTGTCCAAAAGGCGACAGACAAAATGTCACTGTTGTCATTTGCCCCCTCTGTGCCAAAGGAGTTCATCTAATTCCAGATGAAGATGCCAATATTACTTGGGAGAGGCATGTTAACACTGATTGCGACCCTTCAAATTATGAGAAAGCCACGAAGAAGAAAAAATGTCCTGTTCCTGGGTGCAGGGAGGTCTTAACATTTTCGAACACAATCAAGTGCAGGGACTGCATGGCAGACCACTGTTTGAAGCACCGATTTGGACCTGATCATAAGTGTCCTGGACCTAAGAAAGTGGAGGCAGGTTTTCCTTTTATGGGTCTATTAAATAGAAGTAGAACAGAAACACCAAAGCGCAACCATGCTCCTGCCACATCTTCCCCCAATTGGGGTAGTAGCTTTCTTAGTGCAGCTTCATCTTTCAAAGCCTCAGCTTCAGCTGGTGTTGCAAAATTGACTAATGAACTTGGCCAAAAGTGGCAGACAACAAAAGATGGAGTGGGGCAGAGCAGCAGCGAGGGGAGTAGAAGCGGGCAAGTGGAGGAGTGTCCGCAGTGTGGTGCTAAGTTCTCCTCGGTCACCACTCTTATAGATCATGCACAAAAAGTTCATGAAAAAGGTGGCGTCCGAGCAGGGGTGAAGAAGTTGACAGTCGATGCCTGCCCAAAGTGTAGTAAAGGATTTCGTGATCCAGTGGCTCTTGTGGAGCATGTTGAGAAGGAGCATGGTGGTACTTCACGAGCATAGGTATAAATTTTTGCTTTTTACAAAATGTACTTGAATTCAATTGAATACTGTTCTGGTGGTTTATACTGACAAATACATATACCTGTTTTAGCATTAAGTCAAATTGTTTGCTCTTTTAGTTGTAAGGTTGTACACACAAATTGTTTTTGTGAATACTGGGTATTGTCTCATTGTTGATAGCCAAATGAGCTGTCAGTAATGCATTTCTTTGCAGACATATTTCTGGTTCTGCTCTCCCTAATCTGTCCTGGAGAGACCCCTCCTTGTTGTATGCTACTTTTGTTGGATAATGTAGCTGCTGGGGTAACTAGGCCCTGAAATATTTACATCAGTATGAAATAAATTCATACTATAAATGCCCCAGGATGAACACAAACTGGGAAATTGAGGCTGATGGAAACCATTTAGATCTACATAACGGGGTCTGTAAACGAGTCTTTCACAATCCGTATCTGATACTTAATTTGAAGGATCTTTTCTGCACAGTGCACACGGTTTGGATGAGTGATCGATCTTGATGACATATCTGATCGTGTAAGGGACCTGATATGGAACGAAGCCGATAGAATTCATGCACCCGCTCAGACATCCTTCTCAAATCTCAACTCAACTACAGACTTGAGTTTCTATTGTCTTTTTATTTGAAATCAAGTTTGGTATTTTTGATGAGTTTGTGCTCTGATACAAAATTTTAGCAGAAGCATTTCACACTAGAAACATGATTTTGTCGAGTATCGAAACTAAAGAACCAATTCAACAGACAGTAGAAACTTCTTGCAAACCATGAGGGCACCCATTTAGAACAAAAAAAGAAACGAAAAAAATAACTTTTCTAATTTTGGTTTTCTTTATTCAATACCTAAAAGCAAAATGGTTATTTACGGATAACTTGCTTCTTATATGTTTCAACACAAGTTTTTAATCTTGAAGTGGATGAGGATTTGAAGTTGGTGATCGATGCAGCTAATGGAGTTATTAGCCCTCCATGTAGACTTAAAATTAGTAGAAGGTATTAGAAGTTGGGAACTGAAATTTACATTCTCAATTTTACAATCAACCCTCCCACTTTTTTTTTTTAGTAATTTTAATTTTGTCTTTAATGATTTGTGTTTTGTCTTTTTGTGAAAACTTTACTCAAAAAAGAAATGTGGGAGTGTGGATTGTAAAATAGGAAGTGTAAATTTCACTCCCCATAAATTAGAACAATTACTGGATGCTTCTCTTTCATCTCTTTTTTTTGTTTTTTTTTGTCGATGAAAAGTAATGTATTAGATGGTCTTCTTTCATCTCTTTTAAACACACATTTTTAGTGAGGCAAACTTTATAGTTGATGTCATTGCTAGTTTAGGACACTCCACTAGTTCAGGACACTTTTAAAATGACTTCTCATCTCAAAAGAGTAAAAAAAATCGACGATGACAGATGAAATGTGTAAAACTTTGTGTGAGTATAACAAACAAAAGCATTTGCAACGGTGGGTTTTAGAAAATTCGACTTGCAAGTTAGTCAAGGAACGATATCAAGTACAATCAAGCGATCTACAGAGTATCTTGTTGATGTCATAATTTGGTTCAACAACAAAACTTGACTTTTCAACCCATTCCACGTAGGAAGCGTTGAAATGTCAAAGAGCCACGTATGACTTTAACCTTTCAACGCACCCAAACCATTATTCGAGAAATAAAGATGATCCTCACATGTAAATAATAGTGAGATGCCCAACCTAGCATTCAAAGTCTTTTTTGGACTATCACCAAATGTCTTGGCATACCACCAAGTGGTTACCTCACCTTCTAGCTAGCATGGTAAGATTAGAGCATATTGTGACCTAATCATTAGAGAAGTATAATCTAAATGGGTCTAGAGCCTCAACCTCCAAGGTCGATACTTTGACCTCCAAGACCAAGAGTTCGACCTTCAAGGCTTAAGAGCCTCAACCTTCAGACTCTCTCTTAGACGTCCAAGAGTCGCATAGAGACATATCAGCTAATGGTATATCATTCACCCACTTCCCCACATATCACCACTCTGACAAAACCATGCATAAAGAGGACCATAGTGTTGCCGACACGTGTCGTATCACTCTGACGACCCCATGCTCGGAATGAGATGAAGAGTACGGATTTGCCAAAAGAGTGAGGGGAGCCATGCTGAAAGGTTTTGGCATGACATAAGGGTAAGGTGGTGTGATGCATCAAGGACAAAGCCCATGCGTTCTCTTTCCACGTAAGCAACATCCACCCCTATATATACCAAGTCTTCCCAATGCTGAAGGGCACACACACAACCTCATTTTTCTCTCTTCTTCCTCAATTACAACAACATTATCTCTCTCTCTCTCTCGCTCTCTCCCTCTCTATGTATGTATATATACATATATATATATATATATATATATATATATATATTTATCTCTCTTTGAAGGCACGTCAGGAGGGTCTCCTCCTATGCCTAGAAGCATAGTTGCTAGGCTTACTTATTCATCATCTTTAGCAAAATCATGTTATACTTGAGCCCTATTTATTCTTCTCCAATCTCTACTCATTGTTCAAACATTTTCCTAACTTGGGCGTCGGAGAGTGTTTGGCCGGCCTTAGGCTGGTCCTCCGATAACCTCCTAGCTCACATGTCAACAGGTCATTCAATGACACTCCACCAACTTGAGGAAGAGAAGGCCCAAGTCAAGTGGCGAATATCCAACGCCAAGAAGAAGTAGAGGAAGCTAGCTCACCTTCAAGGAGAGGAAGTCCACCACGAAGTGGTACGGGAAAACCCAACATCAGTTGAAGGAAGTCCACCAGAGTGGAGGAAGTCCACCAAAGGAGTGGATGAAGCCCACCACGAACTGGAGCATGAAGGCTCAACATCAGCCGAAAAAAGTCCACCAAACGAGTAGAGGAAGTCAACCCATGAAGTGGAGGAAGCTAGCTCACCTTCACGGAGTAGAGGAAGTCCACCAATGAAGTAGAGGAAGCTAGCTCACCTTCAAGGAGAAAAAGCCCACCACGAGGTGGTACGTGGAAGCCCAACATCAGTCGAAGGAAGTCCACCAAAGGAGTGGATTAACCCCATCACTTTACACGTATGATTTCAACGGAACTCTCGTTGACCCATTGGTGCTAAAAAACGACACCAACATATCTCTCAACTGCTCTTCAAAAAGGTGATGTTGCGCAACATGAGAAAACCATCAAAAGTTCTTACCATAATAAGAATAGTTTGATATGAGATTCAAGGTAAACTCAATTTCAAAAAGTAACAAGTCACAATTTACTAATCTTTATGAGGTATTCATAAATGAATCCTATGTATTAAGGGAATATTAATTTACAAAAAAAAGAATATTAATTTACATATTCATTAGGGTCTATGTGAATTATCGTATTTGAATTATCTTATAAATTTAGCGAATTATCAATTTAGCACGTTGTCCCTAACTCCGGGACTGATAAAAATTATTATTTTATTAAGATTATTAATTAATCAATTATTAAATTATCGAGATTCTAGTGTACCTAACTTGTTCAAAGCCTTCCGGAACCACCCTACGGGTCTCACCGGTATCATCACTTGTAGAAGGAGAGCATACCTCAACCTGGGCTTCAGTAAAAACCATAGTCTCTGCCTCAGTCACTAAAGCCTCACTTTGATCCCTCAAAATTAATGCCTTACGAGCACAAAAAGTCCTCTTCTTGGCCTTCAATCGCCCACTTTTCGTCGAGACCTTCCACGGATTAACTGCCTCCACCCTCTTTTTGTTCTTTGAGACTCTCGGATGACCCACTTTGCGCTTCTTGGCCAGTGACACAGTGAGCCAGTGCAACCTCTGGTTGGAAAGAGAGCTCGTAGGGCATCGACGCTTGCTGCATGTTATCATCAGTGTCTTCACCGCGCCCCTGCTTCCCCAAGGTACCTAGATCCATCTCGGGTCTGCGTTTGGTCCTAGAAAGGACCGGCACTACCACACACTGCACACAAGACGTCGAAATAGTCGTATGGATGTTAAACCCCGGCGGAGCAGTCGAGGCTGCCCGAAAACGCGCCAGTTGCATGGCCAGTTCAGCAGTAGACACTCCCGGCAGCGAGAAAATCACCGCCACACTTGTTGAACCACCTGATGTCACAATAGGGTTCGAAACAACCGGGATCACCGCCGAGGAGTTAGAGGAAGTAGCGTCACCACCAAACTGCCTACGATGCCCAAATGCAGCCCTAGGGTTCCAGAAATCCTAGAAGCTCCACCAAAACCAAAGGCGTCCTCATGGATACGATATCAATGAATTTAGGACTCAGTGTTGGCCTGCCACCGCAACCCGCCGCTAGGTGCACAAGCAACCCACAGGTGGGGCAGAAACCCACCGTTCGATCATACCTAAACTGGAGTTTAGCCGAAAATCTTGCATCAACAAATTCAAAAGGCACCTTAGAGAAAGCCTCTTGTACCTGATCACAAATTTTATGAAACACCTTTGCCCTGGTCTTGGTTCCACGCTTAATACCAAGTTTATCAATCTGCTCCACAAATCCTAGAGTATCCTCGACCTTCTCGGTCGCCTCGTCAGTCCATAAGGCTGGTGGAAGACTTAGGATCTTGATCCAAATCGGAAAATACTTAATTGACACAGAGGCTGCATCTCGGAGACCATCGTACTCCGCCATGACAAAGAAGGAGCCCCCAAAGAACCATGGACCGCCTCCGAGCAGCCATGTCTGATCCTCCATGCGCCTTCGAGAAGTGGAGAATAAACATATGTAGGCGGTTCTAGAGATCCCATACTTGAGTTAGCAGGCCAATAACGACACGAGGATGATCAAATTTGCCCGTAGGTTTCTAGGGGGAAAAAGAATATCAGGCTTGTCTTAGGAGCCAACTGACACGTAAGCTTTGGCTATTATGCTTGGGTTATTGGTAGATGATCTTGGGATTTCAATGTTGCTTTTGGTTATTCGCAATATCATGTTTTCAAAGTTCTTTTCGTAATGAGAATCCTGATGTTTCTGGAAGGAGTTTACGTGGTGGATTGTCAGAGGTCACTACATCAGATGTGGATAGCTTAACCCTATTGAAGGGGAAGGCAGCTGCCTCTGGCTAGTTTACATTTTCAATTTAGACTTTTAGAGTAAGGTCTATGAGTCTCGGTGGAAGCACTTGATGTTTAGCGTATTAGAATTGCGTGCTCGGCTTCAACAGTGAAATAGAATATAAATGTCTGCAAAGACGAGTTTGTTTAGCATAGACCACTCTGCGCGGAAACTGTTGTTATAAAGTAGTCTCTTGTACTTTTTTTGCCCATGATTTTGGGCCATATATACACATATGAGCTTGTTATATCAAACAAAATATGACCATACTAGATCAAACTTGAAAACTTCCACAATTTGCAAAGAATCTTTTTAGTGTTGAAGCTACAAGAAGCCATATTGAAATCCACTCAAAAAAAATATTTAATGTAGATATAATGCTCAATTATTCAACAATCATACAATACAAAACCAAATCCAAGCATAAACAAACAAAGGCGTCATAACTACTGCCTCCGCCGCACAAGGGAAGGTTTCACAAAGTAGTTGAGCATGCCATAGCTGCAACACCGCCCCATGAGGCGCTCGTACCCGAACTGATGTTCCAGAACGTTGGTGGGGGTAAATCTAACCCGATATTCCAAACATAGTGAAATGTTAATCAACAAGGAGACTGAACTTAGGCTTATTAGTCCCAGATACCTCTTTGATCCACATGCAACACTGGCTCGATCCTCTCTACGTTTTTGTAGCTATTATTAGGAAATGTATCAAATATAGCCTTTGTTGATGCAAGAACTCGTAGGCTATGTAGAAGCACTGTAGAACATAATCAGTAGACAACACGGGCATATAGTGGTTCACCATGCCTCGGAGGACATGGCTACGTCCACTTACGAATTCACTATCATGGCCAATAGGCCTTTGGTGTTACAAGAGCATCTATCCATCCCGCTCGGGAGGAATGGGGGAGGGAGTGGGGATGAGTCGAAAGACTAAAGGTCCTTTCTACATAGGGGGAGCCTTCCTTTTATAGATAAGGAAGATTCCCTTTTGTTATACATTTCCGATGTGGGACAATTATGCATTCATCTTATCATGGTGCCTTCTTGTGGAGCTTGGAGGAGCACCTTCCCGATGTGGTACCGATGATATTTCACCACGGCGAGGTAACCCGGACGTCGGTCTACAAGTTTCATGACTGGTTTATGGGCGGAGAAGGTAGTTTACTGACTACCGATTACAAGTCCCCCCAAGTTCCCGTTCAAGACACGTTTTGAGTGGGGACTTGATATACAAAATGCCCATAGACCAGTTATTTATCAAGCACTGTAGAACATAATCAGTAGACAACACGGGCATATAGTGGTTCACCATGCCTCGGAGGACATGGCTACGTCCACTTACGGATTCACTATCATGGCCAATAGGCCTTTGGTGTTACAAGAGCATCCATCCATCCCGCCCGGGATGAATGGGGGAGGGAGTGGGGATGAGTCGAAAGACTAAAGGTCCTTTCTACATAGGGGGAGCCTTCCTTTTATAGATAAGGAAGATTCCCTTTTGTTATACATTTCCGATGTGGGACAATTATGCATTCATCTTATCATGGTGCCTTCTTGTGGAGCTTGGAGGAGCACCTTCCCGATGTGGTACCGATGATATTTCACCACGGCGAGGTAACCCGGACGTCGGTCTACAAGTTTCATGACTGGTCTATGGGCGGAGAAGGTAGTTTACTGACTACCGACTACAAGTCCCTCCAAGTTCCCGTTCAAGACACGTCTTGAGTGGGGACTTGATATACAAAATGCCCATAGACCAGTTATTTATCAACGGGACCCGTCTCAGTCCCCCCAAGTCCGTACTCAAGGCGTGTGTTGCACGGGTCCGCCTGGCACAGAAAGGCTGACACTAACAGGCGAGCTGAGGAGTTCGCTCCGCACAGAAGGGTTGACTCTCGGGCGAGCTGAAGAGTCTGCCTCGCGCCATAAAGACTGAAATTGTTACGCGAGCTGCCAAGTGTGCTCCGCGTGCCTTGACCATGACGTGAGTTGTTGAGTTCGCTCCGCGTTCCTTGACAACTACGCAAGATGAGGATCTCGCGTTCTCATGGACTACCCGCGAGCTGAGGGGTTCGCTCCGCACACAAAGTCTACCCGCGAGCTGTGGGGTCTGCTCCGCGTACAAAACTTTACGCGAGCTATGTTCGCTATGCGTGCAATACTTTCACGCGGACTGGAGAGTTTGCTCCGCGTACAATGCCTATCTCGCTGAGATGGATCTTGTTCCCCGTGAGTTGAGTCTCGCTGACGCACGCGAGTTGTTGAGTTCGCTCCGCGCGAGGTGAGTTTTGCATGCGAGCTTTGTAGGGATTCGCTTCGCATAGGACTATATTACCCCGGCCTCAAAACTGACTCGGCGGGGCGAGGATTGTCGTACCTCTCGAGTCTTATTTCCGATGGACGACTGCTCGAGTGTGGGGTATTATCCCCGCGTGGGTTATCAGGTCACTATTCTCCGTGTGAAGGGAATGATATGAACTGCCCAACCACAACCCTCTCAAGGGTTGTACAAGGGACTTACAGTTTTCATGGCGTTAGTTGTTTCGCTCATGCTTCCCGGTGGTACATTGTCGGGGTATGTTCATGTAGTTTAGTTCGTATATGCTTCCCGCTGGTTCTTGCTCGGGTATAAGAATCTCATGAAACAGTTGTTGTATGTTTCTTCCCGTTAGTTCTTATCCAGGAATCGAGATTTCCTAAGCAGTTGTTGTATGCTTCCTCCAGGTGACACTTATCCGGGACTTACTACTATCATGTTTGCCTTTCCAATTATTGGCCATTTAGTTGGAATATACGGCAACCCGGTGCCCTCAATACTCAATTGCAAACTTACCGAGTCCAATCTTCAAGACTTGGAACTCCTAGCTTTTACAATACCGCGCGAGCTGAGGATCTTGCGTCGTGTGCCATGACTACCGCGCGACGGTGGAGTCCGCTCCGCGTACATTGCAGACACGCGAGCTGTGGAGTTCGCTCCGCGCACAGTGTTCACGCGAACTGAGGGGTCCCCTCCGCGCGAGGTGAGGAGTTCGCCTCGCGCAAAACGACTGAACAAGTCACGCGAGCTGAGTACGTCGCTCCGCGTTCAATACTTACACGCGAGTTCGCTCCGCGTGCCAGGACTTCCCCGCGAGCTGTTGACTTCGCTCCGTGTGCCATGACTAGCACGCGAGCTGTGGGGTTCGCTCCGAGTGCAATACTTTCACGCGAGCTGGGTTCGCTCCGCGTGCCAGTGACCACGCAAACTGAAGAGTCCGCTCCGCGTACATAGTTTTACACGCGAGCTGTGGTCGCTCCACGCGCAGTACTATCACGCGGACTGAAGAGTTCGCTCCGCTTGCATAAACTAAGCGCGAGGTGAGTTCTCGGCGGGGTGAGGATTGTTGTACCTTCACAATAAACAAATGATCGACATAATTATGGGGCTAGCCAAGTATGGTTATGGCATAATAATTATCGAAAAGCAAAATGGTTCATGCAATTGTGTAATACTCTCTCGGTGGAATGCCAATCTTGGTCGAATGCCTATCTCTCGGTGGAATACCTCTCTCCCGGTGGAATGCCAAAACATGCAGGTTGACTTGCAAGTAGAATGTTATGCATTTTTCACAAACCAATGAGGTTATAACAATCATAAGTTGGACGAGACTTATCTGTGAGAATAGCTGCCGAATGGGTGCACATAGGAGGTGCAGATTCAGGCCCGTACTACTCCCGGACGATGAATCCTTGTTGCCAGTATGGTCGGGCTACCTACAAGATTTGTTAACTTTTTCCGGTTAAATAGCTCCGGGTGTCCATACCTTTGCCACCGAGACCCGCTGCTGGCAGATTAGTCTGAGGCACTGAGCCTTCCCCTTTCGATACTCGGAGATAAAGGTGGTGGAGCCCTGACTTGCACACGGTCAATTCTCTATCTTCCTCAACTTCTTTTCTGCTCCCGGATGGCTAACTCTTTAAACCTGGAGTCATTGGGGTAAGTTGATTGAAACCCGGAGAGATGAAGTTACTGCCGAGGTGGGTGTCCATAGCAATTTTTCAGTGGGCACCCAACCGGACACAGTTTCTTCTGCAGTTGAATAATGCCAACAGATCGAGTGACCCAAGTTCCAAGTCGATCGAGGCCGATCGGGTCTGATCCCAACTATGACCGGGTTGAACCCATGTGCTATGTTGATTTGCAGGTGAAACCAGACGAGCCTTGACCGAGTTGCTCGTGCGGTTCCCATCCCGGCCGGGCAACTGACCGACGCTGCCGGTGGATCCCGGGCGCTAGCTGCCAATCGGGAACCCGGGTGGGTCACTCCTTGGACTGAGTGAACAAGGGTCCGGGATGGGCCTTACGGTGCCGACAGAGATAGCAACCCTTAGGCCTTGTTGAATCATCTCCGGGAGGCTGGAGGCGTCGGTCGCAGGCCAGTTGGCCTCTTGGTGATGACCCGGTTATAAATGGAACCCAGGGCGGGTAATCTCGCTTCGCCTCCGTGCGAATTCATCTCGCTTTGCTCCCCTGCGAGGTCAATGCTAACCTCTCGGTGGAATGCCTCTGAATGCCAATTTCACTTCGCTTCCACTCGAGGTCATCTCGCTTTGCTTCCACGCGAGCTATCTCGCCTCGCTTCCACGCGTGGTGTCTCGCCTCGCTTCCACGCGTGGTGTCTCACCTCTTCCTACTGCTCATGGATTTGAATGAAATGCCTCTCGGGCGGTAGAGTAACATGACTTTTAATAATGTTTCCCACAGACGGCGCCAATTGTTGATGCAAGAACCCGTAGGCTATGTAGAAGCACTGTAGAACATAATCAGTAGACAACACGGGCATATAGTGGTTCACCATGCCTCGGAGGACATGGCTACGTCCACTTACGGATTCACTATCATGGCCAATAGGCCTTTGGTGTTACAAGAGCATCCATCCATCCCGCCCGGGATGAATGGGGGAGGGAGTGGGGATGAGTCGAAAGACTAAAGGTCCTTTCTACATAAGGGGAGCCTTCCTTTTATAGATAAGGAAGATTCCCTTTTGTTATACATTTCCGATGTGGGACAATTATGCATTCATCTTATCATGGTGCCTTCTTGTGGAGCTTGGAGGAGCACCTTCCCGATGTGGTACCGATGATATTTCACCACGGCGAGGTAGCCCGGACGTCGGTCTACAAGTTTCATGACTAGTCTATGGGCGGAGAAGGTAGTTTACTGACTACCGATTACAGCCTTTTTTTAAGGAAATTACCCAAAGTAGTTTTGATGTCCAAAGCATATGAGGAGGCATTACTATTTTTTTTTTTTTAAGGATGGAAGCATTACTTAATTTGACCGTAATGTATCAGTACATTGTCATAAATATTCATTTAAATGTTTTATTCTGAACTAGTTTTACATTGTTATTTTTTGTAAAATATTGTATAGTCTTTGTGGTTTGAAATCGACATATGTTCAGTCCTTATGGTTTTATTTTAATCTGAATGGTCCTTAAAACCACGATTTTTCATCCAAATGGTCATTCCGTCAATTTCTTAGTTAAATTGCTGACGTGACCATTAAAAATTACAATGTCTTTAACGACCACGTCTTTAATGGCCACTGTTTACACCCAAATTAATATTTTTACTGGACAGTAAATGTCTTGGTGAATATTAATTAAATTCATAATCCACGTCACACCGGCGAGCCCGAAATAATTGGATTCAAAAGTGATGGCCCGCTAGCGAGATCATGCGAGCTGGATAGCAGAGTTCGCACATATCAAAACAGCGACTTGAGTTGCATGCGAGCTGGATGCATGAGTAGATGTGCTACGCGAGGTGATATTTTGGTCCAAGACTCGCAATAAGTTTTAGATAGCATTTGGGCAAATACCTGTGACCCGTTTTAATGTAAAGCCCATTCAAAGTCGCGAGCTTCGGAGGCACGCGGGGCGGAGTGTGACAAAGACTGTGACACCTCGCGGGATAAGAACTTTCCTCATTTGAGTCCGCATAGTTGGGCAGTGCGGAGGCAGTGACCCACGTGGCTGGACACGTGTCATGCAGATGATTGGTATAAGCGAATAAAGCAGTGTCCTTGTGGTACTCGGTTTCAGAGTCCGAATTGGACTATAAATATCTTTCTTCGGGCCAAAGGCAAGCTACTATATAAAGGGGCTCGAAGACTTACAGAAGGCTCTCTCTCAAAAAACACAAACAACAATACAAACAAACTTTCAACCTAGTTGAACCTCTTCGAGCTTCTCGAAAACCCTAACCCTAAGCGCGCCGCCGCCTAGGTTTCTCAGAGCCCTTTCGGACTCTACTCTGATCACCCCTGATCCCTCCTTGGTTGCTCTGCTCGTGACACCGTGAGTATCGAATCGCCCTGTGCTTGTAATTCCTCGTCCGTGAGGTGGCACCAGAAACTCGCCACTTGTTCAAGAAGTCAGGAACCGACGCATCCCCACATCACTTTCCTTGTCCGTGAGGTGGCACGCCCGCATCCGCACCATTAGTTTACTTTTGGTACCGCTAAATACCTCTTCAATCCCAAACTGAGGATCGTGGCCAAAACATTGGCACATTGGGATAGATATGTGTTCCAGATATGTATTACTTTTTGGAATTTTGCTTGGCCAAATCATGTGGCACTGCGTTTGACCCTCATTGGTTCACACGGGGGGCAGCGAAGTACATGGCCAATACCAGTGGCTTTGGAGCAGCATGAACATAAACATCTTCAGTCATTCTTGACATTCATGACTTCGAGGCTGGGGGCAATGTTTACACCCAAATTAATATTTTTACTGGACAGTAAATGGCTAGGTGAATATTAATTAAATTCATAGTCCACGTCACACCGGCGAGCCCGAAATAATTGGATTCACAAGTGATGGCCCGCCAGCGAGATCATGCGAGCTGGATAGCAGAGTTCGCACATATCAAAACAGTGACTTGAGTTGCATGTGAGCTGGATGCATGAGTAGATGTGCTACGCGAGGTGATATTTTGGTCCAAGACTCGCAATAAGTTTTGGATAGCATTTGGGCCAATACCTATGGTCCGTTTTAATGTAAAGCCCATTCAAAGTCGCGAGCTTCGGAGGCACGCGGGGCAGAGTGTGACAAAGACTGTGACACCTCATGGGATAAGAACTTTCCTCATTTGAGTCCGCATAGTTGGGCAGCGCGGAGGCAGTGACCCACGCGGCTGGACACGTGTCATGCAGATGATTGATATAAGCGAATAAAGCAGTGTCCTTGTGGTACTCGGTTTTAGAGTCCGAATTGGACTATGAATATCTTTCTTTGGGCCGAAGGTAAGCTACTAAATAAAGGGACTCGAAGACTTACAAAAGGCTCTCTCTCAAAAAACACAAACAACAATACAAACAAACTTTCAACCTAGTTGAACCTCTTCGAGCTTCTCGAAAACCCTAACCCTAAGCGCGCCACCGCCTAGGTTTCTCAGAGCCCTTTCGAACTCTACTCCGATCACCCCTGATCCCTTCTTGGGTTCTCTGCTCGCGACACCGTGAGTATCGAATCGCCCTGTGCTTGTAATTCCTCGTCCGCGAGGTGGCACCGGAAACGCGCCGCTTGTTCAAGAAGTCAAGAACCGACGCATCCCACATCACTTTCCTCGTCCGCGAGGTGGTACGCCCGCATCCGCACCATTAATTTACTTTTGGTACCGTTAAATACCTCTTCAATCCCAAACTGAGGATCGTGGCCAAAACAGCCACGTCAGTAGTCTAATCGAAAGAATTGATGGAAAGATCATTTGGATGAAAAATCGTGACTTTAAGGACTATTCAGATTAAAATAAAACCAAAAAGACTGAACATATGTCGACTTCAAACCACAAGGACTAAACAAATTTCAATTTTTTTTTTCTGAAGTCTCGTTTGGTTCGTGGAAATAAAAAATAACTCATTTGTCTTATGGATCGAGAAGGAAAATAAAATTTCTCAAATACTTTCAGTTTCGATGTCTGTTAACATAAGAAAAATCATTGATAAAGTTGTTAATTAATGCAAAATAATGTTTTGTGAGTGATACAAGGATCATGGTTTCTTTAGATTTTGAAATGAACCACTTCCCCCTCATCCTATCTCATCTCAATTCCTATAATGGGAAGCCCAAGTTTTGGTGTCAAAGCTTCACTAAAAAATTGAACTTTCTAATTTTCCCCTGATATTGCAAAATGTTGAAGAACTTAAAAGTATTAGACAAAGTTGAGAACGTAATATGATTCATCTATTGCATTTTTGTATTTTTGCCCAACTAAATATCTATTTGCAATCATTCTAAAAAATATATATATATATATATCTATTTGCAAAGTTATCCCGTTACATCTCTATTTGATTTTTTTTTAAGAAATGTTCGCATATGTTAAGAAGCTAGTTTTCATTTATACGAGGATTAAAGGAGGAAATTATTTCATTTTCTTATGCATCCAATGTAGAAATTGAACAATTGTTTTACAATTCATAAACTAAAGAGTAAAATGCAGCACCGGTACCCTAACTTCTGTGGTACGGTCAAAGTGGTACCCAGACTTTAAAAACTATCAATGTGGTACCCAAACTTTGATTTCGCTACCAAGGAAAGGCCAGAGGCCAATTTTCGTAATTGTGTCGTCTGTTTGCTAACGTGGCTAGCATGGGGCCTACTAAAAAAAGATGCAATGACAAAAGTAACCTTCTAATTCTCTTTCTTCTTCACCACCCACTCCCTCCTCAACTCCGCCCAACATCTCATCTACCTCTCCCTCCGCTCCCCGGACCTCCGCTCCACCTGGTTCGCCTTCTACCAAAATCCGAACCCCCTCAACGCTGCCGCACGCCTCCTCGTCTCGATCCCTCCCGTCCCTATCCCCACCGTTGGCGCCGCCTATGCCGTCATCGGTTCTTCAATCTACGTCCTCGGCAGGAATAATGTATGGATCCTCAACTACCGCTTCCACATGTGGCGCTCTGGGCCGCCGATGCGGGTGGCGCGTGAGTTCGCCGCGACCGGGGTTGTGGACGGGAGAGTGTACGTGATCGGCAGTTGCGTGACGGACTCGTGGACTAGGTCGGAGTGTTGGGCCGAGGCTTTGGATCCGAGTACGGGTCGCTGGGAGGGGGGCGGGGTGATTTACGACCCGAAAACCCGGGTTTGGGAAGGAGTGGAGAAGAGGATGGATATGGGGTGGAGAGGGAGGGCTTGTGTGGTGCATGGGATGTTGTAGAAATATAGTTGCATAAAATTGATGTCTGTGCTTGATAAAGAGATATCAAGCAGTAGTAGAGATTGTGGGGATGATGATAGTGAGGAGGAGGAGGATGAAAATGGTGTCGGGGTCAATGAGAGATACAGATGCAAAACCAAGGATGGAAAGAAACAGAGTAGTTGAACTCGATGCTGGTCATATCAGCAAACAGACGGCACCGTGACGAAAATTGACCTTAGACATTTCCTTGGTAGCAAAAAAGAAAGTTTAGGTATCACGTTGATAATTTTTAAAGTTTAGGTTTCATTTTAACCGTGTCACAAAAGTTAAGATATGGGTGGTGTCAAATGCTTTTCTCGACAAAACAAAACGTTAGGGCTCGAGTAAACGAGTGATGCCCAACTCTGTCTCGCCTCTTTTGGTCCGTCTTTTCGTCCAACTCTGTCCTCGTCGAGGCATTTCCAACTGTCAGGAGAGCACGTCCTCCCATCCACATCATCCTCGGGCCCCGCAAAAAGCAAATAGCAGATCCACCTGCCGGGCCCACAGATACGCAACCGTTAAAAACGTGTAGACACTTTCAAAACCATCGTCACTTGCAGGCTGGACGGATATTAATTTTCCAGATTTGATTTTTTTTTTTAAAAAGAAATTCCAAATAGGAGAGGAAGACACATAAGAAGCTGCGGTGGAATATGCTGGAATTCCGGTACATGCTTTTGTTGGGCTGCACCTGCGCCTCGAAGCCGCAACCCTCCCCCAGCCTCGTCTGTTGTCCCTGCTCCTCGCAGCAGACCTTCATCCGAGAGGTAATTAACCCTCAACATTTTCAATCTGATTTGTTTCGTCGTGGATTGAAATATTTCTCGGAATTTTTTGCGATGGTTTCGATGTTGAAGGTGTAAATGTAATTGTTGTTTTGTGGATCACAGGCAGTCATTGGAATTGAGGGGTGAGGGGTCTCTCAATTCTCAATTGTGATCGCCCTTTCTTTCCCTTCTCTGCGCAATTCGTCTCCGTCGGCTTTGGAAGGGAAAGAAACGGCGACAGAAAGGTAGGGCGAAATTTTCAATTTTCAATTTTCAATAATATTGAAATCGGTGAAGATCGAGGATGAGCGCGGTTTCGGGGGTGGTGTCTCGCCAAGTATTGCCTGCCTGCGGCAGTCTGTGTTTCTTTTGCCCCGGGTTGCGTGCCCGGTCCAGGCAGCCTGTCAAGAGGTACAAGAAGCTCATTGCTGATATTTTCCCCAAAAACCAGGTCAGCTTTCCCTTTCCAGTTTGTTGCTTGTTGCCCAAGTCAATTTTCGTTCATGTTTCTCTTGTGTAATTCTGTGGGTTAGACTTGCCAGGTAGTAAATATATGGTTCAATTGAGAGTCGGCTTGATTGGTTGAGTTTTGATAGTTATATTAACTGAATGCTGTTGTCCGCTATTCGCACTACTTATTTGGTACTTGATTCAACTGACTGGTAAGTTCCTGTTGTATCTGTCGGCGTGGTTAGTGTATAATTTCTGTTTGAAACCAGACTTTATTCATGTTTCTTGTTTCAACTGTCATGGCTAAGAAACAATTGATTTTGTTACGTAAATGCATGTTTTGTAACTGCTGAACTCAATACGGTGTGATGTAATATTCAAACTTGATGCTGGTTCTGATAACTGATCATAGGCAGAATCTCTCACATTCATCCGTCCATGTCAATCTAAATTGAGATATTGAAACGCACCCCCTATTATGGTACTCATTGACACACAAATTTATACGAATTTTGAATGGTTTATGGACCTGCATTTGAGAAATAGAGTATCCTTAGTGCTGTGTGCCATGTTGTTGTAAATGTAGACCTCGTGCATGATGGTGTCAATGCTGCTCGGTGTTTTTCTTTTCAATGTTCTGAACTTTTCATCGTTACCTTATTGACATCATGATTAATTTGTCAATGAAGATAGTTCTGGTATATTGGGTTTAGTTTTCTTGTTGTTAAATGTTTTTCTTTTCTTTTCTTTTCTTTCGAGTATGTTCTTCTTTGGTTGGCATTTATGATGGTTAGCAACCATTGATTATATTTTCTTTGCTTCCTTTAAAAAATACAAAGTGCTCCTATACTGTGATTACTGTCTTCAATAATTCTCGCAGTGAAGGCTTGGTTCCATTGTAGAGAATTTAGCTTTATATTGAACTCTTGTATTTCTGGATCTTCAATACAGTATTATATCTCAGCGTGATAAATTTGGTTCTTAGTGAAAAATATTTGTTATGTATCTAGGTTGGTTATGCATTTTAGCATCAAGGCTGTTCCTCTTTCCTAGGGAATTCCACGTCTCCCCCTTTTCTTTATTTTCCTTAACTTTTAGAAGGTGTGTAGTATCAAATATTTATTTTTCATACTCTGGCAGGAAGAAGGACCAAATGATCGGAAGATAGGAAAATTGTGTGAATATGCTTCTAAAAATCCTCTGCGGATTCCAAAGGTATTAATTATATTTTTCAAAGCCTTAATATAATGCTTCTAAGGCAGAACCTTCTATTTGATAGTCTCACACTTCACCAAAATATCTTACTATAAGTTCCCTTTGAATATAATTGAATTAGCTCCTGATTATCATACAAAGCTATTATCATTGTATGAGTATTGAAGACCATTTGACAAATATGTATATGTTTCCTCTGAGGTCAATGGTCAATCAAAGTCCAAAGATCATTCAGGAGCTGCATCTTGCATATATGTAAAATTTCTTATGTCTGACCAAAGGTTCAAATTTGTGCGCAGATCACAACTTCTCTTGAGCAAAGGTGTTACAAAGAATTGAGAAATGAGAATTTTCGATCCACAAAAATTGTCATGTGTATTTACAAGAAATTGCTGATAATTTGCAAGGAGCAAATGTGAGTTCATCCTTCTTGAGTTTTATTCTATATAATATATATGCGGAAATATCTTTATTTGATAAATTTTAAATGTCTACTAGATGCGTTAGCTTCAATGTTACCGTGTGATCCATTTGCTTTTCTTACTATTTATTTTTTACAAATTCATGATTACTTACTATTATGAATGTATGATACTTCTCTCTATAGCTAGCTCATTCCACAAAGTTTTGATTATTTATGGATTTTGAATTTTGATCAACTAAAAAACTGTAATGATGTTAGGATTCAAGCACCAAGAGTTTACATTAGAATCATTTTCAGCTTATAATTGGAGTGAAAAGCTGTGACAAGTACCTCTGGGTTGTATTAGCTAGAGCTAGGTTGACACTGTACTCTACATCCTAAATTAGCTACTATTTTCCTAACTAGGAACCAAAAACAAAACAGAAAGAGGCAGTTTCCTATCCTGAAACTTAATAGTATCACTTATATTGCTTGACAGACTGATTTGTAATCACTGAGGTGAACTCGTATGTTCTATCACTATATATTGTGTAGGTGTTTGTGTGTGACAACCAAGTTATGTTGTTGATTTATGTTCAGTGACTTTCTCTTAGGCCTCTCTTTGCGAGTAGCTTACTCAGCATTATGCACACCCTTCTGGATCAAACACGGCAAGATGAAATGCAAATTATAGGATGCCAGACTCTTTTTGACTTTGTAAATAATCAGGTTGGTCCTTGTGTTATATTTTTTACTATTTAAACGTAAATTACATGTCTGGAACCTGTTTAAACATATCTTACATGTGGTACACATTTTGTCTCACTTAATATTGCAGGTGGATGGAACTTACATGTTCAACTTAGAAGGATTTATTCCGAAACTCTGTCAGATAGCTCAAGAGCCAGGGGAAGATGAACGGGCAAATAATCTACGTTCTGCTGCACTCCAAGCGCTTTCTTCGATGGTATTCTTCTACTGTTTCTGTTGGCAATTAAATAGCTTAGGATAACATCCTGACATATTGAATATGTGAGAGATCCACAGTGCAAAATGCTCTGTGTAGTGCTCATTATGTATCTATTCCAACTTGATGAAACATATCTTGCGATATGCTTTTTCCAAGAAAATAACTTCCTAATGATATGTCTGAGAATTATGCTTTTTCATTATCTTAAGACGGATTTTACATATTCTACTGCATGTTTGAAATATCTGAACTTTCTTTGTAGGTTTGGTTTATGGGCCAGAATTCTCACATTTCAGTGGAGTTCGATAATGTAAGTAGATCTGGAGTTTCTATCCTGATGTCACTTACAACTATTTTATTTGTCTAAATTTAGAAGTTTGGATCAAACTATATATTTGACGTTAGTTGTCACCTTCACATTTCCTTTCTACAAACCTTTTGCGGCTACAATAGTTTTTGCTTGTAGTTATGATTTATGACTGCACTAAGGCTCCATTTGATTTGAATTTGACATCAAAGGGGAAGAAGCATAGAAACATTATATACAATTTGAAAAAGAGAGAGATGGGCAAACCTGCCTCCTTCAGAAATGTTGTTTTGATAGAGTAGCTGACTGTAGTCTGTATTACAGTTACAGCAAGAAAAACAGAGAGAATAGAAAAACAAAGACAGAAAAATCCAACATAGCACAGCAATCACAACATATTAGCACAGAGACTTGGACAGTATAGCTTTGGGCAGTTTTGTATATACTTTTAATATATTTTTAATTTTGCTTTCTTCATTAGTGAAGATTGACTAAACATTGCCCTTTTGTTTGTAATTATCTTCATACACAGCTTTAAATATGTATAGACATTTGGTTGGTTCCTCACCTTGTGTAATCTTTACTGACTTTTTCTTTGCAGTCACTTGTTTGTAGCAGATCTGAGTTCCACATTAAATTATCTTGATAGTGTTCTGTTCCTTGTATGAAACAGATTGTTGCAGTGGTCTTGGAAAATTATGGAGATTCCAAGGAGAATGAAGGTTCCCAGAATCAGTGGGTGCAGGAGGTTCAAACAAATGAGGGTGGTGTTCCTCCACAAGATGTCAAAATGAGGATTCGACCTTGGAGCGCCATTGTTGATGCGAAAGGCGAACTAAAAGTATCAGAGTAAGTCTCTGTTGGCACATGATTTTTGCATACCCTTACATTGTTCTTTGAATTGATAGCTTATCGGTATTTATGTTTCTTTTTGTTAATATAGGGAAGACGCCAGGAACGTCAGCTTTTGGTCCAGGGTTTGCCTGCATAACATGGCAAAGTTAGCCAAAGAGGCTACAACAATAAGGCGTGTCCTGGAATCTTTGTTTCGTTACTTTGATAACGGAAACTTGTGGTCTCTCAAACATGGGCTTGCCATCTCAGTGTTAGAGGATATACAATTCTTAATGGATAGTTCTGGTACTAATTTTTTTATGTTTGGATCGAATAATCATGTCTTTAAATTTAAAATCGTATTTTGTAGACCTATACGGCTGTTAAACCATAAATGCTTTTGATCAAATCTTCCATTGACAAATGCACTCATCCAGCCTTTTAATTGTCTATGTTGCAGGGCAAAATACCCACGTTTTGCTATCCATCTTGATGAAGCATCTCGACCACAAAAATGTCCTGAAACAACCCAATATGCAGCTTGACATAGTGGAAATAACCACCTCCCTT
This sequence comes from Fragaria iinumae, assembly GCA_009720345.1. Taxonomy (NCBI): domain Eukaryota; kingdom Viridiplantae; phylum Streptophyta; class Magnoliopsida; order Rosales; family Rosaceae; genus Fragaria; species Fragaria iinumae. The sequence continues at coordinate 24,380,592 of CM019122.1, read as the reverse complement.
GCTCTACATGCCAAGGTTGAACCCTCTGTGGCAATAATTGGGGCTTTAAGTGATGCCATGAGGCATTTGAGAAAGAGCATCCACTGCTCTCTGGATGATGCCAATCTGGGGACAGATGTCATCAAATGGAATAAATGCTTTAGAGAAGAGGTGGATAAGTGCCTTGTACAGCTATCATATAAGGTCGTAATCTTCTACAGTTACTGAATATTCTTTCCACTCCATATGCATTATCCTTTAGTATTTTGAGCTAGAGTTTCGTCTTGTAATGCTAGTTCCCTTATCAGTTCAAATAGTTTGATGAGTCTTTACAAGTTTCCAAACTGTTATATTTCAGTTGCAATTGTTATTGAACTCATCATATGTGCGCATTACCAGAAGTAAAAATTATAAAGAATGAAATGACTTACCCACACATAGAACTAAGCTGTCATTGTTGAACAGATTGGAGAACCAGGACCAATTCTTGATGCCATGGCTGTTATGCTGGAGAATATCTCATCTATTACAGTTATAGCCAGAACTACAATTTCTGCTGTTTATCGTACTGCTCAAATTGTAGCTTCCTTACCAAATTTGTCTTATCACAACAAGGCAAGTAAAATTCATGGTCTTAAATTTGTTCCTCTTTTCAACATATATGTAGTCTAATACGCAATTAATTTATTGTGCCTTCTTTTATAGGCTTTCCCAGAGGCATTGTTTCACCAATTACTCCCAGCTATGGTCCATCCCGACCATGAAACACGTATTGGAGCGCATCGCGTCTTCTCTGTTGTTCTTGTGCCATCTTCGGTTTCCCCTAATCTTTTCTCATCTAACATGGAGACGAAAAAGGCCTTTGATCATCACAGGACACTTTCAAGAGCTGTCTCTGTGTTTTCTTCTTCAGCTGCCCTCTTTGAGAAGCTGAGGAGAGAGAAAATTTCCTCACGGGAAAGTATTTGTGAGGAAGATGAAAACAATGTTCCAGAGGGGGAAGAAAGAAACAATAATAATGGGTTTCTGAGCAGATTGACTTCATCTTATAGTCGGACATATAGTATGAAAAGCTTGCCTGCACCTTCAACGCCCAATGAAAATTCCATGAGCAATATTAAGGATCTTGTGAGTGTCTCTAATTTTTGTTTGTTTACATTTTTTGTATGTCGATGTGTAAATATCAACTATCCTTGGTTGTTATCTAGTTTATTATTGGAGTTACATATTTAGCCCAGCCTTCATTTGCATATCCATTCACATACCTCTTTAATGATGAACTTTTTCCTGACTGGGTGATGAGTCCCTTGTTTCCGGTGAGGCACAAATTTAGGTTTGGATAGAGTAGTAGTACAAGCAGTCACCTCGCATAAGTTTTTCTTTTTGAAGAATAAACAAAAATTTGCATAAATATTTCTACATTTTTAAACTAGTGCTTTTGACTTTGGTGTCTATAATGATTATGGAGTGGAGTACTCATCCCGTAACAATTTAAGTTTTCGGGATCCAGTATTTGGTGGTCGCCTAACATTATAGTAGCTATAAATGCTGGAGGGCATCGGCGCTTACCTCCAATCTCCCCCTCTTCACATCTTTGTAGATTTACTAGATATAGGGTGGGGATGTACCTATATGTTTCGATCTCTTTGAGTAGTAGCTATAAATGCTGGAGGCATTGGGTCCTAACGTCCAATCCCCAGTCCACATCTTTGTAGATTTACAAGATGTAAGGTGGGGATGTACCTATATGTTGCTACCTGTTTCGATCTGTCTGCCTCTGAGCCTATCCATGTGCAGGATGAGATATATAGGAGTTCAATGGGTGACTCTTATGTGACAAAATCAATTCCGTTATAGTTACCCTTTATATTTCTTAAATCACAGGAGGGTAATTACCTCAGGTTGAGCAGCCACCAAATAACTCTCTTGCTATTATCAATTTCTGGACAATCAATCTCTCCTGGGAACATGCCTGAAAACTATGAAGCAATTGCTCATACGTACAGCCTTGTATTACTCTTCTCTCGGGCCAAGGTAATGGTAGTATTTACTTATATCATGAATAATAATATCTTCTTATGAAGTTAATATCTTTGCAAGCGGGGAGTCTCTGAAGACATTTTTTTTATTGGAACTATTACAGGAGATTTACAGGAATCTTGGTCATTTTAGTTTAAATTATTAAGAGCTTTTGTTTCTTTGCCTGAAATTTTTTAATCCATTCTTTATTGCCTTAATCACATTCTTATGCAACTGTTGATTAGTTGTAGACATTAAATCACATGCATAGGAATCTCAGAACAGTTATTATTTGTAGATTATTATTATGAGATACTAGAATGACAGATGACGTAGTTTCTAAAGATGGGATGTAACAGGAATTTGTTTCGTTTCCATAACTTCTTTCAATTCTAAGTAGGTTACTCCTACATCTTAGGCCACTCTGTTCAAGAGAGTATTATTACCATGAGAAATTTTGGTTGTCAAGTACATGGTAGAAGTAGAATCAAGTGTATCCATTTTCCTTTTGTACTCAGGATGACCTTTAAAATTTTCCCTGTTTCTTTATTCTTTATTCTTTATTATTTTTTCTTCCAGAATTCCAGTGTTGAGGTTCTTGTCAGAAGTTTTCAGCTGGCTTTTTCCTTACGAAGTATCTCTCTTACTGAAGGTAAACCCAACAGTCTATCCAAGTTAGTGAGCATCATTTGTTCTATCACTTCTATGCTTTTGTTTCCATTAATGATAAGATACTATAGTTACTTGGTTCCATTGATGATAAAGATACTAACTTGCTAGTTGTTTCCATTTATTAAAGTTCGATAGCTAGGGTGAGGACATGAGAAAAGTTATTAATAAATCCTATTAAAGGAAAGAACATTATAAGAGAAGAATAAGTAAGCGCTGTTTAAGTACGAATAAATGTTTTATTCTTATGGAAGTCGCAGCACTCATTGTCATTTATAATCAATGAAAATATGAAGAAGCTCAATATTGCATACCAGGAATATATTTATTTATTTTTCTGAAAGGTGCATATCAGGATGTTAGTTCAAGCCAACTTTGACTGTTACATTTCAGGGCCATTGCCACCATCGCGTCGCAGGTCCCTGTTTACCCTGGCAACCTCGATGATTCTTTTTCTATCAAAAGCATACAATTTTGTCTCTCTGGTTGACAGAGCCAAGGCAAAATTGAAAGATAAACAGGTACCTAATTTGATTCAGAAGACATTTATTGACATAGGTACATTGTGCATAGTTTCTTGGGCACGTCTTGTGAGCTGTAAACTTTCTGAAGTAAACTTGACGCTATTATATAAATTCAGGTTGATCCGTTTCTACAGTTGGTTGAAGAGTATAAGTTACGGACTAAAAAGGCTGGACCTGACCATCCCACAAATATCTATGGATCTCAAGAAGATGACAATTTGGCAGTTAAAACTCTATCACGAATAGTGATTACTGACGAGCAAAGTAGGGAATCTTATGCTTCTGAAATTGTGGAGAGCTTGGACAAATTGTCAGAAGTAAGCCTCAAGACAATTGAAGTTTGGTTGGGCCCATACATAGTAAATAAGAATGGTAGTTATGCTATAATATTTAAAATGACTAGTGACTGAGTGAGCTATTTTGTGTGCAGCCTGAATTATCTTCCATAAAGGAGGAGCTGCTCAATGATTTTGTACCTGATGATATTTGTCCGCTAGGAGCACAATTGTTCATGGAAGCTCCGAAAAAACTTTATCAGGTTGATTTCAAAAATAGCGAATCTCTTAAGGAGGTAAGTAGCCTGCATAGATTTCTGTTTGTTTTTGGTTTTTGTTTTTTGTGGAGCGTATAAACAACTCACCCCCACACCTCACTTAGAGGTGGTCAGCAAAAAGTTGTCTAGGCTAATTCATGCTTTTGAAATTTGAGTTACAATTTTACTCTCTTGTTGCAGGATGCTCCATTATTTTTAGTGGAAGATGATTCTTTTCCAGGCTCATTTAATAGCCACCAGAACAATGTAGAATTGTCTGTAGATCTTCCAACTCTTTTGAATGTTAATAAACTAATGGAATCGGTATGTTAGCCACTACATGCAATTTAGTTTTTATTGCTTAGAAGAAACACAGGCAATGTTTTGAAATCATGCTTTATGCATTCAGGTCCAGGAGACAGCAAATCAAGTTGGAAGGGTTTCAGTCTCAAGAAAATCTGATGTATCTTACAAGGAAATGGCTGGCCACTGTGAGGCACTTCTGCTAGGAAAGCAGCAAAAGATGTCCAAGTTGATGAGTTCTCAGAAGAAACAGGAATATGGGATGAACGTCTCTTCAAAAATTCATAATGACGACCTGCAAGAGATGACGCCCGATTCTCATATGGAAGTGGGTTCCCATATGGTACTTTCTGGCTATATAACTCAAATTACTTGTGTTATTTCAATCACTTCTTAGCCATGAACAATTCATGTATACTACAAGGTTTTTGAGTGTTTGTGCACAATAAAATGCAGAGCGGTAATCCTATTGCTGACCACACTCCTACTTCACACAAACTACTGCCAACCCAAGGCCATGTCCCAATGCTATGTGCAGCGGAATACCAGCAGAATCCCCACTCCTCCTTCAGACTACCAGCCTCAAATCCATATGATAACTTCCTAAAAGCTGCAGGCTGCTGAGGAAACTATTAGTAATCCAGGTTGCTCAACAGGGTCCTGAGCATGTCCATTCTTTTTTTCTTTTTCTTTTTGTTTGTGGTAATTATTCTATAGGCTTTTGCTAAGAGTGTTGTTATCAAAGATGAGTGAAAATTGTAACCTTTTCATTTCCTATTCTTTCATTCTTTTCATTTTCCTTTTCCGATACTCGGTACGTGATAGTCATGGGGAAGTGGCCTTATTAGATTGCTTCTTCCCCGATGATCTCAAGTTTCTGCAGCCAACTTGCTTCTCTATCACTGATCGAAACGTTTTGATGTACAAATGTTTATTTATTTATTAGAATTTAGTTTATTTGTAGCTTTCCACTTTTACAAGTTACTGTGGAGCTGCAAGTACATTCCAGACTTCACTCTTATTATTTGATGTGGGGAGCGAAATCCACCACTTCCACCGCCACATACACTTATTGGACGAACATGCAAACCACTATACCACTTATTGGTGTGTTAATAACAAAAAAAAAAAGGTGTGTTACCACCACTTACATACCAGAGAGCAGATGACTGATCATAGTAGAAAACCTCAAACAACAATCTGGATCTAAAACAACAAAGTCAAGTAACACGAAGACCAAGTTTTCATTTCTTTTATGATCGTCTGTGGTGCATTAATGTACCGATATATCAAGTACACTACTTCAATACCGAGGTCGAGTATCTCAATGTAAAGCTAGGTAGACTAGTTTGAGATCAAGTCAAACTAGTCTGTTTTTGTATGAAGTTGATCTATCTCTGTAATTAATTTGCTTGATGTGTAATGTATCGTAGTATTTTCCTTTTCTTTTCGATTAGACTAAAAAGAAATATATTTAGTTCAAAATCATTTGGTTTAGTAACATTAAGTCTCCTATTTGTAAATAAAAAGTTGTGAATTTGACTAATGAAAACACCACTTATTTTCATTTTGAGTTCTCTTTTAATGATTCAGTTATCAATAAAAGAACTACATTAAATCACAAAATACGATTAAGAAGAATACCACAATACACACAAAAACACAGATGGAGTCTTTTTTTCTTTTTTTTTGAGAATTCAAATGGAGTCATTTGAGTTTGTTAATCTGAGAAGTAATATATAAGAAAATCATTTCCAAAGGAAATAACTTGGGTGACCAGCTATGATCATTTATGGGTGACAAACATCAATGAGAGATGGACAAGTGTCAACAATAATTATAAACAAACATATCAAATCCCCAAAACCCTCATGTTATGTCATTAAATTGCAATCAAACCTTTTAAAATGAACACGTGTACCATGTTCATTGGCTTTGGCCAGCCAAGTCGGGTTCATTTCCAAAAGACAAAAGGAAAATACAGAAAGACGCCACGTTTTACTTGTTTGGACACCTTTTCCAAACCAGGAAAGCTTCTCTATCACTCATTATCTATCTGCCAAGGAGAAGAACCAAGAAGCCGAGAGAGCTCCATTGGTAAGCTATCTGGCATTTCTGTATCTACTGTTTCAGATCATTTTACAAAAGGAAACAACAACTTCAGGGAAAGGAAGCTATTCGCTTGTGTACTAATTGTCTTCAGTTGGGCTTTCTATTGATATATGCTCTTCTTTGCTTATCTTCCCAAACTAGTGATTTTGTGCTAAAACAGATGTATGATTTGGGAAGATGGAAGTTGAGTAAACCTTGAAGTTTGTGGTTGCTTTTCATGTACATATCAAATATAGTTAAGAGTTGAGGAATTATAGTTAGTTGACTCAGTCTAGTTTAAGAAGGTTTTGTGTTGAAGCAGTAGTCTGTATTGCTCTGCTCATTTGTAAATCGTGAACAATATAGGGTTGATCTGATGAAAAGAAACCATTTTCTTGGGTTATATCCTTTGTTCTTCAGGGGAAGCATGCAGTTCTTAATTAGGGCCTTACTGAACCCATGTTTTGATTTTTGGTTTGTGAAATGCAATTTAATTATGTGACAGTGACTTGTGTGGATGGGAATGGATTGCAATCTAAAGTTGAAAGAGAACCTAGTACTCTAGTAGTACTGAAGTAGAGGGTTTTGTTTGAAATTCTGAATGCATCTGTTGTATTGTATTGAGTGTCATTGATCTTTTTTCTACCATAGAACTAAGTGGGTTGTGTTTATGGATTGCAGTTGAAGGATGGGCGGTGCGAAATACATCTTTCCTGCTCTGTTGGGATCATTTGCAGTGGCATGGGCATGTGATCATCTCATTGCTGACAAGAAGATATTTGGAGGTAAGCTAATTATTTTGCATTTCGAAGCTTCCAGATTTCACTTTTGCACAAAGTTATGCTTTTCTGAATACCTATTCTTTTACATATCGGTGTATGGCATACTCCGAGGTTTATAGGGTCCGGCCGATTATGTGATAAAAACAAATCGAACCATAGAATAGCGTTGCTTGTGCTATAATTGATGTATGATAGAAGGTCTCGGGCCACATGATCATGAGACGGTGTTTCATTTGTTTAAATCTTGAGCCATTGTTATTTCTAACAAGATACGACTGATACATGCAGTAGATAGTATATGACATGTCATTTATTCAGTGAGAAAAAAAAAATCATGTGAAGAGATTTGGTGAGCAAACAAATCTGTAAAAGAGCTTTGGTGAGCATTGTTGTTGCAGGATAGATAAGATGATAGATAGATAGATGTGTAGTTGCTGCAATTGTAGTCTAAATGTGATGTGCTTGGGTGGTGAACTTAGGAACTACTCCATCAACTGTTGCAAACAAAGAATGGTGGGAAGCTACTGACAAGAAGTTCCAGGCATGGCCTCGCACTGCCGGTCCACCTGTGGTCATGAATCCCATCAGTCGACAGAATTTCATTGTTAAGTCAAGCACTGATAAATGAATCTGCAACATCCTTACTCACTCTATCTGTGTAATGTAATGACTAATGACAGTCTTATTTCGTAGGGTTTGGTTGCTGTGAATTTTGAACCTTTCTTAATATGTGTGACGAACAAATCCTGGATCACCATTTATTACTCTTTCTATTTGTTTCACCATCAGATCATAATTAGTCACCAGGAAATTTACCACTAAATGATGTGGTAGATGACATACATGATTGTATCTTAGGCTTTGCTATTTATGGCATTACTCTCCTACCAAGTTTAAGGCACTTGCCATAATGAGGACTATGAGAAATGGTTGAAAAAAGTCCCCTTTGAATCCAGATATTGCTTACCATTTTAGTAGTTCAATTAAACCGTAAAAGAATGTAAATTGTACATTGTTTCTCATAAAATAGTTTACGGTTCACATCCAAATTCAATTAGTAATGGATGAAGTAGTTCAAATCCTTATAAACCCACATGCAAGGTCTCATATTCCCGACGTGGGATTTATATCTCAGCACACTCCCACACGTGTGACGAATTTTCAAACTTAACACATGGACAACATTTGGGGTGACGTGAAGTTCGTGTGGCTGTTACGTATTCACACGTGGACGTGGGTAACCCGCTCTGATACCATGATAAAATAGTATGGGGTTCACATCCAAAACCAATTGACAATGGGTGAAGTAGCCCAAACCCTTATAAACCCACACGCAATGTGTCATATTCCCGATGTGAGATTTATATCTCAACAATTTATTTGAGTCTGCTTCATCCAAAGCATGAATCTTGGTGCCCTATGAACACAAATTATATTCAAATCAACTAACTACAAATGTCTTCTTTAAACAGAACATGCATTTCCAGTTTTGCACGTAAAAAGTTCACCACCAGAAAAATTAGTCCTACTCTCTGTTTGGACTCAAATCACATGATAAACTAATTGATTCAAACTTCGGCTATACTGGTTGTTTCTTTTCAGAAAAGTTTCAGCTTGATTTTTTATTTATTTATTTATTTTTTGAAAATGAAGTTTCAGTTTGATATAATCGAATTAAACACACTGCAACTACAAGGCATTGTTGGCATTGAGATTTTGAAACCAGGAACTACAGTGATACAATAGGGGGCCTAATTTGTAACAGCAGACGCTCGGAGTAGTCTTTCCTATGGGAGGAAGGACTCTCAGTGCATAACCACCCACGTATTTCAAATCAAATTGATTACAACTGCTTCTTCCGCAGAAACTAGTGGATGGATGATCTGAAGAACAAAGCCTAAATAAACTGAGGGTAACCATTTCCGCTGCCGCCGGAACTTTTCATGAACAAAAGAGCCTTAATCTGGTGAGTTCATGATTACCTATATATCAGGTTTATTTTATCTCTTGAAGCATTTCCACAATCTTCTTCATTTTTGGCCGTTTGGCTGGGATGCTGTCAGTACAGAGTAATGCAATCTTCAGTGCTGCAAGCATTTCTTTCCTCCAACCAAAGGAAACCGTGCTGAGCCTTGCGTCGAGAATCTGCTCTGGGGTTTCCCCTCTCATGGGAGCATTATGCACCCACTTCACCAAATCTACTCCTTCATCAAAGGCCTCATCTACTGGCAATTTTGTAGTAAGGATCTCCAGCAAAATAACACCATAGCTATATACATTTCCAGGAGCTGTAACTTGCATTGTATATGCATATTCTGATAGCAGACAGGCACAACGGAATAATTAGTTACAAAAAGACTACATTCTAGTAAAGCTAGTAAGCTACTAACAAGAATGAACCAATATTATTAATGTACCTGGAGGAATATAACCAAAAGATCCAGCAACTGCACTAATACTGGCTGTGCCTCTAGATGGATCCAACAGCTTTGAGATCTCGATCTCTCCAACTAGAGGCTTGAAGTTAGCATCCAAAAGAACATTGCCAGAAGAAATATCAAGGTGGATAATTGCCACACTATGAAGAAAAGCCAACCCTTCTGCTACTCCAATGGCAATAGAAAGTCTTGTTGGCCAGTCGGGTTCATATTCAGGTTTCTTGGAAGATTCATGAAGAAGCTGACACAATGTCCCGTAGGGCAAGTAATGATGCAGCAAAAGAGCAACATCTTCATAAATAACAAATCCAATAGGGCGCACAAGGTTATCATGGCAGAGTTTACTCAGCCTTTCAAGCTCTCTAATCATCTTGTTTTGGTGATGAACTATTGTCCTATCCATGGATTTTAGTCGCTTCACCGATACAATCAACCCAGATGGCATTACAGCCTTGTAAACAGTGCTAAAAGTCCCAGTACTGACCTTGTTTGAATCCTTCATAGTTGCTTTAACAGCACAATCGAGATCAATTGCTTGTCTGAGATTCTCAACGAAAACATTCCCTGCCACTATCACCGGCAGGTTGTTGGCTCCTTCATCTTCAGTCTCAGCAGCTTTCTCTTCCTTCTCCTGTCTTTCCCGCATCATAAACAGCAGAACAACTACAGTTACTGAGACAAAAATTGTCAAACCAGAACCAATAACTGCGAGTATGATCCTGTAAGAAACCCTGTGATGGTAATTGTCATGGTCAGCACTGTAAGAACTTCCACATGAGGAGCTCAGTGGTTCACCACATAGCCCTTTATTTCCCAGAAAACTTGAATTTGGACTTTTCTGGAATGGTATGAATGTCGGTACTGGCCCAGTGAACAAATTGTTTGAGAAATTAACCTCTATCAAGCTCAGCATTCCCTTAAACGCAGATGGAATAATATCCGAAAGCTGATTATTGGAGACATCAAGAGAAACAAGCTTGTCAAGTTTCCCTAATTCAGGGGGAAGAGGCCCACGGAGATGGTTGAAGCTCAAATTTAAGGCTATCTGCAAGTTTTTGATATGACCAATTTCAGGAGGGACATTGCCAGTCAAATAGTTTCTTCCCATTTGCAGCTCAAGCAGTTTAACACAGTTCCCAATCTCATGAGGTATCTCCCCCCTTATAGAATTCTGGCTCAATAGCAAGTATTGCAACCTGGACATGTTACAGATATCATTCGGTAATGTACCATTGATTCTGTTGTTGCTGAGATCCAGCTTGTTAAGATTCTTGCACCCGAGAATTGATTTGGGAATTTCTCCAAACAGACTATTACCGGAGAGAATCAACTCCTGCAGATTCATAAGCTGTCCAAGCTCCGGAGGAATCCTTCCAGTAAATCCATTTGAGGCTAAATTCAGAAGGGTAAGATTTGAGCACTTGGAAAATTCTGGAACAATGTCACCAGAAAGATTGTTGTTGTCTGCTTCAAAGTACGTTAGGCCACTAATATTCCCGATTGTGTGAGGAATGCTACCTATAAGATCATTGTTCCCGATTCGAATACTAGAAAGGCTGCTGCAGCTTCCTATTTCTGGAGGAATTTCTCCACTTAATCTGTTTTGGGTAAGAACTAAAAACTCCAGCTTCCCTGAAGCAAACATGCTCTTAGGGATTGGGCCTTCTAGCCAGTTGGAATGTAGATTCAAAGATTCAAGGTCAGAAGCTGAGCCTAGATTATCTGGAATTTCACCCCCCAATTGATTCTCATAGGCAGTAAAAACTCTCAGATTGGTCAAATTCCCCACCCAAAGTGGGATAGAACCATTCAGCTTGTTACTAGATATTTGAAAATCCTCTAACTTATGTAGGCCCTGAATTTCATTTGGTATTTGTCCTACAAGCAAGTTATTGGACAGGTTTAAAGATCTAAGGTTTCTGAGGTTACCCAACTCTAGTGGAATTGAACCTTCAAACTTATTCAAAGACAAATCAAGAAACTCAAGCTGAGATAAATCTCCAAAAGCAGAAGGAATGGATCCATGGAAACCATTAAATGAGAGGTCAAGTCTCTTCAAAGCTTTGAGCCCAGAAATGATAGTCACATTACCTCGAAGCTCATGATGAGAAAGGTCAAGCCTTTCCACCATTGAATGGTTCAAACCGCAGCTAATGCCAGGCCAAGAACAGTAGTCTGAGTTGTTCACACCACCCCACCCAGGCAGTCCTCCAAGCTCTTCACTAATGGCTAACAATGTAATCTGATCATGAAGCTCACCACCCACAAGCTGACACTGTGACTTGGACAAGAACCCAGCTAGAAAAAGCAACAACCACCACAAAAATGTCATTGCTGGATGTCTTCTTTTTTCAGGTGTGTATGGAAGAACTCAATTTCCTTCTCCAAACTCCCAAACTGAGAATAAGGCATAAAACCCTTGAACCCAAGACAAGGTCTCACTTGTTATAGTACCTAACAACAAAACCCAATGTCAGTTTCCATTTATTGATCAGACAATCAAACCCAAAGAGTCATGAAAGCCACCCACCATCAAAAATCAAAATGCCATAAAAGAACCTAACACAACAAATCAGTTCTCAGTTCTCCAAACTCTTTCAGTTCAGAGTCCTAAAAAGTAAGCATTGCATCACAGCAATCCAGTCCCTTTAATTTCTACGAGGGGAACAAGAAAAACAAAGTAGACCAGCCAGAGCTTGAGGATTGGAAGTGAGAGTTAAGACCCAGATGAAAAGAACCAAAACAAGAAGAAGCAAACAAAATAGCTAGAAGCAGGATTGCATTATGGAACGTGGGTTGTGTGTTGTACATGGAAAATGCCCACATCAATTATCATAGAAACTAAGAAAATAAGAAGAAAAGGTCAAAAGAAGAAACAGGAAATAGACTTCAGACTTTCAGAGCAGGCAAGGCTTGTGTGAATGAACAGAAGGGTAAAGAGACGACAGAGAAGCAAGAGTAGAGACTAGAGAGTAGTAAGTAGTACAATGGTTGGGTTGGTTTCACGGACCAGGTGTTTCTCTCTGTCTTAGAAAGACGGATTTTTGCGGGTCTTAACCGAAAGGAGTAGGCTAGTAGAGAAGGGAGAAGGAAATTTTTTTGTCACGTATGCTTCTTTCACGAGAAATGGGCAGTGATGAGTGAATGAACTGCCTGATGCTGACCCATCCTGCGTTATCAGACAGAGGCATACTGTGTCAGATGTAATATATAATACTCGACACACATGAAAGAATGTTTAGGGGAATTGAGGGAACTCACTCCTCTGAGTCCTCGCATCCTTTTTTTTTTTTTTTTTTTTTTTGGGAGAAATTTCTTGAATAAAATTACTAAAAAAGATTGAGAATTTGAAGTACTTTTTTTTTTTGGGAAATATTATTTTACATCATAAATATGTAACTAAAATTATTTGAGAATTGATCATTGATATTATTTTATTGGTTTTTAAAATAATAAAAAGAAAACAAGAGAGAGAGAATTCAGAGAAGAGAAAGATGGAAAGATGGAAAGATGAGAGAGAAGCAATTTGACATGCTAGAGAAGATATTCAAATCCACTTCAGATGTATAACTACTTCAATTGGAGTGTTTTCATGTGTCTTTATTATTGTTGAAGGTTGCAACATGGAGTGGACTCATTTTTTTTTTTGTTAAAAAAAAAATTACAACAAAAAACCTCGACGTTATCCAAATTAAGAAGAATCTAACTGAAAGCTTAAGGAGGGAAGCTGCCAATCTAGATCTTCCAGCACGGAAGAGCATGGCTCGTATTCGCAAGAGCATCAGCCATAAAGTTTGTTTCATGAAAGACAAGGGTAAAATAGATGTTGTCAAACCACCAATGTAGGTACAAAATATCACGATCGAAAAAGTGGCTTAATACTCCAATGGGCATTGACTGGATTCCGTATACAGTTGATCACTAACAACGAGTCCCTTTCGACTAGCAAATTCTTGTGATGGAATCTCCTAACAGCTAAAAGACCGTCTTTAGAGGCAAAACACTCAGACACACGAACATTTGAACAATGAAGACACCAAGCATCACCTACAAGAGAATTACCATAAAAATTTCTTAGAATAATATTGAAATATTTGATACTCTCATGGCACATTCCATAAAGGGAAAGTACACGACAAATGACCCACTCTAATTTTTGGTACATCAACTTTCAAAAAAATCAATATGGTACATGAAGTTATGATCTCGACCTCAAATTGGTGTATGTCGTTACTTTCACCGTTATTGCGGAGTTCCATTCTTCTCTCTTCTCTTCTTTCTTCTCCTCTTCATCCCTCCATTCCCTGTATCAAGGTTCGATTTGGAAAGGACGAAGGCGTGGAAACAAGAAATTTGCAACAGATTTTTGGGTTTTGTCTTTTGACACAAGTCGAAATCTTTTCATTGTCTATTAGACTATTAGAATATCCTAGCTCAGCTGTATGAAAAAATTGAATATTAAAATTGAAAGTTCATATTATAACATCTGATCAGGTTACTTGGATGTCGAATAAGATGGAAAGGAATTCTAAGAAAAGGCTGGGCATTTGATGGGGGCGGCTTGGTATGGGTGTTGATCTAGATTAATCTGAAAGTAGATATTTATGAACTAATATTTTTTAGAACGAAAAGAGACAGATAAAGAGTATCTGAAAAGAAACGAAAGAAGAACCACAAGAGACAACAAACCACATGTTCTTCCTCTTTTTTTTACTTTATTTCTTTTTTATTATTTTTGAAAGAGACGGATCTGCCCTTTTAAATTTGACCAAAATCACATTGACTAACGGTGAAAGTAACGGCATACACCGATTTGAAGTCGAGATCATAACTTCATGTACCATATTGATTTTTTTGAAAGTTGATGTACCAAAAATTAGAGTGGATCATTTGTCATGTACTGTTGTTAACATTTTCCCTTCCATAAATTATATGAACAATTCAATTCCATTGAATCATAAATCATAACTAAATGAAAGGATGATGACGATGACGATGACAATGATGATGATGCACTGCAAAAATGACTTAGAAGCAGCCAAGCAGTTTGAAAGAGGATGCATGTTCTTGTTAGGCGTATGTCTTAGTTATGGCAAAATGTTTCACACCAGAAACATAGAAAGAAATTTAAAAAAACGTGTATGGAGGGTTTTTGAAGTAATCTTCATGACTTGTGTTTCTATCGACAGTTTCAACTGACGGTGCTACAAAAAAAAATAATCCTAAAATCTCTATCTAGTTCGTTTGGTCAGTATCGTTTGATCAAGTGGCATAAGTCTTTTCTAGCAAGTGAGATGTCGTGAGTTCGACTCACAGTATTATAATGCATTAGTTGTGTATTTGATAAAAAAAAATAAAAAAATAAAAAAAATCTCTTTCTAGTTCATTTGTTGAAGATACGATCATTTTGAATCCTTCTTTACTCATGATATAACTAATTGAACATCTAACATTTGTGATGTCTAACACTTCACCGTCTAGCTAAGAACCATATATATGATCATTTTCTTTGATTCAAAAAAATTTATTTTGTGTTTCTGTAAAATTGCAAACAGAATTTTCCATTACAACAACACCACCTTTTTTTTTTTTTATCAAATATTACAACTTTGTAAATTGAAGTCACAATATCTCATTTATTAAAGATAGACTATGCCGCTAGACCAAATAACATTACCTTTTCTTTTTTTTTAGAAAAACAACTATATTAAATAATGCAACGTTACAACTATGGGATTTTGGTGATGGACATAAAGTTCTCACACTCCTCCCTACCCTAGCAGCGATTACAGTGGACAAGAACCGAAATGGGTTCAACCGTAACCTAACCTAATCCAGAAACCTTGATACATTCTCACAGTCAACTTCAAGAAGAACCAACCCTTTCAAATACTATATGCCAAAACTACCAGTATATATGCACAGGTAACCTCCCTATTACATTAACAACAAAAACAAACCGACATTTAAATAGTTTTTAGAAACGACACTATAACCATGACACACCAACGACACGACCATGACACCAACCAACCAAATCCTAAATCCTCAATCAAAGAGGAGGGACGACTCACAACCTAAACCTAACCAAAACAACTAAATAAACAAAACAAAAACCAGGCATGAGCCCAAAAAGGCCCAAACCCACCCAACAACCGATGGACGTCAAGAGCCAAGATGTCTAAAAGCACGTCCCAAAAACATGTCGTCGGCACCTGAACACACCACGAAGCGCCGCCCTACCTCCGACGTCGGCCGCCGACAGAAGCTCCCCCATCACGGTAGAACAACGCAGCAGCGTGCACCCTCCTATGAGATCTGAACCAAACACAACTGTGAGGCCTAACTCAGATCAGATCAATCCGGCCAGACCTGCACCATCACGTTCTCCGCCGCTCCAAAACACCTCCAGCCCCACACCGCCGCTTCTCCTAATGACACAAACTCCATGTCAGAACAGTTCATCATGCACCCAATCATGCCAGCAGATCCTGATCCGCCCTACGCAACAGCTTAACTCCCTCCTTCCACCGCCACTAACCCACACAACAGGACCACCGGATACCACATGATATCCCATACGGCCACGCCGAATCAGACACCGGAACAGCCAAAGGCCGGCACCAGCGTTGCGACGCAGCCGGACAAGAGAGAACAATTTTTTTTCGAAACCCTAGTTCCGAGTACGTCGCTGAAGGGTCTGTTCCCGGTCCACCACAAATAGCACCACCCTTTTTGTATTATTGTACTAAATGTCTAAATAAAGATTTTCTTATTTTTAGTTTTTTTAGAGGAAGGACGTCAGGCCTTGTATTTAGTAAATGAGAAAAATTACATACACATGACTTACCCTAGAGGGGCCACGTAAGAATCAAGCTATGAGATTACCCTAGAGTAATTAAATATAATCACCTGTCACAGTTCGAAAATAAATCAAACGAAAAATAAAAGCAGAAGCAAAACTAATGCTAGCAAACTAGCATATTAGAGAATGAGAGCTCTAAGACTGCCCTATGCAGAGGGAGTGCCTCTAGAGTCTGCAGTCGCAGAACCTACACATTAGACAGTAGAAGAAGGATTGGGCCCAGACCCAAGCCCAAAGGCCCTGGTCCAAGGCCAATCTGTTTCCATCGCCGGGCTCTTCCAACCTACGACCACCTTCTGCGACAACCATCCACCATCTGACAGCCACCCATCAGCCTCTGATAGCCATCCATGAACCATCGTCGACGCCTTGAGTCCGTCCAGCGTCACTACTGCAATCTTCGCCACCAAACTTAGAGGCCGAGACCGTATATCTCAATCCCTAAGTACCTCCAACGGTGAAACCCTAGCATTCCCTGAACCTAGACCGGTAGTCTAACCCGGTAATATCACCATGAAAGCCACCTCCCCAAGATTTGAAAAAGTCTTGCGGCCAATAAATCCACGACCACCACTGAGATGTCCATGGAACAGAGAAGATCTCGGCGTCCAGATCATGGCTCCGCCATCATCACCGGTCTTGAGCCCTTGCGCATGACCAGAGGAGACACCACGCCACCACCAACCATTGTTACCAATGTCCAATGGGACAAACACAACAACCAGAAGACAAAGTCTCTCAAAGCGAGAAGATGCCAACGTCTACCGCTAGTACCACTACCATTTAAATCCATAAAAGAGAGCAAACCTTCCGTCCAGATCCACTGAAACAAGCCGGCGCCATCAAACCCTAAGGGAGATACCAGAGAGACCATCTTTTAGCTGGGAATCAACTTTTATATGGCTCTTCTTATTTTTAGTTAAATTTAAATTTAACATTATTGTAATTGAAAAGTTTAAAACATGTAGGTCCGACCGTACGAAACTGTGAGCATATATTGTGTGTTAATTCAATTCAGCACCAGCTTTCAAGGAGCACCCCATTCAATTTTGAATTTAGTTTCAGCAACCAAACCTAGCTAACCTTCCTTATTGCCCGCCCAGTTCTTCTTCTACAATTTTCTTCGCCTTATTACATATCTACGTGAAGAAGCAGACAAATTCGAATTTGTCCGAGCAGTGTAAACCTAGGATTCCTTCCAGGATGTGTAGAACCCTAATTAACCCTATATATATATTATGGACATTTCAATCTTTTTGGATTCCAGCTTGGGATAAAGTAATGATCAGTATTCAAAAATGCAGATATCTTCAGGAAGCTGCAACATTATAATGAGGAAGCAAATTAAAGAGAGTTAAAAGGCACAAAATGCTGGGATTAAGGGGTCCCAACACATGAAAATGTTCCATATATATATGATCGTCATGGACAAATAACAGAATGATTAGTCATGTCTCTCTTCTTTTTTCTTTGCTCAAAATGATTAAGTATGTCTATGTTCATCAGGCATTCAGGCTGCTGCCATGCTTTGTGATCATTGATACATTTAAATTTAAACAGGTACTCAGCTCATTTAATTAATTTTTGGAAAATAATCAAGATAATAAAAAACATTAATCAAAGCTTTTCATACGTACTCACTTTAGTTACTTATTGTATATTTTTTTTAGACATATCTTTAGAGAAACGAACTTGCAGCATGTCGTACTGAATTTAAGCATAGTTCTACTAATTAATGGAAGCACTTACTTAGATTAATAGAGTCCTTAATAATAAAACTTGGCATATCTTTGTTATTCTAAACTCGGGATGCCTTAACAGAATTGTTTAGAGCAAAAATAGATCGGGAAAGACCGTCTTGATTGTTGCACTGAGAGAGTGATTTGTGAACAAGATGCACAGTTGCATTTTGTTATTAATTTTCTCTCTTCTCTTGGTGTGATTGACATTGATTGTGTTATGTGTTATTAATTGGGTTGAATGATATTATATAAGCTGCACAAAACAAGATGGGACAAGTTTTGAGTAGAGAGGGACTACAAATGGGGCAGAGTCCTAGGTCTGTCTACCCAGCTTTGTTTGGAATTGGTAGGATGAATCTTTCAGAAAAGAAATGTTACCCTAGAAGATGCTCATTTTTAGGGTGTTGTATTCCTTTTCGAAACTTCACTTCGGAAAGCACACTTTTGAATTGTTTCTTTGCCTCGGGTGTTATCATTTCTCACTCTCTTAATCTGACTTTGTGATCTGTGATCATTCCGGCCACACCCGCAATATATGCACCGAATGGCTGCTAAAAGTCTATTAACAAATTATGTCATACTATATGCACCGAATGGGGATCGGAGGTTTGAAATCGACGCCACGAACTTCATCATTTGATTTGCAGGGTCATCTTCACCAAATATGTCATACTCTGATGCAGCATATCCCTTGTTCGCTGTAAACATAATCAATAAGAAGAAAACTCAGACCAATCTTCTATTTAAAAAAAGGGTGATTATCTCTCAGCAAACAATACAAACAAGATTTGTTTATAAAGCCGTCAAGAAAGACGACATTTAGAGCAAACTAGCCCAACACATTGCTCACATAAGTCAAATGATCGTAATCTTTTAGTGGTTAGATGAAACTAAGTATCGTCAAATTTATTATCTGATGGTAACATAGTAAGAAACTAAAACTATATTATTATACATTAAGATATGTATGTAATTGTGTTACTTATCTATTGATCTTTCCGTTATGGCACCGCAGTGTCAAAGCAAATAGTCAGAGTCATTAAGTTCAGCTAGTAATTTGATGAGAGGACATGCAAGCAAAAATGATTTTCTTGCACGTCCATGGGCAACACTTGGTTTCCTAAAGATGTCAACCATGCCACATCGATCGTAACCTGACAGAGCCAGGGATGCAGCAAAGGATCGAGTGACATATTTAATATAGAAATATGGTGATACTGAAGTGAAGAGACATGAGAGCGACAATAGTTGCAAATTTTCTAGGGTTTGGCGGCTAAGCAATAACAAAATTTCAGAACATTTTTGTCTAAAAGAGAGAAGGTACACATGCATAACAAATTATGAGGTGTAACTAGAACCATTTGTGCACGTTTGGTACCCAGTACTGGGTTAGACCTCCTTAACTCTTAAGACTGTCCTGGACTAGTGTGGACTGCCTTAAATTGTACTAATACTAGGCCACGTTTGGTGTTGCATGGGATTAGCAAAAAAAGTTCTAAATTAGAGATGTCTCATGTTTGGTGATGCATTGGACTGGACTACTCTAAACATAACAATTTAAACAATCTTAGTCTAACAATAACAATCTAACATTTAACAATCTTGGTCATTGAAATTTTGACATGAAATCGAAAAAAAAAAATTGACATTAACTACACAGAACAAGTACCTCAAATATGGATATGCCCTTAACAACTAATAGAAACATGTGAAAGAAATATGCAGAATCCAAAAGAGAGAAAGGAAACCTGTGAAAGAAATATGCAAAATCTCCTAAAAAACATATAAGCTGAGTTGAAGATTCTAAAGAAGAAAACTAGAAGCTTTTACAAAAAAAAATAAAAAATCAGTTTACCTGTTTAATCTTGTGCACCTCTAAGTTCATGTCCTGAAGTTTCAGCAGCAGATCAGCACCTCCAAGTTCATGTCCTAAAGGTTCAGCAGCAGATCATCATAACTCAAGTAAACTTTGTTTGCTGAATTTGAGAAGAGATGAGACTCACCTGAGCTCTGATGATAACACTTCTTTTGTCCTGCTCAGCCTTTTCCACCAAAGTTAAAGTTAAAAACCATTTAATATAGAGAGGTAAAAATCATAAGCAAAACTCATATTTAAGCTTAATATTATGTGTTCATTATACAACAACAAAAGCAAAAGAAATGTAATACTTGATTGAGTTTTATCATATATATTTTACTCAAAGTCCACAACAACATTTGAGAGGTTTCGGTGTCATTGTATATAACACATTTTCAGTCTCACATTGCCGGAATAAGAGAGGGATATGTGCTACCTAGTTATATAGTCATCAACTCATCATGCATGTAGAGCCACTAATCATACCAAATAATCTGTCTTACATGCTAAAAACATAACCATACTTGCACATAACCCATATGAAAACTTGTTGTAGTCATTGCAGCGTGAATCTGAAATGGTTCTATGAGAGAGAAAGCTTTAACCAAAAATGTTGAAATGATGAGCCTCATCAAGTTGTATCTAGTAAAGAAACCTGTAACTCTAACTCATTATAGTGTTCGATTTGCAGCCAAGACAGTATTGATGAACCATGGAAAGTATAACGAACATATTACTCTCTATATAAATTTCAATCACATAATCTAATCATGACATCTAATGTAATCATGCATTTTCTCTCAAACCAAACAATAACTCAGACAAAAAAGAACATAAACACTGTTGAATAAACATCAAACATATTATTCAAATTCACTGATTGAATAAACATCAAACATATTATTCAAATTCAAATGGTACCATTGTCTATTGCATTGCATAAATAAAAATTCTTATCTAGGAATGAAACTAATACAATCATATCTAAGCACGACCTCTAGCACGGCCTCTACCACTACCTCTACCACCGCCTCTATCATTCATGCTTCTTGTCCAATCATCAAACATTTGAGAGGCTTTCTCATTCCTCCATGCCGTCCATTGATCTGATGCTTCAATAGAGTCAATCATATCAACATTTTCCATATCTGTTAACTAATCAAACTCAAATACTGCATATTCCATTGGATCGATAGACATTTCCCTTCTAATAAAATTATGTAAAAGACAACACGCCGTAATGATACGACATTGTGTCTTGATGGGATAATAAGACGGACTCCTTAGAATGGCCCATCTACATTTTAGCAAACCAAAACAACGCTCTATCATATTTCTTGTTTTCGCATGCTTCATATTAAAATACTATTCCTTATTGGTAGGCATACACCCTTCTCTCCATTCCGACAGATGATACCGTGTTCCTCTATAAGGTGCAAGAAATCATTCACCATTAGTGTAGCCACCATCTACAAGGTAATAATAACCTAACCAAAAATAAGAAATCCTATTAGTTATATATATACAATACATACATATGTAAGTATTGCTGCCATAATTCACTCTTGGCCTTACCGGTGGGAACTCTCAATCCATTTGACCTAGTTACTGCATCACGAAGTACTCTAGAGTCGGATGTAGAACCCTCCCATCCCGGTAACACCAATGTGAACTGCATGTCACGCGAACAAGCTGCCAAAATATTTGTTGCAATATCTGCCTTTCTAGTTCGGTATCTTGCTTTGTCAGTAGCAGCTACACGCACTCTAACATAAGTTCCATCTAAAGCTCCCAAACAATTCTAAACTAAAAAAGTGAAATTTAATTATAACTCTAATAATTGCATAAACTAGAACCAAAACAATCTATTAGAATAATAATAACATACCTTAAACCATTTCCATCTATTATCTGTGCAATTATCAAGTACGGGGTCTGGCATCCTCAATAGATTGGCTTGTAATCGTAACACACCTTGCAATACATAGTTGAAATACCTACTAACTGTCTCTCCTGATCGGAAGAATCTACCTCTAATGGTACGATTCTTAACATGATGAGCAAGTATGTGTAGAAACATACAAACTTGCTCCTCCACACTAACTAATCCATCATTTTTTAGCCTTCCATCAGTGCGGAACAGTTCACATAACAACCTAAAAGTCCTCCTATCCATTCTTAACTCATTCACACACTCGGTGTCACTACTGCTTATTATACTATCTAGATAAATCAACCGAGTCTCAAATCTAACAAATGATCGATTATCTAAAGCAATTCGGTGATCTCGTCTTTGCCTCAATTTCAACATCAATAACACAAGGATTGTACAAGCAGACACATTCTCTAAATGCCACAGTTCCAACAACAAGATCAACAACAGATTTCTTCCATCCATATCTAAAAGTAAAAAAATTGAATCAACCAACAATTCACCACAAACAAATTTATAAATATAAGTGTATGAACAGACTTCCATGCCTTAGTTAACATTGATATCAGTAACATTTAGTCAAAATAAACATATTAAGAACCAAACAGTTAGTATTCCAATGTTTGTTTTGATAAACAAGCATAAGAGAGGAAACAATTCACCACAATCAAACTAAACAATTCACCACAATCAAACTGAATCAACAATAAACTGATCAAACTGATTATCAAAGAGAGAAAGGAAGAAATAGATGGACATACCAGCTGACGAATCCGAGAAGAAGATGGCGGCGAGCTTGGTCTTGGAGGTGTCGACGGCGCGGGTCAGACAGGAGGTTGAGGACGGAGCGGGTTTGGGAGACGAGGGCGCGGGTCAGAGAGAAGGTGAAGAATGGAATCGTCTATGAAATCGGAGAGGAGAAAAGTTGTGGAGCAGAGATTCGGGGTGGAATAGAGAGGAGATGAAGAAGAAAAGAGGAGTTGTGGAGGAGGCAATGCGATAGAGAGATTAGTGAGGTCTTAGCTAAGTTTCCCTTTTCGGAGTACCCACGCTAACACTGGCTAAGGAGGCGAAATCAGAAAACAGGTCCAAGTTAAGCCCATTAATATTAGTACCGAGATAGACCAAACATGAGATTAGCCTTGTTTCACTTCTTATTTAACACTGGCTTAGGTAATACCGGGTACCAAACGTACCCTTTATGTCAAAACCCACCCTGAATTTCACCATGAAACCCGAAGTAAGTCTTGTTGGGACCACCTCCAAGGAAAATTTACCGATAAGCTAGGTAAACCTCCCTTGAAAATGGACAACCCTAACCTACAAAACTAAAGTGTTACTTTCCTAAATATTATTGACCATCCTCCAAATCAACCCACAATTATACGAAAGTGAGAATATAACAATTACAAACTTCGTATATTCTAAAATAAAACATAAGTCTTAGCACACCACCAGAAAAATTATACGATGAACCCCAAAGAGTATTCAGAGCTACTAAATATTAGAGGAGCCGGAAAATACCCTAGTAGGTTAAACAAGTAACCTACTGGTGAAATGTGGCTGAGAAATGGGTAACTATGCCTCGTTGTCTCCTACTCGTACTAACCCGAACTCTGCAGATTGGACATTTTTAAAACGAAGAGCCCAGGGAAAAAACATTCGCAAAAATTAGAGTGAGTGGACAAAAATAAATAAAGAAAATATTTTTCAGCATTTATGCTTTCCCAATTTTTAATTCAAAGAAAACGAATGCATGTCTCAAACGATAATTCTCTTATCTCATAAATATCGAGCCTCTACAGCTCAAAACTATATATCAAAATATGTATGTATTTACACTCGCCCATACTCCCTATATAAATTAATAATAATCTATATAGGGCTACTACGCTCGCGTCCAACACTCACGTCACGCCTTAATGCGGTGATACACTACGCCATTAAGGTGGACAAACGGGTGTATAAATATGTGCCCATACCCCCTATATGAATTAAACACTCATATAAGGCTACCACGCTTGCGTCCAACGCTCACGTCACACCATAATTCTGTTATATACTATGTCATTAAGGTGGACAGACACATATCGGTAGCTAGCATTTATATACATACTCTTCTTAAAAATATATTATAATTTACCGAAAATCTCATTTTCGGTAACTCACTACAATGAGTAAAATCGTCAAATAAAAATGACGACCAATGCTCCAACCAAATAAACAATTGCATGCACATTATTTAAACCAAAAGTCCACTCACAAATTAGGCATAAGCCTGATGTCGATCTGAAGCCTCTTCTGCTCGAGCTTCCTCACGTCCTGATCCAAGAACATAATTAAATCCTCAACTATATATCAACGCTTATATAAAAAATAGGTAAAATTAAATGTGGCCTTATCTACTCTCATTCTTGCCCAACTTTATAAATCTTAAAATTGAAACCGTCCAAACTTCACCACAAATATCGGCGGCCTTAAATCCACCTTCTACGGCCGAAACAACAATAATCTAACGGTTGGATTCTATCTCAATTAACGGCCAAAATACCAAACTTCGAAAAATCCCAAACCTATCCAAAATTCCTCCAAAAATTCTTAAATTCACATCATTAACCTCCCCTTAATATTCCACATCTAAAACCATAAAATTTCCCCAAACAACGGCGATCTCCAATAGCTACCAAATTTTAACAGCATCTTCCTCTCAATCTCCTCTACAACTTTCCTAATTAGCACAAACACAAATTCTAAGCCTAACTATGTCATTCAAACGAAAACATCTAATAAGTCATAGAATTTCAACTTCATATTTCTCCTTACCTAGCTCAAGAGAGAGGGAGTCCTTTGGAGGGATGAACGTACGGGAGGAGGGCTTCCTTTTGAGCCTAGCAGCTCCGGCTATGGCGGCCGGAGGAGGAAGTTCCGGCGAGAAAACCACCACGGCAGTTGGACCTTCCGGGGTTGATTTCTCCTTCCCAGCGGCGCTAGTGAGGCTGCCACCGGTCTAGGATGAGAGAGGAGGAGATGGCCGACCGTTTGGGACCGGTGCGGCGGCGAACGGTGGCCGGACGGCGGCGGGCGGACGGAAAGAAATTCTGGCAGGGAGGGGGAATCGGGAGTGGGAGAGAGAGAGAGAGAGAGAGAGAGAGAGAGAGAGAGAGAGAGAGAGAGAGAGAGAGAGAGAGAGAGAGAGAGAGAGAGAGAGAGATGTTTTTTTTTGGGCTTTGACCAACAACAAGGGCCCGGTCCAATTTAAACATAACTCAACTCTAAAATTGAACACCCCAAAATAATACCCCAAAAAAACTTACATTTTTAATTGATAATTTTTCCATGCTAACTCTGATTTTAATGCATCTACGAACTCGTAACAACATCCTTTACAACTTTCATGAAGAAAGTTTTCCCAAATTCCAAACATAAGCAAAAGTCAATTTTTGGAGTCTTAAATAGTAAACGGTTACTTAAAACGGTAAAAGACCAAAATAATACCAAAATAAATAACCGTAAAATAACTTAAGAACCGGAGTGTGACACTTTAGGTATTATAAAGAGATATTGTATTCTTGTTACTAATAAGGCCAAACTAACACATACTAACTCCCTACGGTCTTGACATAAAAGGTTGTTTTGGTCTACTGAGCACGTATTTCACGTATTCTCCCTAAAATACAGGGCATTACATATATACGCTAAAAATAAAATGAAACATAAAAATGAGAACTCATAAATCTATTGCCCCATGCTAAGCTTCATCTAACAAGACATGCTGTCAATGAGCAACAAAGAACACAAGCTAGCTAGCTTAATACATGCATCATGCATTCATTCATGCATCATGCATGAGTCTAAAATCTACGCATGTATATGATGAAGCTCAAATGAATAAAATAGAGAAGTCGACCTAAAAGCAATCTGTGGCATCTTCAACATGATCATGGCCCCAATGCAAATAAGTTGTGTCCGTTTGCAATCAAACTCGATCCGCACACGACTACATCATGGCGGCAAATATGCAAACTACTCAACAAACACATGCTTTGCCCCAAAAAATTAAAGAAAAGAAAAAGAACTCGATGATCATCAAACAAATGGAAAATTAATGGAGCAGAGAAGAACAAGAAAGCTTAAATGAAGGCGGGTATTGTGCAGAGATGGAGGATTAATCACTGTACGTGTGTGCAAGCAATGTTGATAACAGTTTAGGTCTTTAATCCCCCATTAGTTAACAACTGCCTGTCTTATTCAACTCGATCCCATAATTAATATACAAAAAATCAAAAGGCCGGAGTGATGATGATAAGATCATCAGTATCTCACCGACCAGGTCATGCAATGTCTTTTTCAAATGATCTCCAGGTAGTGCATGCTACGTAGTTTTTCACTCCACCAACTTATATATAACTGCATTCCTCAAATGACTGCAAGGAGCCTTGGATAACAACGGTGGCAGTGATGAAGCAAGAAGAAGAGAGGACGGCTAGTGGGTTCAAAGAATAAGAACCTCGATCATTAAGGCAAAGAAGAATGAAGTCGATGGTGGTGTGCAAATGCAGTACGGTGGTAAGCAGCCTAGCCCAAACTCTAAGGGCAAGGATGCAGTCGAAGTTTTTTCTATTTTTAGTATTTGCCTAATTCTATGTTTATGGTCTATAGACAATAGATTTACTGAATAAGTGAGCGAATACGATTAAAGATATACTAGTGTGAGTCTCGGCTCATAACAACTTGTCTATCTATATGTTATAGTAGTTGTAGAGTAGATAACAACTGATACTTACCTTGATGTCATAGTGACATTTGATTAATAGAAAATCAAATTACATTGAATAGTTGTATAAGTAACGTCTTTTCTATTCCTTTGGAAAATCAAATTAATGTGGTATTGAACAATTGAAGACATGCGGTCTTGAAATGATCACGATTATTGTACCAATCTGTATCGAGCGCATTCACAATTTAAACTCAAGTCGTTATTAGAACCGATCGAGATCGATCTTCCTTCATAAGTTAGAGGCTCATAGGCTCGCTCTTTCCATGATAATAGCATCGTCCTTTACCATTCTAATTTGAACATGATCGTACTCAGAGAAGCTGCACAGTCAAAACTCAAACGCAAATGTGCTGTACTTGCATATATCATCAAGATCCTCAATTCCTCTTATATTTATCCGAAGAAAAAGAAAGAAATAGAATGAGGGATGACATGCCCTGTAATCACGTTTACTGATGAGTTTGAAAGGACATGACTCCACTACACTCCTGTTACTGTATGAAGAGCATGTGCATGAGTGATGGTGTGGGGAAGCAAGCAACCTACTTTAGGCGATTGTCATCATCCTTGTATATATATATATATATTTCTACACTGCAGTCCTGCACTATGACCACGAATTAAAGATTAGATTCAAAAGAAAAAGGACGACTGGGAAAGAATGAGATTCTGAGCTGATCTGACCTCTCTTTGCCAGACATGTATCATGACCCTTGAATGAGTTAAATCATTGTATGTATATCCTCCATTCTCGTCTCACCTCATTCTTTAGCTTCTCATTCTTTAGCTTATTGATCGGCTAAGGCACAACTCTACTCTCTGGCGGCATATTTCATAATGAAATTAGCATAAACCAACTCTTGGTGGAAGCAAATGCAGGCCCAAATCCAGTGGTCTGGTAGTATGGACCAATCTTTAGCATTCTGAGTGACTAACCTTTAGCATTCTACTGCAACCAAAACGAACGAACTAGAGATGGGAATTAAATGTCAGAAATTTCCGTAGTAGCATATATATATTAGGGAAATGTTGCTTATTTACTCGAGGGCCGGCTTATTTGCTAAAGGTTTCTTTGTTCTCTGGTTTTAATTGGTTTTGCCATATGGCTCGATCTTCCCATAGCCCAAAGCTTGAAAGTTTATTTTGTTGTTGAAATGTTATGTACTTGTTGATATTTTTCTTTTTTTTGAGGGGAAAGGAAGTAATTCCATTGATCGAAATTATACGACCGAAACGGTCAGGAAAGAAGGATCCAGGGATTGAAAAAATAACTTTAAGCTACATCCAAAAAGGTGGATATGACAAATTAGAAAACAATTAACCTATCGTACTCAAACTTACATCTTCACTCCCGGAATTAATATAGATAGAACTAGCAACGTGGGCTAATCTATTTGTCGCACTATTTGCTTCACGAAGAACATGATTAATTTTAATTGAGTGTAAAGATGTCATATATGACTTACAATTGCCGATCAGCGCTCAACATCAGATCGATCATCTACATTCTGCTTCAAGGCTGTCACTAACAGTGAGCAATCACTCTCCAGTACAAAACCATCACAATGTTTATTTCCTTTATTACATTGAAATAAACTTTTTTTCTTTCTAAAATGTTTGACGGCCATATAATTTTTATAACTTTTCATTAAAATTCCTTAACTCACCCCACCGGCCCCGTTAGATATGTCATTGGGTTTTGAACCCATACATTTACGGTGTCAGTTAGACTAACTAATCAATAGACCATGACTCAACGACCTAATATACATTGTAGGAAGATCACATCCAGTTGTAGATATTAAATTGTACAACACCATTTTTTTCTTTAGATTTTCACAATAGATATAGGATGATCAACATGGCTAGTGGCCACAATTAGCATGAATCCATATATGTCCGTCTTTAATTATATACTTTAAATGTTAGTTTAAAGGTACTGATCATAAGGCCCTTGGATATTGATGATTTGTGCATTTGTTACGTATTTACGACTTTGCCACCCAATCCTACTATGCAAATCTTATCATCTTCTCCTTTCACTTCAGTTTTTTTTTTTATAGTAAAAACAATTCTTTTGTTCTAGGATATTCCATATATGTGCCTTGGCCTTATGCCATCAGGATATGTAGTTGAAATATGACTATGTATTCTTTATCATTACCATATTGGTACTTTGTAATTCCCTATATAAAGGGCTCATATCAATGAATAAGATGATGAGTCTCTTATTATTTTTGTCTCTACATTTTATCATTCATCACATTATCATGCACTTTGTTCTAACCTTAGAACTAATAGCCCACCATTTATTTTCTAAAACCCTAAAAAGTGTTTTTCGGCTCCTCTGTTCGACTACCGCCACGGCCCGTTTTCCCGACCGCCATCCGACATCACCGGCTGTCAATCCCTTGGTCGCCGCCTACCGACGATTCTTGGTTTCCTTCGACTACAATTTTTGACTTCTTCAAATATTTAAAGTTTCGAAAGGTATGTTTGAAATCCTACTCTTTTCCAAGTTCAATAACTCGGGGAGGATAAAATAATTTCCTCCTTTCTCCATCTCCATTCTATGTTTGAGATTTTGTACGTGCAGGTACCAAAATCCCGGAATTTTATTCGCGGGTCAAGAGTGTGTTTGATCACTCTTGTTTCCTTGTCAGGGTTGTCTATGATCAACCCCGATTTTTCTCCGGATTGTGTTTGATCAATCCGAGGCCTTTTTTCTGAATTGTGTTTGATCAATTTACGGCTTTTCCGGATTGTGTGTGATCAATCCGAAGGACAAACCATTAAAGCATCGTTTGTGACCTCTATCGAGTCTCATAACAACTTGGTTTTGTATGCAAGAGCAATGCAACATTCTGCTCCTTTGAGTTGACGTACTCAATGCCTAAGGCGAATCTTCGCTTGGTATCTGTAGAACCTTTCATTGGAAATGATTAAACCACATGCTTTGACCCCTAGGCTAACGAGCCTAGATGCCGAGATTTCACATCTTATGCGCTCAAAGTCTTTGACGCGCCACACCGACAAAAGCTTTCAATGACAATCTGTGCAAAAAGTAATGACCACTATGTACTGTGGAATGCACTCATGGAGCGTTAGCGTTTCTTGAAACGTTCATATAACTCTACTTGTTGAGTTATTAGTCAAGTGGATTGTTTACCACTTTAAATGACTACATATCATCGATGATCTTTTGTGGCATCATGATCCATAATATTTAGCGGATTCGATCATCATCAAGTTCTCTAGGTCCTCCAAGTTGGTTTGGAATTACTAACGAGACTTAATTTTGATCATACAATTGCAAACGGGAATTGTATATACGCTAATGCAATAAACGTATTTGAGATTATCCCCTAATGTGGGGACAACAATATGGGTCACGGCAACGGCAGAAAATGCCATGCCGATATCTAGAAAAGAATGGGAGGTGTCGCCGGCCCTACTAGAAACAATCCCGATCTGGATACCAATTTGTCAAAACTACTAATGTCAGCTCATGACAATGCAACCGTTGTGGATCTCCGGATCACTGGTACAAGAGTTGTCGAGCTCTTCTTCAAATTATGAATGCATACAAAAAGGTACGGAAAACCAATATGAGGACAATAACGTCATCCTCATGATCACGAATTTCAAAGATTCGGATCCAGCTCTAGCTACCCCTGACTTTGACGTCATTGGCTAGACAATGATTTTCTTTCCAAGCTATATGTAATAAGGCGTCGTACCGACGTCCTTCGTCTATTTGAGACCTCGATGTACTCACATTAGCAATAATGAATGTCTTGAGAATTTTTTCAAAGTTATGAAACGATTCTCCTCTTATGGTTCGTATTGATTTACAAACAAGATGTACATTTTTACATTGTCCTTAGAAGCATGCCATATTTACAATCTACATTGTTAGATTGTGCCGTTTTGGTCTTCCAAGTGAAGATGACGCACGGCCTTGCATCCTCAAGAAGGATCGCCAACGTGTTTCCGGTTAAGTCTTCTACCCTATAGCGGATTTTCCATCATCAATTGTTTAACTAGGCTCATCCAAGCTCAGTGTGATGTCTTAGAATTGTCCAAAATTAAGGAGATAGTGGTTTCAAGTGTGCCTCGCATTACCGAACCCTCCACGGACATGTCTGGTCATACTGACTTAGAGTTACCGAAAGATTTTGATTTTGGATCCCCCGATGCTATTAAACCAATTTCCGTCTTGCAAAAGACGTTGAAGCCTTATCAAAACCGGACAATCATCATCATGATCGAATCCTCTAGGTCCTCTGAGTTAGTTTATGTTCATGTCAGGGAGCATTTGCAAACTAGTCATGGAGTTTACGACCTTGGAATGATCGAAAGGACTTGGTTGGCTAAGGCAAAAGTCTACATGCCACCTGCAAGCTTCACAGCTTCGCACATGCCAATTCTGTGAAAAACAGCAATATGTCCCTTCTGGACAGTCAACTTCGTTTGAGATTTTTGAACAGCTCCGGATGAACCAGAAAGTTTTCTTTATATCATTGGAAAGTTCTATGAGTCTAGTTTTCAGAACCTTTCGTGGTTCGTCTATATCTATTTTAACGAAGAAGTTATGGCTGTTTTAGTGCACAAAGGTCATTCTGCGCGAAAATTTTTATGCACTCTCGGGATTGCAGCTTTTTGTGGCTTCTTTTAATCCTTCTAAATGGTTCAAGTGGAACTATTTACTCGCCTATCAACTTCTTTTTGTAGATATGTCTCATAGAGACATTGAGTGCCTCACAGATAGTGGAACTACCCACAACATTCTAAGGAATCGACAATTATCTCTGGATTTTGTGTCTTGTAAATCTTTTGTGACTACAATGATTGAATCATACCAGTCATTCAGGGACGTGGTTTAGCTTGAATCTTGATGCCTCATGGCACCATGATCAACGTTATATATGCCATCTATGCATTGAGAGGCAACCGAACCATGTTGAGCTTTAAAGACATTCCTGCTAATAGTTTTCATTTGAAAACACATTGTGAGAATGAAAAGAGTTCTTTTGTGTATACCTTCTCATGAATACGGACTGAAATGCATCTTAAAAAAGTTTATGAGTCAATCTAGTGTCACTATGATTCGAATATCGAATCACATGTTGTCGTCAAACATGATATTTGGGACACCGACTCATATAGGCTTTGGTTTTGACCAATTCAGGTCATCCTGGAAGAGACATAATGGTCCAAATTTTTAGAAATTCTCATGGACATCCATTCTTCCACTCAAAACGAAGACATTCGGGATCTAGCTTCATCATGAAGCATGATGGTGACGCCATAGTTGTAAATGGCGGCACCCGGGGGACATTGACATCACCTGAACACGGCTCCAACTTCCCGGAGGCCGTCCGGTCAATTGTTCAAGAAATTGAGGTGCACCGGCCTTCCCTCGATGTCTTATTGGCCCCCTACAATGCTTATTGCTCGTTTTGAAAGCCTATTTTTTTAGCTAAATTAGGAGCGAGACCCTCCTATGCTAAATGACACAAAAGAGAATATTTCATTCTTACATCAAACTATGTAGATAGATACAACCAATTTGCGGACACCTTTTTATGTTTTATGGTGTTGGTTGAAATGTTAACACACTAGTCACGTGTTACACTATTATCTACTCTTTATGCTGCTTATACTTCTACGGGCTCACTACCCATTCTTTAAAGAAGTTTATCGGGATATAAGTTGAAGTCTATAACTAGTGAGGCCTACATATACTCCCATGATTAGTCAAAGTCTTTGATCAAAAGAGAGATCCGTTGTTTTGTCTAAAGCAAGATGACAAATATGTATTAAGAGATGGAGTTCCCATCTAAGTATAATAAGACGCATCAATGTACTCAACACAATACGAAAGACTTGAAATCTCATTCGCTATGAAAAGTTATAATGCTAAGTACAGCTATGTGCCCACGCAACGTCAATGTAATGGTAGTAACTCCTTTTTCAATACTTAATGGTATGAAAGGTTAAGGTTTATTCTAACCCTACATAAGAAAGACACATCAAAAGCGAAATCAGAATCTGCCAAGTTTTGTAGGTCAACTTCCATGGGACTTACAGGAAATCTCACTCACTATAAAATGGTGAAATTGGTACCATTGGAAAGTTCTATGTGTCTACTTTCCAGGAACATCAACCATTTGATCATACCTATCATATTTAGTGCGTTATGGCCATTTTCGTAAAGTAGGACGGATGTGTCCGAGAATCTGATTTTGCCAAAACAGTCAACTTTGACGGGACTTTGTGAACAACTCCTGATGAACCATAATGTGTGTAATATACGGTTGGAAAGCTAAATGAGTCTTGTTTCCAAAACCGTGTATGGTTCGTTCATACGTATTTCCTAGAGGAAGTTACCGCTGTTCTAGTAACTGAAGGTCATGTTGCGCGGAAATCTGATTTCCTGCACGAACTTATGTTTTGAGTTCACAAGCGCCCTTCTCCTCAAGATCTAAGTGTAAAAGATCATGTTTGAGGACAATACGGCATGATCTAGTTAATCATTGCCCAATGCCACATTTGAAGACATGTTAAAGAGCATTGACATGCTAAGTTATTGAAATTTCCATGATTAGTAAGAATCAGGAAGAGCCATGTGATTGATATAAAGATCAGGGGGAGGTGCAAACTTCAGGGGGAATCTAGCACATACATACATGTCACTATCGATTGTGAATGGTGCGTTGTACTCTTTTTCTCCTACGATCAAAGTTTAGTTTTTCTCCTAGGGTTGTTCCTTGACGAGGTTTTTAACGAGGCGACATATCAGAACCACAGGCATACCGGCACGCGGTACAAGGAGGAGTGTTCTAAGATATTTCATATGTGTGCCTTGACCTTATGTCATCAGGATATGTAATTAGAATAAGACTATGTATTCATTATCATTATCATATTGGTACTTTGTAATTCTCTATAGAAATGGCTCCTATCATTAAATAAGATGATGATTCTCTTGTTATTTTTGTCTCTACACTTTATCCTTCATCATTTTTTTTTTCACTTTAGTTTCTTACTCTCCGCGTTTAGGCGCAGCTTTCACTTCTAGTATGTTTAAATTCTTAGACCTTGTATGTACGTATTATTTTACTAGCATCAACCTAGAGAGAGCACTACGAAAAATATCAAACGTTTGTCGTTTGTGTCAAAGGTTCAAAACTTCCTTGATGTTGCCTTTGATCCAATTTTCTATTAACGTTAGTGTTTCTTGTGGTTTCGTATGTGGAAGGCCTCATTCATTCATGAATATATCTCTTAGTATGTGATCACGTATCTCATTTAGAAGATCAAGCCATGAAAATTGAGAGACTTCTCAGTTCTTAGATTAGATATGATAGGATAAATTTGTTTAAAGAATTGTCCAAAGTCCAAACAATATCTGACATTTCAGCCATTCTAACTTTTGATATCTCAACTTTAGAATACTTTAATACAGTATTTGATATTCTTATTCCAATTGAAGATTGATGTTTATAGCTGTCAGTTCCGTTAAAGAGATTGTTTGTTGGTATATTTTGATCATAAAATGACAAATTTACCCTTTACTTGAACAATAATAGAAGCAAACAAAAAAAATTGTTTCTCCAAGCATCTTCCGGCCTCCCTCTCATCTTTCTTTTAGGCCGAGTTTGGTTCACGGAAAGGAAAGGAAAGTATATATGTTCCTTGAATTTTCCTTTACCGTGGGAAATTGCTAACTCCTTTCCATTTTTCTTTCTAATGTTTGGTAGAGCTAAGAACAGTCTGGA
Source organism: Fragaria iinumae (assembly GCA_009720345.1). Lineage (NCBI taxonomy): Eukaryota > Viridiplantae > Streptophyta > Magnoliopsida > Rosales > Rosaceae > Fragaria > Fragaria iinumae. The sequence goes on along the minus strand of CM019122.1, from coordinate 24,346,296 downwards.
ATTTATCATTTTGATTCCATTGCAATTTTAACATGCATAACAACTTCTCAAATATGAAACCCATAGTAGACACAAACCAATTTCATCACAATCAGCTGAACTTACTAAAATCCAGAAAGCAATCAATACATAATCAAGAATTCTCAGCCATATCCATCAATAAACACCCAACTACTACAATTTCCAGATAACATAACTTCAATTCAAAATTTTCACCTTTGAAAATTCTCATTTCATGATCTGTGTGGTGTTTGAACCCATTTCCAAATTCCATCCAAACCCAACTAAGATTGATGATTCGAAGACCACCACTTGGCAAGCCATAAGCAGCCCGAACAAGTCGCCGGAAATAGCTAAAATCGACAGAAGCGTTGAACTTTTCGACGTCGGTTCTCCTTTTACGTTCGTCGATGGAAGAAACCAAGGCTAGTGATGTGTTGACGACATTGAGAAGGTCCTATTGCTGGTGGTTCACCGTTGAAAAGTAATCGGAGACGAACTTATTCTGGTCGGTGGTTCGTCGCTCTTGGTCGCGAGCTCAATCCGGGGCCAAGTTGACACACAGTTCCAAATGAAGAAATGTGGCTGGAATTAGTGAGAAGGATACAAGATCAATTTTTAACAGCGACAATTTGGTCAAAAAAATAATAAATAATTGCCTTAATGTGGCTGGGAACGAGATTCCTTGGGGCAACTTTCCTTTCACCTTTTCTTACCTTTTTCCTTTTGGCTTCCAAACAAAGGAAATGAATGAGTTTCTTTTCCTAAGGCATTCATTCCATGAACCAAACATGACCTTATTGTTTCTAAATAAAGCACACCACATAAACTTTCTCTTCCCCAAGATCAATATAACCACCAGAGGAAGAACAAACTAGAAAACACATAGAGAGATGAAGGCTGAATGGAGACTTTCCTAAAACCAAAAACTGAATATAGAGGTACACAACCTAGTCTCTAAATATTCTCCAGGCTAGACTAAAACACTTCTTAAATAAAACGTAAGAAGAGATCTAGACATACAAGAATTCTAAAGACCTCTAGCTACTAAGAATCAGAAAACAATAGAACATTAAATACATGTCTATGTTGGTGAGGGAAAATTCCATTGAGGAGTTTTACCCACCAATTTAATTATGAGAGTTAACCTTGACTCAAGGCTTGATTGGGGGGGGGGGGGGGGGGGGGGGGGGGGGGGTTTTGTCTAGTGAAACTATATCAGATGAGATGTCATACGTAAGTAAAGCTACCCCATAACTTGACCCGCAAGTGTTCTTGTTGAGCAGGTCACCATCAATCCTGCAATAACTGTCATTTATGGTCAGAATCATTTTATTCTTACTGTTGTAATCGTTCCTAGATTCATTGTTGCAGTGACCACATCACTTATAGTGGTATTTACTCTTATATTTACGGTTGTCATTATTGATGCATTCATACTTGTCATTATTGCATGCCCGAATTTATCCTTCAGCCCCACATTCCACAACATAATTAAACTTTTTAGCTTCCAACAAAAAACTTTACACTTAAAAACTCCTCCTTAAAGTTATTTTTTGAAATTTGTCACAACTTTGATGAAGAAACTCGAACGAAATTTAGAGTCTTAGTGAAGATGTCCGCAACATGAGCTGAGGTGGTTGCTGCCGGTGGGAGAGTAGGCAGGGGGTCAGCGTGGGGTAGTAGCTAGCACTGTCGGATCGAATTAGATTTGTAAGTGTGCGGCGGCGGCTTCGGTTGCAGAGCTTGGTGGGGGCCGACGTGCGTCAAGGTTGGGTCAGAGCGTAGCCTTGCTGGAATACGTGTGTTGTGCTGAGCGGAGGGGGTTGTCGGCACTGGTCTGGGTGCTTGTGGGAGGACAGCAACGGTTGGAGGCTTCGATGCTGCTGGGGCCTGGGTGTGCGTCGGTTGCACTTTGGTCGTTGCCCGCCGGCGCTAGGTTGACAAGAAAAATTAGGGTTTCGTGTTTTTTTTTCTTTTGTCACAAAGGAACCAAAGTGTTGATAAAAGTAAAAAAAGAATGAGAATTGGTCTACTCATGAGAAATCATTTTTATAGAGAGGTGGATTACAATGATGATTATAAGCACATACTGACGACATTCAATGGTAAAAACAACGTATATAATGATTGATATAATTAATTGAGCTGTTACATAATTACATTCGTTGATCGATAACTTTTTAATTTACTCTTATCAATTACTTTAACTTTAACGAAGACACAGTTACTGTTGTTTTCCATCAACAGAATTTTAATTGCCTGACCATACCGTTAGCCCAGCATAGGTATCTAATATTATTATTATTATTTTTCAAAAAAGAGAATTTTAACCGCAGAAAAGAAAAGTGCAAAATATTTGCCGATCCCCCAATATATACCAATATCTACTGCTCTCTTCACAGCCCACTCTCCATGAGTCTTCCTCCTCTGAAGTCTGTAAAAATTTCATGCAATTGAGAAGGTGAGACATATTTGGTTTGATTTTGACATCATCATCTTGGTTTTTATTACTTACTGTAATTCTCAATTGGAGAATATTGATCTCGGTCGTATATTTATGGTTTCGGTGTGTTTTGTTGTGTGATCGTAGAATTTTGTAGTTAGGTCACTTAGGTGAAGTATGGTACATTAGGCAACGAAGTTTCTGGAAATTTGGGTAACACTGGGCTGTAGTGTTCTGATATTTTGATGCTTTTTTGGATGATTTTTGGGGATTTAGGTTTGAATTTACTGAATACAGTCAATATGGTGCCCTCCGAACACGTGAAGTTTTGACAAACCGAACACCACAGCGAGTTTTGGTTTGGCTTTATGCACACCTTGTGAACACCATTATGAAATTTTGGATATCTTATTTTCGATATGTTTCTTCAGTTCCATAGTGAATTGGAGAAAAAACTTAAATTTGGGTGAAACTTTCTACCTTGAAGGGTTTATTTTAAAAGCAATTTGGCAGGTAATTGTAGCAATGTTTTCTTGCCGTATATTATTTTAGTTTTCACTTTCACAGAGCTCCAGACATTTTAAAGTTTGGTTTAAACTTATTCCAAGGATTAGCCTTCAGTAGCTATAACTCCTTCAATTTGAGTACTATAAGTGTCAAAAACAGCTTTGTAGATTAAGGTAGTCTGGTACCTGGGAAATAAAGTGAACTTTTGTGGTTTATGGGAGTTGGACCTCCGTTTTGGTTTTGGTGCTTGAGCAATTGGACTGTTGTGGAGTCTTGGTAGGGGAGTGCACAGTTCTATTTTGATATTTAACTTTTTGTATATGTAACTATGCATATGCAGTTACATACATTGTTGCATGGTAAGATTGCATGATTTCTGGTTATGATTCAAAAAAGAAGAGTCAACTAGATTTGTGAACTCCAGGGGCATATGATCCATGTTTGGTGTTTCACATTTGGGTTAGCTGGGGTAGTTGTTAGTAATGCTTGAGCATGTTATACCGGTTTGAGAGTGCCACATGCTTGTTGTTGTATCAATATAGAGGCATGGAATTATCGTATCCTAGTTTTGGTTGATGCTCCTACTGGATGATACGCTTATGTGTTCACCCTTATGTTTCACGGGAACTGTCCACGAGATATTTGAGGATGGTTGATAGCAACCAGGTCCACTTCAAAGTTAATAAGCGGGCTAAGAAGAGGTTGCAAGACCAGCCAAGTACTTGATTTGTTTAGAGCATAGTACAGCAGACCCTGGTTGGAATATCTTGCAGCATTTTCCAAAGAGGTGCCTAAGGGTAGATGCTTTGTCCAAGTTTCGTTACTGTCTATGAGTCATTCAATTAGGATTTTTAAGAGTCATGCTTGGATGTCTTAAGGTCTTTGATAGCCTGTGTGTCCATTTTACATCAATCAGTTTGCGGCCTCTGAAACCTGTCATTTGATTTCTGAATTTTTGACTCTTTTGATTGGGTGTTCGTACTGTTTATTTTCCTCTTCCTTTAAGATCGGAGAACTTGTTGCATATACTTCAATCTATAAATCCTTGACTACTTTTGATGATCCGAAAACAGTCCTGTTATTAATAGCTTGTAAATGTTTGTGACCCATCATTTACTTGAGTTATATAATATTGTATCATACCATTTATTTACATTATGAAGTTCTTGGAGTATTCTTTTCTTTGAGCGAGTGGCTAGAGATGTTTAAGGCCTTGTTGATGTTTAATAGCGATTCCTAAAGTTGTGCTGTGATAAGGCCACTAGTTGCTCTGCCTATCTACAATTATATAAAGTTAGTGTACCCATATCTATTCTACATCAAACGGTTTGTGGCCTCTCAAACCTGTCATCTGTTTTCTGAATTTTGGCTCTGAGAAATTTTGGTTCGCTGTTCGTACATGAGTTAGAAGATATCTCTATCTAGCTTGTGTCCCTACTGATTTTGCATGGTGTCACTTGATCAGTCTGCCTCTACCAACCCTTCTTCCATTTGTGTTCTTTTTTTTATTCACAGATTTGAGATGTCTGCTTACTCTGAATCCTCCCTCACTTGCGACTCTGAAGCTATGTCTCGGCAGCAGACCACAGGAGAAAAGACACATGCAGCAGTACGCAGCCCACCTAGGAATGGTGAGGATGACTTGTCGGGGTACTACTATTGGAGCAAAATGACTGGACCTAACCATGCCCACCTACTTATACCACGAACAGAGAGAGATGAGGTTAAGCGATTCATATTGGGTTTACGCCCTGAACTCAGAGAAAGGATGCTAGGACACTTGGAAAGCCCATGGGAGGTGGTGATAACAGAAGGTTTGCGTGTAGAGAGGTATGTAGAAGTTATTCAGAAAGTATTGGCCCATGAAAAATCCGACACTCAGATTCCCAGTGAACTACGCGAGCAAATGGAGATCATACCTATAGGGGAACTCGAAAGGGAACGCACAAGGGAATGTGAAGATGATAACTTGCCAGGATACCAGTACTGGAGTGCAATGGCTGGACCTAACCACGGACACCTACTTATACCACAAACAAAGCGAGACTCTATGCACCGATTCATATTTGGATTACGCTCAAATATCCGGGTAAGGATGTCGGGACACTTGGAAAGCCCGTGGGAAGAGGTGATAGCAGAAGTTCTGCGTGTGGAGAAGTATCTGGCTGTGATTCAACAAGTATTGGACCATGAGAAAGTAGGCACTGAGATACCCAAGAACCTACGCCAGCAAATGCAAATTATACCAGTTGGGGAACTCAAAAGGGAGCGCGGAAGGGCCATATAGAAGCTTAGGAAACTCAGATCATTAGGTAGCTCATGAGAAGATTCGAGTCCTATAGGAGTATGAAGGTACAAGGTTGTTGGCAATCCTTATGTGGAACAAAACACAACCTATGAAGTCTAAAGCAATTGAGATATTGGTCTTTCACAGCAGAAAACAAGTTAAGGAAGTAGAAGAACCAACATGATCTCATGGAACTCAGGTAAAATCATGCATGTGCATTTCATGTTTTTTCACAGAAGATAACAGTATCACTTACCATCCTAAAAACCTGTGTTTCCAGTTTTTTGATCTTTTGTTCTGTTGTCTTATGTTTAAGTTTCTTTACCCTTGTGACATTAATCTTATGTCTAGGAGAGATCCTAATTTGAATTTCAAATTGACAACTAGAATATATAAAGATCTTGTCTTTGTGGTCAAATTTAGTTTTGGGTTTGATGCTTTTGTTTCAACCCGTGACTCATGGTTTAAGAGCTCTAAGCCTACAGCTGTGTTTGTGATACACAAACTAATGTAGCAGCTGTCTTTGTATGTCCTCTCCCTTTCAGAGTTTGGCCAAGGACAAAAGTCCAAAACTCCTTCCTTGCTTTGGCCCTCGTGTCTGCCCTCTTGTGGCACCTCTTTGGCTTGTGTCTCTCTCTTGTTACAACACTCCATCAGCAAGACTGTCTTTGCTCAATGGTTGTCAAAATGTAGTTTTTACATTTGCATTGTTGGGTTTTGGTTTTCCTTTGCATTGTTCATTAGTCTCTAAGTCTTCCTTTCGTGATTATAAACTTTAGAGCTGAATAAAACATTTTCTCATAAACTCATTGCATTCTGCATACCATGAGATCAGTTGGTAGTGTAGCGACCCCGGAAGTGTTCATGAAAGAATCAGCTAAGGATAGCTGAGTTCTGATGTATCTCGCTGAGGTAGCTGGGTTCATGAAAGAATCAGTTTAGGATAGCTGAGTTTCTGAGAGTGAAACTTCTGAGAAGTGTTCAAAAAGAATCAGTTAAGTGATAGCTGAGTTCTGAGTTGGAACTTCTTATACCTTCATGTGTAGCCACTTAGAGACAAGAGAGGTAAATCTAGACTAGTTTGAGACTAGGTAGGATAGCAAGTTGTTACTGTATCCTAAACTATAATCTTGTAAGGAGTGAGGTACTCAGATTCAAGAGAGAAAGTATAGATCTAGACTAGAGGGTAGTTTAGGCAGGATAGCAAGTCGTTGATGTATCCCTAGACTATATTCTTGTAAGAAGTGAGTTTTACATAGTGGAAAAGGTTTGTCCCTCAAGAGTTAGGGGCACGCAGTTTTTCTCCTTGGTTGCAGGGTTTCAGAATAGCTATAACCCTTGTTATCCCTGAGAACGAAATTATACGAAAAAAGTTGTTAAGGGCCTATTCACCCCCCCCCTTCTAGGACCTTTAGAGTAGCATGGATGAAACATTGGTCGAGTCTATCACCAATCACTGTCCTCGTTTGTTTTGTTTTAAGTTTTCCTGAGACTGTTTTTTTGTTTTTTTTGTCAGATTTCGTGAGACTTTGCTGTTTGGAACTTCCTTGGTGTTTTGTGTTAGTAAACTTTAAAAGCTAGCTTGAGTTATCGTTTAAACGGTTTCAGTTATTTTGCTGTAACGAGTGTCATGTAGTTGATTTTCTATGCGGTTGAAAACTATTTTGTAGCATGAAGCAAACACTGTGCCTCAAGGAAAATCCATGCTGGTGTAATTGCCATGCTATCTTATGCATGAGAAAGAAGAACCATACGCTTCTTAATGATGTGAATTAGTTAATATGTAACGCTTTCCTATAGTCATCCAAGTTGGAAATTGCATACCAAATTGGTTCAATAAAGTGCAAAGAGAGCAAGGAGGAGTGATAGATATGACTCAAATGAGCCAAAAAGCTTCTAACCAAAGGAGCTGTTCTATTTTATAGGATTGAGGGTGGATTATGAAACAAAGAGAATTGAATTCTCATCATAGATCATTAGATCTCCTATTCTCATTGCATGTGAAAACAAATCAAATCTAATCCAAGTTGCTTTCACTTCAATGTGGACAGCAAAGTGTAGCACATGAGCTTTGGATCAAAGTCAAGTTAGCTTTGTACGAAACTAGTACATCTTCCGTGCATACTAATTTTTGGGTCACACTCGTCTCTAGATTTCAAAGTGAAGCATCCCCATTTCCTTTTCAGTCGTGCCACATGGTATATCATGAGACTTTGTGCATAAACAATAGCCTTGAAGTTGAGAAAGAATGGACCGACGAGTCCAATCAAGTATTCTAGAGGAGCAAATCACGGTACCCGACTATGGGTCATCTGGGAAAAGGAAGATTTAAATTCCAGAAATTAGAGACAAACAGACACATCTCGCGGCATTTTTGGGGCCCCTTTGAACATGGAAAGTGCTGCTGCGAGTGCTTATCTTGTTTGCTTTCCAACTTTAAATTTTAAGATCAAATGTCAGTCTCTTTACAATTCTTTTTTCTAACGTAACAGTAGTGGATCGGTCTCTGTTTGTTTATATAAGAAGGGCCATTGTAGCTGCTTCTTCCACTTCAAAACGATATGGCTTCTTTCGTAGTCTTTCTTCGCTTTCTGGCCACTATCACTCTCTGCATTGCCTATGCTTCTGCATATGCTACTCAACACCTTGATGGTAAACACCTATCATTCTTTCCCTTATTTTTCTGTCCTTTTTTCTCTTTCCATATATACTTATTATAGGAAGAGGTGCAGCATATATAGTAGGAACTATATATATGCTTATAGTTGCTTATAGTTACTCCGAGTAAAAAACTTCAATGGCTCAAACTTCCTTAACCTAAGCTTATATTTGCTTCGTTGCTAAACATTTCGGGGCTATTAACTCTTGGTATAGTATTCTCGAAATATATAGCAGCCTCATTTTTCAGGATCGATCTAGCCTATTGCTTAATACTATGATCGAAAAAAGTCATATATATTAGGAACTATATATCTATATAGATATGCTTACAGAGTGCTTTACATAATGACAACCAATTAAATAGATCGAGATGGGTTTTGTTTTCTTTTTGATTATGAACTGTTAACTCGATCGTCTTATGTTTTTTAGGTGAACTACCAAATGGACACTTCGAAGAATCACCCCGTTCCTCAAACCTTAAGAAAACAGTCATCCTCGGCAAACACTCACTCCCTAAGTGGGAGATCGACGGCCTTGTGGAGTACATCTCAGGTGGGCCGCAGCCTGGTGGCTTCTACTTTCCGGTGGCGCGTGGCGTCCACGCTGTGAGGCTCGGCAACGAGGCCTCCATTTCTCAGAACGTGAACGTTAACCCGGGTTCAGTTTACTCTCTCACTTTTAGCACCACAAGGACTTGTGCTCAAGACGAAGTGCTCAGGGTCTCGGTGCCAGGTCAGTCCGCAGAGCTTTCCGTTCAGACTTTGTACAGCAGCGATGGGGGTGACACTTATGCATGGGCCTTTAAGGCAACTTCTAAGGTCGTTAGGGTTACGTTCCACAACCCTGGGATTCAAGAGGACCCAGCCTGCGGCCCTCTGTTGGATGCTATTGCAATCAAGGAGATCATACTTCCTCAGAAGTATATAAGAGGTATATATGATTCTAGATTTTTGTTTAACTTTGCTTGATCGAGTGACAAATGAGGTTCAAAACCAAATGATGTGGTGAGATCAATTTTGAGCAGCCTTACTATCAAGCATCACAAAGTTAAACATCTTTGAATATATTTTTTTTTTTTGGCTTTTTTTTTTTTGGGAGGTCAGTTACTCTTGCATTATTCTAACTTAAAATCATTCTCACTATATATGCAGGTAATATAGTCAAAAACGGTGGATTTGAAAACGGTCCTCATGTGTTCAAGAATTTTTCAACTGGAGTGCTCCTCCCTCCACAGTTACTGGACCAAATCTCACCCCTGCCAGGATGGATCATTGAATCCCTAAAACCTGTGAAGTACATTGACAAGAAGCACTTCTCAGTACCATCCGGATTCACAGCAATCGAATTGGTTGCAGGAAGGGAGAGTGCCATTGCTCAAATTATTAGAACAATCCCAAACAAATCCTACAACCTTGTGTTCACCATCGGAGATGCAAAGAATGGTTGTCATGGATCGATGATGGTTGAAGCCTTTGCGGGTAAGGAAACTTTAAAAGTTCCTTATGTGTCTCTAGGCAAGGGTGGATTCAGAACTGCAAACTTCAAGTTCCAAGCAGTTTCCTCGAGAACTAGAATAACATTTTACAGTGCATATTATCACACAAAGCTTCATGATTTTGGTCACATGTGTGGCCCTGTCCTAGACAATGTCATTGTCTTTCCAAGCAGATACTAATGTTTTTTTTTTTCAAGTTGGAACCGACTGGTTTTTCCATGTGCTTATTTCAAAATGCACATTTCAGACATATTGTTCCGAATCATAGGGCTCGTAATTAGTCTAACAAATAAGTTTGTAAAGAGACATATATTGGAGTCTTGATAATTTTCTCAAGTTGTGTTTTGTTTTTTTTTTTTTTGTTGTTGAAGGAAAGGGATGTTACTCCCGTGGGCGGAATAACCGAATAACCCATTAATTAATATGCTATGACGATCACAAGGACCTCTAATTTACATCCACTGTGCAGAGACTCAATTAATACACCTAAAAATAAATGCAACTAACAAGATATCCAAAAAAAGTTCCAACCGAAGCAGGACTGACTCAACAGAAAACAACTGACCCAACAGAAACAAACTGACTAAAAAATAAAAACTCAAACTACTACAACATGGCATAAACAAGAACGACAAGCAAGAAGGCTTGGGGCCTAGAGACCCATATGGTGTACCCCTCCACCAACTTACTAGCCGAAGTTCACGTTCATGTCATGCTATAGTGACCTCCTCATGCCCCAGCAGCCGGAACCCTAGGGCCAGAAGCCCAAATCTAGGTCCAGTCAAGTGGAGGCCCAGCCCAGTCAAGCTCCTGCTCCCACATAGCAATTGATGCCAGCACTGACTCCATCACCAATCCCGACAGCGCAAACCGGCGGCCACCCAAAGACCTCCAACAATCGGTGAGACCTCACTCCAAAAGCAAAGGTAACCGCACCTCCACCATCCGTCAGATTCATCAAAAAAGCCGCCCCCGCGACCTCCCTAACCTCCTTCACCATAGCAGGTGGACGTCCGAACTGCAGCTTCACAACGAGCCCTTCCACCGCAGCACAGGGTTGTAACCCTAGAGAGGGCCACTTTCGAGTTTCTGGTGACCACTTGACCACCGCAACAGCCGAGACACCATCGCCCCTCTCCAAGCCTCCCAAGGCAGCAACCTTCCTCCACGAGATCTCCCCCTAAGCGCACGCCGGTATACACACCCGATCGTCATCCGCAAACCGCCACAGCCATGGGAAAACCCTAGGTTGAAGAGCAAAAACGCTCCGATATTCGCGGACTACCGTCCTTTGATTATTCATCTTTCTCAATCAGAGTTTTTCTTTTCTTTTTCCGAAAGAAAGAAACAATTTATTCATTCCATAAAAAGACAACAATGAGAAACCCTAGTGTACTATGTCTTTCGCTGCTGAAAGTGAGCTTGGTTGTGAAAGTGTTAAGGGGTGAGACATTAATTACACTTTAGAGGAACCGGTGCAACCTTGGAAATCTAATCTTCACAATGAAGATGACGTATTTGATGATGATATGGAAGAAGATGACGGTTTTTCTAAGATCCATTAATTTTTTTTACCGATATTCCCAAGATGGATCAGAAAAGAAACCTTCAATGCCTTGTGATGATAAACAAGTTACGGAGTCCCTACGTTCTCTCCTCCCACAGAGACCCAGGCCATCATCATGTTTCCAAGGTGGATGGTAGAACATTAAGCACATATTTACTTAATGAGAAGAATGAGCTTAAGGTATTTTTACCTCTTAATCGATCCCCCATTAAGTGTTAAATGTTTCTACAATGAGGTGATGGATTGGAACGGAAGTAGAACACTTGCAGTCAAACTTTCATGTCACTAGAACCATTCCAAGATTGGACAGTTGTTGTTGTCTAGTTTATTTCTTACAATTTTTTTTATTTGCTCTTGTCATTGTTGTTTGCTTGCTTTGTAAGTTTACTAAGGTTCTTAATCCTATTTTCCTTTGAAAAAAAAAAAGGCATTGCTCAAACATATGCACGAACTATTGTCTTCGGTTTACTGAGTTTGGTGCTTTCTGTGTTTCTATTTAGCTTTCTCTCTCAGTTTGTAGGGCTTTAACATGATTCAGATTAATTTTATATTTCATATCAACTAGTTGGGAATTATCCACATGTTAGTTCGGCCAACTACTTGCTTCCTTTTGTTTTGTTTTTTTACTGCTATCTCCTATGATTTCTTTAAACAAGGCACTTACTCTATATTGTTTTACGGCTCAGGAATATTTTGTTTTCTTATGAATTCATTTTTATTGTAATACCTCAGATTTTCATATCAATTTCCTTGTAGTATTTCCTGAATTAATAAAGGATTATTTTGTGGATATTCTTATTCATATGTGGGAAGTTGAAGTTTCGGGAGTTAATTATATTAAGGTGTTTTGTTTCTAAGTGGCCAAAAGATGACTTTCTTATCCGTAAGTTATTTTTGAAAACTTTCTTCACGAAAGTTGTAGAGCTCGGCGATACAAGTTCGTAGACATGTGGCATGTGTAAATCGGATGACGTATAAAAAAACCTACGATCAGTCAAAGTGTAGAGTTGATTTTTGGAAAGGGTTAAATAGAAAAATTGTGGGTTTTATTTTTAGAACCCTAATTTTTTAGAAAAGTCTCTCTTTTTCTCTCTCCTTTCCCGAGCCGCGCACGCAAGCCTCGCCTTCACCCGACCGGAAGTCTGCCGTCCGACCACCAAACCGGACACCGCTAGCTTCGTTGAGTTCGCAAGGCCGCCGCCTCCAAACCTAGGCTGGTGTTGCACGACGTTGCAAGCCAGAGACGTAGCTCTTGGCCGGAGAAGAACGCTGTCGTGTCGCCGTTTACGACGGCGATGAGGGGCAGCCTTAGGTGAGTCTTGGTTCTTTCTTTCTTCTGGTTGTGGCTAGGCATAGATTGGAACACGATTTTGAGTTTTGAACCCCAGATTTGCAGATTTGAAGCTTGAGTTCGTGGTGGTGTTTCAAGGGACTTTCCGGCCGAATTGGTTGAACCTTCAGGTATTAAAGCTGCTCACCTTGCTTCAAGCTCCAAGTTTGTTGTTTTGAGTATGCCCAAAATTTGAAGTTGATGGGGTGGCGCGTGGGGCCCACTCGTCGCCACATGTGGTGGCGCGTGGCAGCACGTCCGACAATGTTTGTAGCTTTAGTTTCTGTGGTTAGCTGCCTCTTGTTGTTGTGAGCTTGTTAAGATGTTGAAATTATAAGTTTTGAGCAAGGATTGCATGCTAGGACTTTATGTTTAATCTTAGACTTGTGAGAGGTTTTGAGTTTAAGATTTGAGGATTAGAAGCAGTAGTTTTGGGTCGTTAGTTTCGACGACCATGGAAGGTTGTCTTCCTTTGGACTAAAGTTTAGTTTAAGGGTGCAATGTTCTTTTTGTTCAAGTGGCTACTAAGGTTAATAATGGTGTTGATTAGGTAGGTTGTGGAGTTGATTTTTGAGCTTGGCTCTTGAGTTTGTTGAAGACGCAGCGGGAGTATTTAGGTGAGTAAATCTCACCAAGTTTCACAGTGGGAGCAAATTAATTATGGTCATTGGATGATGTTGATTTTAAGAGAATATGTTTTTGTTTGTTTTAAAATATATGAGCTTGATCGCCAACGGCTCGTAGGTAAGATAAAACAAGTTTTCATATTTATATGATTATTTTGAATGTTCATGGGATCATAATGTTGTTAGTTCTTGTTAGATTATTCTTATAGGAATATATGTGTGTTCATATATATATATATGAAAAAGTATATTTTTATGATGTGTTCATTGTGGTGTTGATGATGATATTATCCTATTGTGAATTGTTTTTAGACAATCAAACTAGGTTCCAAGCCTTTGGCCGGGTGACTAGTTACTGTTAAGATAAAACTCTAGTCCGTTTGTCGATGTAGGTCATGGGAGGAACCTTATAGGTATCTGGGACCCATGGGTACATGTATGTTGTTGTAGGTCATGAGAGATACTTATTAGTATATAGGACTCGCGAGGTTTTGATTGATGTAGTATGCCTGATCTGACTTCTTCAAATGATTGTAGGCCGAGGAAGGAACCCTCTCGGCCGTTAGGTTCTAGTGCTTGTGTTGCAAGGACTTTCGGCTAAGCGTCACCGGGATCCTCGAATACGTTTACTTCCTGGGTGAATTCAAATGTTCAGGTGACAGGCGAGAGATCTATCGGGTGGAGATACTCGCAAATCACGGTGAACACGAAGATGAAGTGGATTCAGTTGTTGTAGCATTGTGATGTGATGTGTGTGTGAACAGCGAATCGCATTGACCCAATCTGGACTAGCCGAAAGAGATCAATGGACGAAACTTCTATGTTACAACTACTCCTATGTGCGATTAATAAAGTGCATCTAATATAAAGATCAAGAGAATTAAAATGCGAGAATGTAAAGAACAAGATAATTAAAGTGCAGGAACGTAAAGAAGTGAATCGAAAATAAAACAAAGAAAGCAAAGAAATAAATTTAGGTTTGAAGTTGAAAGGAAAGGTAAAGTACCTAAGCAATAGAGAGATAAGTTTGTGTGTAAAGTTTGTGTATTGATTTGTTTAAGTGGTGCAGGACCCTTTACAAATGATCTATATATATGGTTCTATATATACAAGTCAGAAAACCTAGCTAGTATGTTTCTCTACGTCATGAAATCTTTTGGATATCCTACTTCCTTTCTTGGGCTGAATCACACATGAATGTCCTAATTTGACTGATGTTTGTGATGTGTATTGCTTGAAAACCTTGATCTGATTGAAGTTCTTCCTTGCTAAGACTCTCTTTCCTAAATGAATTCATGGCCGAGATCGTTGCATGGGCTCGGCCGACTTCTCATAGCTATTGGATTTGGCCTGCTGTATACATTAGTCCAACCATCTTTTCTCGTAACGCTGAAACACCCTCATTTTTGGCCAAATGACCGAAATACACTTTAGTAACATTTTGAATATTGGCGTCTTAACTCGGTCTTTTGGCTCAACGTTCTTCTCGAGTTATTTCCCTCGTCTCGGCCGCAACCCTAGACTTCATACCCTCAGCCGAACTATCATCCTCGGCCGAACGGCCGGACTTCAACACCCTCAGTTAAACTTCCATAACCACTTCCCTCTGATCTCAAAGTAACAAAACAATTTGGCAATCTCTACGGATTGCTAAATTGGCTCTCAAGCCGAGTGGTTATTCAGATTTAAAACGATTAAACAAATCAATTCAGTCAAGTGAACGGAGAGGTACGCTGCACATGTTTAAGCAATGGAAACCTGAACCCAAGCCTCGGCCAATGTCACGCACAAAACAAAAAAATGGGCCGAATTGATTTGTGGTCACAGCAGTTTGGCCTCGACTCTGGCGGTCCTAACATTCAAAGCGAGCCCGCACAGTGGGTCGTGGTCCTTTGAATTCCGGCGCCGAAGAGGAGTGGGTACGAGCGCATGGCGGCGGCGGTTTGAAACGGGTTGGAGAAATCTTAGTTGCAGCCAATGAACATCAAACTCTTCCAATCATAGCTTCAAATTTGTATGATGGTGTCTGTAGTGGTCAATTCGATATATAGACTTCATGTCAATTGAATTGGGTATTGAGTTCCCTTTCTGGATTTTGCTTTCCAACCTGATTAACAAACGCCCCAACATGTAACTGCATGAGAATTTCCCCTCTGTGAGAACGATGCTTGTTGTATATAATGTCATGTTTGGATCTGCATATTTATCTTATTCTTCCCTATCCACACGCGCACGTTCTAGCAATATAAGCACACTTTATGTTTAATGCCTTCTGGAAACGTATCTTTTTGAAATAAAGGTGCGTCGGTGCTTTCTTTTGGATAGTAACCCTTGAACACTGATGATTTGACTTTATTAGTTTGACCATGAAACGAATAGTGGCCTGTAGCTTCAATTTGTAATTTGAAAAATCTCATTTTGGTCTCTGTGTCATTTGGAGAAGTCTGATGCTGACTTTGAGATTTTCTTGCAGATTTAGGGACTCGTTTGTTTGCCACTGAGCTAAGTTTTCATGGCCGACGATGCTTCCGAGTTTGAAGGCGGGTTGGAGGGTAATGATGCCGTAGCAGGCAGGTCGGCCGAATTCGCAGCCAAACTTGAGAAGGCTTTTGAAGCTTCCAAGGCTCAACTTCAGGACTCTGTTCTCTGTCGGGTGAAAAAGGGTACGGAACTTTTGGAACAGTGTGTGTTAGGACCGCGTTATGTCACAGGCATGCCACCGGCCGTCCAAGAGGTGCTGGATGGTTCCTTGGTTGATGACTCATGCCTTACTCATGGAGCCTGTTGGACTAAATTGAGTGGTGTCTCTAAGGTTTCGAAGGCTTGGCCGAAGCTGACACCCGAGTGGACAAAATGGTTGGCGAGAATGGAGCACTTCTTTGGTCAAAAATGGGGAGACTGGGGATTATATGATAGCATAAGGATGACCGAACAAGAAATTCACATGGATCGGCCTCTCCTTGCAGCCGCTCTATGTTTCTGGTCGTCTGCTACCAACACTCTTAACCTGCTTTTGGGTTCGATGACGATTACTCTGCTAGACATGGCCGTAATTTTTGGGTTTCGACCGGGAGGTTTAGTAATTTGCGCGTCCTCTCAGTTCCCTTCGGATTTCCATAGTAGTTTGAAACCAAAAGCAAACAAGAGTGACAAGAAATCCAAGGACGAAGCGAAAAGAGCTCTAGCAGAGGCGGATGCCGAGACCAAACGGTTGCTTAACTACAAGACCTTCTACACTACACATGCGGTTGATGAGCCGGTAACAGCGACTACTAGATAGCCCTCCTCTCCTCATGAGCATACGGCCTTTCTCCTTTATTGGCTCTGCAAGTTTGTGTTTTGTAACAAATCGGCCAAGTGCACCTTCGAGGCAGCTGATATTGCGAAAGCTCTTAGCTTGGGGAAACTCTTAGCTCTTGGTCAGTATGTTCTCTCTAAACTCTACCGAAACTTGCGAAATGTGGTGAATAATGGTATGAGTTTAGCATTTTGGGGGCCGATATGGATGTTTCAGGTGTGGATTCAAACCTATTTCCAACAACTCTGGCCAACATGTCACCCATTTGCCTCTACATTGGTACTTGGTCGACAGATTATTTCGCTTGGTGCCCTCTCCCATTCGGTTGAAGACTGCTTCAAGTTCTTTTTTACGAAAAATGATATGTCTGAAGATGAGTTCTCCGTCTGCTATAGCCGTACTTACCCGCCTTTCATTATGGTCGACATATCAAAACCGTGGGGGAGGGAGTTCAGCGTAGATGCAACCATGATCTAGGGAAGCATCTTGATTTCTCGAGACCTGAACTATGGTCTCAAAGGCGACCAGGGTCGCTATGGCATTGAGGTCTACCTTCCCAACTTCACCGCACGCCAACTTGGTTTCATACAGAGTTGTCCAGCCTTTTTCTTAACGTCCAGAAACCACTTTTCGTCTTGGAGGAATCAGTTCACTCAATTTACCTAATGTTCAACCGTTAATGATTACTATGTGGAGCAGTGTGGCAAGCTTGAGAGGGCCGGTCTGTCACCGCGCACCCCTTGAGCCATTGCTACGAAACCCTGTCGCACTTGGTGGCTGTCTTTTTTCATAAAAAGGCTTGGGCGAGATTTGGCCACGGTTCAACTTGCTACATTACAAGGGCTCCCAGATGCTTGGCTCTAAAAGATGTAAGTTATTCTAATCATGTCCTTGCTTTGGTCTCTCTTGATTTGTACTAATTCTTGCTCTCATCAGGTGCTGTCAACAAAAGGCAATGGAGAGCAAAGTAGGAAAAAACAGAGTGTCATCCAAGCAAGGTAGTATTACAAGTATTTTCAGCCTTGTCCATGTGCTCCCCTTCTCACATGTTTACAATTCTCAGGACCAAACACCAAGAAACGTGCCTCAACCATGAAGAACATTAGAACGGGCAAGAAAGCAACAACGTCGTCCAACCAGGAGGCGGACTCGGCCCATACTACGAGTAACACTACCGTTTCTGAAAATGTAGCCTTCGAAAACGATGCGATTGATGGTCCGGATGCCTTGGCCGAGAGCCTAAATGTTCATGAGATAGATGATACGGCCAAGGGTGATGGCACTTCAGCTAATAGCTCGGACTCGGCTGACAGTGATAGCTCATCTGAAGAAGTTGAAAGCGAAGACCCAAATTATGAGGTACCTTTTAAATTGTAAGCTTATTGAGAGAGTTAGAGATTAGTTCTCATTGAACTAATCTAGGTCAAGTTGGCTTTTGTGTGCTACCATGTACTTCTGGTCTCCCTGGTCTCTTTCCTTTTTCTGCTGGTGTTGCGGCGTGTCCCTGCTGCTGTTGCAGCTTGTCTCTCTGTTGCACAAGTTGGTGACCTCGGTCTTGGTGCCACAGATGTGGCTGTGGCTAAGTTTGCCTTTGTATCTATATATACTTGTCATTAAACCTTGTAAAGATTTTATCAATGAATATAGAAGAAAAGCTTCCGCAAATCTTTGTGTTTAGAATTTCTTCATGGTATCAGAGCAGGAATCCAAGGCCTGACTCTGTATTTCTTCTTGATCATTCTCTGATTTCTTCATCCTCTTATGGAAGAGAAATCTGTTGAGAGGTCTTTTGTAACCTCATATTTCTCCGATGTTGAAATGAATTCAAATCGGTGTTTTAGGTCTATGAAGGTGAGTAAACCAAAAGGTAAACCTTCGGTGAAACACCTGGGTAATCTCACAAGCATATGGAATGGATTTGTTGCCTATCTCAGCAAGAAGCAGATTCAGATCAGAGACAAATAAGCCAATATGTCTGGGATGGAAAGTCACTCTGCCATCATTGAGCAATTTTCTGGGTTTCTTGCAGAAAATGGTTGTGTTTCACATGAAGAAGCTTCAGGTACTCTATCAACTTTGTCTACTGCTCTCACTGTTTGTGCTGAGAATGATTATTGGATTATAGACTCAGGAGCTACGGATCATATGACAAACAAACTTCAAAGTTTACATGATTTTAAACAATTGCCCATCCCTTCAAAAGTGTCTCTTGCAAATGGCCATGGTGCCTCTGTTTTGGGAAAAGGAAAGATTGCATTGCTTTCTAATCTTATAGAATCAGTTGCTCTGTATGTTCCTTCATTTCCTTTTAAGCTTTTATTTGTTGGAAGAATTACAAACACCTTAAAATGTCTTGTTATTTTTTCTCCTTATAATGTCATATTCCAAGATATCATCACCAAGAAAACAATTGGTGAAGGTTTCCTTTTGATTGGTCTCTACTATTTGTCCAAAACTTCTTTTGCTTCCAGGAGTTTTCAAGTTGGCTTAAGTTCTATACAAGATCATAATCTATGGCACCAACGCCTGGCTCACCCATCTGAAAAAGTGATGTCATGTTTGTTTCCAAATATGTGCAAATCAGACAAACAATGTGATGTTTGTCATTTGTCAAAATCTTCCAGATTGTCCTTTCCAAATTCTCTATCAAGGGCTCATAAACCCTTTGAAATTGTTCATTCTGACCTTTGGGGTCCTGTTCTTGAATCACATGATGGTTTTAAGTATTTTATAATCTTTGTTGATGATTTTACAAGGATCACTTGGTTATATCTTTTGAAATTCAAAAGTGAAGTTCTGAATGTTTTTAAGGATTTTCATAATCTTGTTCAGACTCAATTCTCATCAGTTATTCAAGTTTTAAGATCTGATAATGGTTCTGAGTATATGTCCAATAACATGGGTCAATACTTGAGTGCACATGGAATTCTACATCAGACTAGTTGTGCTGGTACTCCGCAGCAGAATGAAATTGCTGAAAGAAAAAATCGGGATCTCCTTGAGAAAACAAGAGCTCTAATGTTTCAAATGAATGTACCAAAGATCTTTTGGTCTCAAAGTGTGCTCACTGCCACTTATCTCATTAATCGATTACCTAGTAGAGTGCTTGGTGGCAAATCTCCTCTTGAAGTCTTGAAAGGAAGAAAGATTGATATCTCTCACCTGAAAGTGTTTGGTTGTGTTTGCCTTGTTCACATACAAGCTAATAAAAGAGGGAAACTTGATCCTCGAGCTGAAAAGTGTGTGTTTTTGGGATACTCATCCACTCAAAAAGGGTACAAATGCTACAGTCTTTCTTCTAGAAAGATTATTGTTTCCAGGGATGTTAGATTTGATGAGAATACTCCTTTCTTTGCTGGGTAATCAGATGGTTACAGTTAGGGGGAGTCTTTATTTGATCTGTTTCCAACACCCAATCTTCCTGCCGATGAGGATAGCAGATAGCCTTTCCATCCTACTGCTCCAGTTTCAGAAGTTCAGGCAGTGCCTCTTGATCCAGATGTTGATCAATCTGAATTACATGTGCAACCTCTTGTTGAGCCGCTTCTTTCACCTCCAAGTGTACCTCGTCGAAATCCTACGCGAGTACGAGGACCTCCAGCAAAACTCAAGGATTATGTGACATATGCTGCGAGGTATCCAATGACTGCCTTCATCTCTTATAAAAGGTTCTCTTCTGCTCACTCTACCTTTTTGAGTACTCTTGATAATAATCATGAACCTCAAAGTTTTGAGGAAGCCAATAATCATGATGTGTGGAAGCAAGCTATGGTTGATGAGCTTCATGCTCTTAATGAAAATAAGACATGGAGTGTGGTAAGGCTTCCTAAAGGGAAGAAGGCTGTTGGTAGTAGATGGGTTTACAAGACCAAGTTTCATTCTGACGGGAGTGTGGATAGACACAAGGCACGATTGGTAGCTCGTGGATTTACTCAAACCTATGGAGTAGACTACAAGGAGACCTTTGCTCCTGTTGCGAAAATGAGTACAGTGAGGGTTCTGCTATCAGTTGCAGTGAACCATTCTTGGCCCCTTTACCAAATGGAAGTAAAAAATGCTTTTTTACATGGTGATCTCGAAGAGGAGGTGTATATGAAGCTTCCTGCTGGTCATTCTCAATCTCATGATCCGGATGTGGTGTGTAGACTTCATAAAGCAATTTATGGCTTAAAGCAATCTCCCCGTGCATGGTATGCCAAGCTTAGTTCAGTCCTTGAAGAAGTTGGTTTTCGTAGGAGCAATGCTGATTCCTCTCTATTTGTTTGGATTGGTTCAACTAGTAAGCTTGTTGTGCTTATTTATGTTGATGATTTGATTGTAACAGGTGATAACCTTGAAGAGATTAATGTTCTCAAACAATCTCTTTATAGCAAGTTCGCTATTAAGGATTTGGGGCTCCTTAAGTATTTCCTGGGTATAGAGATGGCCACGTCTCATAAAGGGTTGTTTCTAAATCAAAGGAAGTATACTCTTGATCTATTGAAAGATGCAGGAATGTGGGATAGCAAGCCTACTAGCACTCCCCTTGACAGCAAGTGGGATATCAGGCCTGCCAGTACTCCCCTTGACAACAAGTCTCAGTTGGATGTTTCCAATGAGACTCTCCCAAATATCAGCTATTATCAAAGGCTTGTGGGTAAGCTTATCTATCTTACCAACACTCGACCTGATATAACTTATGCAGTAAGCATAGTGAGTCAGTTCATGCATGCTCCTACCATGGCTCATCTTCATATTGTCAAGCGCATCCGTCGCTACCTCAAAGGATCTGTTGGGAGAGGAATCTTGATGAAACCAAATAGCCATACTAACATCATGGGCTACACAGATGCTGATTGGGCAGGAAATTCTCTTGATTGTAAGTCCACTACAGGTTTTTGTACCTTTGTAGGTGGTAACTTGGTCAGTTGGAGAAGCAAAAAACAAACTGTTGTTGCTCGTTCTAGTGCCGAAGCTGAATATCGAGTTATGGCTTCCACTGCTTGTGAACTGATTTGGCTGAAGGGATTGTTGTCTGATTTGGGATCTCCTAGCAGCCAACCCAAATCTCTTTATTGTGATAATCAAGCTGCAATGCACATTGCCTCTAATCCTGTCTTTCATGAGAGAACCAAGCACATCGAAGTTGATTGTCATTATATTCGAGCTCAAGTTCAGTCCAAGCTCATTGTCACTCATTACACTCGCAGCTATTGTTTTGGCCACAATCCTCAGCGCGCGGAGCAGAGGTAAATAGCAAGCAAAGAGAAGGGGGTGCTGCGGGCGTGCCACCTCACGGACGAGGAAAGGGTTTGTGTGTATGCGCTTGACTTCTTGATCAGACGAAGGGGGTTTCCAGGTGCCACCTCAGAGGAGGAATTTACTAGCACAAGGCGATCGATACTCACCGAGGACGCGGGCAGAGCAACAATAGGGAGGTAAGAGAGAAATCGGGGTAGAGTCCGGAGGGCTCTAAAGAAAAACCTAGGCGGCGGCGCTTAGGGTTAGGGTTTTCGAGTAGCTCGAAGGATAACTGATTTGAAGTTTGTATTGTGTTTTTGTTTGTGTTTGAGAGAGTTGTCCTTTTCTGTAAACCTTCGAGCCCTTTATATAGTGGTTCGACTTGCGGCAGAAGAAAGATGGCTTAGAATTCAAGTCGGACTCTGAAACCCTAAAGCACAAGGGCACTGTTCTGTCCACGCGAACAAAGCATCTTATGATACATGTCCAGTTCGCACACTTCATTCCGCATAGGGCATTGCTTCCGCACTGCCAACTGTAGATTCCTATGCGAACTGGAATTAGGAATATCCTCATCCCGCGGGCTGTCACAGGATGCTATCTCGCGTGCTCCTGAAGCTCGCTTCCATTTCACGGGCTATTGCAGCTCGCGAGCCTTAAAAGGGCTTTTTATAATAAATGGGCCACATGGATTGACCTGAAGCATGTCAAAGACTTATAAGAGTCTTCAACGATTAATGTGACGCACGCGGATTCCGCCTGTTGCTTCCTCGCGAAGTCTCCTACGCGAACCAGTTCGCCAGCTCGCCTCGCCTCGCCTACGCGGAGAGTCAATCTCGCATCGCCTACGCGGACTGGCTCGCCTCTCCTACGCGAAGTGTCACATAGTAATTCCGCGCGCGAACTGTGTAGTCCGCGCGAAGTTGTTTGTACGTGCGAGCTATGTAATTCGTGTGAAGTCCATTCCGCATGCGAACTCTGTAATTCAGCTCGCGTGGTCTCACTGGCGGGCCATCACTTGTAAACTTAGAGAACTTGGGCTCGCCGGTATGACATGGACCAAGAATTTAATTAATATTCACATGGACATTTATTATCCAGTAAAATATTAATTTAGGCGTAAACATTGCCCCCCAGCCTCGAAGTCATGAAATGTCGAGAATGACTGAAGAGGTTTATGTTCATGCTGCTCCAAAACCAATGGTATTGGCTCGGGTCATACATAAAATGAGTGTGAGGAGACAAGCCTGTGGATAGGCCGTGTAACCAACGCACTCAGCTAGGCATTGTAGCGAACTGCTGTATGGCTCGTCTAGGCACCTCGAACTTGAACTTCGCCTGCATTCGCCCACACTCTACTGCATTCGCCTCGAGCAGACGTTTGCCTTGACCATATTCCAAAAAATAGCCCTTCGCGAGCTCCTGGCAATGGCAAACCAACTTGGTGATAAACAACGAATGACATTTGGCCATGTACTTCGCTGCCCCCCAGTGCGAACCAATGAAAGGCAAACAAAAGAGTCGACGAACCAATGAAAAAAAAAACTTTAGAGGCCATGCACTTCGTTGCCCCCCAGTGCAAACCAATGAAAGGCAAACAAAGGAGTCGGCGAACGGCCGCATAAAGCTAGCGAACCAAGTTTGAAAATTTGGAGGCCACACGAATTAGCCTAACTAATGACTAAGACACTTGAAGAAGGTCTAAAGTCTGAAATTTCTGGAACACATCTGCCCCAACGTGCCCCCCAGTTTTGATGTCTGTTCGCCGAAGATTCTTGAGAAGAATGAAGGACATCAAAACTTTAGCATGCCCCCCAGGGAAGGAGTTGTGGTACCAATGCCCCCCAGTGAGGAAAGCAGGCTACGAGGTCATGAAAACACATTGAAAATGCTCATTGCAAATTCGCGCGTATCCTGACTACGATAAAGAGTCCATGGAGTAAGGGAGACTATGGCGAACTCCAACTCGTGGAATGCTGTTAGTTCGGTTGGCGGGTGATGAGCAAGGAAGTCCGCTATGGCCTGTCCTTTAACTGCCTTTTGCGGAACATATGGCAAAGACAATGCAGCCAAAGCCAATATCCATTTACCTATGCGTCCCCGTAGGATAGGGAGAAAAAGCATATATTTGACTACGTCGGACTGAGTGATCAACACCGTGGTAAAGCTAACATGTAGTGGCGGAGCTTGCAACCCGCGAAGAAGAGGGCAAGACACAATTTTTCCATTGGAGAGTAGCACGTCTCACAATCGGTTAACACCCTGCGAAGATAGTAAATGACATGTTCCACTCCGTTCTCATCGTCTTGTGCCAAGAGTCCGCCAATAGACAAGTTAGCAGCGGTGATGTAGAGCTTAAGCGAAAGCTGCCATAACTCGCCGTATCCTGATCTGTCTGCATTCAAGCCGTCATAACTCTCTCTAGGAATGTCGGAATGACGAACCGTAAAATCCTCTAGAAAATAGACATCCAGGGCTTTCGGTCGGTATAAGGCGGGCTGGCTAATTCCTCCTGGATCAGTCTAGTGGAGTCCGCGAAGTTGACTGTCCAGTAGTGGCTGCCAACGTTTCAGAATTGCAAACTAATTGTATTGCCTCTCTGACCTGACTTCGCTGGCAGTAACTCGAAGGCATGTGAAATGTCTGTTGTCATCAAGCCTCAGGGATAGGCTCCTAATTAAAGTTCAAGCCTTCAAAGACAAGAACGTTGTCTTGCATTTCAGCAAGACCAAGGATCTCTTTTTAGGTTTTCTGCTATTTGATTTTTTTCTACTTTCTTTTTCAATGCGAGAAAGAAAGAAACTGAAAGAAAAACCAGAAGTAAAGGCTGAAGTAAAAGCGAGGAGCAAAGAGAAGAAGGGATCATAGCTTGATTAGTTACCCTTCGTTAGGCCACGGGGGAGGCCACCAATGCTTCACTCCAAGCCTCAATGTCATCATGTTTCCGACGTGAGACTCTCGCTTTTGAGAATTGGCAAGTGTTAAGCTAAGATGTGTCTTAACAACTTGAAAATTTGAAGAAAGTAGCTTGTAGGGACTGCCCTGTTGCCCCCCAAGCATCTTTGTCAATTGGCAAAGCATGATCTTCAACTGTGTACTTGCGGACAATACAATGTAAAGATCTGCCTTGGCACCAACTATCATGTCACAATGCATGGTCTCATCAGGAACAGCCACGCATTGGTCATGGAAGGGAACCTTATCAAGAGCTTCAACGGGATTGACCTCTTGTGGAAAATGATTATGCGACAGACGTACCAACATATAGTCTTCGTCGTATTCATCATAAGTTGGCTATGTGTCAAAATCACATGCAGAACCAACAAAGGTCGGTGGCTCGACCTTCTTTGCAACTATAGGCATATATGGGACATGTACGTACTTCGCACATAAGCCAAAGTCCCCTTTAGGCCTCTGAAATTGCATGCAGAGGCTCCAAGTATATTGCAATGTGAAACCACGGATTGACCTAGGGATACCACCACGCCATATATAGTTAGGCTTAATATGACCATGGTTTGGCGAAGCGGACTGAGGCATCTTGCTGGTGAATATAAGATTGGCGAGGCGAATCATTAAGAGAAACGGACCTCGCCAGCCTTGACGCCACGCGTGTACAAGTTGAAAAGGAAACTCAAGAGGCTCTGGTCCAGCTTCACTTCACTTGTTATGACTTGATAAAGAAAGCAGGCGAACTCCGCCTTGCCCCTCACGCGGCTGACCTGTGTCCACATATATATCTCGCATAGGAAAGCTGGCTCGTGAGTCACCTTTCATGCGAAGTTGTGATTCGCCACCAGTGTTTGACCCGCTCTTTTTTTCTAAGGTGGACTGTTCTGTCCTACCTTCAAGCTTATCTTCCTGGGGAACAACGTCGGTTTTTGAGATAAGATCATTATCTAAAGTCTCGTCGGCCTTGACCTCAGATACTTTGTCATTGATTGACAAAGCAGTCTCTTCCTTGGACGTAAGTTCATCCAAAGGAAAATCTCTGACAACCGTAGGCTTAACATTCTGGCGTTGTAAAGCCTTTTCATTTTCTTCAGCAGCCGCTTGCACATCTAGTTGCTTGTGCAACTCGTCAAGTCTGCGTCAATCCATTATCACAGCTTCTTTTCGCTTAACGTGACTTGGGGCAGCGTCTTGATCACGTCCAGTAATTGGACAAAGCTTGAGTTGATCATACCCTTGATCATGGTGGTTAAATAAAGAAGGAAGGCGAGCTCTGCCTTGCCCCCCATGCAGCTGACCCGTGTCCACGTATACATCTCGCATGAGGAAACTGGGTACTTGGAAGTTGTGGTTCGCCATCATGCAAAGTTGTGGTTCGCCTTCAGTGTGCGAACCAATTTCTTCTTCAAAGATGGACTGTTCTGTCCTATCTTCAGGCTTCTTTTCCTGAGGAAAACCATGAAATTTCGAGATGAGATTATCATCCATAATCTCGCCTGCCTCTACCTCAGGCTCCTTGTCATTGGTTGACAAAGTAGCTTCTTCCTTGGACGTCGGCTCGTCCAAAGGAGAGTCTTTGCCAGTAGATTGGCTGCTAGGCAGCTCAATCTGTTTAGCAGGGTCAGTGAGTTTTTTATGACTGGCCTCTCAAAGGGCTTTGTCTGGTCTGACCTGTTCAGCTAGGTCAGTGACGCTCTGTTGAGTGGCCAAACCCCTGATTAGGCCTTCCAGCTTGTCGAGCGTCTGGAGGATTCGCTCCATAGGCTGAGCGGAACCTGTGTCTTGGGTCGGCTGAGAGCCTACCATGGCGCGGAATCACAGGTTTTCTTGGTTTCCCTATGATGAATCGCTTGTACTCCCTGTTCCACTGGGCGTGCCAATGTTTTGGCCACGATCCTCAGCGCGCGAAGCAGAGGTAAATATCAAGCAAAGAGAAGGGGGGTGCTACGGGCGTGCCACCTCACGGACGAGGAAAGGGTTTGTGTGTATGCGCTTGACTTCTTGATCAGACGAAGGGGGTTTCCAGGTGCCACCTCAGAGGAGGAATTTACTAGCACAAGGCGATCGATACTCACCGAGGACGCGGGCAGAGCAACAATAGGGAGGTAAGAGAGAAATCGGGGTAGAGTCCGGAGGGCTCTGAAGAAAAACCTAGGTGGCGGCGCTTAGGGTTAGGGTTTTCGAGTAGCTCGAAGGGTAACTGATTTGAAGTTTGTATTGTGTTTTTGTTTGTGTTTGAGAGAGTTGTCCTTTTCTATAAACCTTCGAGCCATTTATATAGTGGTTCGACTTGCGGCAAAAGAAAGATGGCTTAGAATTCAAGTCGGACTCTGAAACCCTAAAGCACAAGGGCACTGTTCTGTCCACGCGAACAAAGCATCTTATGATACATGTCCAGTTCGCACACTTCATTCCGCATAGGGCATTGCTTCCGCGCTGCGAACTATAGATTCCTATGCGAACTGGAATTAGGAATATCCTCATCCCGCGGGCTGTCACAGGATGCTATCTCGCGTGCTCCTGAAGCTCGCTTCCATTTCGCGGGCTATTGCAGCTAGCGAGCCTTAAAAGGGCTTTTTATATTAAATGGGCCACATGGATTGGCCCGAAACATGTCAAAGCTTCCTCGAGAAGTCTCCTACGCGAACCAGTTCGCCAGCTCGCCAGCTCGCCTCTCGTCGCCTACGCGGAGAGTCAATCTCGCCTCGCCTACGCGGACTGGCTCGCCTCGCCTACGCGGACTGGCTTGCCTCGCCTACGCGAAGTGTGACATAGTAATTCCGCGCGCGAATTGTGTAGTCCGCACGAAGTCGTTTGTACGCGCGAGCTATGTAATTCGTGTGAAGTCCATTCCGCATGCGAACTCTGTAATTCAACTCGCGTGGTTTCACTGGAAGGCCATCACTTGTAAACTTAGAGAACTTGGGCTCGCCGGTATGACATGGACCAAGAATTTAATTAATATTCACATGGACATTTATTGTCCAGTAAAATATTAATTTAGGCGTAAACAACTATGATCAACTCGCCGATATCTTCACCAAGTCTCTTTAAACATCCCATTTCCATAGTATTTTGGGCAAGCTTGGCTCATTCAATCCTCTTGATCCAGCTTTAGGGGGAGTATTGAGAGAGTTAGAGATTAGTTCTCATTGAACTAATCTAGTTCAAGTTGGCTTTTGTGTGCTACCATGTACTTCTGGTCTCCCTGGTCTTTTTCCCTTTTCTGCTGGTGTTGCGGCGTGTCCCTGCTGCTGTTGCAGCTTGTCTCTCTGTTGCACAAGTTGGTGACCTCGGTCTTGGTGCCACAGCTGTGGCTGTGGCTAAGTTTGCCTTTATATCTATATATACTTCTCATTAAACCTTGTAAAGATTTTATCAATGAATATAGAAGAAAAGCTTCCGCAAATCTTTGTGTTTACAATTTCTTCAATGAATATAGAAGAAAAGCTTCCGCAAATCTTTGTGTTTAGAATTTCTTCACAATCTGAATTCATCTTTGATGTATGACTGACTAGCGTTTGTCTTTGCCTTGGCAGAGAGATGCCCGTCTTGACCAATTTTTGGTTTCCCTCGAGAGCTCACTTGTTGATATTGAGTTTGATGTGAGTTCTTCTTTCCAACTCCTTGATAGTTGCCTTTAGATACGTTTTGAGACTCAAAGCAACTCTTCTTCATACAGGACTTAGGCTTGACTCAACTCTCTAATATTTCGGATGTCGACCAATCCCTCCCAATCAACATGTTCGATCAAGAAATGCATCTTCAACCTTCATTAACTATCCAGGTTGAAATTTCTCTTCCTTTACCTTGTTATCCATTATGCAAACATGTTGAAGTTAACCCTTCAGACTTCTTTGTTTCAAGGCGGGAGAATCTCGTAGTAGTATGACCTTAGACTTGGTTGTTCCAAACCCGATCGAAGTACGTCCCCCGACGTTCGGAACTATCACATCTCCTTCGAGCCATAGACCGTTTCAACTCGGTCGAGCTATTAATCTCCCCCCAAATGAGCCTGAGGTATGTCTTTTAACAACTTCTGGTTTCAGCCGGGCCGCTCATATTTAACAAACTCTTGCTTTCCTTTCAGGCATCTCCCCCAAACGATTGGACACCCCAACTCAACCGAGTTACTGATCTTGTTCCAGGTACGTTTCTTGATAACCTCTGGGTTTATGACCTCAACCGAGTTATTCATATTTAACCAACTCTAGCTTCCTTTCCAGGACCATATGCAGGGTGACCTAGACGTAGATTTACTTCGATTCCTAGCTTCGTTGGACGACATTGAGAACCCGGTAGCCAAAAAGTATGATACGGCCGAAACGCAACAAGCTCTTGAGATGGTCAGACAGTTTTTGGGTTACGATGTGGTGACTGAGAATGAATTTCTTGATATCAAGAGGGCGATTGAGGTGCTTACTTCGGCCAACCATATTT
This sequence comes from Fragaria iinumae, assembly GCA_009720345.1. NCBI lineage: Eukaryota > Viridiplantae > Streptophyta > Magnoliopsida > Rosales > Rosaceae > Fragaria > Fragaria iinumae. Next base: position 24,317,467 of record CM019122.1, on the reverse strand, counting down.
CTCAGGCAGATACTTATGAGATTGATGCTCACTTGGATGCTGTGGATTTTAGCCTTCACTCTTTCCTTAAAGCTCTGAAGGAAACTGAAACGGGTGATGCATTGATGAGGGACTATGAAGAGATTCATCATTCCCAAGACCTTGTCCAACTCCAGGGTTTAAGGGCTTCTTTAGCCGTGGAGAACCAAATAGTGCTTGAGTTGAAGAGGCAACTGGCCGAAGCTGAAGAAAAGGTCCAGGCCACTTCGACTGCCATCCGAAGCATCATCTCTCCTACCAAACTCGCCAAGTACAGTTCACTGTCAACTTCGGTCAAATCGTACACCAGGAAAAAAGAGATGCTGAAGCGACAAATTGATCAAGGTAAGCTGGACCTAGAGAGAGTCAAAAAATTTCTCCAACTTTTGTTGCATGCTGGGCCATAGTCATAGTGAGGCTTACTTAACTCGGCCAACGTTTTGTAATATTTTGTAAATGGCTCCCGGACCATTACTCGGTTGGTTAGCTTAGTAGATGTGCCAACCGACTTTGCATGCTTCATGGTAAGACTGGCTTAAAATTATTTCGGCCGTTATTGCTACCAAAATGAATTATCCCATTTGACTTGATTCAATTTATCCAAGACAATCATAGTTGACTCGGCCGGATCTAAATGTACCCCACTTATTGCACTTTTGAACTACGTTGGCCGACCTCATGTTTCTCGGCTAACGTGCTTTAACGAGTCGATCGAAGTCTAACATCTCGGCCGAAAAACAAACCGACAAATGCAACACAAAGGAATGACAAAAACAACCAGTGTTTCTATTGGAAAAACGTTGAGTATAGCAAGCATGATCAATTTTACAAATTTGAAAATCGGCCTATCTGGCCGAGTTTACTAGATCGACACGGCCAATGTGGCCGAGCTTAGAAGGTCACTCTTTCTTAAATTTCAAAAGCTAACATCCTAAACAATCCCTCATTTCCCAAGTAGTAGGGTGGTACTTCTTAAGGAATTGCCCGTTGATGGGCATCATATGTAGTTCCCCGTCTCGATCCCTTAGTTGATATGCGCCTTTTCCCAACACTTGGTCGATGATGAACGGACCTTCCCACCTCGGTGACCATTTCCCGAAACGCCTATCTTTTGTTCCAATTGGCAGGACGGCTTTCCAGACTAGCTCTTCCTCAGCAAACGATTTAGAGCGAACTCTTTTGTTGTAGGCACGGGCAACAGCTTTCTTTTGTGCCTCCATCCGGTTGTAGGCGTCCATTCTCTCTTGGTCAAGGTCCTCGAGCTCTTGAATCATTGCTTGGGTATATTCCTCGGCCGCCATCTCATTTTGGGCTGTGAACCTGAGTGACTTCAGTCTCACCTCTACGGGCAGCATAGCGTCGTCCCAGTAACAGTACGTTTGGACATCCGAAAAGCCCAAAGGGTTTCAAATAACAAATTATGCCAATCCCTGGGATTATCTTGGACATTATTGCTAGCTTCTGCTTGGCCGTTAGCTTGGGCATAGTACGACATCGAATGTAACATCTTGATCCCCAAACTATCGGTGAGGTCATGCATTACTTCGGATATGAAGACCGAACCTCTGTCGGCCGTTATGGTCTCAGGTATCCTAAATCTGTGTACGATGTGCTCTTTCACGAAGCTAATCACGGTCTAGCTGTTAATGGTAACGTATGCTTTAGCTTCGACCCATTTAGTGAAATAGTCAGTGGCAACCAAGATCCAAACGTGTTGCTTTGAAGATGGTGGTCTAATGCTCCCTATGATATCCATAGCCCATCCTCGAAAAAGCCATGGTTTGACGATTGGATGGAGCAGGTCAGCCGGAACTCTCTAGACAGGCGCATGGATCTGGCACTTTTTGCAACTTTTTGCAAACTCAATACAATCTTTCAAAATCGTCGGCCAATAAAAGCCGTGTCTTCGAATCAACCACCTCATTTTGATTTCGGCCTAGTGCACACCACATATCCCCTTATCCTTCATGACTTCCAAAGTTTCTTGCCCCCCTATACAAAGGAGTAGATCATCCGAGCTTTTACGGTATACTGTTTCTTTGTATACAACAAAATGCCTGGCTAAGAATCGAGTTTTCCAGTCGTGACAGCCTCCAGGGTCTTTATGGAACATAATGATAGGGTATTTATGGAACATAGTCCTGAGAATTTTCCCTCAGTGAGAACGATGCTTGCTGTATATAATGTCATGTTTGGATCTGCATATTTATCTTATTCTTCCCTATCCGCAAGCACACGTTCTAGCAGTATAAGCACAATTTATGTTTAATGCCTTCTGGAAACGTATCATTTTGAAATAAAGGTGCGTCGGTGCTTTCTTTTGGATTTTTCTGCACATTCAACGCCACTTGCAGGTTAATGCTCCAGTAGTAACCCTTGAACACTGATGATTTGACTTTATTAGTTTGACCATGAAACGAATGGCGGCTTGTAGCTTCAATTTGTAATTTGAAAAATCTCATTTTGGTCTCTGTGTCATTTGGAGAAGTCTGATGCTGTCAGTGTACTGACTTTTAGATTTTCTTGCTGATTTAGGGACTCGTTTGTTTGCCACCGAGCTAAGTTTTCATGGCCGACGATGCTTCCAAGTTTGAAGGCGGGTTGGAGGGTAATGATGTCGTAGCAGGCAGGTCGGCCGAATTCGTAGCCAAACTTGAGAAGGCTTTCGAAGCTTCCAAGGCTCAACTTCAGGACTCTGTCTTTGCCGGGTGAAAAAGGGTACAGAGCTTTTGGAACAGTGTGTGTTAGGACCGCATTATGTCGCAGGCACGCCGCCGACCGTCCAAGAGGTGCTGAATGGTTCCTTGGTTGATGACTCATGCCTTACTTATGGAGCCCGTTGGACAAAATGGAGTGGTGTCTCCAAGGTTCCGAAGGCTTGGCCGAAGCTGACACCCGAGTGGACAAAATGGTTGGCGAGAATGGAGCACTTCTTTGGTCAAAAATTGAGAGAGTGGGGATTATATGATAGCATAAAGATGACCGAACAAGAAATTCACATGGATCGGCCTCTCCTTGCAGCCGCTCTATGTTTCTGGTCGTCTGCTACCAACATTCTTAACCTGCCTTTGGGTCCGATGACGATTACTCTACTAGACATGGCCGTAATTTTTAGGTTTCGGCCGGGAGGTTTAGTAATTTACGCGTCCTCTCAGTTCCCTTCGGATTTCCATAGTAGTTTGAAACCAAAAGCAAACAAGAGTGACAAGAAATCCAAGGACAAAGCGAAAAGAGCTCAAGCAGAGGCGGATGCCAAGACAAAACGGTTGCTTAACTACAAGACCTTTTACACTACACACGCGGTTGATGAGCTGGTAACAACGACTACTAGACAACCCTCCTCTTCTCATGAGCATACGGTCTTTCTCCTTTATTGGCTCTTCAAGTTTGTGTTTTGTAACAAATCGGCCAAGTGCACATTCGACGCAACTAATATTGCGGAAGCTTTTAGCTCGGGGAAACCCTTAGCTCTTGGTCATTTTGTTCTCTCTAAACTCTACCGAAACTTGCAAAATGTGGTGAATAATGGTATGAGTTTAGAATTTGGGTAGCCGATATGGATGTTTCAGGTGTGGGTTCAAACCTATTTCCAGCAACTCCGGCCAACATGTCACCCATTTGCCTCTACATTGGTACTCGGCCGACAAATTATTCCGCTTGGTGCCCTCTCCTATTCGGTTGAAGACTGCTTCAAGTTCTTTTTTACGAAAAATGATATGTCTGAAGATGAGTTCTCCGTCTGCTATAGCCGTACTTACCCGCCTTTCATTACGGTCGACATATTGTTAGATATCTTGAAGAACTAGACATTGCATTAAGAAGAATGTAAACATAATATGACTGGTATTTGAATTCAAGCATTGAAGATGAGTTTAAAGACTGAAAATAATCATATTGGTCAAACTCAATAATCTGTTAGAATTTGAAATTCATTTAATATAGTTATATGGTATATATCTGATTTGAATTTTGTAAAAACAGTTAGAAGGACATGACAGTTTCTTGATGGAAGAAACTGCTATGGATAACTGAACAATATAAATGTCAGATTTGGTCCCTGCTGATACACGTGAGTTTCTCATCAAAAATCCCATTAACAAGGTTTCAAGATCCAAGTGCATGAACAGAGGATAAAAGGCCAAGTGCGCCTACAGAATAACATACCTTGCAAAGGAAAAGGAGATCGCAATGGATGACTCAGGTTATACATGTAAGTTTTCATTCAATTTCAGTTTATGTAAATTCCAGTAAGGATAGATACAGATGTTGCTATCCTGATAAGACAGATTGTTCAAGTTCATGTATTCATTATGAGATAGATTTCATTAAGTATCGAATTCAGATCTAAAACATATCAAAACTGTGGGGGAGGGAGTTCAGCGTAGATGCAACCATGATCTAGGGAAGCATCTTGATTTCTCGAGACCTGAACTATGGTCTCAAAGGCGGCCAGGGTCGCTATGGTGTTGAGGTCTACCTTCCCAACTTCGCCGCACGCCAACTTGGTTTCATACAGAGTTGTTCGGCCTTTTTCTTGACGTCCAGAAACCACTTTTTGTCTTGAGGAATCAGTTCACTCAATTTACCCAATGTTCGGCCGTTAATGATTATTATGTGGAGCAGTGTGGCAAGCTTGAGAAGGCCGGTCTGTCACCGTGCACCCCTCGTGTCATTGATACGAAACACTTTCGCACTTCGTGGCAGTCTTTTTTCATCGGGTAAGTCTACTCCCAAGCCGTTGACGGCCTGATTTTTGTAATAAGTGCCCTTAGTCGCCGCCCGTTTTTCTCATCATTATTTGTAAAAGTGTTGGATATGTGGAATTAATGATTATTCTTATATTGTTTAATGTGTTTTAATGGTTGTTAGAAATGTCGAGTTAGTTTTTGGGGATTACTCATAGAATTTGGCTTCTCTACTTGGATTTATGTTGCTTGGATTTGCTTGGATGACTTCTAACCATTGGATTGAGTACAATCTGGGACCACCATGTTATCCTTATGTCATTCTTACTTCATCTAATGGTTATAAGACATCCAAGCAAATTCAAGCAACTTAAATCTAAGCAGAGAATCCGGATCCTTACTCATATGGGCTTTTTACCTTACTGAGTTTGTTATTTTACAACTCGGTGCACTAATTCATGGTGTAGGGGTTAGACTTGTAGGTGATGATCAAGAAATGTGAGACTGAGACATAGTGACAGGGTTTTAGATGCTGTGCTTTTTATTTTTATATTATGAGAGAATGTATTTAAGCTCATGGTGAGCGTTTTCATTTTTACTTGACTTTTTAAGTTGTTGTAAACAAAAAGATGTAATGTTTGACTCAATTGTTGAGTTTATGTTGACATTTACATTTCTTGCCTTTAAGTTTAGTTTTTGGAAGTTATTAAGCAGGTTTTGGAGTTATATTTTTAGATGTATCATTTCCAAATTTTTAAAAATTATTCTTCAAAAATTGGGGTGTGGCAGTTTGGTATCAAACTGAGGTTTACATATTTGGTGATAATCAATACTTTGGAGTGATGACCCGACTGCAGGGGATCACCATCATAAGCTTTTCAGTATTGATATGTCATTGGGTATGTGAAGGGTTATGTGTCGCCTCTAGGTCAGTAGGATGTCAGAGTAGGGATTACTCTGTTAGTGTGATACTGTGATTTCGAATTTTTGTGTTCCACCTTGAGTTAGTGTCTTGGTTAATGCATGACAAAAAAAGGTTAAACCTTGTAAAAAAAAAAAGGTTATGCAACACCACAATTGACACCCTCATCATCTCTTCTCTTCGCCAAAATCAAAAACTCATATGCAAACTATCTTCTTCTCCAACTCCATGCTCGGAAGTTTGAGATTTTGATGAGGGATCGATTTTCAATCATAGGAACACTTGGACCCAACTAGGAAGATCTTATGCGGCATTGATTATGTGTTTGTCTTTAGCTGCTTTCTTGGGAAGTCTTTGTTGCCAATGTAAACAACCTGCAAAAGGGTTCTCGATCTGCAATCTGCAACAAAACAAGTCTCTTCGGTAAGCTCAAAAATCCAAAAGAAGAGCTAATTTTTTTTCATAACTCTGTTTACACCCAAATTAATATTTTATTGGACAGTAATTGTCTATGTGAATATTAGTTAAATTCATAGTCCACGTCACACCGGCGAGCCCAAAATAATTGGATTCACAAGCGATGGCCCGCCAGCGAGAGCATGCGAGCTGGATAGCAGAGTTCGCATGAGAAAAGGCCTTCACATATAAGGACTGAAATTATCAGGCGAGCTGAGGAGTTCGCACATATCAAAACAGTGACATGAGTTGCATGCGAGCTGGATGCATGAGTAAATGTGCTACGCGAGGTGATATTTTGGTCCAAGACTCGCAATAAGTTTTGGATAGCATTTGTGCCAATACCTGTGGCCCGTTTTAATATAAAACCCGTTCAAAATCGCAAGCTTCGGAGGCGCGCGGGGCGGTGTGTGACAAGGACTATAGCACCTCGCGAGATAAGGATGTCCGTGGTTGAGTTCGCGTATGAGTCTACAATTGGATAGCGCGAAAGCAGTAGCCCAGGCGGAGTCAATCACGCGGCTGGACACGTGTCATGCAGATGATAGTTCGCGCGGGTGAAGCAGTGTCCTTGTGGTATTCTAACTATGAGTCTGAATTGGACTATCATTATCTTTCTTTTGGCAGAAGGCAAGCTGCTATATAAAGGGGGCTCGAAGGCTTACAGAACTCTCTCTCTCTCTCTCTCTCTCTCTCTCTCTCTCTCTCTCGCTCTCTCTCTCTCTCAAAACTCAAACAACAACACAAACAAACTTTCAACCCAGTTGATACTTTCGAGCCTCTCGAAACCCTAGTTCTAAGCGTACATTGCCTTAGTTCTCAGAGTCCTTTATGACTCATCTCCGATCACTTGTGATCCCTCTTGGTTGCTCTGCTCGCGACACACCGTGAGTATCGATTCGCTTAGTACTTGTAATTCCTCGTCCACGAGGTGGCACCGGAGCCCTACTTTCGTTTGATTAGAAGTATAGGTCAGCGCACTACAACAACAACTCTACTACATTCCGCGTCCGCGCGATGGCACGCCCCGCATCCCTAGAAGCATTGACTGCTACCATTCTCTCTGCCCCTTGCTGAGGATTGTGGCCAAAACAAACTCAAAAGTTGAAATCTCATGGCTTTTTCTATAACTTGAATTTGGCTTCGAAAAAAAGCTCCATTCTTGGCAAGGCTCTGTTTCTATTTCTCCGTTCCTATCTAGACTTGCATATATATAGCTCAGAACCATTGAATCAATGTCTTAGGATTTAAGAACTTGAGGCGGATTAATGGATCTTAAATTGAAAAGGGGGATGATGTAGCGGGAACCGAAGACGCAGCTAAGACATCTGCTAGATCTCGACGAGCACATGGATGAAGGTAGAAGGCGAGGCGAGAATGGTCGGTGTCGGCCACCTTGGAGGTGAAGGAGATGGAGAAGGCTGTAATTTTGGCTTCTGGGTTTTCCTGAATTCTTGGCAGATCCGATATTAGGAATCTGTGTCGATTGAGAGATCAATTGAAATCCAATTCGAAGGCAACGCTGTTCGTGCACCTGGTTCGATCTGCGCGACCCGGTTCCAAGCCAATCATTGCGAGAGGTGACCTTTTCCAGATTAGACCTGTAAATGGATCAGATCTGGAGCGGATCGACCTAGATCCGGATCCGGATCCGTAATAGAAATTTTAGATCCGGATCCGACCCGTTACCCGCCGAATCATTGATAGCTCGATCCAAATCCGGATCCGGCGGGTTAACGGATACCCGATCCGTTAATTAGATCCGTTTATAATAATAAATATTTTCAAATTTTAAATAATAATTTCTTAATTTTATCATAAATCTTCATAAAACACTAATGAAATATTATAACAAAATAAAGGTTTACATCAAAAGTTGAATTACATGGCCAAAATACTCCTTAACAATAAACTAATATAATCAAAATACTAGACCTCTAATGTTTTTAGCAAAGAGCATAAACAGAACATAGACATCGATAACCTTCAACTTCATCAAATCATACTTTAGACGCAATTTAGACGTTTAAGTTATCCAAATAATTATTAAATTATTTAATATTTATCAGTAATATTATATTTATAAAAATACTTTTTAATTATTTGAAAACAGATCCGGGTCTATCCAATCCGTTTAATAAACGGGTTAACGGATCCGGGTCCTTAACGGATCAACGAGTCAAATTTTCGATCCAAATACGTTTAAAAACCACATATCCGGAGCGGGTCCGGATTAAGATCCGGTCCATTTACAGGTCTACTCCGGAAGTCGCGGCTTCATCGCTTTCTTTGTCACCGTCAACTGAGACTTCAATGAAGGAAGTAAGAGAGAGAGAATAGTGAGGTACGGTAAGGAGAATAATGAGTAAGTATGGAAAATTCATTTTTACCCATGTTTATTTGTTATTGACATACTCTAAAATGGATGAGTTAACGACATGTACCATTATTATGTCGAGTTGGTTAATTCATGTACTTATGTGATGATTTCAAAAATTCAATAACCTTAATTCTCAGTGAAGAATAGTTCATGTACCATTCTTAAAATTTTCCCTATTAATATAGTTCAGAAAACTAAAAAAAAAAAAGAGTAATTTTAAATACACACTCTTAATCTCTTAATACACATCCCTTACTTAATACACTACCCATTTAGTTTTTCATTTCAATATTATACTAAATACACATCCCAAACTGTCTAAAATACTCTCAATATCTAAAACTAATAATATTTTGTTATTTAATATAATTATTATATATTTACTATTTTACAACTCTCTTTACGTATTATCTTTTATTTTCTGTTAGATTTTTTTTTGATCGGGTTAGAAATTTTTTCTTGATATTTTTCAATTTATAATCAAAAGAGTAATATTATATTCGAACTCCAAATTTCCAATATGACATCAATCAACTAGAATTTGAAGAAAACAAAAATATTTAACATACATAATTTTTTCAAAGTTAAGAAACTAGTAGAAGTACAATAGCATAAAAACTAGTTTTTAGTCTGCAAGATAAAACTAAGTTGATAAAAAAAAACCAAATAAATCGTTAAATAGTACATGTAATTACGATAGTAGTCAAGATTGAGGTGATGAATTTTGGAGAAGATGTTTTTATTTTTTTTCTTTTGATGGGTAGTAATAGTGGAAAAGAGTTAGGTTTCAGGGAAGGTGAAGTTTTTTTTCTTTTTTTCCCTAATAATTGATGAATATTTTTGTAATTAAACATACCTATAAAATCTGATGTGAAATATAAAATAATAAATGTGTGTGTTAAGAGATAGGTGTGTATTTAAAATTTCTAAAAAAAAAGATCATACGAGAAAAATAGGCGAGTCTAGTCAGTCTACCGTAAGAGAAACAAACTCGTACCCCACAGGATCTGTGTTCATCTCAAATTTAAGAGAGGTACAGAAACACCACGAAAGTCTATTCTGGGTGTCTGAGTCTCTCTCTCTCTGGTTCTCTCTCCCGCGGTGTTGTATTTGATCGAAGACAAAGACACAGAAAGAAGGAACCTTAGAAGACATGGCTGTTGGGAAGGAAGACATTCTGAAAGCCCGTACGGACAAAAGGGAATACAGGAGGATCGTTCTCCCTAACTCCCTTGAAGTCCTTCTCATCAGCGATCCTGATACTGACAAGGCAAACACTCTTCTTTCTCTCTTCATTATTATTCATGAATCTACAATATTATCTTTAGGTTTTTCATATATTCTCTTTGTTGAAATACTGAAATCTGTTTTCTATTCCCAGTGTGCTGCTTCCATGGATGTCAGTGTTGGTTCCTTCAGCGACCCTGATGGCCTGGAGGGCCTTGCCCATTTCCTTGGTAACTTTTACTTTTAGTTTATTACTGTGCTTTTGTATTTGGGTGTCTATTGCAATTTCACTGGCTATGTATGTATGTATGCATATGTTTCTGTTTCGTATAAAAGATTTCAACACTTGCAACCCATTTTGGTGTCTTTAGCACTTTTGCTTCTGGTGTCTTTGTTAGAGAGATGTTTGAACTTCTTACTGCCGGTTATAAATCAGAGAGTTACAATGCATAATCCCTTTTTTTGTTTTTGAATAAAGCAAGTGTTTTCTTGCAGAGCATATGCTATTTTATGCTAGTGAGAAGTACCCTTTGGAGGATAGTTACTCGAAGTACATCACCGAGGTAACTTTCAAACTTCACAGGGACTTGAGCCTTTTCAGCTTGTTTCTGCAGCAGCATTCAGCCGTTTTTCGTGTCTTTTCAGCTTATTGCGTTCTCACCCTTTATTTTTTATCATCCTCTCCACTTTATGTTACTGTTGTCTAAAATTGTTGAAAGGAGCGGAAGTTAAAACAATAGAAAGCAAAGAAAAAAACGCCTACACCAAAAAATTCTTGCAATTATACAGGAAACCCCTCCCCCACTCCCCAAGAAAAAAAAATGCATGGTCATAATTATGAAAATCCTCCTAAGCCACTCATGTCCTTATTGATGGATCGTACTTGTAGCTGGAAAAGATATACTGAAGATATGTAATTTGTTAATATATTGTAAGATATATACTTTGTTCAAATGCTTTACTTATCAATCTCACCCTTATGGAATCTCCGGTCTGAGTATCACAGCTGAGTAAGATATTATTATGTGTATCCTCTTGCTGTGGTGTTTTTTTTTTTTACTGTTGTGAGAAGCCATTTTCCATAGGAATGTCTACTCCTCTATTTATATTTTTTTTGGTATTATAGAAGTACATAATCACGAAAATTATTGTTAATGATGTATTGTAGTGCATATCATGTTCTTTTTGTCATTTTTCTACTTGTCAACCTAAAATACCTATTTATGTTGTTTCAACTTCCTTATGGCTAATGTTCTTGATGCACAGCATGGAGGAAGAACAAATGCTTTCACAGCTTCTGAACACACCAACTATTATTTTGACATTAATCCTGATGGTTTTGATGAGGCTCTGGACAGGTAGATTATGCTTTTCTTTCTATTAGTTACTATTTTTCAAATTGGAATTTTAGAAACTAAGTATAGTGCTGTTGCGTGTTTTATATTTCAGGTTTGCTCAGTTCTTTATTAAACCCTTGATGTCAGCTGATGCTACAACGAGGGAAATCAAAGCTGTTGATTCAGGTTAGCTACTCTATTTTTTGATAGCTTAATAATAAACTTATAGTTAGAATAAATGGTTCTTAGAATAAATAGATAAAGTAATACTGTTAATGACTGTTATGTGTTTGATGTTACAGAAAATCAGAAAAATCTGTTGTCTGATGCCTGGAGAATGAACCAGGTATGGGTTACAGCCTTTGCATTGTGTTGATTCTTTTCCCCTACATCAGTCTTACATGAAATGCAGCTATTAATCTCTCTCTCTCTCAAACAATTTATCTTTGAAATATTTAAAAAACTATCATGAATTCATGATATTATGAATTCAGTCCAAGTGTCTTGTTTGATATTGCGTCTGGCTGTGTTTACCAATATTTGGTTACTATAAGTTTCTTAGTTTCTACTTATAGCCAACATTGCCATAAAGTTTTGAATCAACTTCGCAGTGTCTTCTAATTAACCTTAAGTACTGGCCATCAATTAGATAAATACCCATGGAATATCATGGACTTTACTGGCATGTGTAGGGGATGGTGTTTCAGTTCTTTTTGGGTTTTTTTCTTCTTCTCACAAGTGTGATGGATCCAATTTTAAATGCACCATGTATGAACAGTAGGTTCATATTAGCACATGGGATTGATCTTGGTGCATCATTATAATTGTGACTGATCACCATTCTATATGCGTGTCGATCTGACTGTAGTAGTCGTTGTGATGACAAAATGTAGCTTAAATTGACCCTTGGAGCATGTAGCTAATATATATTTGGAGTGACATGCCAGCACAATGCGTGGTAGGTCATGTCCAATCCAGTTAAGAATATGGGAGTTGCAGTGTTGCATGATATTGGTAGACTGACACAGGCCGATTCTGTTAATAGAGAATGTAGAACCACAAAGTCTATTTAATAGTGAAAGGTGAGTGATATTATTGGAACTTCTGGAAATTCATTGTGTGCGCTGCATTGTGTTAAAAAAAAGAATGAAATATTGTTTTTGAGCGCAGATAGACTTTCTGGGAGAGCCAATGCCATCTCCATTGAAGATTATAGTAATTAACGTAACACTTTCAAGAAAAATGATGAAACATATGTGTACTTCATCATGGCTTTTAAAGCTCACAACATCTGCATGAATATTAGAGTATCTGGACGTTTAATAAGCTGTGCTGTAGGCCATTAGTAATTGCAGACCAATGCTTTCAATACAAAATGTTTGAGAAGACCAATGCATACTGTGGAGTTTAGAAAAACACCTTTGATGTCTCTCCCTCTCTCTCTCTCTCTCTCTCTCTCTCTCTCTCTCTCTATCTCTCTCTCTCTCTATCTCTCTCAACACACACACACATACAGGCACACAAAAGTTGTAGGTATGGGCAGTTGTAGCTATTTTCTGAAACAGTGTGGCTAAATAAGTCAAGCACTACTAAGTTTCTCCTAACGAAGTAAGAACCCATACTCTTGTCCTTACAGATTACAATAGACCATGTGGCTTCTCTTACACACACACACACACACACACACACACACACACATATATATATATATATATATATATATACGAAAATGATATGAAGCGGACGTCCGCACGCCCTTAAAGTGCGGACGTCCCTCCATTCTCCTCCTTCTGGCGCCGACGACGGCGCGCCTCCACCCGAGCGGACTCCAACGGCGTCCCCGACCACTTTCCCTCCCCGGCGAGTCCGCCGAATTCCAGTTTTCCTGCGAGATCAATCTTGTGTGATGTTTTGGGTGGAGGTTGCTGCCCAGACCTTCAAATCGATCTCGCCGGGAAGGGAAAGTGGTCGGGGACACCGCTGGAGTCCGCTGGGGTGGAGGCGCGCTGTCGTCAGAGCCGTCCGGTGGAGAACGGAGGGACGTCCGCACTTTAAGCCCAGTGCGGACGTCCGCTCCACATCCGGCCTGTATATATATATATATATATATATATATATATTATAGCAGTCTCTCTTTTTCTTCAACACTTGCGTAACCCTTTTTATTTGCATGAAATGTCTCTTAACAGCTTCAGAAGCATCTAAGTGCAGTGGATCATCCTTACCATAAATTTAGTACAGGTCAGCTGTTGATTCTAACAAATATTTCTTTTTATTTAGCTTGAATTTAAACTTTGGTTATGATAACCCATGTTTAAATTACATTTGGGCTTCCCTCTGAGAACTGTTAGTAGCTGGCTGCTGCTGATTGAAAATTTCTCCTCTTTTTTGTTGGTTTACGAAGTTTTATGGACTATTTGTTTAAGAATGTCTCCATGTCTCTTTTTGGGCCTAATCTTTTATATGATTCAGGCAATTGGGATACTTTGGAGGTTCGACCAAAAGCAAAAGGATTTGATACCAGACATGAGCTTATCAAATTCTATGAAGAATACTATTCAGCCAACCTCATGCATTTGGTTATCTATGGAAAAGGTTTCTAGCCAAGTTCAACTATAACAATTTCAGTTTCCCTGTAATTAAGCTGAAATGCTGAAATGTTGCTATTGTGGACATTTTCAGAAAAGCTTGATAAAATTGAAGGCCTTGTGGAGGAGAGGTTTAAGGAAATTCGAAATATTGACCGAAATTCCCTTCGTTTTTCTGGTGAACCTTGCACATCAGAACATCTAGAGGTACATGGTTCCACTAAACATTTTTTTGCTGAGTTTAAAGGTTGCTTTGTTACACTTTCCCGAAATCAATAGGTTAAAGGTTGCTTTGTTACACTTTCCAGAAATCAATAGGCGGGTTGTTAGGAAAAATGTTTGTAACCCTTAGTAGTTAGTACAAGCACTATATTGAATGCATGTTGCACTTGTGTGTTTATTTCAGATTCTTGTCAGAACGGTTCCGATAAAAGAGGGTCATAAATTGAGATTTGCGTGGCCTATAACTCCAGAAATCCACCATTACAAGGAAGGGCCATGTAGGTATCTTGGTCATCTTATTGGCCATGAAGGAGAAGGATCTTTATATTACATCTTGAAAACACTGGGTGAGTTTTGCAGTATCTGTTACAGGCTTAAGATTCAAGGTTTCTGGCAATTGGTTTTTGTATTTCAGAAACTTTTTAAAGGCAATGATGTATTCCCAATTTTCATTGACACGCCTTATAAACTTCGTAAATATGTGTCTGTGTTCGTGTGTTTTCAAGATTTCTTTTATATTTTCTAATTGTCATTATGAAGGGAAATTGTAACCTGAAAGTGAACAAAGCTCATGAAACTTTTGCTTCAAGTCTTTGAATCTCAGCTGGTTCTCATTTAAGCAGAGATGTTACTGGAGTTCTGTGCATGAGAATATCATAGTATAGGCAGGTTACATTACACAGGGTAGTACAGTTTACACTCTTTATCTACAATCCACACTCCATCTTAAATTTTTTCTTTTTAAGGAAGACAAAGTTTGGGTGAATTTCATTTGAAAAGAAGAAAGAAGTGTGGATTGCAAATTTGGGAGCGTGAATTTCATTCTCCTTACACAATTGTGTTGGTCTACCTCAGTTGTCCATCTTGTACTATTGTAGTGGTATGAAGCGAAGAAATTAAGTTTTCACAATTCTGGATTAAAGTGAAAGTTAGCCCAAACTAGATTGAAGTAGGTGTGGTTTAAGGGGTGTATATTTAGACGGAAATTTTTTGTTTGCAAGCGGAGTATGTCCAGATACCATATCTCTCTGTATGTTTTTATGATTATAATTAATTGTATGTTTATCTGTTGGCTTATTAATTTATATATTTTTGAGTTAGAATACCATATTGAAATTCTGAAACCTATGGTTTGACACTAGGATGCATGAATGTTATATCAGCGGAAGTTCTTACTTTTAAAATTACAATTGCTGGGCAAAAATTTCTTATAAAATTAGGATATAAGGAAACCTACTTGGGCCAAAAGTTAACTTCAATTATTCTTTATTTTTTGAAAATATTATGCAGGATGGGCAACAGGTTTGTCTGCTGGTGAATCAGATTCTACTTTGGACTTTTCTTTCTTTAAAGTAGATATTGATCTCACAGAGGCGGGTCACGGTAAGTTCATCTTTTATATCTTGTTAATTCATTGGTTGTTACAACTTGTAGTACCAGAGTAATTCACGATCATACAGGTTGAGACTTAGGACTTCAAATCAAAAGTGATCATTATGGTGCCTCCATCTGTTACTTCTCTTATTTTGTTGTAAAAAGGGAACATGACCAATATTTCTGGGGTGAAGTTGTCAATTCAATCTTAAACCGTTGCTTTATCTAATTTTTGAATTGTTTACAATTGAAATCAAATCTGAAAAATTGGTGTCCTCCACTCCTTGATCCTGAGGCGTTGAGTTAGGGTATTTGAAGAACATATTTTTGGGTAACATGAAGCATCTTTTGGTATCATTGATTAATCTCCTTTTCTATAGTGAGACTATTGTCCAATAATTTCAAACCCTATGTTTTGAGTTTGAATATATCAAAGTTTCCAATTTTCATCACTTTTTTCTTTGATTCATAAAAGATTGCTAGTATAATTTTCAACAGTATTAAGATTATATATTGGTTTGCACACACAAAACTGTTTGGAATTGAAAGAAAACTCATCCTTGCTACACGCACATCCATGGTGAACCCATGGAAGTTTTCTAGTCTTTGTAAGTTTACCAGTTGGTTTTGGGTTACTGTCTGTAGTATTTCTTAGAGTTTGAAGTTGGTTTATGGTCTAAACCAATGCAACTTGTTCGAATAGAAAGAATAGAAATTGGGAACAGACTGGTTAATCTATTATCATTTGGTGTAGTGGTGGGTAATGCTTAGAAGGCATATCTGTGCCAGATTGCATGTTCAGTGTTTCAGTGAACATGAATCTGTTTACCCCAAAAAAAGAAAAGGAATTTTGGTATGGAGCGGTAATTTGAGCTCAGAGTATGTGTTTTATATATGGAAAAACATTGCAAAATCCCAATTTTGGGAAGAAAGACTAAAGAGATGAAAAGTTTGACAAATCTACCCAAGAAAAGTGATGGCATCCCTACAGAAGCTCGATGGAGCTACCATGATAATAAATTTTGAAAGCTTGGATACCTATTTGATTGATTTTGATGTGACCAGTCTGTCTGATCACGATTAGTTCAGGTGCAAAGTGCCAATGACCTTTATTCCGTTTTTGGTATTCTTTCATCTAAGCTTCCTATTTGAAAGCTTGGATACCTATTTGATTGATTTTTATTCATTTTCTGCTAAGCTTCCTTTCACAAGTCCTATTGAGCTTGGGACACTCATCTGACATTTCCTTTTTTGTATGTGGCATTATTCATAACCTGGAGTATAGTTTCTAGAATATAATTAGTCTTGTGTCTACAATGCAGAGCACATGCAAGATATAGTAGGCTTGCTTTTCAAATACATTTCCCTGTTACAGCAGTCAGGTGTCTGCAAATGGATATTTGATGAGGTAGACATGTGCACAATACCTTTTTCAACTTTTAAGTTAAGATCAATTGTAGCATCTGTTCTCGTCCATAAGAATTATCGATGCATGTGCATATGATATGGCATAATATTGATTAAATTTCTAATAGTTCAATCCTCGGTCAATGTGTCATCCGTAAAAACGAATGAACTGTAAGGATGATAATATAAGTTCTAGTTATTGATGCCATCTCTTAATAACTCTGTATCCTTTTCCATGAAAATCCACATGAATTACTTTGATGTAGTCTCTACAATTGCCACAAATTATATGGCACAAAGCTGTAAAGATAGACTGCCATCGTCATTTCCCTAAATGTAATTATGGCTTAAAGTAGCGATAATTTTAGAGTACTTTAAGATGATTTTGTTAAATGATAAAATTCTTTACTTAGATAGTGAGAGCTGTTGAATATCCAAATATGCTACAAATGAGAGGTAGTTATGTTGTCTTTGATTGATTGTTTGTCTAATATGGTTTATATGCTTTTGAAGTATGGGGTTACGTCTCATTTACGTTTTGTAAATAAACCTTGTTCATGTCACCTTAAAAAGGGGGATGTGTGATTTCCTGGTCTCTGACAACACTGAAGGCTTGAGTATAAGCAAGTTATTGACATTTTTTTAATGTCAACTTTTTGTCCACATTGTTGCATCATCATGTTATCTTAACTGCAGTTTGAGTTGCAGTATAAGCAATAGTTTTTGTTAATCATATTCAAATTTGGTTTGGAAATTGTATCTTTGGTTATGTGATGGGCCCTGACATGAGTGTATGTTTACTGAAGCTATCTGCTGTTTGCGAGACAAAGTTTCATTATCAGGACAAAATCCAGCCTATTAATTACGTGGTCAATATTTCATCAAATATGCAGGTAGGCAGTTTAATGTTCACTGTCTTGGCTTCCATACATATATCTGTGTTCTTGACATTCTATATGCTAGATTATCACATGTATGTCACAAGGTTTTCACTGTTCCTTTAAGGAGGTGATCTCTGGTGTAGTCCCCGTGTAGATATAGCAGTTACAATTAAATGTTGGAATGTTTACCCCTACACCCGAGGCCCAAGATTGAATCTCCCTACCCAAGATATTTCATGAAAATAACACAATGTACATTGATTCTTTCCCATACAAGGCAATAACATAGGGAGCATTGCCAGACATGAATATGAGATCAATTTTACCAAACGCTGTAAACCAACTTAAAGAATGTCCATTAGAGAACCATTGAATATGACAAGCCAGCCACTGAACAATTTGAAGTATGTTCAATAGCCAAACCACTCAACATGTATAAAGTCTTGTTTAAAAGGGTAAAGTGGGAAATTGGTAGGCTGTAGTCAGCATATTGAGGTTTCTGTTTAGAATTTGCGTTTGTTGTACTTCTTTATTAGTCAAATCAAATGATAAGGTTGTATCATTTCACAGAAATATTCTCCAAAAGACTGGCTGGTAAGATCATCATTGCCTTCTAATTTCAGTCCAGACATTATCCAAATGGTGCTGAACAAGCTTTCTCCGAACAATGTCCGGTAAGTCCAACTATTTTGGATTTTTAGGGGTTGTTAAGTTGAATTTGAACTGTTCTTAAAGCTCCATAAACAATGGCTAGAGTTCTGATTGCATTTTATGGATATACTATTA
This sequence comes from Fragaria iinumae, assembly GCA_009720345.1. Lineage (NCBI taxonomy): Eukaryota > Viridiplantae > Streptophyta > Magnoliopsida > Rosales > Rosaceae > Fragaria > Fragaria iinumae. The sequence goes on along the minus strand of CM019122.1, from coordinate 24,299,184 downwards.
CTGAGTGAAACTACTTTAAGAATTTGGTTTCTTACCGTGATTCACTGCCGTGGAAGTCTAGAATTCAATAATCACTTATCCACATTTGCTGGGGACTGTCTTGTTTTAGTACCAAATAATTTTATTTCGTGTATTTGCAGTTGATCTTGCATCTTACTGTCATCAAGTTTAATATCAGCATTTAAATAGTTGTTCCATATGGGGACGATACTGAACTGTGATAAGAAGTTAGCTAATATCTCCTCTTTCTACAGAATCTTCTGGGAGTCCAAGAAATTTGAAGGTCATACAAACATGGTCGAGCCATGGTATGGAACTGCTTACTGCATGGAGAGAATTACGAGCTCCATTATTCAGGTTTGTTAGGGATCCTGCTCAAGTGAATATAGTAACACAAGGGCATAAATGATTTTAATTCTTGAAGGTCTTGACAATCATGTAGAAGGAGAAAGAGCACTGTGCTAATCCTGGAAGTTGTGTATTTGATTGCAGGAATGGATAGCATCATCCCCAAATGAGAATTTACACCTACCAGCACGTAATGTGTTCATCCCCACGGACTTGTCGCTTAAGAATGAGAATGAGAAGGTGTGGTGAATAGTAAAAAAAAAATTATGACGCAAATTAATCAGTTTAGTTTTTTTTTTTTTCCTTTAAGTTGTCTCTTTTACACAAGTAAAAAATAATTACGCTAACCTTTGTTATTTGATTGCTTTTAATCAGGTCAAATGTCCAGTTCTGTTAAGAAAGTCACCATGTACATCGCTATGGTACAAGCCTGATACTATGTTTTTCACTCCTAAAGCATACGTCAAGATCGATTTCAATTGTCCCCTTGCAAGTGGCTCCCCTGAAGCAGAAGCCCTAACGAGTATTTTTACTCACTTGTTAATGGATTACTTGAATGACTATGGTAAGATGTGTTATTGGAATCATATATGATTATTTAAATCTGGTAATCTCTATTTAATATCCATTGGTCTTGTTTTTGTCTTACACAAAAGGTATCATTTTCTTTGAAGTGCTTATTTAATCTATCTTTGTCAGCTTATTATGCTCAGGTTGCTGAACTATACTATGGAATAAACCACACAGATGGTGGTTTTCAGGTAGATGGTTATTTATATTACTGTTTGGTGTTTCTTCAATATTATTGTCTGCAGTTTCACCATCAATTTGATCTGGTTTTTGGTTTTACGGCATTGCGATCTTGATAATTTTTATTTTTGTATTTCTTTCTGTCATTTTAATTGTTTTTTTTTGTGTCACCTCAAAAAAAAAAGGTTTTGTTTTTGTTTTGTTTTTTTTGCGTGTGTTCGTATGGTGTGTTTGTTTACTCCATAGCAGTTGCATTATTTTGTTTTCTTGTTCGCTTGTATTTGTAGGTTACTCTGGTCGGTTACAATCACAAATTGAGGATTTTACTGGAAACAGTAGTGGAGAAGATTGCAAGCTTTAAAGTGAAAGCTGACAGGTTCTTTGTGATCAAGGTAAACACTCAAGGCTTTTATGTTTAGAAATATTATAGTTAAATCTTGTACATATTGTTCTTAGCATGCGGCTGAACACTTTAAGTGCTGCTACAACAGAAACAGTGATTAGTTCTGTTGGGTTATACCATACACTTTCTCCATGCTATCCTACGTTCGAAAGCACCAGTAAAGAATTCAAATATATAGAACACATATCTTTGTTTAGATGTTTAAGGGTTTCCCAGATTCATGTTCTCTTAGACTTGGAGTGGAAGTTTCCGTGATAAAAATAATAGCTAAGTTGACATTAGAGACGATCTTGTTGTTACTTCAAATTAAGTTAATTATTCATATAATGAAAAAGTTCACTTGAAGGAGGATGCCCAAATAAAGATCCTTGTCACCGTTAGGGACAGGAATCACAGGATTTTCTTATATTTGAGCATCATTAGTAACCATTAAGGTTATATATACTTCTTATTATTATTTTTTCAATTAAAGCTTTGTGATTACTAGCATGTTCTTTTTGTTTCTTGTTGATGTTGCTGTAGAACTTGATTTTTTTAGCTTCTATGCGTTTGTTGCGTATGGGTGACTTTTATGATGATTTCTTTAAGTAACTTGTTAGAATGGATGATTTGTAAGACATCTAACTTGGTAAACAGATATATCAACTGGTGCGTATCTTTGATTGTATCTAACATGTGCTGTCTGCCCTTTTATCCATATTAGGAAATGGTGACAAAGGAGTACCAAAATTTTAAATTTCAACAGCCTTATGAGCAGGCTATGTACTATTGCTCATTAGTCCTACAGGACCAGACTTGGCCATGGTTGGAACAACTAGAAGTTCTTCCTCAACTTGAAGTTGAAGATCTTGCTAAGTTTGTTCCAATGATGCTTTCAAGGGCCTTCTTAGAGTGTTATGCAGCAGGTTCCCAGATTTTTCTTTTTTCTTTTGAATAGTTGTTAGGTTATAACCATTGTTCTGTTTATTTTACTTTCCGTTTTCTAGTTTTGTTAATTGCAAAGGATTTTGTTTTTCAGGAAACCTTGAAAGTAGTGAAGCTGAGTCAATGATCCTGCACGTAGAAGATGTGTTTTTTAAGGGTTCAAACCCTATTTGCCGACCTTTATTCCCATCCCAACACTTCACAAATAGAGTTGTGAAGCTTGAAAAGGGCAAACACTTTATCTATCCCATGGAAGGCCTTAATCCAAGTGATGAGAATTCTTCCCTTGTCCACTATATCCAGGTTCGAGTGGTACTTATTACATAAATGAATAAGCAAGAATCAATTGGAATTCTATCATTTCTGCGTCTCACTCAATTAAACTAAAACCTTGAAAGCTGATGTGTTAGAAATTAGAAGCCAATAATAAATAATTCCTTCTCCATTGATTAAAAAGTCCCAAAATTACTTTAATCAACCTCTTATGGATGTTTAGTTTGATCATGCAAATAGGCTTTCGGGCATTAATTCTGGTAACAGAGAGGTTATCCTCACTCCATAGGTTACTCAATGTATCATCTTTATTGAGTAAACTCTAAACCTATGGTGATTCTTAAATGGGGCTGCAAGTGTTTGTTAGAAAATGTAGCAGTTCTCTCACCTGTCTTGTCATTTTGGATTATTCATTATTCCTATCGAAATAGATAAAACACCAATCGACCAATTATTTTGATAGGTAATATATGCTCTTCACATGTGTAGGTTCATCGAGATGATTTTATGCTGAATGTAAAACTTCAGCTGTTTGTTCTTATTGCAAAGCAACCAGCCTTCCACCAGCTTAGATCAGTTGAGCAACTTGGTTACATAACTGCCCTTTTACAGAGGTATGACAGAAATTCAAATTAATGATTCCCAAGTTTATGCCGTCTGCTTCTTTCTTTTCTTTTATTTAGCTTCATTTTCTCCTGATGTAGGAATGATTCTGGTATCCGCGGACTACAGTTTATTGTACAATCCACAGTCAAGGTATATGGCATGCTTCTACATATAACATATGTATACATTATTTCCTTAATTTCTTACTTATATGTTTTAACAGGGTCCAGGACATATTGATTTGAGAGTGGAGGAATTCCTCAAGACGTTTGAGAGTAAGTTTTATGAGATGACAAATGACGAATTCAAGGTGAGGTCAACTAGAATCTAGTTTATATTTCTTTATCATATTTGACTGGATAATGTGAATCTTCGAATAACTGTGAGTTACGGTTCTGAAAGTCCAACTAGCATTCTAATTAATGTTAAGAAAGAGTGAGTATTGTGATATCCCTCTTCCACATTGTCATATGAGGCAATCAAAACACGATGGCAATTAAGATGGCCAGCAAACTCAATAAAAATAGGATTTTTGAGGCATAAAAGGTTTCAGGGGTCACCTTGTAGGTCTCTTTGAACTTCCCTAACACGCTTCCCCACAGTCAGAAGACATAATATATTTCCAGTTCAGTGACATAAACAAGTCCGTTGTGTTTCGTTCTTTGAGATATGCCTTATATTTGCGAGTCCTAGAAGGCTCAGATGTTTTCTGCGATAATTGACTGCTAAATTGTTTGTTATGTAGAGTAATGTAAATACTTTGATCGATATGAAGCTTGAGAAGCATAAGAACTTGAGGGAAGAAGCTGGATTTTATTGGAGAGAGATTTCTGATGGGACCCTCAAGTTTGATCGGAAGGAAGCAGAGGTATGAACATCAATCTAACTTTTTTGCATGTCATTGAAAAGATAATCTAATTTTCAGCATGTATATTTGTCCTAGTATAATGCTAGGTACATTCTCAAAAAAAGAAAAAAGAAAAAAAGAAATAGTATAATGCAAGGTAATTAATTCATTTCAAACCATTGAATCAAATAATGTCCTCATCAGGCCATGTCATTGGCCCTAACTGAGAGACAAAGGCCATCATAAAGTGCTTATGAAACTTTTCTAACTGGACTGGTGCGTGTATTATTTCTAGTATTACTGCGTAAAATTCCATATGCAGCAGCAATTTGAACCTTGTTCAATTGTTATGATGACACTGACAATGATGGCATAAACCCTAAATGCACACCACACTTGAGAATACATGGGAATTCATTTGGGCCACCCGGTTTGTAAGTCCTACATTTCGTGTCATCTGACCATAACCTTTCACCGCACTGTCTTGTGGACCAGACACTTCCAAAACTCTTATGTGGACCATCACACCTTATGGAAGGCCTGAAACCTTCCAACTGTGTGGTCAGCTTTTCTTATTTTCTCCGTTTTTGGCAAAAATTTTGCGTCAGAATTCTTTTTAACCCCATAACATTAGTTTCAGTGAAAGAAAAACATAATTACTTTCCTGCATTTATTTCCTACATTCTTAGACTTGATAGATGAGCAGAAGACAAAGAAATTTGGTGAAAATACAACAATAGTAACAGCAACAGAACCTTACTCCTAGCAACAGAATCATAGGTTATATAGCTTTGACCTTGAGGGTGTGGAGTTTCCGGGTATAGAATTGACCTTATTGGTAATTTGCAAAAAAAGAAAAATGGTTACTGATTTTAGATGGTGTTGAACAGATTGCAGCACTGAGGCAGCTTACACAACAAGAGTTGATTGACTTTTTCAATGAGCATATTAAAGTTGGGGCACCTCATAAGAGGTCATTGAGTGTACGAGTGTATGGGAATCCCCATTCCTCTGAGTATGCATCAGATAAAAGTAACTCAGTGCAACCTTGCACTGTCAATATTGATGATATATTCACTTTCAGAAGATCACAACCTCTTTATGGTTCATTTAAGGGAAACTTGGGTCATGTGAAGTTGTAGATGATTCAGAATATGGTTTCTGGATTACACAAGATAAGTTATTTGTATGCCGAAGATTGTACACAGCAGCAGAAAGACAGCTCAAGAAGTTCATTGACAATGAAGAAAAAGTTTAGAAGATTTGAAAGTGACAAATATTGTCCTTGTATTTTTCAGTAATTTTTTCTTACAGAAATTAGAAACTTGTCCCATTAGGCATTAGCAATGCTTTATTCTTTGTTTTCTGTGTTGGGCTACTTTGTTCTGTAATAAAGTTAGGGATCCTCAAATAAGAAACACAGAACCAAGAATTTTATGTTGTCGTACAAATTGCGTTGGAATCTTTACATTTTCTTGCAACTCGCACCTGATTTAGCCACTGGCAATTATTCTTTTCTACACTTGCAATGGTTGGTAAAATGCTACTTTTGTCTTTATGTCCTATGCTGAGGACAATGAGGATATCCCTCTTTCTGGTGCTCAAGCAGCTCACAATGAGTGTAGCGCACCACTAGCAGTTATACATCAATCATAAATCCACATCCAACTCCATCAAAAATCGACAAACGTAACTAAAATCGCAACGGAAAGATGATTGATGTATAACTGCTAGTGGTGCGCTACACTCATTGTGAGCTGCTTTGCTCGAAGTCCCTCGGCCGCATGAGCGATTTTAGTTACGAATATGAAACGTAACTAAAATCCTTGAACGAAACTTTGCTCGAAGTCCCTCGGCCGCATGAGCAACCTGTCTCTGTTCTCAGAGCCGGAGGAATGTCATGAATATGAATCCAACATTTAGGGACACGGAGGAACATTTTCGATGCTGAACAAAATCATCTTGCATTGCGACAAGAAGCACACTAGTCACCCGAAAATGGAGAACTGACGAAGAAGAGGATGAACCCTAATCACTGAATTTGAAACTCTATCAAACTATATATCCTTTGGACAATCATACCTGGACGTACAAGGGCAGCTCTCTTTCGGGTGCTTACATAGCCACCACCATCTATATACCAAAAAGACATGTTTACAACTTCATAAGTAAATGAAACGAGTGTCGCCTTCGACCCTTCGTGCATGTTCCATAGCTTCGTGAAGGCAGTTAGGTTAATTGTTTCTTTTTCTTTCTTTTTTTTTTTTTTTACCAGAATTTGAGTGTCTCCAAGAGAATGGCCATGATTTATTGCTGCATCTGCTATGGAGTTTGTTCTTTCAAATATGAATGATGTAATAACTTTCATAACCTTGGCTTCATGCGAATGTGCAACAATCTAAAATAAGGTTGTGAAAATATCGCCATTCAGATCAAATAAGGTTCTCAGCAATCTAAACATCTATTTAATAATTGGCTCTTTGTTTAGAAAAAAATTGGTGAATTCTTTCCTCCCTTCTTATTTCAAAGAGAAATGTTCATCACTTAGCTATAAAAGCAAGAACCAAGTGAAAAAGAATAAAAATTGTTCAACAGAAACCCAGATCATGCTCTATCAAAAGAATGTAAATTTGGAAAATGGATACTGAGTTTTCCATACAAATTGTAACAATAAACTTCGCCGCTTAATATATCCAATGACCAAAAATTGTCTTCCTTCATTCTTCTCTGTTACAAAACAGCAAACATAATGAATTCGTTGTTATTGGTGCTGCTGGCCTCCCTAGCTGCCTTGACAGCGCAACCGCCCATAACAGCGTCGAAAAGCGGCGCGTGACCGACACCTCCTGGCGCGTGGTGATTGTCTTGAGAGGAGGAGGAGTTGGTAGAGGGAGGGTGGTAATACAAACGTCCGGTTTGTGGGCAGTGAGAATGAAACCTCGCTGCCATTCTCACCCCTGTATCCAACAATTCCACCCACTTTGCCATTTGCTAGCTCACAATCGTTGAATGGTATCTCGGTTGCTCTCTCTCTCTCTCTCTCTCTCTCTCTCTAAGCTTGGTTTGTGTCCAAGAGACCGAGAGATGAGATATTCAGGGAGGAAAACCCAACAGAAAGAAAGAGAGAACGATGGTAATGAATTTGTGTGAGGAAGGAGAAGAGACTTGGGTCCTATTTTATAGCGTCGCCAAGTCTATGTCGTCCTTGCCCTTCTATTTGTGTTGTGGTCTTTCCAAGAAGGATGCTTTGTTCTCTAGATTATTGCCAGGTCCACGTTTACTCGTTTTTCTTTTGTTCAAGGCAAGTGATGGAGTGAGCATAAACGAAAAGAACATGGTACATTTTGTATGGTAATATAGAGCATTTCGGTGGCGGGTTACGTATACATGATTTGACTCGCCCATCCTAGAGCAACCAACTATGTGGGGATTCTTCTTCTTCACAAAAAAAAAAAAAAAAAAAAAACTATCTAGAAATAATCATCTTTTGATAATCCTATAGGAACCGTCCAAACTTGTTCTCTTAGATGAGAATATATCACCAAAAACTTTTTATTTATATATCAAAATTTTACATTATGACCGACCACTTAGATCTCAATAAAAAACCGTTATTAATTGCTCAGTTGTAATTGACCTAGTGATATAATCTTCTATTTTTAAGTGAGAGGTTGTAAGTTCGACTAACGATAGACTCGTTGTAGGATTTGAATTGATTATCCAATAAAAACAGTTATTAATTAAGTTATCGTACTCGATAACTCGATTATGCTCTATATATACATAATGTAGATGATATTGGTGTGGCATCAAAAAATAAAATGTTAGAAAAACATATCGTCAAGTAGTCTAACAACAACCTCCATCACGAACCAGATCCCAAATACAAATTAAGTTTTTGCCGATCTGTTCGCTTTGAGCCTACAGTTATGCCAACTCATGTCTAACTCTATTACCTTTTTCGTTGTTATGTTTTCCTTAATATTTGTCCATGATCGTATACTCAACCATTCCACTTGACATGTTCAAATGTATTCTGATGGAAACACAACAATAGATAAATAATTAGGCAGTTTATATATTGACATGAAAGTTCGTTGATGATTGATATGTAGATTTTTTTTTTTTTTTTTTTTGAGAAAGATTGATATGTAGATTACTATGTGACTAAAGAGAAAAATACCAAAAATAAAAGAGAGAGAAAATTAAATTTGCAGGAGTGAGTGAAAGTGGGAATCCGCGAGGGATGGAGAGGAATAGTGGCTAGTAATGTTGGTCATGACTTTGACTTGCTCGACTAATCTACTTGTTTGGTCCAAAGGAGAATTAATACTGCGTCAGGTTTTGCAGCTATATATCCTACGCGTTGGAAAGTCGTCTTTGGGGTCTTCTTTACTCCACTCTAGAAAACGCGTCATTACTCATTAGCACCTCCTTTTAGTGTTGGAATGCATTACTTTTACATTACATTATCTCTTCATATTTCCCTATTGTATAAAGTGAAATGGATTTGAGAGTGAGAGCTAGAGTTTTGACGCAGATAAATTGGTGAGGTCTTCTATTCATCTTACATGAGGTTTATATAGCACTACCTCATGCATACAAATGGCAAGTATTAAATAGGAATCGGTTATAAATACAATGAAATATCATTTCTTCTCTCAATCACTAATAATTCCTAAATGTCATGACTCATGCCACTAATGGTGGTGACATGAATAGCCATGAATATAATCTAACTTCTAATTGCTAATGTATTTGCAATAATTAGGGTCGAGCCTCTCAATTTTCCTAGTTCTAAATTTCAATTCTTCGACGTTTTTGAAGTGTCTTTAGTAATGGCGGAATCAGGATTTTAGAGTGGGGTGGGCTAAAAAAAAAATTCTTAAAGTTCCCTAATTTTTTTTTCTCTAAAGTTTACATATCACATCATCTTAGATTAAAAACATATCAAATAATAACGTAGTTAACTGATCATTAAGAAATCAATTTTATAACATTTCATAAAATTTCGATAACAAATGTAAAAGACAAAATTACATATCTACTCAAATTACACCTTACGCTCTTGAATAGAAGTAAAATATTTAATTATCGAATCGGCATCATAATTCCCGGCCAACTCCTTTTCAATGTGAATAATCATGTTATCAGTACCTACATCATTGATTGACAAATGGAGCAATAAAATCATGTAATCTTCTTCCAATTATAATATCAAAAATTTAAGCACACAAGCACTGTTCTAAGAATTCAGTAAATTGAGGATCACGGTACCGGGACGGTTGGCGTGTCACTGGGAATGCGGGTCGTGTACTTCTACTCGCTTTGCTTGTCAAAACAATCAAAAGTTAGAGGATAGACCGGGTGTGCCAGCCTATAACACGCCGATGCTTAAATCAAAATAAGTAATAACACACCGATACTTAAGTCAGATAAGTAATAAGGACCAGGTCAAGAATCTCGCTTGGATGAAGATTTTGTTTGTCATGACACCGGATAACTCTCGTGGTGAGCTTGTCGGTGTCGGGATTACCTAGTCCCCGAGTACCCCAAAGTCTCGGCGTAAGCGAGGTTCATGTTGTTCTCAGTACCCTTGGTGGTACCGGTATATTTTGATTGGACCACTCGTCGGCTTCAAAAGTCGCCAGTCGCCACAGAGTTGGTGCAGGTGATCGACCCTAAAAAAATGGCGTAATGCTACTCACACTCGGCAACTTTGCAATAAAAAAGAAGAAGTCAATTTTGTAATTTACTTGTTAACACATTCAGTTAGTCAAAAAAAAGAAGATGGAAAATGAGTGCATCCAGTGGTAATTAAATAAATATCTATCTTTCAGGCCATATTTACTCGATATCGGATTTTAGTCATTGATTCCATTACGGTACACCCATAAGTTGCAGAAAAGTGCCATAACACCACTATCATGTGGGCTCAAACGTGTAGACCCAAAACGTGCAGAGTCTGCAGACCCAAAACGAGGTCACTGTGATACCTGGGATGCAGCATCAAAGTATCAAAAGCACAAACCTGTGAAACTATTCAAAACCCTGACGGAGACTAAACAGTTTCGTAACAAAAGTCGAGCTTCAAGATAATGCTCGTAAATTAATGCTCTTGATCGAGATCCAGCATTTAGAGAGAGCAGAAACCAGACGGGTAAATTAACCAAAGGAGGTGCTGAGGAAGAACCCAGGACGGAAAGAAAGAGCGAGCATGGAGCTTGAAGACAGACCATCATTTTTCAAGGTCCTTGTTGGTGACTTCTCCCAGCAACTGGTAATCTCACTTGTTTCTCTTTTTTAAGTTTAATCAGCTTGGATAGCTTCGTCAATGACTTTCTGATCGAGGTGAGTGATTTGTCTCATGTTCTTTTCGGAATAAGTATCAAAAATTCCTACCACAGTCTTCAACCAAACCACAAGCTAATTGTTCAACAAAGGTTACAGTTTTTAGTCATCTCTAGTTCAAATTCTCTTTGTACTTTTTTCATGGCAAACATTATAAGCAGATTAATTGCCGTAGTGAAAAATTTGCTTAAATGTTCGTATTGTTCCTTAAGGGGAAGTTCTCGTGCGTACAAATTAATCCAATGTGTGTTATCTGTAACAGCATTTGATCTTTGGTGAGACGGAAGGCTTGTAAACTAAATCTAACTAAACGAATTTTTGTCTTGGCTGATCTTATACTTGGCTAGTTCCTTTTGTTTGTCTGGTATATGAATGCGTATTAAACGTTTTATGATCATAGCCTATAAATATCATTCAGATTTTGATTGGTTTCTTTGAATCTATTAATTTTGTAGTGTATTCCGCGTGCGTTTGTGAAGAACTTCAATGGTCATGTACCACGATTTTGTGGCCTTAGAGGCCCTTGTGGGAACTTGTGGGCTGTAAATTTGAAGGTGATCAAGAATCGCTTGGTTTTTCATGATGGTTGGCAGAGTTTTGCAAAGCATCATTTTCTGGAAATTGGGGATTTCTTGACTTTCACTCTAGATGGTGAATCAATTTTTGATGTCATAATTTATGGTAAAAGCTACTGCGAGAAGAATATAGAAGCAGCCAAGAACATGATAGGAGATGTTGTGGACGGAACAATAAGTAAGTTATTCTGTTAACTATTTGAATTCATTTCTCTACACCTTATAAAAGCTTGGTGTGTGCCATGCATCTTGTAACAACTTGGTTTTGTTGTTGTATTTGCATGCCTTATACAGACACTGACATCATTTTAGGAAAGAGACTTGCACCTGATCTTGTGGAAGAAACTTCCGTTGGACCCATCTCTTCCAATCCAGCAAATCTATTTTTCAAAACTACTTTTACAAGGTCTTTACGATATAACCTGGTGAGTACTTACTTTTTCGTGTGATTATTAATCCGATGTCGTTGTACTGCTCCTTTTTTAAGAAGCTTTTTTCCCTGTTTTAATTGCAGAAAATTCCAGCCAGAGTAGTCAAAGCCGCAGGTCTTATGAGCAATAAAACTATAATGCTTCAAGATCCATCTGGGAAGCCATGGTCTATTAAACTCACCGAGACGACAAGGGGTCAATTGCGTATGAAAGATTGGTATAAATGTTGTGAAAAGAACCAAATTTCATATGGAGACACCCTGATAATTGAGGTAGTCAAGCATTCCGTATTTCAACTTCATGTTCATAAAGTAGGAGCGGCCCTGGATGTCGTGGAAGAAACATCTATGGTACCCTTCCCTATCAATCCGGCAAATCCTTTTTTCAAAACTATGTTTAAGAGGTCTATGCGATATGACCTGGTGAGCACTTACATTGTCGCCAAATTCTTAAGCCAATGTCAGATTGTCGACTGCTCTATATGAAGCTTTCCCTGTTTTGATTGCAGAGAATTCCAAACAGAATTGCCAGAGCTGCAGGTCCTATGAGCAAAACCTTAGTGCTTAAAGATCCAGCTGAGAGGCAGTGGTCAATTAAACTTCACGAAACTACAATGGGTCGATTGCGTATGGAGGGTTGGGGCAAATGCTGTGAAGAGAACCAAATTTCTACTGGAGACACCATTGTTATTGAGGTAGTCAAGCATTCTGTATTTCAACTTCATGTGTATAAAGCAGGAGCATTAGTTACATGAAGTTTGACAGTCACTTAACTAAGCAGAATAAGTTACTAAGAGATTTGAATACAATTTAATCCAAATCAGAAGAAGTTTTACACTATCTTCTTTTATGCGGTAGGAGAATCTGGTTCTCTATTACTAATCAGATGAATCAGTTCCTGAGTCTGCAATTCTTTCTGATCTCTCCGTTAGTCCCAGTAAGAACATTAATATTCCCCATCTTCACAATAGATTCAACAAAGTCTTTCCTCCACGCATTATTATCCTTGCTATAATTTCTCACCAGCCCATCCTGAGTTCCATTGTTGAAGAACTCCTGGTCTGAATGAAGAAGGCCGTGACGATCCACGAGGCCCCGGTAGTAATCGTTATCGAAGGTAATGACTGAGTTATCAAACGCAGCTATATTGTTATCACCACCGGCACGAGGGCAAATAATCCTTCTTGTACTAGCAAATAGGGGATCTATGTTGGTGTCCTTGTAAATGTGGCTCCTGAAACTGGCACATCTGGCGTAGCCTATGGAGTGCGCTCCCACAAGCACTGTCATGTCCTCGGCGTCTAAGCCTTTTGACGCAAAGTTGGCGGTGAGAGCTGCGATGTCGGAGAATGGCGAGGGAATTTGAGCGTTGGCGTCACTTCTGCTTGCGTTTCTTGCGTCTCTTCGGCCGAGAGGTACTTCCCAATAGGGTCCTCCAAGCTACACATATTGCATAGAGATCATTTTTTGTTCATGGAATCAACTACATAAATAGGTGTACAATCATGCATTTTCCAATTACAGATCGAGCTGTATAGCCACAATCTAATAAGTTTAATTTGTCCTTCAAATCTGTTGTACTATCAAAGGTGGTGATAACCTAGCTACGATCCTCCATGTATCATGTCATGGGTTATATGCATGCATGTTCGAAGTAAGAGAAGTTAAAATAAGAGTAGAAGCTCCCTATTCTCACCAAGTTAACGCCGTCGCGAGCTGCGAGTGTTAAAATATCTGCACATGAGACTGTAGAAGAGCAAGCAGCTTCGACACGCTGTTTAATGGTGTCAATGACTTCAAAACCCCTAATTGAGTTCAAGTTCGGTTCTGCAGTCTTTTCGCCGGTGAAGGTGGCCGTGTCATCCAACAGAACAGAAGCCTCACAACCCTAAACCAAAAGAGAAACCAATTATGTAATCACAGTTTACGCCAACTAGCTAGATAGCTCAATATGCACTATGCAGTCGATCATTTTAACATTTAATTAAGGTGTGTACGTAGGGGGCTTACGTACATTTACAAAGCAGTCATGGAAATGTAAGCGTAGGATGGAGGCACCCATGCGTGGCTCCCAGAGAATAGCTTCCAGCATTGCATTTCTAACAATGGTTTCAAGATTGGGGCAAGTTTTTGCGTAGAAGCCGAGGGTCAGTTGTGCATCACCGATGAGAGAGCATGAGCCAACGATGAAGAGTAGTAGTGCAACTCTGATGGTGAATGATGAACAAGGTATTTCAAAAGCCATGATCGATGACGATGATGATGATGATAAGCTAAGGGCTAGGGAATATATATTGAGCTATATATAGATAGGTAGCACCTCAAGCTGTGGTGGTGTGAGGTGTGAGGAAGAATGAATGGGATAGATGCTGTATATATAGAGCAATATTTTGCATGCATGCATGTCTTGTTAACCAGTTCGTCTGAGTTTGTTCAAACTTGGCTGCGCAGTATGGGAGGGACATCATCAAGCTACATACTCAGAAGCAACACATTTTAATTCGTATTTTATGAAAACAGAAATGCCTTCAACTTTATTCAAGTAACTAACTGTGGAATGGAGATTTTTCTTTAGGATCGGAGCAGGAGGTCTTAATTTTATACAGGTTCATCAAAAATAATCTATACTTCGAACTGCTAATGTATCTGCAATTAGGGTCGAGCCTCTCAATTTTCCAAGTTCCAAATTTTAATTCTTTGACGTTTTTGAAGTGTCCCTAGTAATGAATGAAAGGAGATTATTCTTTACGAGTTCAGGACAGGCTCATGTCATCTAAGTTTAAACTTCTAATGTACTTTGCATTATAGGACTGAGCCTCCTCAATTTTTCCGAGTTCTAATTATCATACATAAAGAATATTGAACTCAGAATCAGCAATTGCAAAATAGGATTGAATGACAATATCTATCACAAGATAAGAATACGTTTTGATGCATGGCCATTCTATTAAAAGAATATATATATATATATATATATATATATATATATATATAGATTTATATTGTATATTGACATTACAATAACGTCTTGAACATTAGCTTGCGTACGTTATATTTGCTTGCATGATGGGGCTTCAGCTTATGGGGTGGAAAATTAACAATATATCCTACAATCTTGGATGAGATCGTCTTTTGCTTTACATCGACAAGAAGAGCTCCAACGGTAGCATAATTTGTTATTGTTACTTATATTCGGTGCCCATGAAAGCACTTGATGCATGCAGGCATGATTCACCCTTTGCGCGCGGTACATAACTACATATGCATCCCTCTAACAACCTTGCTTCGTGACGATTACAACAACTCTATTAGCTGGTGACAAATCAATGGAGACTTTGTTTGATGAAATTATATATGCATGTATATAATTTCACGAGCAATAATTTCAACACACTAAACATGTTCTTTTTGATTAATCACCGACCATCATATCTTAATTTGAGTAATTTCACATTTTCTTTGATCAAAGTGTTTCGAAGTTTAGCTCATCCGGCCACCTAGTTTCAAGTCACTCAAGTTGTGGCCAAATTGTGGAATATGCCTATAAGCCACTACTGCTGGAACAAGAAGGGTTGGGGAGCGGGGTGTTGTTGACACTTCGACTATGAGCTAGGGATGTAGAACCACCGAACTAAACATATGTCATGATCGGTGCAACTTGAAATTCATTAAAGAATTGAAATGTTAATTCAAGATATTAAATCAGAATCATGGTCTCACCTCCTTTGGTTCAGTTTCTTCATATGATGGTTTCTTCCAAGGTCAATCATTCCGTTTATGCATCAAGGAATTTAACTATCTTGTTAATGTCTCCTTACCAGTAGCGGCGCGAGAATAATGGGCATCTATCTCCTTCTTAATATCATCGGAACACATGATCAATGATGTTTGCCCTCATGGATTTTACACTCATGACCGTATAAGGAATAACACATTCGACAACACCAACCCACATGAGACTATTAACTGTTCAACTTCACATATTTTCTATCTCACTATGCATATGATGGACTCCTACGAAACCCAACTGTTTTGGCCACATTCCTCAGCAGGGAGAGAGAGGTAATTGTACCAAATGCTTCTAGGGATGCGGACGTGCCACCGCGCGGACGCGGAATGTAGTAGGGTTGTTGTTGTAGGGCGTTGACCTGTACTTCTAATCAAACGAAAGTAAGGCTCTGATGTCACCTCGCGGGAGAGAATTGACAGTTCCTTCTCCGCCACCAATATCGATACTCGCGGTTTGTAGCGAGCAGAGCAACCAAAGGAAAGTAAACAGGGCAATACTCCGAGGAGCTTTAAAGTAAAAGGGCAATGACTCTAGGGAGTCGAATAGGTAACAGTTTGCGAAGGCGAAGTGCTTTAGCGTCGGTTTCAACTATGTTGAAGGTTGTATTGTGTTTGTAGATTGTAGAGTATATGTTTAGACCAGATCCTCGAACTCTCTTATATAGAGGTGAATTCGCTAGTTGTTGATAAGGATTCAGTCTTCGCTGCATAGTCGGTTGAGTTGCACAAAGTTTCGTTTTCCTTGGCAACCACGTAATTGGGTGACGCGGTTTCAATCACGTATGTAGACTTATTTTACGGCCACATGTAGTGGCTCAAAGCGAGTCAAAGACTTTGTAGAAGTCTTTAACATTGTGTAGGACTCTATCTTCTATGCGAAGTTCACTCGTTGATTCTATGCGAAGTCCATTTCCCATGCGAAGTGCTACCGCATGCAAACTTTGTCTAACTCGCACGATAACTTCGCAGGTCTCTTTGCATGCAGACTTCATCTCGCATGTGATCTCTACCGTTCAGCTCACATGATTTTGTTGTCGGACCATCACTTGTAAACCCAATATTTCGGGCTCGCCGGTATGACGTGGACCATGAATTTAACTAATATTCACTTAGACAATTATTATCTAGTAAAATATTAGTTCTGGGTGTAAATACCAAGAGACCCTCTAAACATCAAACTTCACATCAGATATTCTAGATATTGTCTTAAAGATATCATCGGGGATAGTTGAATGGAAACCCTACTAACATCATCGGATTCATCGGTACGTCCCTTTTCGTAGTCATAGAATATCTTTTGTCACCTTTACACAAGAACATTAAATCCCCCATTCTAATAATCCTCTAAATCAGACTCCTGGATCGCTTGCTAGTCAATGTAACAACTGTTTTTTTTTTTTTTTTTTTTTTGAACTTTTTTGGATCACAAACAGTTCTTATAGTCAGCCTACCTTGTTCTGCAACTTTATGAGATCTTTCATCAGTCCCACCAACATTCACTCTAAACTCACTAGTAGGGAATGAATTACCAGATTTAACCGGCACAAAATCGGTCACTAAACATATAAACACATATACCACTCTAAATATCGAATATCTACTTTAGATAGTCCATGTACCAGATTATGTGCCATCTGTCTTCTACGTTTAATCTTTGGCTCAAGTGACAGCATTTTCATGCATGTGTCAGAGATAGACATACGTTGAATAAAGAACAGGTATTATGTGCAATAATATTGCACCAAACAAGAATTGACCATCTAATTACTACTACAATTGGATGGAGAAGATGCTGAGTTAGTCCTTTATTTCAAGAAAAAGCAAGTCCTTTATTTCAAGAAAAAGCAAGCTGAGAATCCCTAAGTTTTATGCAATCCAATGCGATGAAGATGGAAGGACAACTAATTTCTTTTGCATTGATTCTTGATCTATATATGAATATTTTGGAGATGTGGTCACATCCAACATAACTTATAAGACAAACTAGTATGATATGCCGTTTGCACCATTTCCAGGAGTGAACCACAATTAGTAGTCGATACAGTTTGGCTGTGCAATTCTACAAGATGGAGACATATGCAAGTTTTTTGTGGTTGTTGTTTTTTTTCAGGAAATTAATAATGTTTATGAAACTAAAACTCAAAAAAACATTGGCCATGTCAAAATCCAAATGGTAGGAAACTAAAAATGTTAATTCAACGTTTACTCTCATGTTGCCTTCTTCCCAACCAAAATTATCTTTAGAACTTTGAGACTCAGCTTAGCAAATTCCACCATTTGTCCCGACATTAAAAACTTATCTTTTTCCCTTTGTTCATCGGCTCCCAAGCCCATTGACTTACTCACCTCATGTGGAAGGATGATCTCAGTAATGTGAAAATGACCCTCCCTATATCTCGCTTCATGTGCGCTCTTCCCTATGTAAATACCTACGTACGCCACCGTTTCAGATGATCTCGGTTTCAGATCCGTCAGTTTGGTCTATATCTGTTAGTCTATGGATTTTTCACTTGAATTATGCAATCTAATGGGTAATTCTTTATTGGGTTTGTCATTGATTTTGTTATACCTATTGGAAATGGATGATATATTCACTTGTGCTTTACTGTTTTGGTGGAAAATGTTGAAAAATTCGACCTTTGTTCTTATTGCTATGTTATTGGAATTCAAGGTTAGTTTCTATCCTAGCTTTACTGTTTGGTAAACGTTCTTGTTAGATGTATTGCTTGTCATTGATTTTAGTTGCATTCTCGACCTTTGTTACAATTATGATAAGACCGTAATCTGTTTAAATGGAGTTGTTGTTTGGTAAATATTTAAATAGGGCTGGGCACGGGCCCAAACCGGCAGTAAATTCGGAGGGACCGGGCCCGGACCGGTGACTATTATGCAGGATCGGTTTGTGCACGAAAAATTGTTAGGACCGGCAAAATCCCGGACCGGTGAAAGCCCGGCGGGTTTTGCCGGTTTTTCGGGCCTTGACTCACTCTGCAAATCTGCTAACAGAGTTTCTTTCACCTTCGAGATCCGATCTCATGCCGACCCATTTTAAATTTTCTATCTCCACCAAATCCATTTCAATCAGCACCCCAAATCCATTTCAATCACCACCAAATTCAATCTCACCGGCGACTAGCACCAACTGCACTGTCAACGCCGACCAACATCTCAACACAAACTCAAGTTCTAGATCTGGATAAATAATAAAATTATGATAAGAAGAAAAAAAATATCAAAGACCTGGGTTGTTGATGATGGGGGAGGTGTAATTGCAGTGAGGGGTGGAGAAACTCAGAGCTGAGTTCAGCCCGAGTTGACTCGCCATGAGTTTGACCCTCTTTCTTAATTAGATTAGCGATCTAGTTCTCAATAGGTTAATGATCTAGTCTACAAGAGAACTGAGAGAGAGAGAGAGAGAGAGAGAGAGGTGAAGAACATAGCAGAGAGGAAGAAAGAGGGCTTTGTCTGTTTATTCATGAGGAAATGAGGAGGCTAGGATGAGAATAAAGAGTCTGAGAGTGAGTTGAGTGTTCTAGGGTTAGACTTCACTTAATTGCATGTGATAGTTCATAGGATATTACTATATGACTAATAAAATAAGCCAATAATAGAGTGACACTCATATGTCGGGCCTTTGGGCTTTTTAGTTTTTTTTCCATTTTAGGGACCGGGCCCGACCAGTTTCTAATAGGGACCGGACCAGACATGCAAAAATATTTACTGAGACCGAGAAAAAGCCCGGCCCGGCCCGACCAGTTCGGGTCGGTTTACCGGTCTTTTTTTCCGACTGCGGGCTTTATGCCCAGCCCTATATTTAAGTGAAAATTGTTTACGTCTAAATTAATATTTTACTAGACAGTAAATGTCTATGTGAATATTAATTACGTTCTTGGTCCATGTCATACCGGCGAGCCCAAGTTTCTCTAAGTTTACAAGTGATGTCCCGCCAGTGAGACCACACGAGCTGAACTACATAGCTCGCGCGTGCAAAAGACTTCGCACGGACTACGCAGTTCGCTTACAAAAGACTTCGCGCGGACTACGCAGTTCGCGTACAAAAGACTTCGCGCGGAATGACTAGCTCGCTCCGCGTAAGCGAGGCGAGACACTCCGCGTAGGCGAGGCGAACTTCGCGAGGAAGCAATGTGCGGAGTCCGCGCGCACCACAATAAACGTTGAAGACTTTTACAAGTCTTTGACATGCTTCGGGCCAATCCCTGTGGCCCTTTTAATATAAAAAACCCTTTTAAGGCTCGCGAGCTGGAATAGCCCGCGAAATGGAAGCGAGCTATAGGAGCACGCGAGATAGCATCCTGTGACAGCCCGCGGGATGAATTTCAGTCCGCATGGGACTCTACAGTTGGCAGTGCGGAAGCAATGCCCTATGCGGAATGAAGTGTACGAACTGGACATGTGTCACAAAATGGTTGGTTCGCATGGACGGAGCAGTGCCCTTGTGCTATTAGGGTTTCATAGTCCGACTTGGATTCTAATTACTTTTCTTCTGCCGCAAGTCGAACTACTATATAAGGGGGCTCGAACCTTACCAGAAAGGACACTCAAAACAAATACAAAAACACAATACAAACTGAAACCCAGTTATCCTTCGAGCTACTCGAAAACCCTAACCCTAAGCACTGCCACCTAGGTTCTTCTTCAGAGCCCTCCGGACTCTACCCTGATTCCTCTCTTACCTCCCTTTGTTGCTTTGCTCACGTCCTTCCGTGAGTATCGATCGCCTTGTGCTCGTAAATTCCTCCTCTGAGGTGGCACATGGAAACCCCTTCGTCTGATCAAGAAGTCAAGCGCACACACAATCCAACATTTTCCTCGTCCGTGAGGTGGCACGCCCGCAGCACTCCCTCTTCTTTACTCGCTAATTACCTCTGCTCCGCGCGCTGAGGATCGTGGCCAAAACAAAAATGAGAGCACTTAAATCCATATTCCTTGCCACCCATCTAAATTCATTCATAATATTGCCAATAAGGGTGCGTCTCTGATTGTAAAGTTGAAGCAGTGTCAGTTTCAGAATCTCTTCGGTCATTATATGATCAATGCAATGAACTACATCCGCAATTTTGCGTGTGTATCCATAACGCACATCCATTGGGTCGTCACAACTCTTTAGACAAAAATGCACTTTTTGACTAGTGTCACAGCTGTCATGGCAGGCACCTTAAAAACTACATACAACTGTTGCACCGAAACAATCTTATCAATAAAAGGAAACACGACAAACTGTCCAGCCTTGAGTGTCCCAGTCCCACAGCGCGCAATCGTAAAAGCCTTTTCTTCTAGCACAAGTCGATTCTCTTCTCGTGGTTGGAGATGCCGAACGCCTCCACCGAACGGAGAAGAGCGGAATGTTGGCTTGGTTCGTCATGAGAGTGGGGAGCACAGTGTCGAGAAACTTCTTTTTTTTTTTGGCGAAAAAGATCTTCATTAAACAAGGAAAACTATTACAACAAGGGAAACTATTACATGAGAAAGATCCAAACCGGGACTTTCAAGGGAAACATAAAGAACAAAAAAAGACCTTAAAAAGGTCCAAGGAAACCAACACCCATGAGACACAGCAGGCTTCAACCAGGCAAGCCCACCTTCTTGATCAGCCAAAGGAGAACGCAACAATGAACAAGAACCAAGGAATAGTAGCGTGCAGCCAAGAAGAATACAACATCCGCCAGCAACACATTTCGACCCAATCCAATGACCCTTAGAGGCTCCGATGACCATTCCAAACATATAAAACCCAAAACATAAATCTCCAGAAGCAAATTCAAAGAGCACATGACTCAAACCATCTCCGAATTGGAGATCATCTTTTGCCAATAATACAACCAGATAAACTAGTTGAATTGAAAGGTAGGTGAGATCCATGAATAGATCAAAGAGACAAGCACCCAAAAGGTGTTCAGACTCTTGTTGCATCACCCGGTGCAATACTAACGGGCAAACCCCGTTTTGATTTGAGCTCAAAAGATCCACAGAGAGAACATATGTACAAGTTTTGGCAGAAGGAAACGGATAAAGGCCGCTAGCCAAGAGGGACATGTTTGAGACGAAGAACAATGATAGATCTGGATAAATATTTGCTGGGTTAAAAAAGAACAGATCATGAGACATACCGAAAGGAAAATACGATAAAGGGAAAGGCCGAGTAGCCGAGAGGAGAGGACAAAGCCTCAGATTGAAGATGAACTCCGAGGAAAACCGACCACGAAGGCTCCACCTGAAAAGGATGAAACCGAAAGCAATACAAAGCTAGAATTGAAAAAACTAGAAAAACCAGGAAGATCTCCCCCGATCCTTAAGCTAAAAATCCAGATCAAAAAAATCTAGATCTGGCCGAAGGATGGGGAAGGAGGAACACAGACTTGCTGAGGGATTTCTAGAGAGACGGGAGACGTTCTCTCTCTAAAATGTCTGAGAAACTTCTTTATGTTCCATCATTGCCTAACTTAGAGCCTCATGTGTTCGGATGAGCCTCTGTTGGTTGAAGTACTCAGAGAATTACAGATCGAATTTGAGGCCCTCGTTCGCCGATTTGCAAAAGGCAGCCAACAACCTTAAGTTGATCGAGTAAAAGAGCCAATCTGAAACTTCGCTGCCGCACAACCCGGATCCTCTCTAAATTTTAGGAGGATGAGATTTAAGCACTTATGCTGGTAGTCCAACTTCTTTGTAATTACTTTTAGTGAATTACATATTAGTTACTAACTAAATTTCAGTTTACAAATACATCATTTACACTTTATCTTACACATTTAAAGACAAAAATTAACAAATCTAGACAAATTAATATCCACATGTCATCTGTCACTACGTATTTTACTAATATACCCTTCACTAAATATTTACTGCTACTGTCGACCATAAATGTGCTACTATCGACCAGAATTGTGTTACTGCTGAGCAGGAATATGCTAATGCTGAATGAAAAGTGCTATTGTTGGTGTTGCAATTTTTTCCGGTAATATGATGCTATCGCGCTGCTACTTCCGACCCTGATACTAGCGCGCTGCTACTGCCAACCCTGATGCTAGCGCGCTGCTACTGCTGACCCTGGTGCTATTACGCTGCTACTATTGACACTGATGCTAACGCGATGCCGACCCTGATGCTATTGCGCTGCTACTGTTCCTTAACGTAAAAAACGAAGAGCACCACAAGTTCAACAAAACCTCCATCAATCCATAGAGCCAGATCTCGTTCCTTAAGGCTCCCTCACTATCTTGATCTCCGAGTAGGCTCGATTTAGCCTCGATGACGAATATCTTCAAAGATACTCGATCAAGATCTTTCTTGATGGAAACAATGGATGCTCCTCTATGATGAACTTGAGTTGGATACTTTGATCCATATCCAACCATGTAGCTCATACCATTAGGATTCGAACCCAGAATATAGTCCACCTGTACGTTAAAAAGAATTAAGGCATGAGGGACAGTAACATTTTTTTGGTTGGTATTAGTTTCGTATATACATAAATGTAATCGTACCTGTGATCTGGCCAAGTCAAGTAGAGCGGGAGATTGAACGATGCCACCACTACATTGAATAGGAGCATGTTTGGGGGATAGGTATTCAGAGTCAATAGTTGCAACGAGTGTAGCAGTTGCAGTGTACTGAACATTGTTAAATGGCAAAAACCATAACAATCCACCAGGGGTCTTCTTCACGTTGCTGTTACCTTTCTGAATGCAAGAGCAAATGAACTGCTCTGCCTGGTTCTTGTATTGCGACCACGGTCCTGAGTTAGCTGGTACCTTGCCCTCTAAGACAAGCTGCAAATATACAAAGAAAGAATATGTCAAGGCTGCACCAGAACCTAGCTTACCCTAAGTCATGCATCAGTAATATGATCTAGTGTTGTTGAATAATTATATATGTGATTAATCTTATACCCACCTTTGCAACCAGGACTTGTGCGCCAACAAACTTATCATCCCAAGAGAACTCAGTTCTTGCACCACCAGTATTGCCTGCCTGACCAAAGTAATCTAGGTACGATTGATCATCAGTAGCACGATGAAGCCATGCTGCAGCCCACAATAATTCGTCCTGATCGACAAAGAAAAAATTTCGCGCTTTAGGAATATTGACAATAAAAGAAAAAAAGATGTAATTGATCTTTGGTCATCAGTTGTTGATTAAAATACCTCATATCCACTGCTGGAGTAGAACTGGCCTGCTACATTAATACAATTCTGATAAAGACCAGGGTGAGTGCGAGCAAATTCAAACGGCTGTTTAGCATGCGTCAAGAGCAGGCCAGAATATTTAGGGTCTGCATTCTTGAAAGCAATGGAAGCTGCAGCCAAAGCAGCTGCGGTTTCACCAGCAAGATCAGAACCTGGATGCTGCTCATCAATCTTGAAGGTCTTCCGCGGGGTAGTCATGTCTTCCGGTCTCTGCCAACAAGCATGATCAGAACCTCCATCGCCAACTTCACCGTATAGCACATTTGCTTCAGGGTGTGCTTTGATCAAATAGTCTGTACCCCATTTAATGGCGTCCAATGCGTTTGAGAGCTCATTCTTGGCCTCAAGTTTGTTTGCAAACTCTACTGTGCTCCATGACAGCATTGTTATTGTGAATGCCATAGGAAATCCAAACTTGACATTGTCCCCAGCATCATAATACCCTCCAACCAGATCAACCTGTACTGTAGGTCAATAAACCTTTCAGTCAAGGGTAAATAACTTCGCTTAGGGCGCGCTTTTGAATTTTGGTGAGATAATTGAAGAATTAGCCAGTGGGGTTTGTGTTCTAGGGTTTTTGGGTGTATGTTGACCTGAAAACCTATTCCAAAAACTTAGTTTTGTAACTCCAACGATACGATAGATATTGATGCAAACAATGTTTCACGTTTATATTCCCATTAATCGTGGAAAAACACATGCTTAAGACTGATCAAGAAAGAACTGAATACTAAAGAATCACGAAACTCAACATAAACAAGATCGATCTGATCATTCCAATTAATGATGTAATAACACAAAATTTCAAGAAATGTACAAAGATGCATGGCTACCTAGGCAAGCAAAGCTTGATACATCAGATAATTAATTTTTTTGATCAGATATGTCCATACAAATACTGATCAAGTAAGGAGAATACGCAAAACTAGCTGGTCCTTCGGTTCCTCGCTCTTAATCCCAGTCATCTTCTTCATCTTCTATCTCTTTGCTACTTTCTCTTTCGAAGTAGAGTTTGAACGCGGGTTTCAGATCATCATACTTGATATAGAACTCATTCACTTTGTTGCAGATGCTTCTTGGTGGAGGTGGTGAGAACTTTCTTGGGGCTGCCGGGAACGTAGAGGCCTCTTCTCCATCTTTGCTTTCTTTACCTCTAGATATCGTCTTTGATGCGGTTGATAGGAAGAGCTCTCTCATCTTCTTGCTGCCTTCGGATTCAATGCCTCCGACTAGTCTCGACTTATTTGAAAAATCCAGTCTTGATAGCAAGAGAACACACCTAGGCCAAAAGTATATATGAACCAAACCAATTAAGGTGGAGGAAGAAAGGAATCGAAGATCACTTTTGGCAAGAGGTACTAGTGCCTCTATATATACAAGTCTGTTGACTGTTGTCAGCAAGTTTCTTTCTCTTTCGGAATAGCTGAAATACTCCTTACGGAAGTGGGAAAACGGGTTCCATTTGCAAAACTGAATCAGCTGGGAAGTTGAGGCGGTGGATTGTATTCCAAGTAATTCTGTTCCTATCGCCAAGCAAAAACATGGATGGACACTCAACTATATACAAACACGCACACAACATGTGCATATATAAAGATCAAGCCTATTCTACTCAAAACAAAAACTTAAAATTAAGATCTTGCAAACTGTTAAAAACAAGAACTAATATATGACGCAAAGCTGACGCCATCATGAAGCTGCTCTCTCAAGGCTGCTTCTCCAAAGTCAAGATCCGTCAGACTCTCGGTGACAGTCGGGACTCCAGCAAAGCCCTCAGACTGTAATTAATTCTCTCTCCTTTTTTTTTTTTCTCTCTCTCTCTCTCTCTTTGTTTGACACGTGTCATTATGCGTTTGCCTTTTTCGCTGCTTTTTGTAATGCACGTGAGACTTTTCTACTATACATATGTGTATAGCATACATCAAGCCGTGAGCCGTCCGATCGTCTTGAATTTTGAATCGTTAAACGATCAGACGACTCACGGTTTGATGTACGTCATACAAATGTGTATGGAAGCAAATCACATGTACCTGTTTGCCCAATGCCAACCTTGTGCCATAGACAGTATCTTGACACCTGTCCCTTTAACTAACAGAGCATAACTCCGTCAGTTTTATTACTTTCAATTCAAAAAAAAAATTTGAAAAAATTCTAGGCTCATAGCCATGTTCATCTTTTCTCTCATCAACTCACTGGGTACCATGTTCGTCAGAAATGACAACTTGGATGAGAGGAAGTCTATTATGATCGAATTCTCAAGAATCACATGCATGGCCTCTCCTTTCTCTTCTCAATTTACGAAACAATCACCAGGAGCATACAAATTGAAGAGAACAAGGGATGGTTAATTGTAATATAATCTAAAATTGAGATAGCCAAAATTGATTTGCAGAAGAAATTCGAATTTGGTTAAATCTGCGTTCCTCTTCCAAATTAAATAGTTAATATTTCTAGTAAATCATATAAAGAGAAGAATGAATTCGAAGCACCAATCTAAGGACTCATTCCAAGCTGCATACCGCCCAATTTGCCGGTCGCCCACTTCTAGGACTTTGACGATATAGTCTCCCCACAGAAGGCCTACTCACCCACCATTCTCATCCCCATCATCAGTGGCTGCAACAACCATTGGAACCACCATAGCCATCGATCCCACTGTAAACACGAAAATATCTGCAACAAATAACAGAACAACACGTGTACAAAGAATAATTTAATTTAATCAATGCGAATGCTGGTTACAATCTTTGTGAACTCCTCTGATTCTATCTCCGAATATAGGTTTAACTCAAGGGTGAGAAACACTTGTTCTTGAGGGTTACGCGGATTGATCACGTAACGAGTATTTGAGATTTGGATTTGGGTTTAGTGAAGAACTGGCTATTTGGGGAGCTTGATAGTTCTTCAAGGATTTTGGATTTGGATTTGGTGAAGAACTGGCTGTTTAAGGAGCTTGATAATTCTTCAAGGGTTTTGGATTTGGATTTGGTGAAGAACTGGCTGTTTAGGGAGCTTGATAGTTCTTCAAGGGTTTTGGATTTGGATTTGGATTTGGTGAAGAACTGGCTGTTTAGGGAGCTTGTTAGTTCTTCAAGGGTTTTGGGGAGACTTCTGAGCTCGCGGAGGGATTTCTCTCTCTCTCTAATTCGCTGCCTTGTTTATGCTCCCCTCCTCTCGGTATGAGAAGGGGTATTTATAGTGTTAACATGCCTCCAATTAAGGCATGTAACGAACATTCTGAATCAATAATATTTCCTTAATCGAATCAATGAATCTTGACTGATTGATTTACTTGCCGATTTCAACATAATCAAATCAATCAAATCTTAAGATTTAGATATGCCCAGATCACTTTGGATTGAATCTCCTGTTTTGATCAAGATCCCTAGTAAGGGGCAAGCCATCTCGCGGATATGAAAGGTATCTCGTGAGGAACCTTTATTTCCAAGCAAGCGGTGATTTCTGGTCCCACTTCGCGGACGACTTATCTTGGACGTACATCCCCGCATGCATGTGAACTCTGTCGTCTAGCTCCCTCGCGAGGTTCCCTACTTGGGGCCATCTCGCCTCGCCTTTATGTATATCTACGCGCGCGAAGTCATTTCGCCTCGCCTCTGTTTACTTCTACGCGAAGTCCATTTCGCCTCGCAAAGTCTAGTTCGTCTCGCGAGGTCTAGTTCGCCGCGAAGTCTAGTTCGCCTCGCGAAGTGCAGTTCGCCTCGTGAAGTATAGTTCGCATCGCGAAGTATAGTTGGCCTCGCGAAGTCCAGTTTGCCTCGCGAACTCTACTCACTAGCCCGCCTGACCGCTGGCGAACCATCACCAATTATTTTTAGGGATGTCCGATTAATTTAATTTAATTGATATCTGATCATCAATCGACACTTGATAATTGATTTCAATCGGGATTTAAGGTTTTGTTGTTGGCCGACCATTTCCACGTTGCCACGTGTTATTTCTGACGGCTTTCCAATTTTGTTGACTCACGAGCCACGTATTTGCTTGGATTATTCAACGACTATTATTATCGTTAAATTTTATATGTCTACAAATGCCCCCACTTCAAGGTGCGTCGTAGCCATGCTGTCGTCATGTGCCAGAGGCGCGACTTGAAGTCTATGTTAATGGGTTAATTTTGTGGGAGTTCCCGAATTGATAGGGATTCCTAATTTTGTAAGGATTCCCTATTTTCTTGTAGAGATTCCTTGAATTTGTAGGATATCCAATTTTTGAAGGGATTCCTTAATTCGCAAGGATTCCTACGAATTTGATTTGGTAAAGTTTCCAAGTAGTGGGCGGAAACCTTTGTTGTATTTCTTTCTTGATTTGCTTGATTCTCCATACTTTTCCAGTTTCAATGAGGAACGACTCCACTATAAATTAAAGCTTCCGGTTTAACATTCTTCATCACAAAGTTACAACTATCTCGCTGCGAGATCAGCAGTACACTTTTTTTTTTTTTTTTTTTTTTTTCTCCTTTTGATTTGATTTCTATGGTGCAGAGTTATATAATTAGCTGACTTTTTTTTTTAATCTTGTATGTGTAGGTCGCGAGGTAATTCTGAGTTATCCATCTTCAGTAACAGCACAACAGAAACTTTACTCGGCGAGGCGCAGCAGAATCTTAAGGCAGCGAGGTGCGGTAGAATTTGAAGGCAGCGAGGTACAGTAGAAACTTAAGGCAGCGAGGCGCAGCAGAAGTTTAAGACCGCGAGGCACACTCCTTTCAACAAATCAATTCTTTGTGTAGACGTACACCACTTCGCATGGCATTTTTCAAGAGTTTCAAGAAAGGCACAATCACTATCCTCGAAGACACTAACGACATTCAAAGCGATGGCACCACGTTATATACCTATCCTTCATTTACTGGGCCACGCGCCCTCGAGTCTCCCTCGTACAATGGTTCAGGTCATATTCCTCGGTGGGCTTTCCAACAGTCACGTCAGCTGGCCACTTTTCAATCAGCCAAATCCACCAGCGAGAAGCGAAGCGCAGATGTATGGATGTTGAAGTCTGCCCATCATGACCATAATGTTCCTCAAACACCGTTCGTGCTTCTCAGCGACCGTACGTGCAATGGTTCAGTGCAATGGAGAGGATTTCGTGCCAACAGAGCCTTCTCCTACACGGAACGTTACTAGGAGTGGTTAGAAGACATCTTAAGCCAAAGTGGGGATCTCATCCACAAAACAGGCCTCTACCGAGCGGTGTTTGCATCGCTCTTCAGCTATGACCGTGTTGCACCTGTGATGCGGGCCTTCTGTGAGTATTGGTGTCCTAGCACAAATACTCTTCACACATCGTGTGGCGAGATGTCTATTTCTTTGAGGGACTTGACATATATTTGTGGCTTGCCCATAACTGGAAGGTTCTATGACGAAGTTGTTCCATCTATCGAAGAATTTTCAACCAAGGGTAAAGGTGGTGAGCCAATCATTCCCAATAGTTGCAGATTTTTATTTCTCGCGTACCACAAGCTTTGCGATAAAGGGCAAAAAGTGAAGATCGCATTATAGATCCAGTACTGGTATAAAGGAAGTTTGAGATACAAGAGACCGCCCGCCAAGAGTGTACGAAACAAGAAAGATGCACCTCAGAACACGTACAACCCGTCTGGCGAAGTCCGTGAGGTTCAAGCTCGAACTGATGACGACTCCACACCGTTTGATGACTTGGGCGTGGATGACGAAGGCATAGAGTCTACTTACTTGGCGGCATTTTAAGCGTGCTGGTTGTGTCTATTCGTCTTTCCTATGGACGACACAGGCTTGATCCGACCTAGCGTGTTTAAAGTCGCCAGCAAAATGTCCCAAGGCTATCAATTTTGTCTAGCTATACCTGTGTTGGCCAATATTTATCAAGGCTTGAACGAGATTTCCGCTTCCAAAGACCCAGGGAACTGTTCGGCTACATTACCCTTTCACTATGTGTATACGTGGTTGGCAGAGTATTTCGGCACTCATTTTTATTCTCCTCTTCCTGACAACTTTAAACCGCGCATGGTTCACTTTTCAGGGGCATTTTCGGCCAAGCACTTTGGAGACGCACAAGCTCATTCTTTATTCAACGCATGTGGCAATGTGGGGATGGACATCTTAGCCATAGTCCCTAAAGAACGCAAAGTGATCGTTGATCGTGAGAATGTTAACCGTGCAGACATTGTCTACCTCACCTGCCTTTGATCTGGATTTCTTACTCTTAGGCAGGACAACCGGTGAGTCGTTCAACCCTACAGTCCTTACCGTTTCAGCCGTCAGTTCGGCTATGTTCAAGATGTGCCAAGAAGCCTTCAAAAGGACATTCGAACGGGTGCATTATCCTTGACGTACTGGCATTGGGAAAGCTTTACTAAACGTGACACAGGGAGCACAGTGACGTTGCCGCCTGAGAGCGCTCTAACAGAGTACATGGTGACTCGTGATTATGTTGAATGGTGGTCCAAAGTATATTGTTCCATGCCCAAGATGACTACAGCAACAATGCCTATTGTTGGGTCGCCGCACAAGCTTCTAAAAGTGAAGGAAGACAAGATCGCTGCTCGCGTGGTACTGCCCCGCCAGAAAGTGATTCCCCGCGAGATACCGTTTCGATAGAAAGTGGTTCCCCGCGAGATGCCGTCTCGCTAAAGAGTGGTTACCCGCGAGATGCCATCTCGCCAGAGAGTGGTTCCTCGCGAGATGCCGTCTCGACAGGAAGTGGTTCCCCGCGAGATTGAGCTT
Organism: Fragaria iinumae; assembly: GCA_009720345.1. Taxonomy (NCBI): domain Eukaryota; kingdom Viridiplantae; phylum Streptophyta; class Magnoliopsida; order Rosales; family Rosaceae; genus Fragaria; species Fragaria iinumae. The sequence goes on along the minus strand of CM019122.1, from coordinate 24,268,962 downwards.
GACAATAACCCTCACGTATCTTCTATCAAGGCGTTGCCCCCAAATAGAAACTCTTTGAATGAACCGCACCAAGCTTTAGAAGGTCATGGGGACTCATCTGATCATCATCTCGCCCAGAGTCACCTTAAGTTGAAGGGGACCAAAACTCAAGCAAAAAGACTTAGTGGGAGTAGTAACAGTTCCAGGGACGTTAACTTCAAGCGTCGAAGGATTGAACCCGACCTTGGCTCCGTTTATTTCAATCTCGACGATGAGTTTCTCCTTAATAGCAATTTTCTTGGCGAAGTTCCTGGTCCCTCGCAACAAACTCCAAATCATGTTGAGGTATGTTCGCCACCATCACCATGCATTTTTTTTTTTGACATTATATGTGTTTACGCCTAGATTAATATTTTACTGGACAGTAAATGTCTATGTAAATATTAATTATTTCTTGGACCATGTCATACCGGCGAGATGGAGTTTCTCTAAGTTTACAAGTGATAGCTCGCCAGTGAGACCACGCGAGCCAAGTTAGACTTCGCGCGGAATGAACTGCATGCGAGCTGGACTTCACTTAGCTTGCGCGCGGAATGGACATAGGCGGACTACGCAGTTCGCGTGGAACACTTAGCTCGCGCGCGGAATGACTTCGCGCGGAATTACTATTTGACACTTCGCGAGGCGAGGCGAGATTGACTCTCCGCGAGGTGAGGCGAACTGGCGAACTTCGCGAGGAAGCGACATGCGGAGTCCGCGCGCACCACGACAAACGTTGAAGACTTTTACAAGTCTTTGACATGCTTCGGGCCAACCCCTGTGGCCCATTAAATACAAAAAGCCCTTTTAAGGCTCGCGAGCTGCAATAGCCCGCGAATTGGAAGCGAGCTTCACGAGCACGCGAGATAGCATCTGTAACGACCCGCGGGGCGAATTCCAGTTCGCATAGGAGTTTACAGTTGGCAGCGCAGAAGCAATGCCCTATGCGTGGAATGAAGTGTGCGAACTGGACATGTGTCACAAGATGGTTGGTTCGCATGGACGAAACAGTGCCCTTGTGCTATTAGGTTTTCCGAATCCAACTCGAAGTATGATTATCTCCCTCTTCTGCCGCAAGTCGAGCTCCACTATATAAAGGGGTCGAGGGACAATTACAAAGAAACTCTCTCAAATCAATACAAACAACAAACAAACACAACTGAAACCCAGTTACCCTTCGAGCCTTCCTCGAAACCCTAACCCTAAGCGCCGCCGCCTAGGTCTTTCTCCAGAACTCTCCGGACTCTGCATCCCCGCTTCTCTCTGAACTCCCTGTGATTGCTCTGCTCGCGCCGCCGTGAGTATCGATTCGCTTGTGCTTGTAAATCCTCCTCAGAGGTGGCACCTGTAACCCCTTTCTGCCTGATCAAGAAGTCAAGCGCACCCCCCATCAACCTTTTCCTCGTCCGCGAGGTGGCACGCCCGCAACACTCCCCTCTCTTTGTCTGCTAGAAACCTCTGCTCCGCGCGCTGAGGATCGTGGCCAAAACATTGGCACGCCCAGTGGGACAGGGAGTACAAGCAAATATATCATTGGGAAACCGGAGGAAGTGCCGTACCGAAAGCCCCAGTTTTCCTGTCTCAAGCATAGATCGTTGCGGTACAAGCCCCATAATAGTGCGGCTTGCCGATCCCTCAATCAAGAGCAGGTTCTTGCTCAGTTTGGTAATCCGGATTACAGCGAGACCGCCATGGTAGGCTCTCAGCCGACCCGAGATACAGACTCTGCTCCATCTATGGAGCAAATCGTCCAGATGTTCGCACAACTCACGGGGCAGATCCAGGGTCTCACAACCCAAACCCAGGGTTTGACAACCCAAAGCTCCGCCACTCAACAAAGCCTCACCGACCTTGCTGCTAAGGTCGACGGCCTCGCTGACCAAGTCAAAAGGGACAAAACCCTTTGGGATGCAGACCAGCACAACCTTACCGTACTCACTGAGGACTTCAACCAGTTTGTCAGCGAGACAAGGGAAACCAAAGGCTTGGTCGAAGGAAGCCTGCAACAGATCCGCTTGGAGCTGGATCAGAACACGGAGACCGTGAAACAAGGCGCGGAGACCGTGAAGCAACATGCAGAGGTCCTGTCGCTCACTCGCGCGACAGTAGACGAGCAGACCCGCCGCCTGGACGAGCACGACACCAAGCTGCATGACCAGCAGAACGCTTCCTTTTTTGGAAGTAAGAGCAGTCTAGAAAAGCTAGACGAGTTCAAAGACAAACATGACCGGCTGAACCTACGGGTCCTTGAAGTTGAGGACTGGATGAGGGCGCAGGCGTCAAAAAACCCTGCTCTAAACCCTACCGGCCCAAGCGCGAGCGATGGGACAGCCAAGTATATTCCTCCCAATGAACGTACCAGGGGAAACCCTAAGGTCGGGACTCCGAAGTCCCCGCAGTTCGTGCCAGGGGCAGGAACGTCAAAGAGCCCGCTCCCGCATGGCTCGTTTGCCTCTCCTAGAGGGCTGAATAGTTCTCTACGTCAAGGAACCGGGACACCAGATGACCCGCTTCTCGTTCATTCTAGCCTTACTCCCAAGAATGGCGGACAGGTTGTCAGTTTCTCTGCATGGCCAAACCATGGGGAAGGGGCGGAGTCCGCGCCCGTGACCACAGCCGATTGGCGCCAGCTTATCTCCTCCATTGTCAAGGAGCAAACCGGACACGGTAATGCTAACTTGCAGTATCGCGACCCCTATCCAGATAGCGTGGCGCAATACTCCTTCCCGCATGGGTTCAAGAACGTAGTGTTCACTACCTTCTCCGGCGAAACAAGGGAGGACGCAGCAACCCACATGGCCCGCTTCAAAGTCCAGTGCGGCCAGTATGGGAACAACGACATCCTCAAGCTCAAGCTCTTTGGGACCTCTCTGTCCGGAGCTGCATTTACTTGGTACTTCAGGTTGAAGCCGGGATCCATCGCGAACTGGCCTACCATGGAGAAGCTGTTCCGGGAGACCTACAGTACCATTGAGCCAGAGGTCGGCCTTGACTCCCTCACTTAGATGAGTCAGCAGAGCATGGAGTCAGGAGTCTCCTTCCTCCAGCGGTTCAAGATCCAACAAGCCAAGTGCGACTTTCTCCTACCCGAACAGGAAGCCATTAAGTTGGCTGTCCGTGGTCTCGAACGCCGCCAGCGGCTGAAGCACCATGGGGAACGCTTCATGTCTATGGGCGACCTCATCAACAAGGTCGGCAGCTATGAACTCATCCTCAACGAGATGGACGAAAAGGCGAATGCCTCCAAAGGGACGTACGTACCGGGGAGGAACAGGATAGTCGGGGCGTTAAACCTCCAATCCTCCACGTTCGACCCTTACTACCAAAGGCAAGAGGAGAATGAGGCCGCGCAGGGGTATGTTGACGACGTCAGAGAAGTGGAACTGACCGGGAAGCCATTGGCTCACAAACTGAAGAATCTCAAGATGACCCGCGAGCCAATCACCATTCAGTCATTTGCATGGACTAAGCCCGAATATGAGTCTTACACATATGATGCGAAAAACGCCCATCTTGTCTTTAATGACTTGATTGAGGCGAGCTACGTGCGCTTGGACCATAAGATCCCGTCCAAGGAAGAACTAAAGGACAAGAAGTATTGCAGCTTCCACAATGCTTACAATCACGACACCAAGGACTGTGTCAAACTCCGCGACCAACTGCAGACTTGGTTGAATTCGGGCGCCCTGAAAATGAAGATGCTAGGAAGCACAGCTTCTCTGGTAGACGTGGATCCTTTCCCCGCCATGGTTGGTATGGTCGAGGTGAATTGGGCCGACCAGCCAAGGGAGAACAGCCGTCACCGCGCACCAAAGCCAGGCGAGCGGCGAATTACCTTAGACCTAGCCGAGCATCCAGAGGATGATAGTCCACGCCGGTTGCTTAAGCAGGACCGAGAGGATGGTAATGATGACACACATCAGCCATCTCGCCGGTACACTTACAACGTCAACCTCGCACACGAGGTCCTAGACGATCTTGTTGACGGCGGACTCGTCACTGTGTCGAGGGCCTTGCCCTATGTTGAATACAAGGAGGGCCGCGTCCACTGCAAGCTCCATGACAGTTGGGGACACAGAACTCGCGACTGTTACCAGCTCCGCGAGCAAGTCCAGGACTGGTTAGACCTCAAGTATATTCGCTTCGAGGACAAAGGCGGCTTCATGATCACAGTTGCTGATATCGCCTGTCCTCGCGTCGGCCAGCGCGCGATTAGTTTGCACTTGTCTCCAAACGCGGGCCAACGCGACCCGCCAGGTCGAAACCGTAAGAGGCCGGCGAATGACTACACCGTTCTGGCGAACCAAGGTGGGAACCACTACCCGGCAAGGGAGGTAGCCGCCAGACCACAGCCCGATCGCCTTTCAAGAAAGGATAAAGGCAAAGCTACCATGCGGGGCGATATACCGTCTCCAGCTGACAACTATCAACCAATGAGTCCCAGGACTCGCGAGGAGCTGGAACAGAGGATCAAGCGCCTCGAAACCTTCGTTCAAACACACTGGACTAAAGATGTACCTTCCTCTCCAGCTTCAAGCGAGATGGACATCTCCGACTCCGGCAGTGAACGCCAAGATAGCGAGGCTTCAAGCCCCAGGCGAGGTATCTTGACTGATCCCTATATTCCTCCGACATCCAAATCAGCGATCAAGGAAGGAATTTGGTACACACAGCAAGGGGGAAAGCCGGTTACCATTAGCAGATCCAAGAAGCGGAAGCTACAGAAGAAGTATGGCAGCATATTGCGTGCCTTGCGAGCGGCCGATGATGGCATCATCCGACCCTCGAAGGTCGCGCAGACACCCAAGAGAATGTGGAGAGAAGCTGAGGGCTTGCACGCTCTACTCCAAAGGCCACCTGTCACGCCTCCACATGTCTGTGCGCAGGCAACGGATGACCCCGCTCCAAAGGCAAACATCTTCTGCCGTCTCACCGTGCCACCAAGACAGGATCCGCGCCCCGCGAGGTACAGATCATCTCCGGAGCCAGCAAGGAGAAGGGAGCCACAGTTCTCCCGGCACAAGCCTTCATCAGAAACTGAGAAAAGAAGGGATGTCTTACCTCCACCAAGGCGAAGGCAGTCGCCAGAGGCTGAGAGAAGACGAGAACCGTCTTCCCCAGCGAAGCGAAGGTTGTCCGCCGCATCAAGGCCAGAGCCAAGGCGCGAGCTGCCTCGGTCATCACATCCTCCGAAGCCTATTCGCCAGGAATGTGAGGTTAAAAAGGAGCTATCACGACCGGGTCCGCTCCATCCTCAACCCACACAGGAGCCTCAGGTCTCAGTCCTTCCTCCTAGGGCAGAGGACAATGCCAGAGCCCCACTAGCCGCGGATAAGCTTTCAGCCGCGGACAAACAGCCTTCGACCAAACTCGTATGACGACCACGGCAGCCAGAGGGCAACGTCTCGCCAGGGGTCGAAAGTAGCACCTCCAGCCCTAACCTCGCGGAGCTCATGGCCCAATGCTTCCGCGAGAATTCACTGAACGAGGAGACTCATTCCTAGCCTCGAATCGACTTGGGTGATGACCAAGCGGAAGGGCAGGGTGAATCATTCACCTGCAATATGCTCGAGGTCTCTGCATGGCCAGAACATGAAGAAGTCAACCCGGCGGAGAGCGCATTTGCTGTGCTCGAAGGAGACAATGGACCCATTGAGACTCCACTAATCCCAGTCCACGAGCAATTCTCTTTTCGGGTCGGAATGGTTTTCTTCATATCTGAGAGATACGCTCTCCCGCCAAATACAACATGCAACGCGGCAGATATTCCAGACAATAGTGAGAGTGTCTGCGACATATCGCCCCCTTGCAGCAGCGAGATGGGTCCAGTCATGGCGGAACCTGTGAACGCTCCACCAGTGGAAGCTACGAGCAGCGTCACACGTATGCCGACTCTGACCTTCTCCACTCCGACTCTGGATATGGCCACTCACATGAGGCCATTGTATATCACGGCTGAAGTTGAAGGGATCATGATAAACAAAATCATGGTCGACACGGGGGCGGCAGTGAATGTCGTCACCACCCGCACTATGGGACTCCTTGGTATCCCACGCTCGATGATCCAGACTACATCCTTGACAGTCAAGAACTTCACCGGACAAGTCTCCAGGACTTTAGGTTTGTTGTTCTTACGGGTCAAGGTGGGTCCGGCTTCAAGGGTTTACACATTCTTCGTCGCCGAGTGTGCTTCATCCTACAACATGATCCTAGGCCGCGACTGGATACATAGAAGTTTCTGTGTGCCTTCCTCCATGCACCAAGAACTCTTGATTTGGGATACAGAGAAATGCGAGACGGTCCTCATCCAAGCGGACCCGCGTCCCTTCTCCGTTTCCGCCAACTTCAACGACGCCCGCTACTACAATACTGATTTGGGTCCTTTGGATGTCCAAGGCGTTGATTCTAAAGGCCGCCCATATGGGGTTACTGCCTCCAACCTAACAAGATGGGGACTCACTCAGGCGAGGGACGACTTACAACGTCCCCACACCATTGCGGACCCCCTCCAACCATCTTATGATTAGTACATCCTCAGAAGAAGCACGCGAGGCTGGCGAGTCCTTGTGTGAGAGACTACTCTCATATTGGCCGGAACGCGAAGCCTATGACAGAGTCGCCACTATGGAATACGTAGACGAGATAGTGGACTATACCGATGCCAAGGAGGAAGTTATTCAGTTAGCTTCCGCTGCCTTGGACGACACACCACCTCAAGTCCGCGATCCCACATTACAAGTCGACGTGGGAACTGCAGAGAAACCCTTATTACTTTCCATCAGTGCTAAGTTGGCGAGACAAGAAAAGGAAGACCTTCTCGTCTTACTACACGAATATAGGGATTGTTTCGCCGCGCAGTACGAGGACATGCCTGGCCTCTCCCCGGATTTAGTTTGTCACTGTCTGCCTACTCACCCCGACAGACGTCCAGTTCGCCAAGACGACAGATTCATGCGAACTGAGACCCAGATCTTGGTCAAAGAAGAGATTGAGAACATGCACCGATCAGGTATCATTCTTGTGGCCAAATACAATGAGTGGCTGTCCAACATCGTTCCAGTCCGCAAGAAGAACGGCAAAACGCGTGTCTGTGTTGACTACCGTGACCTCAACAATGCAACGCCTAAGGATATATATCCCATGCCTGTTGCTGACCTCCTCATTGACGCGGCCGCGGGGCATGAAGTGCTCTCCTTTATGGATGGAACCGCTGGTTACCATCAGATCCCTGTCGCTGAAGCAGATCGCCACAAGACTGCTTTCCGCTGCCCAGGGTTCGCGGGCGCGTTTGAGTATGTTGTCATGCCATTCGGACTCAAGAACGCGGGGGCAACTTATCAACGCGCCATGAACCTCATCTTCCACGACATCTTAGGCAAGTTGATCGAAGTCTACATCGACGACGTCGTGGTTAAAACCAAGACGCGGGCGACACACGTTGAAGACCTTCGTCAGGTTTTCACGCGGATGCGGAAACACCACCTGAAGATAAACCCCGCCAAATGTGTTTTCTTCGTGGAGGCAGGCGACTTCCTTGGTTTTCTCATCCATCAAAGAGGTATCGAGATCCCCAAGGACAAGGCGCAGGCGGTAATCAAAGCCTCGCCTCCTACGACCAAAAAGGAGCTCCAACAATTGATCGGGCGCATCAATTTCCTCCGCCGTTTCATTTCAAACGCGGCAGGGAAGGTTCAGCCTTTTTCGCCTCTTCTAAAGCTCCAGGGGGCAACCGAGTTTGTTTGGGAGCCACAACACCAGGAGGCCTTCGATCGTATTAAGGATTACCTTGCAACCCCACCTGTTTTGGTTCGCCCTCGCCCGGGTGTTCCGCTTAAGCTCTACATCGCCGCTGCTGACTTGTCCATTGGCGGACTCTTGGCACAAGACGATGAGAATGGGTTGGAACACGCCGTTTACTATCTTAGTAGGGTGTTGACCGATTGTGAGACGCGCTACTCCCCAATGGAAAAGTCGTGTCTCGCCCTTTTCTTTGCAGGTTGCAAGCTCCGCCACTACATGTTAGCCTTTACCACGGTGGTGATCGCTCAGTCCGACCTAGTCAAATATATGCTTTCCCGCCCTATCCTACGCGGACGCATAGGTAAATGGATATTGGCCTTGTCTGAATTCTCTTTGCAATATGTTCCGCAGAAGGCCGTTAAAGGACAGGTCATAGCGGATTTCCTCGCGCATCACCCGCCCACTGAGCTGACAGTATTCCGCGAGTTGGAAGTCGTTGCAGTCTCCCCTTCTCCATGGACTCTCTACTTCGACGGCTCACGCACCGAATTCGCTGCCGGCGCGGGGATCGCCATTGAGAACCCTGCAAGAGACCGTTTTTCTTACTCTTTCCAGCTGGGCTTTAAATGTACCAATAATCAGGCGGAATACGAGGCGCTCATTATCGGACTGGAAATCTTGCTGGACTTAGGAGTCCGCGAGATTCAAGTCTTTGGCGACTCCTTACTGGTGGTCAACCAACTTGTGGCAAAATTCAAGTGTTTAAGCTCGTCCATTGCACCTTACTTACGAAAAGCTTTTGATGTCTTGGACCGCTTCGATGATGTTCACATTGAACACATCCCACGCGAGTTCAACTTCGCGGCGAACGAGCTTGCGTAGATCGCATCCGGTCTTAGCCTGCGCGATGGAGTGCGCGAACGACTCCTCAAAGTCGAGCGATGTACACTTCCTTCTTTTCTTGCCAGGGGGCAAAATGACACAGAGCCTCTCCACGTCGCCGCCTTAGATCCTATTGATGAGGATTGGCGGTTACCGTTTATTGCCTACCTCGAACATCCTCATGACGCCACCCATTCCAGGCAAATGCGGTTTCTCGCCCTCAACTTTGTGCTTCACAATGGTGAGCTTCGCCGGCGCGGCGAGGACGGTAATGACTTCCGCTGCGTGTATGGCAATGAGGCTAAGCGGCTTATGCGTGAGGTTCCAGTAAAAGACAAGGTGGAAAGCTTGATGACTTGTGCTACTCGATACAATGCGGCAAGGCTTGTATGCACGCATAAAGCTACTCCAGGCACATGTGATCAACATTTGCCTCATATGGAAGCTGAAATTGCAAAGTCAATCGAACTTGGTCAAATTGATCTTGGTCAACGTCAAGTTGTGATTGAGTCCTTGGAGAACTTGGAGGAGAAGCAGCGGAGGTTGGAGCAGGAAATAACCTCCCTAGATGTGAGCCTTCTACTTCACGACAAAAGGCTTGCCGATTTAGAGAAGCAGAAAATCCAAATCAAGGAGACTCCAGAGTTGACTGCTGAAGAACTTAAGGAAGCAAAGAGGTTCCGAGATTATTTTAAAAAGCAACGCAACAGCTTCAAAGGCCTATCTTGGACGTAAAGGGCCCATCATTGTTTAGTAACTTATGATTTATTTATTTTTTTTTTTTTGCGCATGTAATAAGTCATTTTGACAATAGAACTCATTATACAATAAAAAATAGATTTTTTTTTTGATGTGACTGAACTCAAGAATATAATTCTCAAGCTGCCTACGTATCCTTCCAGAGAAAGAATCAAGTCCTCACGTAGTTCAAGGATGAGGATTTAGAACTTTTTTAATTTTTTTTTTTTTGGGTGCCTTGTGCAGTTAAGGCTCATGCAGGCCAGAAGCATTTTTGTCATTTGCAGTTTAAGCTCGTGTAGACAAGGAGCATTTTTGTCATTTGCAGTTTAAGCTCGTGCAGACAAGGAGCATTTTTTGTCATTCGCAATTTATGCTCGTGCGGACGAGGAGCGTTTTTTTGTCATTCGCAGTTTATGCTCGTGCGAACAAGGAGCGGTCTTTACTTGTTTCAAGCATAGTATTTCTTCAAGAACTTGCCGTTGATTGGGCCAATTCTCAAATCTTCTTCAGCCACGATTTTATAAGCTCCATTGGTGTAGACTTCGCTGACGACATCAGGGCCATCCCACTTTGATTTGAACTTGGGACCGGTCTTGTGTGTCATGATGATGGGTCTGCGTACAGCAAGGACCAAGTCACCAATTTGAAAGGATCGAGGCCGAACTCCTTTGTTGAAGGCACGCGACATCCGGGCTTGGTAGCATTCTAGATGTTGTTGCGCATCGAGCCTCTTCTCGTCTAAAGCTTCCAACTCTTGAAGTCGTAGCTTGATATTTTCTTCATTTGTGAGGCCTTCTTGCAAAGCAATCCTCAATGAGGGAATTTGCTTCTCTAATGGCAAGACGACTTCAACACCATACACCAGAGAATAAGGTGTGGCATTTGTGGCAGTTCGATATGTCGTTCTATATGCCCATAATGCTTCGCCCATCTTCTCATGTCAGTCTCTTTGTGACTTGCTGACGGTCTTCTTCAAGATGTTGCAGAGCGTCTTATTAAATGCCTCCGCTAAACCATTAGCGAGTGCATTGTACATTAACGAAAAATGTAGCTTGAAGTGATACTTCTCGCTAAGTTTTTGCATAGCGCTATTTGAGAAGTACTTGGTGTTATCTGCGATGATGCAACGTGGTACACCATATCGTTGGATGATGCCTGTCTTGATAAAGTGTACGACAGTTTCTTTCTTTATCTCTTTAAGCGGTACCGCCTCTGACCACTTTGAGAAGGAATCTGTGCCTGCCAAAATGTACATGTGGCCTCCGGAAGATTTCAGGTTTATGGGTCCCACAGCGTCTATCCCCCAGACATCAAACGGGTGTGAAGTGATTGTAGGATGCAATAGCTCAGGCGGTTGATGGATAAAGTTTGTGTGGAATTGATAAGCTTGACATTTTTGTGCGTACTCCAGGCAATCCTTGACCATCGTGGGCCAGTAGTAACCCATTCGCCTTTCTTGAAAATGCAATTTAGGGCCTGATTGATGAGCTCCACATATTTCAGAATGAACCTCTTCCATGGCTTTGGGTGTCTCTGTAACTGTGATGTGATAAGCACATTGAATAACATCATCCTCATCGCCGCTAGCATCATCGCCTTCTTTATCTTGACCAGTGAGTATGATGGTATGTTGCCTCACTTTAAGTTGGTTAGTCAAATTCACCTCTAGCACACAACGTCTTTTCATGCGTGATGGGATGAGACTTTGGATTTCTTTATTTTCCGATTGGCCAACTTCTTCTTTTCTTTTTCTATTTTGTTGTTCTTTAAGAGCTTGGATCCTTTCAAGTGCCAACTTTCGAGGAGTTGGCTTTATTTGTTTACTTTCGTCATTTTACGACGACGACCTTTTGAACACAGAAGTTCGTGTAGCTGCGGTGTCAAGACGATTGAAGATGGAGCTTCGACTTGTTGACTTATCAACACGTTCAAACTCCGAAACTCTGCTTGTTGATTTAGTAGTAGTACTTCGAGAACTTGGGCAGATGCGATCGAACGCTGAAGTGCGAGAAGCAGATTGGATTTGTGGAATCTCATCTTCTACTTCTTCGACGCTTATGTACTGCATGCTTGCCTTCTCCGCTTTCCTTCTGCCTGAGATTTTGATCGGCTTGTTTGGGACAAAACCAAGACCCGTTTTAACCGAATCACTTGTTTTTCCCTGTTCTCTCAACTTCTTTTGAGACTCAATGAGCTCATGTGTTTTCTTGCTGACAACTTGATCATCCTTGTTACTCGACGAACCAAAGTCGAATCCAACCTTTGCCAACAATTTGTAAGCATTGGGGTCAAACCCTTCATTTGTTTTTTTCTCGGGTAAAGGTCCGTCTCTACCCTTCCTTAGATTGGTTTGACAATCCTTTCAATGGTTGCTTGGTAGGAGTTTGGTCGTTTAAATTTGTCAATGGCAATATTGATGCTTCCTTCAATAATTTTATGTCCTCTTCACTCAACCTCCGAGGACTCACTTGCCACTTTGTTCCCGCAAACGGAGACTGTCACATCCCAAGACCCTCTCCACCGTAACACGATATTGTCCGCTTTGGGCCCACCGGCCCTCACAGTTTTGTTTCCGGCAGCTCAGGAGCAGCTTCCCAGTAGGTCACCCATCCTGGGATTGCTCTAGCATCAACATGCTTAACCTCGGAGTACCCATCCCCTCCGAAGCCGCTGAGCCACCAAAAGGTCTCGTGTTAGATTGGAGGTGGGCATGTACATATACAGCACATAACCCCTCTCCGTTTGGCCGATGTGGGATATTACAATCCACCCCCCTTGGGAGCCCGACGCCCTCGTCGGCACACTCGCACCACACGGCAGAGTGGCTCTGATACCATTTGTCACATCCCAAGACCCGCTCCGCCGTAACACGATATTGTCCGCTTTGGGCCCACCGGCCCTCACGGTTTTGTTTCCGGCAGCTCAGGAGCAGCTTCCCAGTAGGTCACCCATCCTGGGATTGCTCTAGCATCAACATGCTTAACCTCGGAGTACCCATCCCCTCCGAAGCCGCTGAGCCACCAAAAGGCCTCGTGTTAGATTGGAGGTGGGCATGTACATATACAGCACATAACCCCTCTCCGTTTGGCCGATGTGGGATATTACAGAGACTCTCCTTCTTTGCGCTTGGACTTTGGCACATATCGAAGAATTGGAACAATTGGACTGGACTTGTTTGATGTCACATTTTTGGATGGAGACTTGTGTGACTCTTCATTTCCCTTGCCCTTCGCTTCAACTTTTTTCCTTGTCACCATTGTAACCTTCCCTGTTGAGGGTACTTTAACCGGAAGAACTTCTAGTACTGATTCCTCATCTGCATAGAACTTGGAATCTGCGAAGTAAGATTCAGCCTCGGTGAATGGCTTGGTATCACCTACAACTGTTTTCACACCTCCGCGGTAGAACTTGAAGCATTGTTGTAGAGTTGAAGGTACAACACCATTTTCATGAATCCATGGTCGCCCCAACAATATATTGTATGAAGTCTTTGAATCGATCACGTGGAACAAAGTGTTTGACTTCAATTCGCCAATAACCATGTCTAGCCGAATCATTCCTATCGCTCTTTGCCCTCCTTGGTTAAAACCCTGGATCATGAGATGACTTTTAGATAACTCGTCGATATTGATGGCGAGTCGAGACATTGTTGATTTTGGCATAATGTTCATAGCAGACCCTCCATCTATAAGCATGCGATTTAATTTTTGCTCTCGCATGTAACCCGTCACAAAAAGAGGTCGATTATGCGGCTTTGATCCCAATTGTAAATCTTCATCAGTGAAATGAACGGTGTCACAACATGCTACGCATGTTGCACATTAATTAATGTTCGAAGAATGCTGGCCCTCATCAAGCAGCAATTGGACTAATGCATGTCTTGTCGATTTGGGCAACTGTGACAGGTTAGAGAAGCTAAATTTTGGAGGTAAGTCTTCTAACCGTTTCAACACTTCATTTTCTTCAACCTTCTCAGAATCTTTGGGATCATCTTCATAACTTGTCGTCATTGAGCTAGCTCTCAGACTCAGTCGCGCCTTAGGCATGCACTTTGTTGGCGGATTTTGATTGAAGGACTTTTGTATGCAGGGAGCGAATTTCTCCTTTATACACCTTGTCTCATTCCTCGCGAGGTATTAACGACTCCTATGTGGTTGTTTATGATCTGGCTGCGAGAGTGGTGGACTTGGCAACACACCTTTGCGCTCTTTTCGTCGAGTTACAAGTACCCATCCTTCACCATTGTCTCATGGAGCAGCTTTAGGAGCGAGGTTTATTTGTCGGATTGGCTTCACTTCTTCTAACTTTTTATCATTGCTAGCCTCTTTCGAGAAATGGCATGACGCTTTTAATGGCATGGAAGGTACTTGAACCGGCTCAAAAGACCCAAACGAAATGGTAGTGCAATTGAACGCAGCAACCTCGTCGACATCCAACTCGATTCTTCCTTGTTTGGCAAGCTTCATGATCATATCCTTCAAAACAAAGCACTTCTCAACTGGGTGGCTGACGAGGCGATGAAACTTGCAATACTTCGGATCATTGACCCGATGCATTTCTTCTGGACGTTTGCACTCTGGAAGTTCTATCACCTTGTTCTCAAGCAAATCCTCCAACATGCTTGCCACGTCGGAATCTAGGAATGGATAAGTCTTTTGCTCCCACTCAGTCAATGAATGCTTCTTCCTCCCATAGGCTTGAGTCGGTTCTACTCTCTTAACCTCCTTCTTGTCTCGTGTGGAGATTTTGATTGGAGCAACACTTACAGTCATCGACTCCTTTGTACATCTTTTCACGACCTTGTCAACTTTGCTGCTGAAAGTTTTATCTTTTTGTTGATCATTGACAAACTCCTTCTTACCCTTGTGGCTAGCTATGCTCAACTCCATATCATGCGCTCGCGTAGCTAGTTCTTCAAAGGTTCGAGGCTTGATGCCTTGGAGAATGTACAACAAATCGAAATGCATGCCTTGGATACACATTTCTACTGCAGACGTCTCCGATAAGCGGTCTTTACAATCGAGGCTGAGCGAGCGTCACCTGTTGATGAAGTCAATCGCTGGTTCGTCTCTCCATTGTTTTGTGTTGGTGAGTTCCATCATGCCCACAGTTCACCTTGTACTGTAGAAGCGGTTTAAGAATTCACGTTCCATTTGGTCCCAACTGTCGATGGACTCGGGCTCTAAGTCCGTGTACCACTCAAAGGCATTGCCTTTCAATGAGCGAACGAATTGCTTAACAAGGTGGTCACCTTCCGTCCCAGCGTTATTGCAGGTTTCAATGAAGTGAGCAACATGTTGCTTTGGATTGCCCTTCCCTTCGCATTGCTGAAACTTTAGCGGCTGGTATCCCAACGACATCCTTAGACCATTGATTCTTTTGGTATAGGGTTTGGAGTAGGTGAGAGAATCACCGGAAGGACCTCCATATTAAGCTCTGATGGAGTTGGTGATGATGTCTTGTAACTGCTGAAAGGACATAGATCTAAGCGAGCCATCATCGTCTTTGTCATCGTTCTTGGAGCTCTCGTCTACTTTGTGCTTCTTTTCTTCATCTTGACTTTCAAGCCTGCTGTAGAGCTCGGCGATCTGCATGTCTTTTTCTTCCACCGTTTTGGTGAGCTTCTCAACCGCTCCCATCAGATTGGCTATTTGCTCTTCAACGGTGGATGTGCCTGTCACCATGACTTGCATGGGGATAGGTTGTGATGAATAATCTGCTGGCATGCCATATGTGTTGTCTTCATCACCATTTGGACTCCCATTTTATGAAGCCGTGCTTGATTCATCATCCGTGGCAGGTGAGAATGATTGCTCCCTTGATTTGTTTGGAGTTTCCTTCTCTTCAGTTCCTGAGGCACGCTGGTCTTCACTTCGCGAGGCACGCTGGTCTGCGAGATTTGCCAAGGTGATGATTGGTTCGCTAGGCTTGGAAGGCAGAGCCACGAATGTTGTGGGTTGATTCCTCGCCATGCTATGGGTGACATGACTAGAGGGCTCGATGCTTGACCTCGAGGTCGTTGGTTTAGATTTCTTAGTCGAGATGGCTTGGGTGCTCTTGGAGGCCATTACTTCGAACAGATTTGAACTTTCTTGCAGAGAAGGAGATGAGAGGCAAAGTTGTCCCACTGGGCGTGCCACTTTTGTAAACACGAAAATATCTGCAACAAATAACAGAACAACACGTGTACAAAGAATAATTTAATTTAATCAATGCGAATGCGGGTTACAATATTTGTGAACTCCTCTGATTCTATCTCCGAATATAGGTTTAACTCAAGGGTGACAAGCACTTGTTCTTGAGGGTTACGCGGATTGATCACGTAACGAGTATTTGGGATTTGGATTTGGGTTTAGTGAAGAACTGGCTATTTGGGGAGCTTGATAGTTCTTCAAGGATTTTGGATTTGAATTTGGTGAAGAACTGGCTGTTTAAGGAGCTTGATAGTTCTTCAAGGGTTTTAGATTTGGATTTGGTGAAGAACTGGCTGTTTAGGGAGCTTGATAGTTCTTCAAGGGTTTTGGATTTGGATTTGGTGAAGAATTGGCTGTTTAGGGAGCTTGATAGTTCTTCAAGGGTTTTGGGGAGACTTCTGAGCTCGCGGAGGGATTTCTCTCTCTCTAGTTCGCTGCCTTGTTTATGCTCCCCTCCTCTCGGTATGAGAAGGGGTATTTATAGTGTTAACATGCCTCCACTCAAGGCATGTAATTAACATTCTGAATCAATAATATTTCCTTAATCGAATCAATGAATCTTGACTGATTGATTTACCTGTCGATTTTAACATAATCAAATCAATCAAATCTTAAGATTTAGATATGCCCAGATCGCTTTGGATTGAATCTCCTGTTTTGATCAAGATCCTTAGCAAGGGGCGAGCCATCTCGAGGATATGGAAGGTATCTCGCGAGGAACCTTTATTTCCAAGCAAGCGGTGATTTCTGGTCCCACTTCACGGACGACTTATCTTGGACGTACATCCCCGCATGCATGCGAACTCTGTCGTCTAGCTCCCTCGCGAGGTTCCCTACGCGGGGCCATCTCGCCTCGCCTTTATGTATATCCACGCGCGCGAAGTCATTTCGCCTCGCCTCTGTTTACTTCTATGCGAAGTCCATTTCGCCTCGCGAGGTCCATTTCGCCTCGCGAGGTCCAGTTCGTCTCGCGAGGTCCAGTTCGTCTCGCGAGGTCCAGTTCGTCTCGCGAGGTCCAGTTCGCCTCGCGAAGTGCAGTTCGCCTCGCGAAGTATAGTTGGCCTCGCGAAGTCCAGTTCGCCTCGCGAACTCTACTCACTAGCCCGCCTGACCGCTGGCGAACCATCACTAATTATTTTTGGGGATGTCCGATTAATTTAATTTAATTGATATCTGATCATCAATCGACACTTGATAATTGATTTCAATCGGGATTTAAGGTTTTGTTGTCGGCCGACCATTTCCACGTTGCCACGTGTTATTTCTGACGGCTTTTTAATTTTGTTGACTCACGAGCCACGTATTTGCTTGGATTATTCAACGACTATTATTATCGTTAAATTTTATATGTCTACACCCACAACTAAGAAAAGCTCAGTAAAGGTAACTTTAGCTTCTTGTTTTGGCCATGACGCAGAGCCTATAGAGCGAAGAAGAGGATGATGATGAAGAAGAAAACAACGTCGATGAAGAAGGCATCTTGCTGGTGATGGCTGGATCTAAGCTCGAAGGGGAAAAATATGTTTTATTTTCCCAGATTTTATTATTTAATTTTTAAGAGCGTTAACAGAGTTAATATGTTGTTAGACTGATGATTACGTGTCAAAGTTTCATTTGTGGCACAGGGTTGGCACTGGGCAAACGGGTACATGTGATTTGCTTCCAATGTGTATAGCAGCCGAACCCATGCACATAAAACCAGTGACCTAAAAGCGTGTGCGTTTAAAGCGTCAGGATCTGAAATGTGACGTGGCAGGGTGTGATTGGCTGTTATGTGGTTCTGTGCAGGTTGTTGAAATTTGAGGAGGTGAAAAGGATAGGCGCAGGAGGCCGTCGCAGCCCTTATATTTACACGGTACATTAATATTGGAAGAAAAAGAGAAAATTAGATAAAAACCCAAAATACTAGACCTCTTTTAAGATAAACCCATACATATTTTTCTTTCATTTTACACCCACTCCACATAAGCAAACTTACTATATAGAGCATATGTCTATAATTAATAGTTTTCTTCATTTTTTAGTTTCTCTGATTTGCCCTTCAGACTATATAAAGCAAAATTTGGTATCTTTCTCAATTTTAGCATCAATTTGAAACTCAAATACTGAGCTAAAATTTAGCTTGATTTAACTTTATCATAATCAATTACATTCTTTAATTTCTTACTTTGTTGTTACTAACTTGAGTTTATATATATATATATATATATATATATATATATATAGAAGTATGTCATTTGTAATGTCATTTGTAATAGAATGATTCTTTTCATTTTTAAGCTCACTATTTGTGTCTTTCTACATAGTCGAAAAATGTCTAATTGTAAGGTAGACGTTCTTGTTCTTTGATTAATTTTCTTCTTTTTAGGTATATTATTATATCATTTCTCATCCTGATCGAGAGAACATTTACATTTCTAATGTACCTATTAAGTAGGACATGATATGATAATATACCTACAAAGAAAAAACTCAAAATTGGGTTTAGGGTATAGGGTTTAGAGTTTAGGGCTTACGGTAACACTATAAAATTTCTTCCTTTTACTTTAATAATCAGATATCTTATTTATATTATATTTTACCTGATGTATAGATCATAGAATATATTTATTTCACCTAGATTTTTTGTTAATGTTAGAAGAAAAACTCATAATCATGGTATTTAAAACAACATCAATTAAGCTTATTTATTATGTTTATATGTTATAGTTGAATGGTGGCAATTGTGTAAAATTTAGAAAAAATAGGACATAATTTGTATCATAATTGATACATTTTAGATGTAATATTAGGTGGGTTTTGTTTAAAACCACTCTTCAAAATTGGATGTATATAAAAATCCCAAAAAAAAAAAAATAGCTAATGTATAATCTGATATAATTATCGAAGTATTCAAGGGTTTTTATTTTAAATTATCATGCAAGTAAATAAGTAATTGCCTGCTTGGTTTTCTATGCACTGATATAAATGCGTTCCTTTACATCATTTTGCAGATAGCTTAAGGCGGAGGTCATTCGTAGTTAGGCTAGGGTTTCAGCATCCGCCTCCCTTCATATCGAGTTGGGGAAGTTTCACTGTTCATGGATATATAGGCAAGACGGAGAATATATACATATATATATATATATACATATATATATATATATATATATATATCTACTATCTATATCTATATCTATACATCTAGCTATATAACACGCAGGTTATAAAGAACAAGAAAAGGAACAGTGTTATTCTTACTAGCTATATGTAGTTTCTGCAATATATATCTGGCCTAGAATATCCTTGTTATGCAAGAATGGATCATGCATACTACTGTAGATGTATTAATGTATTATCGCATGACTGGGTATGCTGACTGATATATCGTATATATGTTAAGCTATGCATGGAATGCGCGCGGTGAGACTACTGAGCTACACATCTTTCTTGTCAGTGCTTGCATATGCATATATATGCTTAGCTATCTATTCCTTGTTTTAGAGTTAATTACGTACTATTAACTTCGATAGATGCTTGGTGGCCGGCATGTTATGTTTGGTTCAAAAATCAGCCTGTCTTCAAATTTAAAGTCGTTCTTAATTAGCAAATTGCATGGATGCTGCTATTACCATGCATACTGAAGTAGTCCAAAGGTTCTCATATATAGGGGGCTCGTAATTCCAGCACCGAACATATATAGTTGCAAAGCTAGCTTGTAGCTAGAGTACGTACCCTGGGACGAGGGGATAGATGGTCATTGTAACTTTCGTCCTGCGTGCAGGTCGGAGTAGCAAACACCACAGTAGCCCTGCATGCATTCACCACACCAGAGCTGATATCATTCCTACCAGTAGCCCTGCATGCATTCACCACACTTGATCACGTAAAACTTAAAACGAAGAGACCTATCTAGAAATTCGAAGAAGATCGAGGACATATACGTAAATGGGTACGTACGTACCTCCTAGTGAAGTGCAAGGGAGAGAGAATTCCTGAGGTAACACTAGCAGCCCAGCCATAAGCATACACGTACTGTTGCAGTGTTGGAAAAATGTGGCTTTGATCAGAGCCATTTGAAATCTCACATTAAAAACGTGAAGAGTTATCCTTAGGTTATAAAGAATGTTACCACACACACTAATGCCGAGGCCTTTTGTATTAAAACCTCATTCCCGTTTCGCATCCATGTGGCTAAACTAGGGACAATATCGGCATTTATGGACCCGTGTGTGTGGGACCCTCGAGGCCGTCGGCCGCTTCCGCATAACAACTGGTATCTAGAGTTTTGGTTACGTCTGGGGTTATTTTCATATTCTGGATTCAATTATGAAGTCCACTAATTCTGCGATATATGAGATCGATAAATTTAACGGAATGAATGATTTCAACCTTTGGCGTTTGAAGATGCGAGCCCAATTAGTTCAGTAAGGGCTATTGAAGGCGCTAAAAGGTGCATGTGTTTTGCCAACTACTTTGTTAGATGAAGAAAAAGAAGACATGTTAGAACGAGCACATAGTGCAATTTTGTTATGTCTTTCTGATGAGGTTCTACATGAAGTTGCCGATGAGACGACTGCACCTGGTTTGTGGCTAAAGCTGGAGAAATTATATATGACCAAATCTCTCACCAGTTGATTATATTTGAAGCAGCGACTATACACTCTTCGGATGTACCTGAAGGTACACTTGTTCAAAACCATATTGATGAGTTTAATAGGCTTATATATCTGATTTGAGAAATATGGATGTGAAAATTGATGATGAAGATCAGGCTTTGATTTTGCTATGCTCTTTACCTCATTCTTTTGAAAATTTTGTCGTCACTATGCTGCATGTATGGAAGAGAGACTATCTCTTTAGAAGATGTCAAAGCAGCTTTGACTTCAAGAGAACTAAAAAAGAAGGTGTCAGACAATTTGAATGATAATTAAGAACATGGTTTGGTAGTTCGTGGTAGAGAGGAAAGCAGTAATAAAGGTAATTTGAAGTTTAAACCTCAGATTAGAAAAAGTAGATGCAACTATTGTCACAGAGAATGTTATTGGACCCTTGAATGCCCTAAACTCAAAAAAAAAAAAAAAGTAAGTCTTCTGAAAATTCTTCTGGTGATGATGCTAATTATGTGGATGAAAAGTCTACTTTTGATTTTGCCTTATTTGTTGGTGATTCTTTCAGTTGATGCTTGGTTGATTGATTCAGCATGCTCGCACCATATGTGCTTCAATCAAGATTGGTTTGATACTTATCAGTCTGTTGATAGAAATTTTGTCTTTATGATGGATGATTTTCCTAATAAAGTTATGGGGATTGGAACAGTTCGAATTAAGATGCATGATGAAATTATCAAGACTTTGGCAAACGTTATACGTGTCCCAGATACGAAGAATAATTTGATATCTTTGGGTACTCTTGACTCATAAGGCCATAAGTTTTCGTCTCAAGGTGGAGTTCTAAGAGTTAGTAAGGGTGCTCTTGTAGTGATTCAGGGAAAGTTGATTTGCCATAATCTCTACACACTTCAAAATAACACAGTTGTTGGTGCTCCATCAGTTGCCTCTTCATCGAGTCCATATTTAGATATTGTTACAAGTGTATTTGTTGAGGGCCAGTTTGATCAGTTCTATGAAGATTGGATAGTGAGACACCGCACTATTTTGAAGACACCACGTATAAAAATTACATAACATATTTGTGGATCCCTCTTAGAGAAAGTATTTTGCATGCTTTCTAATTTGGATATGTCTAAGAACTTTGGTGTTGAATCTGTTAATTCCTGCTACTTGGTTAATTGGTCTCCATCGTCTGCATTTTATTTCAAAACTCCAATTAATGTATGGTTTGGTACTCATGCTGATTATTCTAATATTAGTTGTCCGTTTGGTGCTCATGTGAGTGATGATAAACTTGAGAGGAGGACAAAATTTGTATTCCATGGATTTACATATGGGGTGAATATTTATGACTTGTGGTGTGTCCGGTCTAAGTCATCCAAATTTGTAATCGGCCAAGTTATGAACTTTGAAGAGTATGCTATGTTATTTGAAGGAGAGTCTATTAATGTAGTTTCGGGCCACGGTGTTAGTGAGCAGGTGGAGCTTGTTCAAGCTTTAAGGAAAGTGTCAGTGTGTGCTTTCATTCGGCCTAGTCAAGAGGTGCTTGTTTTTGTTGGTGATATTGAAGAGAAGCAACTTTGGTTCTACAACGTTGCTTTGCATGAAGAAATTCAATCTCTTCGTCAAAGTCATCTACTTTTGATCAAGACAGATCTTGTTTGTAAGTTCAAAGCTTGGCTTAGGCTTGATTGCTATTTGCAATTAGTACCCTTTGGGGTTTGATGGAGGAGACCTTAGGAGAAGATTCTACTTTGGAAATTTTGATTAATTTAAGCCAAGGTGGAGATTGTTGGTTTGTGGCTTAAATTAATATAAGCCCATCAATTATCTTTTAGTAAGCCCATATAATCAACCTAGTCCTATTAGGTTAGGGTTTTATCTATGCACTATAAATATATGCTTTATGTCACCGATTAAGGAGGGAGAGACAAAAGAGCCGCAACTTTGGGTTATTGAGAAGTAGCCGCAGTTTAGGGTTCTATAGAAGTTGTTCTTCTATTTGATGTTTCTCTTTTGTGAGTGTATTTTGGGTGTGATAGGGAATTTTTGGGTTTGAGTGTTAAACACCTTGTAATCTCATTTTGATATTAGTGGAATATCCTCATCATTTCTGCCCGTGGACGTAGCCCTTTGTTCTGGGGTGAACCACGTAAATCTTTAGTCTCCTTAGATTTTCTGTCTATTAATCTTTTCTCATATTTCGGTACTTCATGTTTGTTTGACGCTTCCGCATAACAAGTGGTATCAGAGCCCAGGTGACGCTAATTGGGACTTGGTGTCTCATACGATCGAATTTCAATTTGGTGGAGCTCCCGTTTGGATCGGGATCACAGGATTTGAAATTTGATGCTTGTGATCACGGTTGAACTATTGGGATTTGGATCGTGAGATTTGGAGATAACTCAAATCACGCCAGGTGGAGATTGTTGGAAAAGTGTGGCTTTGATTAGAGCCATTTGGAATCTGACATCATAAACGTGAAGAGTTATCCTTGAGTTATAAGAAATGGTAACTAACACACTAATGCCGAGGCCTTTTGTATTAAAACCTCATACCCGTTTCACATCCGGGTGGCTAAATTGGGGACAATATCGGCATTTATGATGTCACGTCCCCAAACCGAGACCAATATTATAAGGAAATATGGTGCCTGAATTTGCGGCGTGAGTTCAAACAAGTAAAATTTTCTCGAATAATTTATTAGAAGAAGAAATATATATGTCTGAATAATACTTTTATTAGAAAGCGAAAGCATTAATATTTTACAATACTACATATTTTACAATACGAGAGTTTTAGCAAAAGTATGTAAGACATTACATTTATTCTCAAAATAGCAATAGAAAACATTCTTTTATTTAGTAGGTTCATCCCATTCCCCAAGCATCTATTCGTTACCTGAAAACAAGAATGTGTAGCATCATGAGTAACACAGACCCAGTAAGTACAGCTTATATTCTTATAATAATGTGTCTTATAAGAAACCAGATCTAAACATAACTAAGTAAAAATGTACCAAGAATCATTTTTATTTGTTCATACTGATTCTTATTTATGCGCATATATATAGACACACACATATACAAGCGTGAACAAATTCATCCATGTGAATATTTAAGAAACTGGTAATAAATCAAAAAGATCACGTGCTAGGTTCACTATACGAAAGCACAAATAAGCCGCAGCATACTAAGGACAATACCAGAGTATGTATACTCAAGGTCGACACTTTCTTCCTATGAGTATAATAGTGCATTATCTGTAGGGACTAGGGCCCAGACTAACTCCACAAATCAAAAAACACTTTTACCAGTAATTCACTTAAGCACGGGGTAGTACTAATCACCTGGCTTCACAACTCCAAATATAATTACGTTAATAAAATATAGCAAATTTTAGTAAGTAAGACAATTACTTCAAGACCAACAAAGTATATAAGCGTACATCAATATACTTTAAAAATTGTCAATAACTTAAAGGTATGCACAAGTTAAGCAATTTAATAAACCTGAAAGTAAATGTACAATAAAGTAAATGTACTTTAAATTAAATAAACAGAAAATATTAGTTAGTAGTCAAAGAATTAGTAGTTATATTTCTCATAGTGAGGGAAATCCTTGTCTAAAAAACCGTCAACTTATCATTTTCATATCTCCTTCAATTTATATCCAAATTAGGCAAGTGAGGAGTCCATGTCAAAGGATTTTTCGTAAGGAATCTAATGGGATAAGTCATATAATCCAGTTCGAAGTCATAGAGTCCAGAAATGGTGAAAAATAGTAGCAGTGCAGAAAGCTGATATCCTTTATATTACCTTTGATGTCTAAGTCTTTATGTGCTTTATATTTTACCATTGCTTCTGAAACTTTCCAGATTTAAAATAGAGGTCCTAAGCTTCAATTTGATATAAATTTTGTAGAAAAAAGTTAAGAAATGAGCGAGATATGAATTTTTGAAGTTGTGGTAGTTGTAAAGGATTTTCAACGAGTTTATTAGTTTGGAAATTTGATTAGCCATAACTTGTTCATTTCCAAACCTTTTTAAGTGATTCAAAAGCCTAAACTGAAGCATTTTTCATGAAGAATCTAATATTGTGATCAAATTGATAAAGTGATATTTAATTATATATGAAAATATAAGTTTCTAGAATACATACTATTTTCCATTTTATCCTTAGTTATGCATTTTGATAATCTTAAAGACAAAAGAGAATAGGAATGTAACCATATACTTACTCTTGAATTTTCAGAAGTGAAGTGAAGGTTTTGGTATTGACTCAAAGTTGGACTTCTTTGACAAAGAGAGAACTTTTCAAGAGAAAAAAAGTGAAGGATAAGATTTTGGTTTGAGAGCTTTTCTATTCAACTAAGGAAGTTTGTGATCATCTTTACGTTTGATCTTGGAGTGTGAAGAAAAGATGTTGCAGCTCCCAAGTATAAATAGGCCATGAAGCATGCATTGTAAATTATTTTTCACCAATTTTATTTGACTTAAAAGACCAAACATTAAATTTGAGTGATAGTCTAGCTAGTAGGGTGATTGTTCACAAAGAAAACCAAATAGTAAGAGGGGTAAAAGAAAAATCAGCTAGTACATGAATCTATATATGAGGTATACCTTATATATGTATTGACATGAATCTATAGATACACAAATATTTATATATGTATATATAGATATATATCTACTCAAGCTGAAAGGTAAAGGAATATGATGTTTCCCTTTCTTAAGATCTTGTAAATGTGTTAGTAATATTTAATATTAGAATAGTATGCATGATAAAAGCAATACTAACTCGAGTCTTAAATTCGATCACGAGTATTGATTATATGTAAGAAATACGGGTTAAGGTATTTAAGTAGTTTACTCAAATTCTAATACTTAAATAAAAATACCTATCTTGTAAGTATGATACTTGGAGTCATTGGCTTCTAAAAGGAATACTTTAGAAGATATTTGGATTACTATCTAAGGTTAAGGAGCCTTAGTGTGCTATATAATTAGTACTAAGTTTCGGGGTACTACATATGAACCCGTGTGTGTGGGACCCTCGGGGCCCATCGGCCTCTTCCGCATAACATGCAGTACTTCCGAAAGTTGATATAATTACTTCAGACATGTTCTGTATAAATGTATATTATCATATACTGTATCTAGAAAATCTGTTTGTACGTACGTACGTACAAAACGATGAAATATATTGGTACGAATCAAGTATATAGTATATATACGTACTAACCATATATAAGATTTTCTATGAAATTTCATCACCTTCTTTAATAGTCCATCCCACTCATTTTCTTAGGGATTAATTTAACAAATTAGTTCTTAGGTGTTTGGTGTGAATGTGTTTAACCTAATTTGATGTATACATGTCATTAATCATGGTTTGTGAATGGCCGGCCCCCAATTCCGGTTTGAAATTGTTTTGGCCACGATTCTCAGCAGGGGTAGAGAGGTAACTTAGCAGGTCCAAATGTAAAAAGAAAGAGTGCGAGGCATGCCATCGCGCGAACGCGGAATGTAAAGTGCGCTGGTACTTGACTTCTAATCAAACGATAAGGGCTCCCGGTGCCACGTTGCAGACGAGGGATTACGAGCGTTCCTCTTATTAGTTTGCAATCGATACTCGGCTGGCGAGCAAAGTAACAATTGGGAAGTAAACAAGGCAAGACCAAACGGGCTCTGTAAAGCTAAGGCGAGGTGCGCTTTTACGTCTAGGTATCGAGTAAATCGAAGGTTTGTAGTTTGTTGTATGAGATGATTGTGTGTTGGACTGATCCTCGAACCCTCCTTATATAGTGGTTCGTAATTAACTGATAAGGATGCAATCCCACAACCTAAGTAGGTTTCTGCTACCCAAGTTATACAAGGATTCGTTTTGCTTGCAAACTAAGTAACTGGGTGACGCGTGTCCAATTATCTTATCGAAAACTTCTCAGTCTCCGACGTAAACTCAAACACTGAAGACTTCCTTACCCCGCGTGGTGTCACAGTCCGTATAGGAACCCATCTCGCGTGTCTCCAGAGTTCACGCCCTAACGGGATTTGTCATGCCCCGGTTCTTAAGTTATTTTACGGTTATTTACTTTGGTATTATTTTGGTCTTTTACCGTTTTAAGTAACTGTTTACTATTTAAGACTCCAAAAGTTGACTTTTGCTTCACTTTGGAATTTGGGAAAACTTTCTTTATGAAAGTCGTAGAGGATGTTATTACGAGTTCGTAGACATGTTATGCGTTAAAAT
The DNA here is from genome assembly GCA_009720345.1 of Fragaria iinumae. Classification (NCBI taxonomy): domain Eukaryota; kingdom Viridiplantae; phylum Streptophyta; class Magnoliopsida; order Rosales; family Rosaceae; genus Fragaria; species Fragaria iinumae. The sequence continues at coordinate 24,242,545 of CM019122.1, read as the reverse complement.
CGGAGTTAGCATGTCATTTCTCTCTCTCTCTCTCTCTCTCTCTCTCTGAGTCAAAAGTCAGGTGCTCCCTCTCCCTCCCCCATTCCTCCCGGGCGGGATGGATGGATGCTCTTGTAACACCAAAGGCCTATTGGCCATGATAGTGGAATCTTAAGTGGACGTAGCCATGCCCTCCGATGGCATGGTGAACCACTATAAATATTGTGTCTTTGTGCGTATGATTATGTTCTACTGTGGTTCCGCATAGCCTACGGGTTCTTACAGAAATAGTGGGGTTCTTGGGTCATGTAGTTTCGGCTGAAGGTGTTAGTGTGGATCCCCAAAAGGTGGAAGCAGTGTCAAATTGGAGAAGACCCACCACTATGACGGAGATTCACAGTTTCTTAGGATTAGCAGGCTATTATCGACGCTTTGTACAAGACTTTTCAAAGATTGCTGCTCCACTTACAAGATTGACCAAGAAGAGAGTTAAATTCGAATGGTCAGATCAGTGTGAGCAAAGTTGTCAAGAACTAAAGAATCGTCTGACTAGTGCTCTTGTTTTAGCACTTCCGGATGATAGTGGGGAGTATGTGGTTTATTGTGATGCTTCTAAACGAGGTTTAGGCGGGTTATTGATGCAGCATGATCGAGTTATTTCCTACGCTTCTAGGCAATTGAAGCCGCATGAGGTGAATTATCCCACTCATGATTTAGAGCTTGCAGCAGTAGTTTTTACTCTCAAGTTGTGGAGACACTATCTTTATGGAGCCAAGTGTCAGATTTTTACCGATCACAAGAGTCTTCGGTATGTATTCACTCAAAGAGAGTTAAATATGAGGCAAAGAAGGTGGATGAAATTAATCAATGATTATGATTGCACTATTGAGTATCATCCTGGAAAAGCTAATGTGGTAGCTGACGCTCTTAGTCGAAATCCCACCATATCTTTGTCTCACCTGAGGATGGTTAGAGTTCCACTTCTTTTTGAGTTGCAAGCTACATGGGTGGATTTAGCGGTGGATGAAGTGGGTGCCTTGGTAGCAAGTTTCCATGTGATGCCAGTTTTGGTTGATAAAGTGCGGGAGGCGCAGTATCATGATCCTTCCATTGTTCGGTTAATTGAAAGAGCAACGAATGGAGCCGCCATGGATTTTTCGGTAAGAAGAGATGGAACTTTATTGTTCAAAAATAGGCTTTGTGTTCCAAAGAGAAATGAAGAGTTAAAGATAGAGATAATGGAGGAAGCTCATAGTTCTGCATATGCTGTTCATCCGGGTAATACAAAAATGTATCGAACTTTGAAGGATTATTATTGGTGGCCAAACATGAAGAGGGAAATGGTAGCTTTTGTAAGTAGATGTTTAATCTGTCAGCAAGTGAAAGCTGAAAGGCAAAAACCTTCAGGATTGCTTGAGCCGTTGCCTATTCCAGTGTGGAAGTGGGACTACATCACCATGGATTTTGTTTTCAGTTTACCTCGTACCCATGAGGGGCATGACGGTATTTGGGTGATTGTGGATAGACTTACCAAATATGCGCATCTCTTGCTGGTGGGAAAGAAGTATACACTGGATAAATTGGCGGAGCTTTATGTGAATGAGATCGTGAGACTTCATGGTGTACCTGAATCAATAGTGTCGGATCGGGATCCTAGATTTGCTTCTAAATTCTGGGGAGCTCTTCAGGCAGCTTTAGGTACCCGACTACACTTCAGCACTGTTTTTCATCCTCAGACTGATGGGCAATCAGAGAGGACTATTCAGACTTTGGAGGATATGTTGAGATCTTGTGCCTTGCAGTTCAGGGGGAGTTGAGATAAGAACCTATCTTTGATGGAGTTTGCTTACAACAACAGCTACCATTCTAGTATTGGTATGGCTCCCTTTGAGGCACTTTATAGGAAACAGTGTCGTACACGTTTATGTTGGAATGAAGTAGGAGAAAAAGAACTTTGTGATCCTGAGTTAATCCATGATACTAATGAGAAGATTAAAGTGGTCAGAGATAGACTCAAGGCCGCTCAAAGTAGGCAGAAGAGTTATGCAGATGTCCGCAGGAAAGACCTTGAGTTTCAAGTGGGTGATTGGGTGTTCTTGAAACTTTCTCCTTAGAAAAGGATAGTATGTTTTGGTAAGCGTGTGAAGCTTAGTCCGAGGAATATTGGGTCTGATGAGATAATAGAACGAGTTGGCTCACTTGCTTATCGGTTACTTTTGCCTACAGAATTGTCCAGGATACATAATGTGTTTCATGTATCCATGCTTCGCAAGTATATTGCCGATCCCTCTCATGTGTTGCAAGAGCAGCCAATTAGTTTGACTAGAGATTTGACCTATAAAGAGGAACCGGTACAGATTCTTGACCGAAAGGAGCAACTACTGAGGAACAAGACAATTCCACTTGTCAAGGTGCTTTGGAGGAGTCATCAAGTAGAGGAAGCTACTTGGGAAGCAGATGAACAAATGAGGCAACAGTATCCCTACCTTTTTGTTTGACAATTATGTTAATTTCGAGGACAAAATTTTTATAAGGAGGGGAGAATTGTCACGCTCCGGTTCTTAAGTTATTTTATGGTTATTTACTTTGATATTATTTTGGTCTTTTACCGTTTTAAGTAACCGTTTACTATTTAAGACTCCAAAAGTTGACTTTTGCTTCTGTTTGGAATTTGGGAAAACTTTCTTCATGAAAGTCGTAGAGTATGTTATTACGAGTTCGTAGACATGCTATGCGTTAAAATCGGAGTTAGCATGAAAAAGTTATCAATTAAAAAGGTAAGTTTTATTGGGGTATTATTTTGGGGTGTTAAATTTTGGAGTTGAGTTATGTTTAAGTTGGATCGGGCTCTTGTTGTTGGTCAAAGCCCAAAATCATCTCTCTCTCTCTCTCTCTCTCTCTCTCTCTCTCCCGCGGAATTTCTTTCCGTTCGCCCGCCGTCGTCCGGCCACCGTTCGCCACCGCACCGGTCCCAAACGGTCGGCCTCGGACCCAGCTCCCATCCTAGACCGGTGGCAGCCTCCCTAGCGCCGCCGTGAATGAGAAATCAACCCCGGAAGGTCCGACTGCCGTGGTGGTTTTCTCGCCGGAACTTCCTCCTCCGGCCACCATAGCCGGAGCCACTTGGCTCGTTGGAAAGCCCTCCTCCCGTGCAGCAACCCCTCTAAAGGACTCCCTCCCTCTTGAGCTAGGTAAGGAGAAATATGTAGATGAAATTCTAGGGCTTATTAGATGTTTTCGTTCGATTGGCATAGTTAGGCTTGGAATTTGTGTTTGTGCTAGTTAAGAAAGTTGTAGAGGAGATTGAGAGGAAGATGCTGTTAAAATTTGGTAGCTATTGGAGGTCGCCGGAGTCGGCCGCCGCTGTTTGGGGAAATTTTATGATTTTAGATGTGGAATATTAAGGGGAGGTTAATGATGTGAATTTAGGAATTTTTGTAGGAATTTTGGATAGGTTTGGGATTTTTCGAAGTTTGGTATTTTGACCGTTAATTGGGATAGAATCCGGCCGTTAGATTATTGTTGTTTTGGCCATAGAAGGTGGATTTAAGGCCGCCGGTATTTGTGGTGAAGTTTGGACGGTATCAATTTTAAGATTTGCAAAGTTGGGCAAGAATGAAAGTTGATAAGGCCACATTTAATTTTGCCTTTTTTTTTTATAAGCGTTGGTATATAGTTAAGGATTTAATTATGTTCTTGGATCAGGGCGTGAGGAAGCTCGAGCAGAAGAGGCTTCAGACCTACTTCAGGCTTAGGCCTAATTTGTGAGTGGACTCTTGGTTTAAATAATGTGCATGAAATTGTTTATTTGGTTGGAGCATTGGTCGTCATTTTTATTTGACGATTTTACTCATTGTGGTGAGTTACCGAAAATGGGATTTTCGGTAAATTATAATATATTTTTAAGGAGAGTATGTATATAAATGCTAGCTAGCAATATGTGTCTGTCCACCTTAATGACATAGTTGCATTATGGTGTGACGTGAGCGTTGGACGCAAACGTAATAGCCTTATATGAGTGTTTAATTCATATACGAGGTATGGACACATATTTATACACCCGTCTGTCCACTTTAATGGCGTAGTGTATCACCGCATTAAGGCGTGATGTGAGCGTTGGACACGAGCGTAGTAGCTCTATATAGATTATTATTAATTTATATAGGGAGTATGGGCGAGTGTAAATACATACATATTTTGATATATAGTTTTGAGCTGTAGAGGCTCGATATTTATGAGATAAGAGAATTATCGTTTGAGACATGTATTCGTTTTCTTTGAATTAAAAATTGGGAAAGCATAAATGTTGAAAAATATTTTCTTTATTTATTTTTGTCCACTCACTCTAATTTTTGCGAATGTTTTTCCCCTGAGCTCTTTGTTTTAAAAATGCCCAGTATGCAGAGTTCGGGTTAATACGAGTAGGAGACGACGAGGCATAGTTACCCATTTCTCAGCCACATTTCACCAGTAGGTTACCTGTTTAACCTAATAGGTTATTTTCCGGCTCCTCTAGTATTTAGTAGCTCTGAATACTCTTTGGGGTTCATCGTATAATTTTTCTGGTGGTGTGCTGAGACTTATGTTTTATTTTAGAATATACGAAGTTTGTAATTGTTATATTCTCATTTTCGTATAATTGTGGGTTGATTTGGAGGATGCTCAATAATATTTAGGAAAGTAACATTTTAGTTTTATAGGTTAGGGTTGTCCATTTTCAAGGGAGGTTTACCTAGCTTATCGGTAAATTTTCCTTGCAGGTGGTCCCCGCAAGACTTACTTCGGGTTTTAGGGTGAAATTCGGGGTGGGTCTTGACAGGCTTTATTTTTAAGACCACATGTATTGGCCCAAATGCTATCTGATACTGTATTATATTAGTCTTGGACCAAAATATCAACTTGGTTCAAACATAAATTTTGGCTAACTAAATTATCTAAGGAACTAATTAATGAAAAACCTTGGACTTTTATCTTTAATTAACTATAGCTTCAAAGTAATTGATGATGTTGGTTTTATTGAACTAGCATTTTTATTGCCTTGTAATTTATTTTAACGGAACCGAAAGTTATTATGAATATTTGTTTTGATGAAAAAGTTAAGTTATTATGAATAGGGTACGTCTATTGCCACCCCACAAATCATTTGTTCACCTCACATTCTCTTCACACCCCACTTATATATTTTTAATTGTAAGTCTAGTTTGTTCACCCTTTTACAATACCTAAAATACCTTTTTTCTCATTTTTGTTTTGTTCAAACTAAATTCTTTTTTGACCCTACATATATTTTTTTCAATTTCATATTTTCTTTGTTCACCCTACATTTGATCTCTTCTCACCCCCGCCTATATATTTTTTAATTTTAAATTTACTTTATTCACCAATTTGTAACACACACAATATCAACCTCTTCCAATAGCCATTGAACTCCAAAAATAAAATGAAATTGAACAAAACCATAAGATTAATATCATTTGGGTAAGTGGAATCACAAACTGAATAATAAAAATCACACTAAAGTATAAATCTCAATTAAAGAACAAGAAAAAACTCTTAAATTTAAGAACTCATTGGTATCCGTTGATATCAAGATGCACAATATCTGTAAACTCTACTCAGAAAAAGCTCTGAAGCCAATGAAAAAAAAAAACAAATCGAATATATATATAAGTGCGTGACTATATAAGAAAATTTACATACAAAATCGATATGAGAAATAATTAATTATTAAAGAGATAGATGAAGCATCAACAAAGAAAAAAAATATATATATATATAAACAGTTCACCTCAGTTGAATGCTAGTGTCTTCTTCATACTTTATAGAAAGATCGAATATGATAAATTATGGGTTAAGGTTTATGATGTACATGTTTATCTATAAAAAAAAATTGTAATTTGTAACAACTTATTGTCTCTTGCTGTAATTTTACATTAGAGTATATTAGTCATTTAATAAATCAATAACATGTGGGATGAGTAAAATGGTTTGTGGGGTGACAATAGACGCACTCTTATGAATATTATGTTTTCCTGTATGCAGTGCCGCCCGCTATGAGCATCTGAGTTGGTCAGTTATGCATGTTCATGGGGACATTACTCGATCTCCTTCCTTACTCACGTTGGTGATCCAAAATGTGATCACATTATGACTTGCAGGATCGGAGTTGAATCATTTGGTTTTCTTACTCGGTGGTTATGGCGCACACAACCGTATTCCTAAATTTGAGATCAACAAATATTCAACAATCAAATTACTGCTCGACCTCCTTTGAAAAATCCCAAATTTAAGAAGTGGCATGGCAAGCTCCAAGCAGTAGTAGTACTGCACTTTCTTATGAAAATATTTGATGGGGGGTGTGAATCAAGTGGCACCCAGGCTAGCAAACGATTGCTAGTTAGCTTCTTTCTAATCCATGAAGTGTTTAGCAAATGCAACTCCGAACCTTTGTTGCAGCAGTAGGCCTACTCATTTTGCAACGCTAGGCTAGTAAGTTTGATCTCCCCTGCTGAATCCCAATCCCAACCATTGTAATTATATTGAAGCAGTTGTTTATATTTCTTTTAATCATTTCGTACCATCAATAATACAACTTTTATGTTTATAACTAAATTTTAAGGTTTTTATTCAAAATAATAATAACAATTAATTAAGGTACTATGGTGTTTTGTGGTTCTTGGTGATCAAATGTTGTTTTTCCCAGGATGTGATTCTTGCACGTTCATAAGTTCGTAGAAAAACACATGTTTAACTGATCAAGAAAGAATTGAATACTAAAGAATCATGAAATTCAACATAAAGAAGATCAATCTGATCATTACAATGAATCATAAATACAAAATTTCAAGAAACAAAGATATGCATGGCTAGGTAGCCATGCAAAGCTTGATACATCAGATAATTAAAGATTTTGATCATATATGTCCATACATGTAGTAGCAAGGAATAAACAGATACAGATCAAGGAAAGAAAGTAGGCAAACTAGCTGGTCTTTCGATCTGTTCCTCGCGCTTAATCCCAGTCATCATCTTCAGTGATCGCTATCTCTTTGCCACTTTCTCTTTCAAAGTAGAGCTTGAAAGCGGGTTTCAGATCATCATACTTGATATAGAACTCATTCACTTTGTTGCAGATGTTTCTGTGTGGAGGTGAGCACTTTTTTGGGGCTTCCGAGAACGCGGAGGTCTGATCTTCTCCGTCGACTTCGCTTTCTTTACCAGAACTGGGTCTGGTCTTTAACGGGGTTGATACTGAGAGCTCTGCCATCTTCTTGATGCCTTCGGATTCAAGGCCTCCGTCTAGTTGTGATTTCTTTGAAATAACTATGATCGATGTTGATAAAAGCGAGAGAGGCTAGGAGAGCTAGAACAAACCGAGGTCAAAGAATTGAAGGGCTTTGGGGGAGTGTTGATGATCTAGGGCTTAGGGCTGTATATATAGGTTATTCTATGTCGGCAGGTTAATTTCCTTTTCACAAAACTCCTTACAGAAGTGGGAGAGCGGGTTCCATTTGCCAAACTGATCAAATCAGGGAATTTGAGGCGGTGGATTGCATTCCAAGTAATTCTGTTCTTATCGCCAAGCAAAAACCTAGATAGCCAACTATATATACACACGCACACTGCACACATATAATTACTGTATATGCACACAATTAAGCAACTTTATAACGATCCACTAGTGTCTTCATTCCCATCATCAAGTTTGCTTTAAGTTAACTACTACTACTACTAGAGCCACATAAATTGGGTGAATGTAAACTTTAGTAGCACATGACTAAATTTCAATATAAAAAAAAAAAACTAACTTTTGATATTTTCTAAACAAATTAGGACAACAGCCCAAGGCCCAACACTAATAATAACAGGTCAGCTGAACCCAATTTTGACTCTAAAAAAACCAAAATATCAAGTTTCACAATAGAATAACAAATATGCCACCAATCTCTCTATTGTATCTCTCTCTCTCTCTCTCTCTCTCTCTCTCTCTCTCTCTCTCTCTCTCTCTCTCTCTCTCTCTCTCTCTCTCAGAATCACGAAGCACAAAGACGCCGCCTTTGAAGCCTCGACGTCGAAGCCTTGAAGATGACGACGCTACCTCGATGAAGATGTCGAAGCCTCGACAACGACGATCACACCTCGTCGACGTCTTGAAGACAACGACTCCGAAGCTTGGATGACGTCGCCGACACCAACCATCCCGAGCTTCATTTTGATGTGAAAGACCGTAAATCGGCTTCTATAGAGGAAGTTTCCAACAACAAAGCGCCTTCGATGGTAAGTAATGAGAATTTGTTTCAATTTTTGCTGCGAAATCTTACCAAACTAGGGAGATTGGATCAAATCTATTGGATTGGAGAGCGATTGAGCAATTGGTAGATCATCTCTACAAAATTTTAGCCAAATTGATAATCATTAAGGTATTCAAAATTGTGAATTACACAAACGGTTCTTGTTGAACAGATTTGGTTCGTTTATTGTAATTATATAGTTTCGATACCTTAACGATTATCAATTTGGCTGAAAATATATAAAGATGATCTACTCATATATACCTACAATGTGAATGGTTAAGATGAGAAAATATGATCTAAAAGTTGGTCAATTAAGAAAATCCGTACCTTTTGAATAAATACGGATATTTGGACCTGATAATATCTCTATATACACACACGTCTATACTACTATAAGTTGTCTGAAAACAATATTAATTACGATGTCTTTAAATTTTAAGAGGATGAGATTTATGCTGTACGTATATTACTTTGGCATGGCTTAAACACATATTACATTCACGTATATACTTTATGTGGCTCTATAGTAGTTGACATAAAACAAAATTGATGATGGGATCGGAAGACATTAGTATATGTTGTGTGCAGTGTGCGTGTGTATATATAGTACTTGGCTATCTAGGTTTTTGCTTGGCGATAACAACATACAGAATTACTTGGCATGCAATCCACCCGCCTCAATTCCCTGATTTGATCAGTTTGGCAAATGGAACCCGCTCTCCCACTTCCGTAAGGAGTTCTGTGAACTTGCCGACATAGAACCTATATATACAGCCCTAGCCTAAGCCCTTGATAACCTATTCGATCTCAACAAATCCTCCCCAAAAGCCCTTCAATTCTTTGACCTCGATCGCGATCGGTTTGTTAATCTAGCTCTCCCTCTCCTGCTTTTATCAACATCGATCGATCATGGTTCTTTCAAAGAAATCACAACTAGATGGAGGCCTTGAATCCGTAGGCATCAAGAAGATGGCAGAGCTCTCAGTATCAACCCCGTTAAAGACGAGACGTCCCAGAGATAAAGAAAGCGAAGTCGACAGAGAAGATCAGGCCTCCGCGTTCCCGGAAGCCCCAAGAAAGTGCTCACCTCCACCAAGAAGCATCTGCAACAAAGTGAATGAGTTCTACATCAAGTATGATGATCTGAAACCCGCTTTCAAGCTCTACTTCGAAAGAGAAAGTGGCAAAGAGATAGAAGATGAAGAAGATGATGATTGGGACTAAGCGTGAGGATCACCGATGCTGGCTAGTTTTGCATATTTCTTTACTTGATCTGTATTTCTTTGTTCCTTGCTACATGTTTATCGATTTTTTTAATTATCTGATGTATCAAGCTTTGGATCGCTAGCCATCTTTTGTTTCTTGAAATTTTGTATTTTTATTCATTGGAATGACCAGATCGATCTTCTTTATGTTGAGTTTCGTGATTCTTTAGTATTCAATTCTTTCTTGATCAGTCTTAAGTCTTAACTTAAGCATGTATCTTTCCACTATCAATGAAACGTGCAAGAATCACTTCCTGGGAAAAACAACATTTGATCACCAAGAACCACAAAGCTCCAGCGCCATAAAAGTTGTCTTATTGATGGTACTAATTAATTAAAAGAACTAAACAACTGCTTCAATGTAAATGCAATGGATTAGGGTTTTAACGGCCTCCAAACAGTCTTAATTTCCATGATTGGGATTGAGTACGGGAGAGCAAACTTACTAGCCTAGCCTTGCAACTGATAACGTAGCACATACCCGGCCTACTGCTGCAACCAAGGAGTTGCAATTGCTCTGCAGGCCATGGATATATTAGAAAGAAGCTAATAACTAGCTAACTAGCTAGCCTCCAATCCTTTGCTAGCTAGTTAGCCTGTACGCCAACTACAAGTCTGGATCTGAGAATGCAAGATCTTCGATTCACTTGATCATCATCAATTACAAGTTTACAACACTAATGCCATCTTCATGAAAGCGTAAGACATCGATCGATCACCGACTAATACATGCAATACTATATAAGCAAAGCCATTATATATACATTTCGAAGCTGACCCCATGATGGAGACCGATCGAGCTTAAGCTTCCGCTGAATGAGGTAGAAGAATACCTGAATGGGTACTGCATAACTGATCGACTCGATAAGTGCAAGCAGTGAATGCTTATGGCTGGCATGGGCTGCTAGAGATTGCTCAGGAATTCTCTCTGCCTTCCACTTCACCAGGAGGTATCTTCTTCAAATTGCTAAGTAAGTCTCTTCGATTATCGCGTGGTTGTTTCACTTGTTTGGTTTTCAGTTTTACGAGCGTGATGAATTATGCGCATGCAGGGCTAGCTACTGCCTACCGGTTGGAATTATATCAGCATGCATGCATGAAGATACTCATCTACTGTTGTACTTGCCACTCAGACCTGCACTTTGCTAGTTAAGGACGAAGTTGCAATGACCATCTATCACTATCCCCTCGTCTAGCTTTGCACCCAAGCTCTGTGCTGGCATTACCATCGATGTACGCACTTGCAGCCCTATGAGAAACTTTGGACTACTTCAGTATGGTAATAGCAGCATCCATCCATATGCATGCATATTAATTGCACTGATAATCTTTGTACCAAACACAACATTCCACCAGCAAAGAAAAACTCCATGGAAGCTAATAGTACGTAATTAACTCTTAAACAATACATAGCTGGATATAGATATAGCTAAGCATGCATGCATGCTCTATGACAAGAAAGATGCGCAGATCAGTCTCACCGCATTCCATGCATAGCTTAACATACGATTAGTCATCAGCATACCCAGTCATGCGATATTACATCTACAGACTACAGTAATATGCATGATCCATTCTCGCATAACAAGGATATTCTAGGCCAGATATATATTGCATAAACTACCTATATATAGCTAGTATGAATAACAGTTCTTTTTCTTGTTCTTATATAACCTGCGTATTACATAGATATATAGCCCTAGCTACGAATGACCTCCTCCTGGACCTTAAGCTATCTGCAAAATGATGTAAACCAAGCAGGCAATTAGTTACATGATTTAAAACAAAAACCCTTAAATAGTTCGATAATTATATCAAATTATACATTAGCTTTTTTTTTTTTTTTTTCCCAATATTAATGTACCGTGTAAATAAAAGGGCTACGACGGCCTCCTGCGCCTGTCCTTTTCACCTCCTCAAATTTTAACAACCTGCATAAAACCACATAACAGCCAATCACTGGCTTTAAACGCACACGCTTTTAGGTCACTGGCTTCACGTGCATATCAAAAAGCAACGAAAAAGCCGCACGCCGAATGACACTTGTCGAACAGAGAGAGAAAGAAAAAGGGGGAGAGAATTAATTACAGTCTGAGAGCTTTGCTGGTGTCCGGACTGTCACCGAGAGTCTGACGGATCTTGACTTCGGAGAGGTAGCCTTGAGAGAGCAGCTTCAGGATGGCGTCAGCTTTGCGTTGGATATTAGCGGACCCCACCTTCTTCGTTTTCTTCTTCTGCTTCTTGATCTTCCTGGTGTGCTCACCAATGCTCGCGAGCCAACTCCAGCTTCCCGCTAGCTTCGGCTCGTAGGAGTGAAGGCTTCGCGCGCTAGAGTAAGCCGCGCTGGAACTGGTGGACAGGCACGAGGACTCCGACGAAGTGGAGGCAAACGACGTCGTCATGGCCACCTTCACGCCGGAGCGAGTTCTCCAGGAGTTGAATGTCACGCCGGTTTGGATCTTGGAGCGGTTTTTCTGCACGGCCTGAGATTCAGGGGAATTTTAGTTATTACGATTTCAAATAGAGCGCAAAATCTCATAGATTTGAACTTGAAGATTTAAGATCGGACAAAATCTAGAACCAAGCTTTCCGATTACTCACTTTTTCTGGAATCGGATTCAAAATTTTAATTATTGTAAAACAGTTTAATCAAGCAGCGAAGACGAACTGGAATTTAAAACTTGAAAATCAAAACTGGAATTGGGGAAAACAAAGCAAATTGATTTCGTAGAGGCAAAAGTGAGAATCGGATTCAAGAGATTATTTAACGAACAGATTATACACAAAAATAGCCAAAAAAAGAAGTGAAAGAAGCGAAAATGGAGGAAGAATAGAGAGAACAAAATGATTCCAGGAGCTGAGAACCAGAATTAGCCAAATTTTGGCCGGAATTACAAGGGTCCGATTGTGAAAAAAAAAAAAAAAAAAAAAAGGCAAAGTGCAAAAATGGAAGAGAAACAGAGCTGTAACAACAGTGTTCAGGTGCTGGGAATCAAAACACACTCCGATTTGAGCCAAACAGAACTCCTATTAGGCACAAAATAAGCTAAACTGAGCTCCGGTGAGGCTCAAATTCAGTCAAATAGAACTCCGATTATGCACAAAATTAGCCAAACTACGAAGGACTCGATCACATTTGCACAGCTTAAGCAAAAATTAGAGAAAAAAAAAAAGAGAGAAGAGAAACAGAGAGAGAAGGCTCACTCTGAGCTTCACATCACGATGAAGAGCAGCAAGAGCGACCATCCTGATTGTACGAGCTTGAGTCTCCTCACTGGATCCAGCGAGCAATGAAGTGCAGCACGATTTGGAGTCGCTGGAAACAAAGCTCTGTTCTCCGAAAGTAGTGATCTCGCTCTTTCCTAGCTCCGATCTCACCGCCGATGACTCACCGCCGTCATCAAAACGGCCCCTGCGTGAAAACTCAGCAATCAGAATCGAGGTTTTTGAAAACGAAATTTGCAGATTCAAAATGAAATTTAAACGAAATTGAAAACGAGATGTACTTGGGAGGTTGTGGTGGTGGTGGTGTGACGGTGAGGAGGAGCAAAGCCGAAGCAGCTGTGCGTTCGCTTGAACATGGAAACGGCGCCATTGATGGTTCTCTCTCTCTCTCTCTTCAAAAATGGCGGTTCCTTTTCTCTTTTTGAATCTCTCTCTCTAGAAACTTTTACTCGCTTTCTTTCTCTCTCTGTAAATCGGTTATAGTTACGGGGATGGTGAGTCGGTGATTGAGATTGGTTATAGTTACCGGTGCATAGAGTTAGTTAGAGCTGCTTGGAGCTTTTTGATTGGGTTGTTACCAATGCTTACCGTCACAGCCTGCAGTGTCATTCACTTTTGAATTTTGCGGTTAGTCACTTGGAGACTGTGATCAGTTAGGTGGTGTTTGGGCCAGGATTTGCAGTCGGAGGCCCAAGATAGAAATGGTCAAGTGACAACTGACAGGGCGAGGTAACGAGCGCCGTGTGACTGAGATACAAAGATTCCGACCAGGTGAAGCACCAAGTATGCTGGAGCCTGGAGGTCATGTAGTCTTGAATTTCCAAGTGAAGTATCATACCAAAGATGGCCCAAGTCATTTTCATATATCGTTTTCATGACTGTTACAGTATATGTAATGTTGTGACCGGCAATTACAGTAAATGCAAGTTCTTACAATTACAGTACAAATAGTATACCAGAAGTATTTGATACTTACAACAAATGGTTATGGTATCAGGGATGAGGGATAACTGTACTTGTAAAAAGAAAATGAAAGAAAGTTGCTAATTCTTTTATTATATTCGAATAGTTTTGTAGAGCATAAGAAGCTAGTATTGTATACATAAATAGCCACCACAACAACTTAGGGAGTCAGCATAGAAATTTAGTTGCAGAAAGAAAAGCAAAATTAAGAAAAGCATTAGAGAGTTGAAGCGAGGTACAGATTCAAACATCAAACTATAAAATGGAAATAAGGCTTACACTGCTGAATAGACATTCTAGTGACTCTACATACACACCAGAACTACACAGAAAGCCGGAATCCAGAAACATTCATGCCAACAACGGTCTTAGAGACCGAAGGTGCATATGAACAACATTTCCAAAAAGAATTTTCATGCCAAGTTCACAGACCTAAGACTGACACAATAGTACTCATGCCAATTCTCGAAATAAAATTAAAATGTTCCTTAAAGCTGAAAGGGAACAACCTGATGCAAATTGCAAACTATATGCCATGAATCAATTACTTTACTAATACAGAATCTTTAGAAAATGGACTTGAAACAATACAGTATTATGAAAGGGTGATGTTATTAACACACATTTTTTTGCTATTAACACACCCCCTATATGGTGAGAACCAATCATCAATCCAATTCAAGTGGCATGTTTGTAAATAAAATAAAAATGTATGGATAGAAAAATAAATGGAGTGTGTTAACAGCAAAAATGTGTGTGTTAAGAGCAATACCGTTATGAAAAACCAAATAGAGGATATATTTCAACTATTCAAATGAAATCACGGATTATGCAGCATGTTAAAAATTTGAAGACAGTAATTGCAGAAGGAGAAAATACTGGTCACTCCACAACTTTCATGCACTCGACAGTTTACTCCAATATCTTTCAATTTCAATCGATCACTCCGTCAACTATTCAATGTCACACTATTAGTTCCATCCGTTAAGTGAACATCCAATCGTGCCGTCAACTTGCTGACTGGACAAATTTTTCAATACCAACTCAGCTGGATGAAATGATAAATTTCATTTAACAAGTCTCATCAGTGCAAAGAGAGAGAGAGAGAGAGCAACATCCACACACAAAAGCTTATCAAGAGAACCGGCAAGGCCGCCTGGATCTTCGGCCATATACCACCAGGGCCACCTCGAACACTCCACCTCTGGTTCATCTCCGGTTCTTCAAACCCTAAACTGTTGTGAAGTTTCTCGCCGATCCCACCACCGACGAGGCCTTCACCAAGCTCCTTCTCCACCCTGGCCTCTCCCCTCACCACCGCGAACTCAGCGCCGCCGCGCAGGAGGAGGCGGAGGTGGAGAGCGAAAACGACGATAGAAACAGAGAGAGAGATAGAGAGAGAAAGAGAGAGAGAGAGAGAGAGAGAAAGAGAGAGAAAGAGAGTAGAGGCATCGAATCGATGAAGCTCGCTGGCTTGAAATCAATCGAGGACGCTCACGACGAGTCGGTATGGGCTGTCACCTGGGTCCTCGCCATTGACGCCCGCCCGACCCGCTTTGCTGTTAACTGGGTCACTTGACGAGTCCGTTTGCTTCTGGCAACCCGACGAGCTCATCAACTGGGGAAAGATCACCGGTCACTGCCTCGGTGTCGCTTCCGTCGCCGCTCACCCTTCCAGTTACATCGCCGACTCGGCTTCGCTCAATAGCTTCGTCAAGATCTTCGACGTTGATTCCAACTCTACCATCGCCAGCTTCGAGGAGCTACCGTCGGAAGTCTGGCAGTTACGATTCAATCCCCAGGTACGTCCGGTGATAATGTAGGTCGGTTGGTTTGAAATTGTGGAGGCCATTGGAGAATTAAAGACTGGAAATTTGAGTGGGAAAAATAATGGCTCTTGGTTAGAACCAACTGATCGAAACGAGTGGATGTGGTATTGGGTTTGTGACCTTGGTCTATCCGGCCTGTTGGTAGGTTTGCGACATTTACAGGGAAATTTTGCCTGCGGCGAGGTGGGTTTTGGGTCTTGGTTTAAGTAAAGGATCAAGGATATTCAAGCTCGGCAGCTATGCTGAAGAAGGAAATCCTCATAGATGATATTCAAGGTCCTAAAAGAAAAAATTAAAGTTGGATGGTGGTAGAGGAGAGAGCTGAGATTCTGATTTGGGTGTAGGGGTGGAATTCTAAAACCGAAAACCGAAAAAAACCAAGCCGAAAACTAAACCGAAACCGAAAAAAACCAAACCGAATTAAGAAAAACCGAACCGAACCAAATTAGTTTGGTTGGGTTTTTGGTTTCGGCCTTTGAAAAACCGAACCGAACTGAAAAACCAAATATCTCTAAAACGACGTCGTTTTTTGTCTTTATTTTCGTATTAAATATTTGGTTTGAACAATATAATTTTAGGTTTTATGTTCTATATATTTATATGTTTGTCTTTTCTAATATTTTGTTTTTTATTTTCGTTTTATGTACATATAGAAATGTTTTAGGTGTCGTGTATGCGAAATATAGAGAGTGATATGTTACCTCTAAAATCGAAGACTTTATTCTTGCGAGCTTTAGATGATAGACTCTAATATTTAATTTTTTTTTCTCTTCTTTATTCAAATTTATGATTTTTAAACTTTAAAATTCGGAATTTATTTGGATATACTTTAAACTATGGAGTCTATATTTTGTGTTTAAAATGAACTTAAAAGTTTTAAAATTATGGTTTCATGGTGTGCTAGTATGGTCAATTCCCAATACTTTCGAAATTATTGAGTATTAAACTTTTAAAGTATCTATTTGGTTTATAAATTGTTGGTTTGTTGAAGAATTATTGCCAAATTTTTTATTGATATATTATATGTGCTTATAAAAACAAGTAATGGAAGAAAAGAAAAAGACCTAAAATACGATAATTTTTTACTAAGCCAAAAACATACAAATTTTAAGAAAAATTATTTTAAAAAAGAAGAAAAACCGAAACCGAACCGAACCACGGTTTGGTTTGGTTTCCGGTTCAAGGTCTCAAAAAATACCAAACCGAACCGAACCGAACCGAATTTTTTATTCGGTTTGGTTTCCGGTTTTAGGTGAAAACCGAACCGAACCCACCCCTATTTGGGGGTGTTAAATAAAATTTCTCTTTTCATCCAGCTGAGTTAGCATTGAAAAATATGTCCAGTCAGCAAGTTGTCGGCACGATTGGATGTCCACTTAATAGATGGACCTAATAGTGTGACATTGAATAGTTGACGAATTAATCGATTGAAATTGAAAGATATTAGAGTAAACTATCGAGTGCATGAAAGTTAATAAAGTGACCAATATTTTCTCCATTGTAGAATTTAATTGCAGAAAGGAGACTGGTCAGTCCATTAACTTTCATGCACTCGACAGTTTACTCCATTAACTTTCAATTTCAATCGATCACTCATTCAACTATCCAATGTCACACAGTTAGGTCCATCCGTTAAGTGACCGTCCAAATCAGTGGTTAAGTTGATGACTGGACATATTTTTCAACTGGATGAAAGGAGAAATTCCATTTAACAATACCCCACCTCCTCCGTTTTCTCTCTCTCTCTCTCTCTCTCTCTCTCTCTCAACCTAGTCAGCCATGGCTTCCCACTTTTCTCTCTCCACTGTTTCTCTCATCACCCTCCTCAAGCCTCTTGCCTTCACCATCCTTACTCAGAAAATACTCAACTCTTGGGTTTGGCTTGTAATGAAGAAACTGAGGCCTGGGAGAAAGGTAATTGATCTTGGGATCATACGGAGGAGGAGCAGAAGAGTCTGCATCCAGTGGCGCTATGACCTAACCACCCGAAGACACCGGAAACGAAGCCTCGGCCGTCGCTGGAGGAGGACTAATCTCTAAACTCGGATCAAGATTCACACAGTCAGAGGCTCTTTCACAAACATGTTCAAGGCATTCCGAAGGCATCATCGCTTCAACTCCGATTTCGGGTTTTGGAGGCTTCGAAACCATTTCGGAGGTTGTTGTGGGGGCTACCTCCCTGTGTTGATCAGAATTCTCCATCGGCGTCGGAGCAAAGGACACGCTTTTGACTTTGAACTCGGACATTGAAGAGGTCCGACCCGGCTCGTTTCTCTCGGACAAGATCTTCTTCCTTGGAGAAGCGTTAATCTTGAACAGGCGACGATCGAAGGCTTGGCGAACGGGTTTCTGGTGAAGCTTCGCCAGAAGGGGTCGGCGATTTAGGACTTGTTCAACGGCACGGCCATGATGAGAAATTAGGATTTTTGAAATTTGAAAAGATAAAATAGGTGACGTTGACGGTGGTGGAGGAGGTGACGTCCGGCGAGGCGGTTGCGGCGAGGAAGAGGAGGGTGATGAGAGAATCGGCGGAGAGAGAAAAGTGGGAAGCCATGGCTGGCTAGGCTGAGAGAGAGAGAGAGAGAGAGAGAGAGAGAGTGAAAACGGAGGAAGTGGGGTACTGTTAAATGGAATTTCTCCTTTCATCCAGCTGAAAATTATGTCCAGTCATCAACTTAACCATTGATTTGGACGGCCACTTAACGGATGGACCTAATTGTGTGACATTGGATAGTTGAAGGAGTGATCGATTGCAATTGAAGTTAATGAAGTAAATTGTCGAGTGCATGAAAGTCAATGGAGTAACCAGTATTTCTCCTTACAGAAATTCAAACAAACATTACTATAGAAGTTAAGAATGAAAGCTGATTGTCTTCTATATTGCCTAAAAACAAGCATAGCAAATGCTAAAACAATGCACATTTGCTGCTATCTATTATCATTAGGAAAATGTTAGTATACCATATAGTATAACATGCCTAATAAAATGTGTGGCTATCATTGATTGAAGAAGCAACTAAATGACCATGTAATGATCATTTACCCTTTCAAAACCTTATGTGTCATACAATTAGACACATTTACAATATGTATGTAATACCGTATGATATAATAGACAAACCCTTATCATTATACCAGCAGAAATTTGTAATCAACAAGTTTACAAATCTTTGCAATTGTAAAATGTTTATTATCAGTTAATTGAAACAAGAATCTTATAGTGCATTTTCACTACAAAGCTAGGAATAAGATTTTACTTTATGTTTCAACTAAAGTTGATGACTGATATAGGATATCTCGACCTAAAAAATCAGATGTTACATAATCAAATGTCCCGCAGCAGAGCGCGGGCAACTCTCTAGTTATTCTCTATTATATGAAGAGTGGTGTCCCCTTATCACTGCAATAACAAATTAACGTACGTCTCGAGAACAACATTTTCAGCCATTGTAAATATATCTTTGATGATGTTCGGGTGCTCCCACCTTGGCACACCCATGTCAGACAAGGGATCAGCTAGGCATGTGATTTGTCCACCGAGGCCTTTCCAAGAAGAGCTTGAAATCGGAGATAGGGACCATGACTCGTCTTTTGGCAAGAAGTTCCTCATTACTATACGTAGCAACTAGCAAGTCTTGGATGGTCGGTCAAGAGGCGGCGTCAGTATTGTCGGGCTAACTTAAATCTGATCAAGAGCATGTCCGTAGGGACCGGGGTTCCACCGGTGCCTTCCACCAGGCACACGTATTTAGCATAATATGTGACTCACCTTGAATTTCATCTTGAAATCCGAGGTAAGTCTTGCGGGGTCTACCTCTAAGAAAAATTTATTGAAAAACTCGACAAACCTCCCTTAAAAATGGACAACCCTAACCTGGAAAAATTCAGAATACCCTCCTAAAAAGACTCAACCATCCTTGAACTCATCACATAAATAACCAACTAATAAAACCAACTTCATCCTTTGAATATTCAAAAATGTATATCCTCAGTCTTAGCACATCACCGAAACATTATACAATGACCCCAAGAGTAATCAGAGCTACTAAAAACTAGAGGAAGTAAGAAAATACACTGGTAAGCCTAACAGGTAACTTACTGGTGAAAAGTGGTGGAGAAGTGGGTAACTATGCCTCGCCTCCTACTAGTGTCAACCCGAACTCTGCAGACTGGTCATTTTTAAAACGAATGGCCTAGGGGAAAACATTCGAAAATGTTAGAGTGAGTGGACAAAAATAAAAATAATAAATAAATAAAATAATTAACAATATTTATGCTTTCCCAATTTAATTTCTAAAGAAATCGAATGCATGCCTCAAGCGATAAATCTTTTATCTCATAAATATCGAGCCTCTTCAGCTCAAAAATATATACCAATATATGTATGTATTTACACACGTCCATGCTCCCTATATAATTATTTTATAGATTTAAAATAATTTATATAGAACTACTACGCTCGCGTCTAAGGCTCACGTCATGCCTTAATGTGGTGATACACTACGTCATTAAGGTGGACAGACGGGTGTATAAATATGTGCCCATTCCCCCTATATGAATTAAACACTCATATAGGGCTACTACGCTTGCGTCTAACGCTCCCGTTACACCATAATGCGGTTATATACTACATCATTAAGGTGGACAGACACATATGGCTAGCTAGTATTTATATACATACTCTCCTCATAAATATATTTATAGTTTACCGAAAAATCTCATTTTCGGTAACTCTTCAAAATAAATAAAATCGTCAAAAGCTTCAACAAAAGAACTTGCTCAACAGTAAACCAATGCATGCATATTATTTAAAACAAAAGTCCACTCACTAATTAGGCCTAAGCCTGATGTCGGTCCGAGACCTCTTCTGCTCGAGCCTCCTCACGTCATGTTTCAAAAACATAAATTAATCCACAACTATATACCAACGCTTATATAAAAAAATAGGCAAAATTAAATATGAGGCTTATCCACGCTCATCCTTGCCCAACTTCGTCATTCTTAAATCGATATCGTCCAAACTTCACCACAAATACCGGCAGCCTTAAACCAACCTTCTACAGCCTAAATAACATTAATCTAACGGCCGGATTTCTAACAAATTAACCGCCTTCACCAATCTTTCAAATAAATCTAAAACCTATTCAAAACTCTTTCAAAAATTCTAAACTTCATACCATTAAACTCCCTTTAATATTACACATCTAAAACCATGAAAATCCCCCTAACAGCGGCGGCCGACTCCGGCGACCTCCAATGCTTACCAAAATTTAACAGCAACTTCCTCTCAACCCACTCTACAACTTTCCTAACTAACACCAAACCCAATTTCAGCCTTAACTAGGCCAATCGAACAAAAACATAAAATAGAGCCCTAGAATTTCAACTCACCGATTCTCATTACACCTCAAGAGGGAGTGAATCCTTTGGAGGGATTGTTGCACGAGAGGAGAGCTTTCAAACGAGCCAAGCGGCTCCGGCTAAGGCGGCCGGAGGAGGGAGTTCCGGCGACGGAACATCACGGGCAGTCGGGGCTTTCGGCTGCGTTTTCTCTCTCACGGCGGCGCTAGAGAGGCTGCCACCGGTCCAGGGAGAAGGTTGGGTCGAAGGCCGACCGATTGGGACAGGTGCGGCTGTCACATCCCAATTTTCAAAAGATAAATTTCAAAATTTGGGCATGATATAACTCACAATAATGTAATTCCCAAGACCTGGTCAACAATTTCCAAACTAAACTCAAAAGCTGGAAATGTAATGTCAACAAAACTCAACACTGAGTTAAACATTACATCTCTTTAATTACATTAACTTCAAAAGTCTAGTAAAATAAAAACGCTCACACGAGCTTAAAAACATACTGCCAAATATACAAATAAAATGTAGTTCATCAAAACCCAGCTACTAAGCCTCTGCCTCAACCCTGTTGATCAACACCTGCAGGTCTAACCCTTACACCATGAATTGGTGCACCGGGTTGTAAAAACAAACCCGGTAACCTAAAAAGCCCATATGAGTAACTCCTAAAAATAACTCAACCCAACATCATATAAGATAAAACCGTTAATTCGTACTTTAAAACTTAGTTCAGGAATCGCCTCAAACAAGAAAATTCAAAAGAGAGTAAATAAGAAAACACAAAAATTCCCAAAACAATCAAAATCATAAGTGAATCCTGTAAAAATGATAGTTCAGGAATTCTACTAAAAATCACACAAATAAGATTGAAGAATCTCCTGCATTAAGCATAGTTCAGGAGATACTCAAAACAAGAAATTTAATTGACAACAATTAAGAACAATGTTAAAACCACATAATCAATAGTTTTAAAAATATACATGTACCCATGAGTCCCAGATACCAATAAGGTGTCTCCCATAACATACAACAAACACATGTACCCATGAGTCCCAGATATTAATAAATACCCCTCATGACCTACAACAACAATTTATGTACCCATGAGTCCCAGATAATATCAGGTACCTCACATGACCTACACCGACAGACGGACTAGAGTTCTATTCCTAACCGTAACCAATCACCCGACCAAAAGCTTGGAACCCAGTTTGACTGTCCAATATCAAATCACAAAATAATAATAGCATCATAACCGTAACCAATCACCCGATTAAAGGCTTGGAACCCAGTTTCACTATTTAAACAACAAATCACAATAGAGAAGAATCATCATAACTGTAACCAATCACCCGATTAAAGGCTTGGAACCCGGTTTGACTATCTAAACCACAAATCATAATATAATAAAATCATCATAAATCAACACAAGGAGCACATCATAAAAATTACATCCTTCCACATAGATATATTTATACGAACAAACATAGATATCTCCACAAGAATAATCTATCAATAGCCAAAAACATTATGATCACATGAACTTTAAAAATAATCATATAACAGGAAAACTTGTTTTAACTTACCTATGAGCCGTTGGCGATCAAGCTCATATATTTTAAAACAAACAAAAAAAAAACATAATTTTTTTAAATTATAATCATCATAATCATCATCATCATAATCATCATCATCATCATCATCATCATCATCATCATCATCACAATCATCATCATAATCATCATCATCATAATCATTATCATCATCACAACCATCATCATAATCATCATCATAATTATCATCATATTGACAATAAATAATTGGTCCCAAAGTGAACCATGGTGAGATTTACTCACCTAAATATTCCCGCTGCGTCTTCACAATAAACTCAAAAGCCAAGCTCAAATCAATTCCATAAGCTACCTAATTAACAACATTAATAACCTTAGTAACCAATCAAACTAAAAAGTAACACTTGCCCTCTTAACCCAAAATTTAAATCAAGGGTTTGCCCAAAGAAGGACAACCTTCCAAGGTCGTCGAATTTAATGACCCAAAATTGCTGCTTCAAAATCTCAAACTTCCAACGTTCACAACCTCTCAAAACAACTATGAAAAACATAGAACCTAGTGTGCAATCTTTAATCATAACCTAGAAATTCCACAACTCAAAAAACTCAGAACAACAAGAGCTAGCTATCCACAGAAAAATAACCCCACAAAAACTGCATGACGCGTTGCCACGCGCCGCCACAACGGCGGCGAGTGAGCTCCACGCGCCACCCCAAAACTTCAGAATTTGGGGAAACTCCCAACAACAAATTTGTAGAATGAAGCAAGATTAACAACTTTAATACCTGAAGTTTCAACCAGTTTGGCTGGAATCGGCTGGAAAACACCTCGAAACACCAAAACGGGTTCAAACTTCAATCTGCAATTTCAGGGCTCAAAACCTCAATATATTGCTTCAAACTATGCCTAGCCATAACCAAAAGGAGGAGAGGACCAAAACTCACCTATGGTTGCCCCTCGTTGCCGCCGCAAACGGCGGTTCCGATCGGTGACACAGCCGCGCTCTTCTCCGGCCAAGAACTCCGTTTCTGGCTTGCAACGCCTTACCACACCAGCCCAGAAATGAAGGGGGCGTCCATGTGAGTCGAACGGGACCGGCGGCGTTTCGATTGGTGGCTGAAAAAGAAGAAACTCCGGTGAGACGGCGAGCGACACTCCCACATGCGTGGAGGGGCGTCCGTGTGAACCCAACGGGACGGGCAGCATCCAATTTGGTGGCCGGACGGAGGAGAACCGAGCCGGAGAAGAGAGAGTGCGGGAGGAGGGTCGGGAGAGAGGAGAGAGAAAGTGAGGCTCCTAGGTTTCGAAAAATAAAACCCACCACTTTCTATTTATATACCTTTCAAAATCGGAAACTAACTTCCTCTAACCGTAACTTTTTCATATAATATCTGTTTTAAGCGTGTCACATGTCTACGAACTCGTATCGCCAAACTCTACAACTTTCATGAATGAAGTTTTTGCAAATAACTTACGGAAAATAAAGTCAAGTTTTGGCCACTTAAAACAAGCACATTAAAATAAACTCCCGAAACTTCAACTTCGCATAAACCAATAATAATTTTCATAAATAATCCTTCATTAAAACCGGAAGTAATACAAGGAAATTGATATGAAAATCTAGGGTATTACAGCGGCGATCAGTGGTGGTCGGACGGCGGCGGACGGGCGCGGGAGACGTCCGGTAGGGAGAGAGAGAGTGAGAGAGTCGGGAGGGAGGAGAGAGAAGAGAGAGAGAAATGTTTTGGGTCTCTATTCCCACCCGGTCCAACACCATCAAATAAAAACCCAACTCCAAAAATTAACACCCCAAAAATAATACCTTAATAAAACTTACCTTTTTATTAGCTAAAATTTTCCATTTTTACCGTCTTCAAATATTTCTCCTACGACTAATTTTTTCGAAATAATCGTCCCTCAACACCCCTCTAGGGACCTTTGAAACTATAAACTCATTTACGAAGACGGTAATATTCCTATTAATACCAAGCTAGTAAATAGGGTAAAAATTAAGAGTCGGGATGTGACATAATAATTATACACTCTAGACATGCTTGGTTCCGATCCGTTGGTTGGTCTTCTAGCAGTCATAGGCGGACGCAAAGGGGGTCCAGTGCAGCTGCCCCTAGTGAACTTTCAATTCTGCCAACCAGCTTCTTTTATATACCAATGGTCATGTGATTTTTCCTGTGGTCACGACATAGCATATACACCAATTGTTTAAGAATCTTCTACCCCATAAAGGAAAATATATATGGTATCGTATTTGATTAATGACTCTCTGGATTTTTGGTTTTGGGTATAAGTTTAGGTGTTTTTTCTTATCGGATTTATGGTTTTGGGGGGTTTGGTTGAACTTGAATTCATATATTGAAGTTTTGAAGTTGGAACGCTTGCAATTTTATAGTGCTTCATTATGATTTCATATAATTGGTGAAAAGGACTTCGATATTTTTTAGAAGAATCCGGCTCCTCTAAAGTAATAAGCAAATGATGAAGTTAGTAAAATTCATAAAATCTTGACCTATGTTGCATGGAATAGGAAGCCGAGACGTGGAAACGAAGCGTTTGGAAGCGCAGAAGCAGTTTTTTTTAAAATTTGTTGGAAGCGGAAACGTTTTGGAAGCGTCAGAATAAAATAATATATATATATATATATATATATATATATATATATTATTGTGAGAAATAAAATATATATTTACAGCATTTAATTATAAAATTATGAAAATAATCTACATAAGAAGTTTTTGTAATGACTTGTAATTACTTTTATGAATTGAGATAATATTGTTGTTAGTCTTTTTCAATTTTTCTCCACTAAAT
Source organism: Fragaria iinumae (assembly GCA_009720345.1). NCBI lineage: Eukaryota > Viridiplantae > Streptophyta > Magnoliopsida > Rosales > Rosaceae > Fragaria > Fragaria iinumae. Next base: position 24,217,237 of record CM019122.1, on the reverse strand, counting down.
TTACTTTTATGAATTGAGATGATATTGTTGTTAGTCTTCCTAATAATATTGTGATCAACTCCTTAATTAACGTGATTGACTAACATGATCTTAACCTCTCAGATCTCATTCTCCATGTCCCACTTTTCTCAAAACTTTTCCCTTCATGGCTTCATCACCGAAACCCAAAGCGAAACCTCCGTTGCCACAGCAAAATCTTTGTTGCCACCAACTTTCTCTCCGTCCCAACGGTTGTCGAAGGCTTCTTTAGCTTCATCCTCTCCTTTTTCTTCTTCCCGACATCGAGTTGACATCGATCTACTATCACTCTCAGTCGATCTGCTATCGCCGCCCTCACACTTCCGCTACTACGGCCACAGTTGCACTTCCAACTGGGAAGCGGGCGCTTTCGCTGCGCACCGAAACAGAATATTTCTGGAATCGCGATTTCTTGCGCTTTCGAGAGTTTTCGAGGCGATTCCAATTCGCTTCCGCCTCGGAAGCGCGAATCGTAGGCTGGTGTACGCTTTCGTGCTTCCTAGATCTTGACACTCTTTATCTAATCTAAGGGCTCCAAACATAACACGTCACTCTTAGATCAATTTAGTCTTAACCATGATTAACTTGGGTTAAATGTCATTTTTATTTTTTTTAATTGAATGCATTAAACTTAGATAACAAAAGAAAAAAAAATCAGTGATTATGATTATGATACAATGACAAGCAGTGAAAGTGTGAAGCCCAAGCAGGAGGGGACTCGCCAAATCTTAATAAGGGACACATATTCATTTACTCCACCATCATGCCTTGTAATGATTTTCAGTTGCTATTACAAGTTTCAGAATCTGAAGTATTGTTGCACTCAAGTTTATATGGAGTATTGTGTTTACGCCTAAATTAATATTTTACTGGACAGTAAATGTCCATGTGAATATTAATTAAACTCTTGGTCCATGTCATACCGGCGAACCCAAGTTCTTTAAGTTTACAAGTGATGGCTTGCCAGTAAGACCACGCGAGCTGAGTTACAGAGTTTGCGTGCGAACTGGACTTCGCGCAGCTCGCGCGTGGAATGGACATAGGCGGACTACACAGTTCGCGCGCGGGATGACTTCACGCGCGAAATTACTATTTGACACTTCGCGTAGGCGAGGCGAGGCGAGCTGGCGAGTTGGTTCGCGTAGGAGACTTCGCGAGGAAGACACATGCGGAGTCCGCGCGCACCACATTAATCGTTGAAGACTCTTATAAGTCTTTGACATGCTTCGGGCCAATCCCTATGTCCCTTTTAATATAAAAAGCCCTTTTAAGGCTTGCGAGCTGCAATAGCCCGCGAAATGGAAGCGAGCTTCAAGAGCACGCGAGATAGCATCCTGTGACAGCCCGCGGGATGAGGATATTCCTAATTCCAGTTCGCATAGGAGTCTACAGTTGGCAGCGCGGAAGCAATGCCCTATGCGGAATGAAGTGTGCGAACTGGACATGTGTCACAAGATGGTTGGTTCGCGTGGACGGAACAGTGCCCTTGTGCTATTAGGGTTTCAGAGTTCGACTTGAACTATGATTATCTTTCTTCCGCCGCAAGTCGAATCACTATATAAAAGGCTTGAAGGTTTACAGAAAAGGACAACTCTCAATACAACAAAACAATCAACTACTCAACAGAAGTATACAAACCTTCGACCTAGTCGAACCTCCAACGCTCCCCGGAGCTCTGCCTTCGCTTCCCTGCTGAAGCAAAACTCTCTCAAACAAACACAAAAAACACAATACAAACTGAAACCCAGTTACCCTTCGAGCTACTCGAAAACCCTAACCCTAAACGCCGCCGCCTAGGTTTTTCTTCAGAGCCCTCCGGACTCTACCCCGATTTCTCTCTTACCTCCCTATTGTTGCTCTGCTCGCGTCCTCCGTGAGTATCGATCGCCTTGTGCTCGTAAATTCCTCTTCTGAGATGGTACCTAGAAACCCCCTTCGTCTGATCAAGAAGTCAAGCGCATAACACACAAACTCATTCCCCCTTCTCTTTGCTCGCTATATACCTTTGTTCCGCGCGCTGAGGATCGTGGCCAAAACATATTAAATTTTGAAAGAATGTTAAATTCAGCTTGTCATTTCATGGAACACCTTATGTATGTTACTAGAACGTACTCAATACAAATTCTGAAAACAAAAGATTAACCAGCCAATTTCTACAACCAAAAAAAAAAAACAACCAATTTCCAAGTTTAGCAAGCATACCCCATGATCTGAATATCGTGTGTTTGAATAAATGAAATCCTCTCAAACCAAACATCAAAAGATTTTACTTTAAGAAAAGAAAAAAAATCAAAAGGTTATACACCGTGATCTCAAACCCAACAACATTCTACTAAATGATGACATGACAACTTTAGTTACTGGTTTTGGAATTGCAAAATTGGTTAAAGGTGAAGATGAGATTATGCCCATGAATTAGTCAACATCCTTCAACTCACTATATGGCTTCTTATGTCGATCCATTGGTATGGGCCATATGCCTCAGAGGCATAAAGTTTTTTTTATATTTTTTTTTCTTTTGTTATCTACGTTTAATGCATTCAATTAAAAGAATAAAAATGACATTTAACCCAAGGTGATCATGGTTAAGACTAAATTGATCTAAGACTTTAGAACCCTTAGATCAGATAAAGAGTCTAGATTTTATAAACTTTACTAATTTCACAATTTTGCTCACTTTAGAGGAGCCAGATCCTTTTTTAGAATAGTATAGATTAATTAGCTGAATAGCTCAAATTAATGGACACTGAGCCATCTCCAAAGGCTCCTTAACCTCAACTCTTTTTTCTTTTTTTTGCCCCCACTTACATAACTTTCTGCGTTCGCCACTACTAGCACTAGCCGTATAAATAATCAACGCAGAGGGGAATCCTTGTCCTACAAGGATTGTGAGTTGTTCCCACTCCAACCGGAAAAAGAACAAAAACTCATCAAATCATGAGGAAAAACTAAGGCAAGTATATATATATTAGATATCAAATCATGACAACAGTTAGGCTTGAAAATTTGTCACACGGGTCATCTAAAAAACTCCCTCTCATTTATTAAGTGTTAGGATACAAAATTAACTCTCATTATCAATTATTGGCTTGGAGTAAGAAGGCACAAGTGGCCCCAAATCCCCCGTTATCACACATAAAAACATAGAGTAATATGTACTCAGTCCAAAAAAATATATGTACTCAATCCACCCGATGCAAGTTATGCTACCATACAATATTTGCATCCTGGCAAATCGAAACGAACCAAAGATGGAAGCAGAGGCAGAAGCATGATTAAGAAATGATGATTAACCTTCAACAGAAAAATAAAATAGAAAATGAAAAAAGACCCCAATAATATAGAAAGAAGAAGAAGACAGAGACAGAGAGAGTGAAGGCCGCCCCCACAAGTCACCACCAAACTGTGTGCGCAAAAGAAAGAGAGAGCAGTTAAATTCAAGTCTACGAAAACACCAAACTCAAACCACGACTCCTCACCATCCCCCAAACTGTCGGCAACCACCAAACCCAGATCACCCTTGAACCTCAACATTCAGTGATCCAATGCCTGCCCAATTCCCAAGAGCTCACAAGAAGGGTCACTAGTGAAGCAGCAGCCATTTGTAAACTCGGTAGATATTGGCCGCCGCATTGGGTGGTGCTACTAAATAGTGTGAAAGTTTCGATGTTGGTCCAAGAGCGGAGCAAACCCAAGTCCCCTAAATTGTCTCAGATCAGAGCCGTATCCAATTTCTCACCTAACCTCGATTTCTCCACATGGTTCTCCGAAAACCTCTACAAGATCGTCACCGTGGCGGCCCTCATCGCGACCGTGGCGGTCCTCTTCATGCTCCGCAACATGGGCGACACGGCGGCGCTGCTCTGCTTCCAGACCCAGGCCGAGTCCCTGGAGCGGATCCAAATGCCGAAGCTGGACGAGAAGAGCATCAAGCGCATCTTCGACAAGACGTCACCTTACGCCAGCTTCCGATCTGACAAGTGGGTCGTGGTCTCGGTTTCGGACTACCCGACGGAGCCGCTCCGGAAGCTGGTGAAGATCCGAGGCTGGCAGGTCCTGGCAATCGGGAACTCCAAAACGCCGTCGGCTTGGAGCCTGAAAGGTGCGATCTACTTGTCCCTTGAGCAACAGGCTCAGTTGGGTTTTAGGGTCTTGGAGTTCTTGCCTTATGATTCTTATGTTAGGAAGACTGTGGGTTACTTGTTTGCTATACAACACGGTGCCCGGAAAATCTTCGACGCCGACGACCGTGGGGAGGTGATTGATGGTGATTTGGGGAAGCATTTTGATATAGATTTGGTAGGGGAGGAGGGTCATAGGCAAGAGACTATATTGCAGTATAGCCATGAGAATCCCAATAGGACTATTGTGAATCCCTATATTCATTTCGGGCAGCGGTCAGTGTGGCCTAGAGGACTGCCTTTGGAGAATGTGGGTGAGCTTGGACATGAGGAGTTCTACACTGATGTTCTTGGTGGGAAGCAGTACATACAGCAGGGTATATCCAATGGGCTTCCGGATGTGGATTCCGTGTTTTATTTCACACGAAAATCAGGGTTGGAAGCGTTTGATATTAGGTTTGATGAGAACGCCCCAAAAGTGGGATTGCCGCATGGTATGATGGTGCCTGTGAATTCTTTCAATACCATCTTCCATTCGCCTGCGTTTTGGGGATTAATGCTTCCTGTTTCGGTTAGCACAATGGCTTCGGATGTTTTGAGGGGATACTGGGCGCAGAGGATTTTGTGGGAAGTAGGTGGTCAGGTTGTGGTTTATCCACCCACTGTTCACCGGTATGATAGAATCGAGGCGTATCCATTTTCGGAAGAGAAAGATCTTCATGTGAATGTCGGGCGTTTGATTAAGTTTCTGATTTCATGGAGAGCAAGGAAACAAAGATTGACTGAAAAGATCCTGGAGTTAAGCTTTGCTATGGCCGAAGAGGGGTTTTGGACCGAGAAGGATGTGAAGTTTACTGCTGCTTGGCTTCAGGACTTGATTGCTGTTGGGTACAACCAACCAAGATTAATTTCACTGGATTTGGGTATGCCAGTGGGAATTATTGGTGAGGGGGATCGAAAGGAGTTTGTTCCACAAAAGTTCCCATCTGTTCATCTTGGAGTCGAGGAAACAGGAACTGTGAACTACGAAATTGCAAATTTGATCCGATGGAGGAAGAACTTTGGGAATGTTGTCCTTATTATGTTCTGCAGTGGCCCTGTGGAACGTACTGCTCTTGAATGGAGATTGCTGTATGGGAGGATATTCAAAACTGTGATCATGTTGTCAGAGTCGAAGAATCTAGACCTTGTTGTTGAAGAAGGAAAATTGGAAAATGTTTACAAGTAAGTCACTCTTGTTTTTGAATTTTACCTCAGTTTGGTAATATTTATTTGGTTAAATTCCTGTGTTGGCTGTCCTTTTTTTTAGAGTTAAATTTCTTAGGGGCTTTTCATATAGTAAGATTGCTTAGGGGCTTAAGAACATGTAGGATTCCATGATTTAATCTTTTATTGAAATCTTCATTTTTATTTCGAAACCTATATCTAGGGATATGGTCAGACACAAATTTGGGATATTCTAATATCAAGTGCTATTGGAGATTGCATGAGACTTTGCACATCTAATTTTAACTTTTTTGTTAATGTTCCCTCGTGATATAGAAATGATCTAGTATATAGGATTCCAGATGGCGTAGTGACTTGACATTCTCACAGTTCAAGACTCTATGTTAGGTATTAGGTGATACTCAAATATGGTGTTACAAAAAAACACGATAGGGTAACTTTTGGGGCATGCTATAAAAGTAGGCACATAGCAGTTATGACAGTGCACCATCTATGAGAATTATGAGGATCTAGAACCAGCAGGAGTGGTTGTCACCAAGTACAGGCTCTGCCCTTCTCCTATCTTGAAGGGCAAGGTGCAGAGCCCTTCATCACATAGTCTTGGGCGTCACTCACTTATTAATGTTGACTGATATCAGTTATTAAGTGATCCACAATTTCTGTGCTGGCTTCCAGAATTTGTGACATCAGTAACACCTGCACAATGTTCTGACTGTCATTGTTGAATTTTCTCCGGTTGTAGTGGTTAAAGATTTTTACTTCAGAAGAGAGTATTGATCCTTGTCCTTAGTTTCATGACTTGCTGCCTTTTGGGTATGCTTTATGGGCTAGTGAAGTCAAATCTCATTTATGCTAGTAATATGATTGAACCAGAGACAGATTGATAAGTATATATTAGGACTGCAGAATCTATACATATCCTAGCTTTAAAATTATTCTGGCACCAAATGTGCTTAATTGATGCACTTTTTTTAAAAGCAAGTCCTGGGTTGCATTGTTAGTTTTAAGTTTCTTACTTAAAGATCTTTCAACTGAAAGCCCAACCTTTTACTTGTAGTTTAGTTAAAGGCTATAATGAAAGTAGTTAAGATGTTCCACCACCAGTTTTCTAATTTTACTATTTAATGCTGCTTTGCAGGTACCTACCCAAAATATTTGATAGATATTCTGGCGCCGATGGGTTTTTATTCCTTCAAGACGACACTATTCTTAATTACTGGAATCTTCTACAAGCAGACAAAAACAAATTATGGATCACAAATGAGGTAATATGACTTCTGATCCATTTGCATATATCACTAGTAATTTATACCAGCTATACAAATAGTTATCATAGTTCCTTGTAGAAATTTCAGTAACTTCTATTTAAAAAGGTATATATTAGGAAAGAGAAATTGTTAGTGTTGTTCCTTTTTGCCAAATTCTCCTCTATCTCGCTCACAATTACAATGGAATCTAGGTATCCAAGTCGTGGACCAAGGTGTCGCCAAATGACAACTCAGATTGGTTTTCAAAGCAATCAAGCATGGTAAAGAAGGTTGTTAGCATGATGCCAGCTCACTTCCAAGTCAGTTATAAGAACACCATACCAAATCGCAAGAGCTTCATAGTATGCAGTTCTGAAATATTCTACATCCCTCGTCGATACGTATCTGACTTCGTCGATCTTGTTAATCTAGTGGGAGATCTGGAAATCCATCACAAAGTTGCTATTCCGATGTTCTTTCTAGCATTAGATTCACCTCAGAATTTTGACTCGGTGCTAAGCGCAATGGTCTATGAGGAAGAATCGCCTTCTACTAATTCTTCATCTCTTTATTCAGCTCAAGTGCCTGTCGTGCACCCTTGGAGTGTGTCAAGTGAACAAGATTTCATAAAACTAATAAGAAGAATGGCAGAAGGTGATCCTCTCTTACTGGAGTTAGTCTGAAGGTAAATTCATCTCTTTTGATACATAAAATACACAGAAAGGGGAGTTTTTAAGAAATGTGTACCACTTTGTTAATTGTCATACAAACCATCTTTTTTCTTCCTTTCCTTTGAGGGAGGGCACTTTTTTTTTTCTTTCTTATTTTTGGTTCTCTGTAGGTTTACATTTACCATTCATTACTGATTGTAGATGCTCCTCCCCCACAAGATGTATTCATCTTTCTATTTTTGCTCGTGAATATATGAAACAGAATTGTGTAATCAACAATGAGAATTTGACCTGTGTACAGCTGTGATTAATTTAGTTGAAATGTGTTTCTATCAATTCCTTTGGTATTATTTTGAATGGATTTTTTATTTTTATTTTTTGTCTGAATTTTGAATGGATTCCTTTGGTATTATTTAGCAGCAAGAATTGCAATGTGGCCAATCTTTTCATGTAAGTAGCCAATAACACATTGATCGATGATTTGTTTGACAAGTGCCATAAGTTTCAGGAGATGCTTTGAAAGAACCAATATATATGCTAATGCCATTCAAAATCGTTCATGTCTAAACGTGAACTGTTCTCTTTTGCTTAAAGGTTAAGTTTCCGATTAGGTAGCCACAAGCTCTAGTACTGTGCTGAATTTGTTCTTAGAGTCGAATGACCAACATTATAAGATTTAGCACACTTCATACAAGAGAGAACTATAGAGAAATCTGTGTGTCAATTTCATCATAAGCATTGTGTTGAGACCCTTCTCTCAACCTAAGTACTTTACTCTTTACACCAAAGCATTCCCACTAGCAGCCCAAGCAGATCAAGCATTAACCCAAGTTAGGAACCCAGCGGGTTCGGCCTAACTCTTGTTGTGGTCCTGTATTTTGTCTCCTTTCTGATTTGTCTAGTTCCTTAGACTTCTCCTTATATTCTGTATTTTGACACCAGTTGGGTATGAATGAAAATATGCATCTATTTTAGTATTCCCTTTTCTTTTCTTCCTGTTCTGCAATTGTGAACCCAACATCTGGAATCAGAGCATGGCTCCGGCAAGGAACCTCCACGTCTCTGGTCCATCCACCACCCCTCCATCCACCGCTGTCGTTCCACCACTTCCCCATCACAACATCTCTTCCTCCTCGTATCAACCCAACGAGGTCACTCCCCAGCAAGTGGAAGAACTCCACACAGCCTTTTAGATTTTGCAATCTGAGGTACACCAATCCGTTGATTCCTTACGCCAAAACCAACAATCATTCCAAACATCACTACAAACTTCACTCACTCAAAACCAAACATCCTTTCAAAACCACATTTCAGCACAAATAGAAGCTATTCAAAGCACCGTGTTTCAGGCCATTACCCAGCGCCATCAACCACTCACAACCCCTCCCCAACTTCCCAATAGCAACCCTCCACATTCCCATCCATGCACACCTGCTACTACCCCCCAAATCCTATTTGGTTCGTGGCCTGAAAACCTCATGCCTCTTCCTCCTACACCTCCTGACACTCAGCTCTCCTCCACCTCTCAACCATCCCCCCATACTCCACCATATACTTCTGCACCTCCCGTCTTCTCCACCGTTACTTCCCTTCCCCAACCTCCTTTTTCAAACACCTCAACTGCCTCAACCATCAAGACCTCTCTTCCTCACTTCAACACATCTGTTGCCCCCAATCATCACCACAACAATTTCATCACCACAACAACAACCACCGCACCGACTATCCATACTACCGCCCACCTAAAATCGACCTACCGAGATTCCATGGTGAGGACGCCGTCGGTTGGTTAGCGATGGCAGACCGCTACATCCGCACTTACCGTATCCCACCTCACGAACGCGTCGCCACACTTGCTGCCCACTTTGGCCCTGACGCCTCAATGTGGATGAGCGCGTTCGAGCAACGACATCCGGTTATCACATGGGAGCAGTTTGTTCCGGCCTTTTTGGAGCACTTTGGGTCTAGCAGCTCCGATGACGTCTTGGCCACCCTTTCTCACCTTCCACAAACCGGATCCGTAGCCGAATTTATTTCGGAGTTCACCAAATTGTCTTGTCGCGCGCCGGAGTGGAACGACCAAGCCCTCACTCATATGTTTTGTGGCGGCCTGAAACCTGAAATCCGGCATGATGTGCTGGCAATGGCTCCCAGATCCTTGTCCCACGCTCAAAGTTTGGCACGGCGCTACGAGGCAAAATTGAACGACATCCAGGTCTCCACAGCTCGGCCTCAGAGACCCCACTCTTGGTCATTTGTGCCCAGACAACATTCAGGGACATCCTCGTCCTTTTCTTCCCCCCACCACCAAACCTACGCTAACCCCACCACCACTTTGTCTCATTCTACCACACCCCACCGCCCCACGCAAGCCATTAGCCAAACCCAACGACCACATAATTCTGCCCCATACAAACGCTTGACTCCCTCAGAACAAAGAGAACGCAGAGCCAAAAACCTGTGCTTTAATTGTGATGAACAGTACTCAGACACCCATGTGTGTAAAAAACCGTTCATGGCCATCCTTGAATCCCCAGTTACAACCACCCCAGAGGAATCTGTGGAATTTCATGACTGCCCAACCTCTTTTGATGAAGCCCACCCCAATATCGAGGATATTTTGCCACTCCACGCCATTACCAACTCTGCTGTGAGCGAAGTCATGCGCCTCACTGGCTCAATTTTGGGCACACCCATTCGCGTCTTCATTGACTGTGGTTCTGCGACAAACTTCCTCAATCCCACTGTGGCACATAAGTTGGGACTCTCCATCACCCAGCCTTCCTCGTTCCAATTCACATCGGCTTCCGGTCACTCTTTGGTTCTGATCGGTGAAGCTCAAGATGTACATGTTAATGTTCAGGGGTATACATTCACGAGCAACTTCATCCTCTTGCCTGTTGAAAGCTGTGACCTGTTGCTGGGTGCCCAATGGTTTGACACTCTTGGCTTCTTTGGGTGGCATTTCGCCGACAAGGTGATGGTGTTCCACCGTAACAGTTGTTGCCAAATCCTCCGCGGCATCACCCACAAACCCAGAAACCATGATAATGATGCCCTCTTTGCTCTTCTATATGCTGCTCAACTAGACATTTTACCCTAAAACACCCCGAGTCCACCAACTGATTTACCCACCTGAATCACACAACTCGTGTCCCAATTCCAAACACTTTTTGAAGAGCCAGTGGGCCTCCCTCCTAAAAGATCCATTGATCACAGAATTACCCTACTACCCAATACCGAGCCCGTTAACGTTCGTCCTTATCGTTATGCACACTCTCAAAAGGATGACTTAGAGGCACAGGTCCGGGGTATGTTGAGCGCCGGCCTCATTAGACCCAGCTGCAGCCCATTCTCATCACCGGTTCTTTTAGTCAAGAAGAAAGAAGGCACTTGGCGTTTTTGTGTTGATTACCGTTCGCTTAATGTGGTCACGGTTAAGGATCGGTTTCCTATTCCCATTGTCGATGAGCTACTCGACGAACTACATGGGGCCAAGTTTTTCTCCAAATTGGACCTCCGCTCCGGCTACCACCAAATAAGGATGCATGAGGATGACATAGCCAAGACGGCTTTCCGCACACACGAGGGTCACTTTGAGTTTTTGGTCATGGCCTTTGGCCTTACCAATGCCCCCTCCACCTTTCAAGCTCTCATGAATGATATCTTCAAGCCCTTACTCCGTAAGTATGTCCTCGTTTTCTTTGATGACATCCTTATTTATAGTGCTACACTACTTGACCATGCTTCACACCTTCAAGAAGTATTTCAATTGTTGTGGGATAATCACTTAAAGGTGAAGCTATCGAAGTGCTCTTTTGCCTAGGCCGAGATCCAATATTTGGGCCATGTTATTAATTCAGAGGGCGTATCAGTTGACCCGGCCAAGGTCCAGGCTGTTTGTGATTGGCCCAAACCCAGAACAGTAAAAGGGATGCGCGGCTTCCTAGGGTTGGCTGGGTATTACCGCCGTTTCATCCCCTATTTTGGAGTCATTGCACAACCACTCAACAATATGTTGAAAGCGGGTAACTTCTGTTGGACTCCCGAAGCCGAAGTAGCTTTCAAGGGCCTCAAGCAAGCCGTGACCTCTGCCCCAGTTTTAGCATTGCCGGATTTCAATGAGCCCTCCACCGTTGAAACAGATGCCAGTGGTATGGGAATCAGTGCTGTACTTACACAAAAGAAACATCCGGTGGCCTTCCTTAGTAAATCTCTCTCTCCCAAACATCAAGCTTTATCCACTTATGAGCGTGAGATGATTGCCATCATGTTTGCTATTGAAAAATGGCGACCCTATTTGTTGGGTAGCAATTTTACAATCCTCACAGATCATCAAACTCTCAAGTACCTTCTGGATCAAAGAATTTCAACTCCGGCACAACATAAATGGCTTGCCAAGTTGCTGGGTTATAGCTACAAGATTGAATACAAGGTTGGGCACCTCAATACTGTGCCGGATTTGCTCTCTCGTCGTCATGAATTACTCGCTATCCAAGCTGTTTCCAAGCCTATTTTTGACGGCATCACTCTTATCACCAGAGCCTGCCAACATGATCCACAGGCCCAATGCATCAGGCAGGCACTCACAGATGGTACCTCCACCAAGAAAGGATTCACTCTGCACAATGGTAAATTGCTTTACAAAGACAGACTATACGTTCCTGAATCTTCCGAATGGCGCTACAAGTTACTGTAGGAATTCCACTCTTCATTGTTAGCTGGCCATTCCGGGTATGTACGTACCTTGAACCATCTTTCGCGCAATTTTGCGTGGCCGGGCATGAGGCAAGATGTCAAAGTATTTGTGAAGAGCTGTGACCAACGTCAGCGTCAAAACTCTGAAGCAGTCCACCCACCCGGACTCCTCCAACCGTTACCGGTTCCGGAAGATGTCTGGTTTGACATATCAATGGATTTTGTAGAAGGTCTTCCCGATTCGAATGGTTTCAATGCAGTCATGGTTGTTGTGGATCGACTCTCTAAATCAGCCCATTTTATTGCCATCTCGCATCCCTTCAATGCTGCTCAGATAGCTGATACTTTCATGAGACATGTGTTTCGTTTACATGGCATGCCCCGCTCCATAGTCAGTGACCGCGACCCTATATTTGTTAGCAACTTCTGGTCTGCCTTCTTCAAGCTGCAGGGTTCAATCCTCTGTCGCAGCTCAGCGTATCATCCTCAATCGGACGGGCAAACTGAAGTAGTTAATCGAACACTGGAGCACTTTCTCAGGTGTTTTATTGCTGATAAGCCTACCAATTGGAGTGAGCTCTTACATTGGGCGGAATGGTGGTATAATACCACTTTCCATGCTTCCATCAAGATGACACCTTTTGAGGCCCTTTATGGACGCCCCCCTCCATCAGTTTCAAAGTATCTCCCTGGCACTACCCCTGTTCAGGTTGTGGACACCGCACTCAAGAATCGGGATGAACTACTTGACACTTTGAAAGCGCACATGACCGAGGCGCAGAATAGGATGAAGCAATTTGCTGATCAAGGAAGGACTGAGCCTACATTTGATGTAGGGGACTGGGTCTTTCTCAAATTGCACCCATACCGGCAGAAATCTTTGCTCAAACGAGCCACTCACAAGCTCGCTCCTCGGTTCTACGGGCCGTTTCAGATTGCTGCCAGAATTGGCTCAGTGGCCTACCGCCTAAGTCTCCCTCCCAATGCCAAGTTGCACCATGTGTTCCACGTTTCCCTACTGAAGAAAAGAGTTGGAGAGGGCACTCCAGTTTCTACTACTCTGCCACATTTTGATACTCCAGGATCCATTGCTTGGCAGCCTTTGAAGGTATTGGACATGGGTATACGTCGCAAGAAGAAGAAGACCTTCACTACTTGGTTGGTGCAATGGAAAGGATTGCCAATTGAAGATGCTACTTGGGAGGACGCTAGCGACATGAAATCCAGGTTTCCTGCCTTTTGCGCCTGAGGACAGGTCGCAACTCATGGGGGGGGGCGCTTGTTGAGACCCTTCTCTCAACCTAAGTACTTTACTCTCTACACCAAAGCATTCCCAGTAGCAGCCCAAGCAGATCAAGCATTAACCCAAGTTAGGAACCCAGCGGGTTCGGCCCAACTCTTGTTGTGGTCCTGTATTTTGTCTCCTTTCTGATTTGTCTAGTTCCTCAGACTTCTCCTTATATTCTGTATTTTGACACCACTTTGGTATGAATGAAAATATGCATTATTCCATTTTCTTTTCTTCCTGTTCTGCAATTGTGAACCCAACACATTGCATCACAACAGTCATTGCAAACAGATCTCAACTCAGTACAAATTAGGTTTGCCTGCTTGAGCATTTGGGGCAATTAGACAATGGGCTTCCTTACTAGGACGGTTCTTACACAACGATACTCAACTCTGTAAGTGCCTAAGTTGAGACAGATTAGTCTTTTTGAGAAGATGTAGTGCATCAATTATGAATACATGTATTTATAGGATTAAATGTCTGATAGCAAAAGTACAGATACATATCCCCACAAATGAATAACAGGGGGGGGACTGGGAAAGAATTCACATTAGACATTTCCTAGAAGCTCAAGTAAATGATCATGTCACTGATATTTGCAAAATAATGTACAGTTTCCTCAACAATGAGTTTGATTTCACCGATCAATTCCCTCGATTTTGTCTTCAACTTCTGAGTACAGCTCCTTCAACCTTTCAATATTCTCCTCATCAGTGTCCCAGTAACCACGTCCGTTGGCCTCCAGGAACGTCTGCAACAGCTTCCTAAAGGAGTTTGGATTTGTTTTCATAAGCCTGTTCAACATCTCCTCATCTTTAATGAAAGTCGCGTTGGCCTCTTCATACACAAAGTTGTCAACTTGCCCAGAAGTTGCACTCCACCCGACTGTATTAGTGAGTCTCTTCTCAATCTCACGAACACCCTCGTAACCACTAGACAACATTCCCTCATACCACTTGGGATTCAACAACTTGGTCCTTGCATCAAGACGCACGGTCTCAGAGAGTGTCCGAACCTGCATTGTAAGAAAGATTGTCAATCACAGATTCTATTGGTTTTTTCGCACCTTCAGCAACATCTATGACATATACTGAATTCAGTACTGAAAGAGTGTCTGTCCTTACCTGAGCATTAGCTGTGGTGGTGTCAGCAATGTAAGAACTAGGTTTCTTTCCATCCTTCCTTAGGTTTTGCACAAGATTGGTTGGATCTGAATCAAAGTAGTGACTCACATCAGTAAGTGAGATTTCTGATGAGTCCAGGTTTTGGAATGTTGCATCAGCTGTGCTCAATGCCATTTCAAAAACTTTTCTGTTCTCAGCCATGCCTGCACCTGGAGCATCGCAATCAAAAGCAAATGATTTCCTGCTCAGATACATGTCCTGCAGCTGCTTCTCATCATTCCATGAGGAGTTCTCCACAGCAAGATTTATATTAGAGGAATAGGAGCCTGAAGCATTGGAGAAGATCCGGGTTGCAGCTTCACGAACCCCAATGCCAAGGGTTTCTGCTTGCTCCAGTGCATGCTTCCTGACAAAGTTCTGTTCAAGTGGCTCATCTAGTTCAGCTACCATCTTCACTGCTCGGTCAAGCAAATTCATCTGCAAACAATCAAAATGTTTGATAGAAATAGTAAGTAACCATTGTAAAACTATTACCATGCTAACCATGTATGAATAGAAGAGCCAAAAAATAGGAAGCACAGTCCATAGAGAGGAAAAATACCTGATTGATAAAGAGGTCTCTGAAGACTCCTGAGCAGTTAACAACAACATCAATCCTGGGTCTTCCAAGCTCTTCAAGAGGCACTACTTCTACCTTGTTGACTCGTCCAAGACCATCAGCAACTGGATTCACACCAACCATCCACAAAACCTGAGCCAAGGACTCACCATAGGTCTTGATATTGTCTGTACCCCACAAAACAAGTGCAATCGTCTCGGGGTACTTTCCTCCATTTTCAAGCTTCTGCCTCTCTATCAACCTCTCCACCACAACCTTTGCGCTGTTCATTGCTGCTGTGGTGGGTATAGATTGTGGATCAAGTGCGTGAATATTCTTTCCTGTTGGCAACACTTTCGGGTTTCTGATCGGGTCACCACCAGGTCCTGGCTCAACAAATTTACCCTCCAATGCTTGTTTCAAGCTCCCTATCTCATTGTCAGCCACGATCAGCTTCAAGCATTCTCCCAAGTACTCAAACAACGTTCTAAGTTTCTCCCTGTCTGCCCTGTAAAATTTTGTGTTTGACAAGTACTGAATCCAAGGCTCATTGATTCCAAACCCAAGAATTGAGGTCAGCTTATTCTTTACATCAACAACTTGACCCTTCTCATTTGTTGTACACTCCACAAATGAAGAAACTGCTCCCCTTGATGCGTCTGTTATTTGCTTTAGAAGCTCCACATCCTTCAGTATCCCTTTATCACTTTGTCTGTAAAGATCCTCTATGTCTCTTCCAACTGTCTCAGCCAATATAGCTGGGAGTGAGAAAATATTCTCTTCTGGACGGTTCAGTGCAGCAATGTTCACCAGAGTTGCAACTGCTTCCATGGCTGTTGGAGGCTCACCAATGACATGAAGCCCACAGGGCAGCAGGCGGGACTCAATCTCCATGATTTTGTTATACACCTTTCCGACCACAAGATCTCTTTCTTTGGCAGATATTTCCACACCTTCATCAGGTAGGTCTACATCCTTATCAAGATTGCATTGCCTAGCAGTGCTGATTATTGAGCTCACAATCTGTTGTCCACGGCCGGTGTCTTTAAGTGACTGATAGGACGCGATAAGCTCGCTCAACTGCTTGAGGCCTTTGTAAAGCCCAGCATTTTCTGCAGGTGGTGTCAAATAGCTGATGGTGTTGGCGTAGCTCCGACGCTTAGCTATTGTAGCTTCCGAT
This sequence comes from Fragaria iinumae, assembly GCA_009720345.1. Taxonomy (NCBI): domain Eukaryota; kingdom Viridiplantae; phylum Streptophyta; class Magnoliopsida; order Rosales; family Rosaceae; genus Fragaria; species Fragaria iinumae. Next base: position 24,201,065 of record CM019122.1, on the reverse strand, counting down.
GGATTGTTGGCAGCATAATAATAGACATTGGGAATGTTCCCAATCAGACTGTCTGGGAAACATGCATCACTCATCCCTACCTGTTTTCCAGGCATGAATTCTAGTGAACCATGAGTACCAAAATGCAGTACAGCGTCAGCTTGGAAGATCTTTTCAACAAATGAATAGTATGCAGCAAAACCATGATGCGGGCTAGCTGATTTGGAGAACAGCAGCCTCATCGGATCACCCTCATAGCCAAATGTGGGCTGTACACCGATGAAGACATTGCCATACTGTTTCCCATATACCAAGAGATTCTCTCCATCAGAGTTCAGGTTCCCTGGAGGCTTTCCCCAGTTCTCCTCCAATGCAGCGGCATAAGGAGTCAAGCTTTGATATTCACGAACCCCCATTTTGTAAGCAATATTCAGATTTGGGCTGCTGAACTGAGCCTCTTTGTCATGGATTACCTCTTCAATCAAAGCGTCTGAAGTCTCTGGAAGTCCCTCAACATTGTAACCATCTCTTTTCAATTCTTGCAGAACTGAGAAGATGGAGGAGAAAACATTTAGATAAGCAGCTGTTCCTACATTTCCTTTGTCTGGAGGGAAACTGAACACTGTGATCGCCAACTTCTTCTCAGCCTGCATCAGTGCATACACTTGGTCATATTGCAATCATCAAATTATGTCAAAATTATTCAGTGAACAACTAGAAGCTGAGGATACATATAATGAAAAAGGGTAACTTTCCATGATCAGAATCTATGTACTAGAAAGGCATACATAATTCCCCAGAAAGCATAATGCTACTTTTATACATAACTTTCAACAAAACTAAACGGCTCAATATCTTGATCACCTCCTTTTCCAGTAAAATTAACTACATCCTGTAGAATTTTCATATTTTATCAAAAAGTTATAAATTCCTTTCATCCCCAAAGGTCCATTTTTGTGGAAAAGTGGATTCATAAATATCATTTTAATGTAAAATTTTGAGATAATGATCAACAGTAACAAGATAATAGGTAATAGTCAGTCAATCATCTTTAACTCCAAATAATAGGCGCATGTATTCTGTAACAACTTTCTTGGGCTTAAGGAAGAAACAGCATAAATTAAGGTAAATACCTTGGCCTTCCTTTTTAGTTCACCCCATCTAATTGCCCTGGTGCAGAGCTGTTCCACCCTCTTGTGAAGAGCATGCGATTTCCCTGCAATCAACAATTTGATCCTCAGTAAACATAGAAAATTCTGACTACTTATTCACAAGTAGAGATGCAAAGGTAACTAGTAGGAACATAACTATCTAAGCACTACTACTTGTGAACATCATTTTTCTCACTAATTAAGTGCTAACTGAATACTACTAGTTGTGAAACCACAGAAACAATAAACCAGTAAGAACATGATCACTTACCAGTTCTAGGATCCCGGCCAGCAAAAACAATAGGCTCCATGCCTCCATCAAGCTCCGGAAGAGCCACTTGCAACGCCACCTGAATCGGATGCAACCCCAAAGTGCTGTTCAGCCACTCCTCAGTAGTCTGGAACACCAAAGGCAATGCAACAATGTAGGGAACATCCAGCTTCATCAGCGCCTCAATAGCCCTCGGATGGTCCTGCCTAGCCGGCCCCCCAACAAGAGCAAACCCGGTAAGCGAAATAGCCGAATGAATAAAAGGCTTCTTGGTCACAGGATCAATCAAAAACCTCTCCACAGGCCCTGAAAAATCAAGCCCCCCAGCGAAAATGGGAATCACCTTAGCACCTCTTGCCTCCAGCTCCATAATAACAGCCACATAATGACTCTCATCCCCAGTCACAATGTGGCTCCTCTGCAGAATCAACCCCACAATCGGCGCATTGGGGCTCTTCAACTTCTCATTAGCATCCTTCCTAGTCTCATACCAGTTCAAATACTCCTTCACATCATCATACATACAAGGCGCCAAAGGATGCCAAATCCCACTGTCCAAAAACAAAACCGGGTCCGAATACGGAATCTTTTCCCCTTTCAACGCCGGAACGTAAGACCCGGCAATCATCTTCAAGAAGTTCTGCAAGTTATCAGGGGACCCACCAAGCCAAAACTGAAGACTCAAAATATAAAGCCTAGCATCCTGAGCCTTGTCACTAGGCAAGTACTTGAGCACTTTCGGCAAAGTCCGAACCAGTTTCAACATACTGTCGGCAAAACCAGCTCCTTGCTTCTTCCTCTTGAAAAGCTGAAAAAACGGGCTTTTGGATTGGCCCAGCTGCGACATGCTGAACGAGCCGAGCTTGTTGAGCCTCATGACTTCCGGCATGGAAGGGAAGACTAGCACTGCATCCATTCTGTCTCTTTCTTTTTCGACTGCTTGTTTCACTTTGAGAGCCAGCTCCTCCACGAAGATCAACGAGCCGATGAAGACGTTGGCGTCTTGGAGGTCCTGGCAGAACGTTTTGTACGTGTCGTCGTCTCGGAGCTCTTCGACGAGGTAACCCACGACGGAGAAGGAGGCGTGTTTGTTGGAGGCGTTGAGGGACTGGACTGCGGCGGTGAGGGAGGACTGGTACTGGGCTTCGAGTACGACGTAGACGACTTTGACTGTGGGGAGGTTCTGTTTGTTTTCAGGGACTATACGACGGACTTCTTGTGTTGTCTGGGTGAAGAGGCCGTTCCCCATTGCGCATTTTACTTTGAGTGTTGTCTTTGAGGAGGCTTGGCTGGTCTTTTTGGGGAGGAAGGAGTGGAGGAAGTAGTGCTTTTTGGAGAAGGAGGAGAGTTGGTCTGGCTTTGTCTGGGGCAAGGTGAAAGGTGAGGAGACTAGAGAAGCCATATTTGGTGGGTGATCAAAACCCAAGAACAAGAAGAAGGAAGAAATGTAGCAGTTAGCAGACTCCTCTGCTTCAAAATTTGAGGAGTGGGAGAAGAATGTGAGAGAGTGAGTTCCTCTGCTCTCTCTAGTTGTGAGTTGTGATCAGGGTTGAGGTTTGTGTCTTCTATCTTTTTCTTGTGGGGATTTGAAGGTTGAAGTTTTATAGTTTGTGTGGAGAAGAAAGCACACTTGGAGGGAGTGTGTCAGTAACAGTTTGGTGTTTCATGGCTGCTGGTGGGAGTTGGGGACACGTGGCTTGATGGGTGGTCAAGCAAATTCTGAGTGCAAGTAAATTGGGTTTCTGAGGTGAAGTTTGCTTGGGGATTTTGGGGGAGAGAGATTGGGGGAGGGGACTTGCTTATCTATCTACATGGGTCATTCTGATGGAGTTTGCTGAATTCTCATTGGCTCAATTGGATTTCTGGTGTTGCTGGTTGGATGATGAGAGAGAAAAAAAGAGGGGGAAGGAGATATTTGGTCTCTGCTTCAAGTGAAGCTCATTTTGTGTGTAAAGATTCTGGTTATTAAGTCTGTGTCTTTTGGTGAAAAGGAGTTGATATTGTGTATGTGACACCTATGGGACCAGGTATCATAATCTGAGGCCAGTGGACTGCACACTTGATTGTGTCCACATCTATTAGTTACTGTGTTGGTACTTGCAAACCTCAGTTCACTTGCTAAAAATCGAATAGACCCAGTTCAGAGGGAAATGAAAACACCCTTAGATGGAAATAGTAGCTTCAGTTATTTAGAGCATTTACTCCGAGATAAGGTAGAGTCAGTTCAGATTTCCATTCCATTCTGGCAGCTGGAACAAGGGGAGAGGGGATAAAGCGAAAATGGTAGGATCTTAAACTACCTAGTTTGCATGTCATAAAGGAACAACTACACTTGTGCTTAATTGCAGAAGAGATTGATGCACTTGGATACACACCTCTGTGGTAAGACCTCATAGTGTCCCTTGAATGCTGGTTTTAATGAATATGCAAGAAAAACATTTCAACGGTTCTTGAGTTTATGAGGACAAACATTCGCAACCGAACTAATACGAAAAATTACTGCCAAGGAGAACAAAAGGGTCATGGATTGGAAAAGAAGCTTTCATGCTTAACATTTATATAAACATTCAGTAGAAGTTTGAGGTCTAATTTGACAAAAATAAATAAAATAAACTTGGCAATGGCATATAAGGATGAAGAATTACTTGATTACAACAATACTTACTGAATTAAAGTGATGAAGTGTATCAGAATGTATTTGGTATTTTGGCTTTGCTCACATTCCCAGAACCCAATAATTTAGCGACAATGATTGGATGTACAGTTTGCCACCACATGTTCAAATTGATGCCACGTATTTGAGAGGAGATACCAACACACCCCCTCTCTAACTTTCATCTTTCGAAAGTTTCACCAAATGTAAACAACAAAAATCTTTTGTTCTTATGAATAAAGAAGAAAAACATTTCGCAAGAGAACAAAAGCAGAAATACACATCAATCTGATCCCCACGCCATAATTACACACTGACACATCCCTTTTGAAATGAGTAGGCCTTTTTTCAAGAATTTTTTTTTTTTTTTTTTTTTTTTTTTTTTTTTTTTTTTTTTAAGGAGAAGGCTTTGAAGATGAATCACCAATGCAGCTACTATTTATTAAATTTTTATAAGCACAACCAAAACATAGCAAAGGCACAATCAATTGGGGATCATGAACATGTACATAATTCGAACCAATCAAGAACAGATGTAGCGAGTGCCAGGCAAGTATGGTAACAAGCTTTGCACACACGGAAAGCAACCCATGGCATAAGACTGCTAATTGCTCTAACAATGTGACCGTAACCATTAAGATGATGCAAACAAAAGATTGCAGAACAGTTTCACATAGTGATTCAATATTGACTATTTCTACCTTTCTGAAGCCTTTTACTAGAGTAACAAATATCAATACAAAATAAGGCCAGAACAAGATGTTAATAGAAAAGACAACACCCCTTAGGAGATGAAAGATGAAACTAATCAACCTCCACACCAGCGGTGGCTTCATCTAAAATCATCTGGAGCTCCCTCACTCTTTGCCTAGTGAGTGCAACACAATCCTGCGACCAAAGAGTCTTCCTTATCATCATTTGGATCATGAGTAATGATTCATAACAATATTTCACCAGCCATTGTATTCTTACGCTCTTATATACATACATCAGTTAAAAAAACATGGTTTATAAGAAATGTATACATAAAAAATGGTGGATAACTTGGCATCTTTCAGCCTAATTTTCATAATGGAGCAGTTATTTATTATAAACAAATAACAAAACCACCAATACTGTCTAATAGTAACTCATAAAAATACTTTATGTGAAAAGGAATCAAGTACCAGAGTTGCTTGCATTTTCATTAGTTTCAAGCCAATTGAAAGTTGAACACATTCGTAGAGTTGATTGGCTTTATATTATTGGTTAAATCGGGAAAACATTGGAAAAATGTACTCTTCTCCTCTTTTCTATTTCCGTCGATATGCAGATAATGTCAGAAGACTCAAAACAGTTTTAAAACCTTAGTTACTGATGTGTGATGGAAATGATTACTAATCTGAACATACACTTTATTACTCTCAGTTAGATAGACTAAGACAACGAAAATCTGAAATTCACAACATCCTACCAAGTTGAATTGCAGGGAACCATTAAAACATTGACATGACACAAGGGTAGAAACTAGGTAACCAACCTGGATAGCCGATGTATAGGCAAGAACTGGTCCACCTGGCTTGTAAAGAGACACAAGTTGACCAGATGAATCTAAAACCACAGTTACAAGTGTTTCCATGATCGATTCTTCCTCTGCTGTAGGGTCAGCCAAGATGAAATTCTTGTAAAGTATGCATGTTAGTGAAAATGGAATACTGCATAACGTGAGTTTCCTCTTCTCTTTATTGACCGGCTCCTTTCCTCCCTCATTTTCCTCGGACATAACAACTACTTTTCCTTCATCATTCATAGAAACTATAGGAATCTGCACTGCAAGACATGGGATTCAAATGCTATGCAACAGTTCAAATTATAATTCTAATCACCACTTGTAACAGAACATTCATGATATACATTATGCAACTCTATATTTGTTCAACTACATGATATTCTTTTTTCTTTTCAACTACATGAATGTAGGGAGTACAATTCAATCATTTCACCCACCTCACTAGCATCATTTATTAACTTTGCCACTTTTCTCACTTGTAGTGTCAGTTATGTAATCTTCTCTCCCAACCTAAGTCAAAACTCCGAACAGGATACAACTCCTTTCACAGCACAGAAAAGGTTCAACATTCTTTTTCAAATCCAACAGAGTAGGGAGGGGCCTAACTTTTATTATACATGCTACAGATGCCAAATTACAATTCTGAGCTATTTTAGATGCAAACAAGATGTTACAAATTAAAGCCACCCAGAAACTTTACTTTTTATCCAAACAGCACATAAATGGATGGGTTTTAAATTTCAAGTACCGAAAACATTTTGCTAAACAAGCATGAACACACAGAGAAATAGAAACTCAAGAAAGAGATGTAGAACAGACATGCATGAACAAGAAAAAACAGCACAAACTTCACCAGTAATGGACATTTATTTTCTGTCCTGCATATATATGTAAAATCAAAGTCTGGATAAAACCTGATACTTGAGTAATATAACTGAGATACTTGGATTATGGGCAACTAAAGTAATCTCATATGATGTAATTAATTTACACAGGGACAGTGAACATTTGTAGGACTTACAGTGAGAAAAGGCAGCGACTGCTGACAGCAAAGCAGCATCAAATAGAGAACCATCAGCGTCCAAACAGTATATGTCCTGAATGTTGGAACAGAAAAACAGACATTTCTTCAGAATACATACATACGTATATGACCAAAAACAACAATGAACTACAATAAACAGATATTTCCAAAGTTTCCATGTAATTTACCAGGTAGACCATCCAAGCAGCTTTTCCACTGATCAAGGATAATTCCTTCACATTAATCATGCCGGAACTGCAACAACCAGGAAAATTAGTAAATTCACAATATCCAAGATTATCAAATGAAGCATCCTACCAAAACAGAGCAAGTAGCTATACAGGTTGAAAGCTAAGAGAAAAAGATAAGGGCACCAGTACACAATGCAGTGCATTTAAAAATTTCAATGCGTCAAACTGAAATGAGCAAGTAACTATACTGCACGAACAAGATAAGGATACCAGTAAACAATGCATTGAATTAACGCCAGAAAACAATAATGATTCCAATGCAAATTGACTGGATGATCACACTGAACAGAGCAAGTAGCTATACTCTAAGACCAGAAAGATAATGATGCCCATATGAAATGCATTGGGTTACAGAATTTATTTTCAAAAGATATTAGGAGCCTGAAAAGTATAACTACTTTAGTAAGTAGAGGATGAGTTGTATTATAATTTTTTGCATCAATTGAATTAAATAATGCACATACATAACCAAAATAGAAAGATAAAGCAAAGAACCGAGAAAAAAGTTTAGCTCACTACAGTCATATTTTGTATTGAAGTGGTTAGAACAATTAGACCAACAAAGAAAAAGAAAAAGAAACATAAACTACACAGAATAACTCAAATAATATCCAGGTAGGAAAGAGAATCGAAGGACATGCCTTGAAATAGTGTCAGATAGTTGCTTTGACACAACGGGTGCTGTCTCAGCTGGCCTGCCAGGCCTTACAATTGGAGAACAAATTGGAGGCATGTGGAATTCAATTGCTGAAAGAAAAGCAAAAATAAAAAATTGTGGAGAACCAGTCAATTACAAGAAAATCAATCTCAACAAAGTAATCTCGGAAATAACAACAAAAATTATCAAGTGGTGCAAGCCAACCTATGCGTCCCTCATCTGGCAACTCTTGAGAAGGGGTCATGACTTCCATTTTTATAGCAGCCAACATTGTCTATACACAACAAACAAAACTCATCAGTAACAAGACCATATATCTCATTATCAGAAACAGAGCAGACACACACTAAGTTAAGCCATTACCGTCGAACCAATCTTCACAAGTGCTGATCCATCGGCAGAGGCAACAGCCCCTACACAATACGAAGCAAAAGGGTTCAGCTTGCATGTTAAACAAGTTGAGTTAAACTCCACAGTTACTTGACAACAAGTAGACAAACAAAGAATGGGGACTAACCAAGGGCCGAGGAAGTCTCTCTAGCTTTGTCAAGTGACCTCCCATCAGGGCGTGTGGATTTCACAAGATGGCTCTCATAAAACCGAAGAGGAAATAAGCGCCTGAAAGCATCAACATCCAATTCCGACAGCAAGCCTCCAGAAGAATCAGGCAATCCCATTCTCTCTCTCTTCTAATGCTATGTGTGTATCTTGCACTACAAAGCAAAAAGGAACAACCTTAGTACACAATAAGCTACAAAGTTGAGTAAAGATACAAACTTGATTGCATTCAGTAAATTACAAGATTGTAGTGAAATTGGAAAGAAAGGAAAGGAGTGAAATTTGAAAACCCCATGTAGGGGCATTAAGAAAACCCACCAAGGCAAAACTATATTCAGACCCAGAAACTGAAAATTAACCCAGAAAGAGTTCGTATCTTTTGGAACATCAACAACTGAAATCAAAAGCTTGAATTTGCATGAATGGGGTGATACGTACCAGTTGAGAGAGACAGAGTAGCGAAACGAAAATTGGAGACAGAGAAGGGGCGGGTCAAGGAAATAGCCTAGGTTGCTCTGACCATACCCGTTTTACTTTATTAGGGCTTCTGACCCTTACCCGTTTCCTTTTTTGGTCACATTTAATTCCTCAAAAATCTTTTTTTTTTTAAAAGGGTTTGGAACCCAGGCTAGCAGGAGGCTCAGCCCACACCCGGTTCCATTTATTATATTAATATTAAAATTTTGCAACAGGGGCGGGGGGGGGAGACATAACACCTGGACCCCGTGCTACAATAGAACTATTACAAATATCCTTGTAAAGAACGTCCTGAATAATAGCAGGAGTCTCCCCTAATCAAACATCATCCAGTAACCCCGCATTAGCAAGGTGAGCTAATCTATCTGCTACACCATTTGCTTCCCTGCTGATCTGTCGAATTCTAATAGAATGAAAAGCAAACATATAGTCTTTACAGTCTCCTAAAACTCGACCCACCTCAGACAAATCCTCCTCTTCCCGTTCAAGGGCAGCTACCAATAGGATATAATCGCTCTCAATATCAATATCGCTTCAACCTTGGTGTATACCAAGTAACAGACCTGTTCTACAAGCCTCAAACTCCATCAAAAATCTTTTTAGACAAAAAAAAAATAGAGGTTGCTATTAACACACCTCTGACTCACTTTTGTTTACAAACTACCCTCATTTACATTTCTTTTTTGTTTTTATTTTTAACATCTGAATTATCTTGAAATTTTAAACCCACTTCTACAGTAAATTTCTATTCACACACCTATCATTAATACACTTAATCAATTCTCTTATAATAAATCTAGCTAAAGCTATTTCTGTAGTATTGCTAGGGGTGGGTTCGGTTTTGTTCAGTTCGGTTTTCATCTAAAACCAGAAACCAAACCGAATAAAAAATTCGGTTCGGTTTGGTATTTTTTGAGACCTTGAACCGGAAACCAAACCAAACCGTGGTTCGGTTCGGTTTCGGTTTTTTTTTTCGGTTTTTCTTCTTTTTTAAAATAATTTTTCTTAAAATTTGTATGCTTTTGGTTTAGTAAAAAATTATCGTATTTTAGGTCCTTTTTTTTTCTTACATTACTTGTTTTGATAAGCATATATAATATATCAATAAAAATTTTGGCAATGATTCTTCAACAAACCAACAATTTATAAACCAAATAGATACTTTGAAAGTTTAATACTTAATAATTTCGAAAGTATTGGGAATTGACCACACTAGCACACCATGAAACCATAATTTTAAAACTTGTAAGTTCATCTTGAACACAAAATATAGACTTCATAGTTTAAAGTCCATCCAAATAAATTCTGAAATTTAAAGTTTAAAAATCATAAATTTGAATAAAGAAGAGAAAAATAAATTAAATATTAGAGTCTATCATCTAAAGCTTGCAAGAATAAAGGTCTTCGATTTTAGAGGTAACATATCACTCTCTATACTTCGCATACACGACACCTAAAACATTTCTATAGGTACATAAAACGAAAATAAAAAGCAAAATATTAGAAAAGACAAACATATAATTATATAGAACATAAAACCTAAAATCATATTGTTCAAATCAAATATTTAATACGAAAATAAAGACAAAAAACGACGTTGTTTTAGAGAGATTCGGTTTTTTGGTTCGGTTCGGTTTTTCAAGGGCCGAAACCAAAAACCAAACCCAACTAATTTGGTTCGGTTCGGTTTTTCTTAATTCGGTTTGGTTTTTTCCAGTTTGGTTTTTTTCGGTTTCGGTTTGGTTTTCGGCTCGGTTTTTTTCAGTTTTCGGTTTCAAAATTCCACCCCTAAGTATTGCACCCCTAACTACCGATCAGATGCTAATGAGTCATATTTGTAACCTCAAATTTGAGGAATAATTTGAACAACAACCTTGGTTATATTGAATTTTTACTTGCTGCTCTCACGTTAAAGCAACCTGGTCCATATTTAAACATGAATTCTAAAACCACTGATTTAATGCCACAAGGATCATCTTAAACCACAACTACTATTAATCAAAAAATATGAACGATCAAGTTAGATTTAAGACAACTAGAGTACCGAAGCTGTTACGCAACAAAAACATTGTCATCAATCTAAATAAGAAGCTGAACATATCCCATCATGTATCAAAAATTGCTCCAGTACTGATATAACATATTCTGCCACCACTCTAGCTTGTCGGAGTATACGTTGATTCACCATCCCGGTTGGTTACTTGTTCAATAATAGCTAAAGTGTCAAGGATTTTTGGTAATATGAATGGAATACACTAAAATTGTACGAGAGATAGATTGAAATACACCAAAACCAAAACCAAATATACATAATCATATCGTTTAGAATCTTACCAGGAACGATTGATTTAAGGGGGTTCGAATGATCACTAAAGTCTTGATCTTCTGTTGTGTCTCCGTTGCAAATCAGAGATATAACTTCCTTCAAAGATGAGTCTAAATCTGCTTCTTCGAAGTCTTCTTCCATGATTGCTTCGAAGTTGATAGATTTCGACAAAGAGGAATGACTGGTTTGCGCGAAGTGGGTTTTGCTTTGAAGTGGATGAGTTTTGACAAATGAATGATTGTTTGTGCAAGTGAGTTTAGGATTTCAAGATAATTCAGTTGTTAAAAATAAAAATAGAAAAGAAATTTAAATTAGGGTAGTTTAGGTAGTATGTAAACAAAAGTGGGTCATGGGTGTGCTAATAGAAAAAAAAAAGTGTGTTAATAGCATCATCTAAAAAAAATAGACAGACATGTTTCATATGGATTGACAAGTTTGGAATTAGGATGTTAAAACGACAAACGTTGCAAAAGAGAGGAGAAACAAGTTGGCAACAAGTTTTCTGTTATAAAATGAGATGGGTGTGCTAAATGTACTCAGCAAACTTCTAAGTAGACCCAGCAAAGTTATTTCTTTTTAAATAAATCAAATTAAACTAGAATATTTTCCTTACTGCCCCTATCTGGAACCCAACAAAAAAAAACACAGCGATGAGCCGATGAAAGTGAAACTTCCAAGAGTAGTACCGTGGAGTTTATGGGTGTGTTTGGTGCAACAAATTGGGTTTGATCAGAAATGTAATGTTGGTCAAGCTTGACTAGATTGGAGAGAAGAGGTCCAGACGTATAAGATTAAGGGAAAGAGACTTGTATTCCATTCGTACCATGTCATGCTTGATTTCGTTGCCAACAAGTCTTCCTTTTTGTTATTTCTTTAATGATTGTTCACACAACTATAATCCATTTGGGAGGAGGCGAAGTGGGGAACGACGGGTGAAACCACTATGTAATCCAAATAATTTACAGTTTCCTATTACTTTGGCAAAGCTCATACTGCCAATTTGTTGGAGACAAATCAGTCGAATTGCAGGAATTCCTCCTTCTATGTTAGCATACTTCCTAAAAATTTAATCCAAGACATAACAAGAGAGATCCATGAGTCGTGATCGATCTTGACGTCTAGAACTAATATTGAGAAATTTTCATCGTTGTATTCTTTTGCTAGGTACAAGATGCAAGGGAATTTTGTTGGTTTAATTAGATATATTTTATTTTAAAAAAAATGGTGGGTCTACTTAGAAGTTTGTTTGATACATTTAGCAGCACCTAATGAGATAACTTACTTACTGAAAAATAAAGTGTATGAAGAGAGAAGAAGTAGTAAGAGAGAGATAGTAGAAGATTAAGAGATGATAGATGGGAGAAATGTTGTGTTGTTCTCATTCTTATTAGCTCCCTTTAAATAGAGATAAAGTTATTTGATGATTAGACCAACTTGAGATTCAAATTTGTCAACCACCTTCTACTTGACCACCCCAATGACCATTATCTAGATTGGTGACACATGTCTCTTTAAATTATTTTACTTTATTGTTGATAAAAAAAAAAAAGAGCATGTGTCACCAATATAAATGGTGGTCATTAGGGTGGTCAAGTAAAAGGTGGTTGACAAATTTGAATCCACCAACTTGGTGATCACTCTTGTGAAACTTGGTGACCACTCAAACTTGATCTTCACTCACAAGCTACTTGATCATCACTCATAAGTAACTTGGTGATCAATCTCAAGTTTCCACAATTACATAATGGACTCTAACTAATGAGTATCACATGATGACACCAAAATGATTATGTGGACAGCCACACAAATAGTATTATTGATAACATTTTTGGGTTTATTTAGACTATATTATATTTAGAAAAATTAGTGTTATGTGTTATTAACACACCTTATCTAGGATAAGAGCCAATCATGAAGTATATTTAAGTGACAAGTTTGTAAATAAAATTGAAATGTGTGGATAGAAAAATAGATGAGGTGTTAATAACACAAAAGGGTGTTAATAACATCAACCATTTAGAAAACATGTGAAATTATTCAGGTGATGTACCTTTTCATAAGGTATCGAGCTAAAATACTATATGTATATTTTTTCTTCACATCTCAACGAGATTTGTTCACCATCCATGTTATATGAGTGCAGAACTACGAGTCATAAAGTGAGTGTTTTATCAATGGAGTCATAATCTGAGGAATTCATCAATGAGTGCGTCTTAAAATGCCACTTCTTTGTAGTGTCCAACAAATGTGTAGAGGTCTTTAAGCGCGTTAAGCATCTGAGACTAAACAAAATGTGAAGCTCACGGTGCCATAGAAGAACAAGGAGATGTCACCACTTCCAAATGATTTGATTTTGGTATTTGCACTTCCTTACGTATGTGTTTGGTTAAGTCGAATGCATGTGACATGAATCGTCTAACTCAAGCACTTGATTAGTTGACTTCAAATATCATGGCTTTTCCTTTAAAGTTGAATGATAGTGATTAATTATTAAGATTTATAGGACACAAAGCACGTCTGAACCATTAGTGAAGAAAAGAGAAAGATGGTAAGGAATAGTATAGGATTGCAAAAAAAAAAAAAAAAAAAAAAAAAAAAAAAAAAAAAAAAAAAACCAGGAAGAACAAGTTTCCTGATAGTTTCCATGAATCATGCAAGGCATAGCATCAGATTTCAAACAAAACCAAAAGCTAAAAGGTTATAAATGTCAGACTACGTAGGTACTGACCAAGAAAGAAGTAAATATCTACAGACATAACAACCATCGACTTTAAGAACTACGAGAAGCATCCAAATGCTCAAGAGATGAAAAGTTGAAAACCCACTAGAAACTAATAACAGTTGTCATAATTCATAAACCCTAAACACTGGTTCCAATATGTGTACTATGTGATTACCATAGTTTTTCAAGGCTTTGCTTCAAAACTGTGCACTCTGGAATGCGCCATTGATTGATGGCGCATTTCCAAATTCCCAAAACCTGGCCTTAAATTAAAATCTTGATACATATACCCAATTCAAACCATTAACATGAAGCCCCGAAAAGAAAACTCATCTCATTAATCTTGACGAATGACCTTATTTCCGATCTCCAGAAACCCTAACAAAATGCAACATTTAATTCTTGAGGATTTCTTCAATTGGAGCCATTGCATGGAGTAAACCCTAAAAAGTGAACTGAAATTAGAGAAGAAGAATTGAGGAAATGGACCAACTAACGAATGAGTATGAGAAATGCGCTCCAAGTGCAGAGTTGATCTTGGAATGTTTTCACGTTTTTTTTAACACACTTATCGAGTTTATGACTTCTTATTGTTTTAGTTAAGTTGTATGGACACGGACATGAATACAACGACACGACACGGCAAAACTCAAAAACTGAGTTTCCGAAACGACTTAGACACGGCAAACAAAATTATATATTTACGTATTTTTAATAAATAAAAATAAAGATACTAAAATATAATTATACACAAAATTTCATATAATTATGCATGAAATAAGGAGATTGAATGTGCTACGTTTTCTTCGTCTGTGTCGTTTCCTGACTTTCCTCTCTTTGTTTGTATCCGACTGAGCGACAGACCTCTACTGCGCTCATTTATTTATTAAATATTTTTTTTAAGTGAGAAAAGCTGACGTGACGTGTCGTAAATAGACGTCTCGGGTCGGTCAACGTGTTGAAAAAATCAACTTTTTCGGACACGTTTTTTACCGTGTTGGGCGCGTGTCGGCGTGTCAGGAGTGTCCGTACTATATAGATTTACATTCGAGATAGACCCATTTACCAAAGGGCTGGGTGGAGTATCTGTGCAACATAGTTTTACATTCGAGATAGACCCATTTACCGAGTGAGTATTATCCATATACCCGTACCGGACCCGATTAAGCAAAAGGGTTTATAGTCGATACAGAAGTCATAAACCCAGTCTGTTCTGTTTTGTTCTGTTCAGTTAACCCTACGAGCTTCAGGTCTTGGAGCTCGGTAGTAATCATGGCGTGCAGTGCCTCAACCTGCCAGTCAAATTGCTACAAAGACCAACCAGATGAACATGACCCAGATACCAATTCAGTTGCCAACAGAAACATCAGCAATGGTCTCTGCCTCAAGTGCAAGATCAACCCTCCCATCTCCTCCTTCGCCGACAACTCCCGCTTCTGCTCCGACTGCTTCCGCGCCAACCTCGTCGGCAAGTTCCGCTTCGTCGTCACCTCCAACGCCATGATTTCTCCCTCCGATAACGTCCTCCTCGCCTTCTCCGGCGGCCCTTCTTCCAGGTCCGTCAGCTCACTCTCTCGAATCAGTTCCGGTCACTCTTTCTCGCAAATGATAATTGATGTTGTTTTTTTTTGGGTTTCAGGGTTGCTCTAGAGTTTGTACACGAGATGCACAGCAAAGCGCAGAAGAATTTTGATGCCAGTAGGGACAGGTCATTACCGGTTTTCGGAGTTGGAGTTGCATTCATTGATGAGGCTAGTGTTTATTCTTCTCCATCCAATGAACTATACAAAGCAATTCAAGAGATGACAGCTATTGTGGAGGAGCTAGCCCCGCCGGCGAAACAGTTGTATGTTGTGCCCATTGAGAGTGTTTACTCTTCAGAGTGTGGTGATGGAAGGGAGAGGCTGAAGAGGTTACTAGATGCTGTTATTGACCCCACTGGAAAAGAAGATCTTTTACTGCATCTCCGGATGTTGGCCTTGCAGAAGGTTCAATGTGGATGGATTTTTGTTTCAAATTTTGGACCAGTCAATAGGGCGGATTAATTGGTTCTTACTGGATGCATTGTTTGTTGCAGATTGCCTCGGAGAATGGATACAACAGAATTCTACTGGGATCATGCATATCGAGGATTGCTTGCCATGTTATCACAGCCACTGTGAAGGTCTGTTTTCTTACTGCCCTGCACTTAAGTTGTATCTTCATTTATCCCCTGGCTAGGTTTGTATTATTAAATTTTAGGCGGATTTGACTTGAGCATTTCTGATATCGCGTTTGATACATTTAATTACCCCAACAAAATGGTTTGCGAACTGATATCTACTGCTAGTTTTGTTCACATGTCAATGGAATAACTGGGATAGTAGTGGTTATGGGTGCCTTTGCAGATGAATCTAGGGCTGGGCCTCATTCGATTGTTTTACAAAAGTCTGTGAATCTTTGTTGGTGCACTATTAATTAGTAATCACCTTCTGAAAGACAATGTTATGTGCATACTACTTATCTTCTCTGATGTTGGGGCTTTCATTGGGCAGCATACCGATAATATTCTCCAATTTCTTTGTCATAATTCATTTACTCTGGCTAATTCTTAACATATATTAAGAGAACCTAGAAAGATTTCATCTTACAATCATGATTTAAAATAGTAATCTGTCCTTTTTAACTTTTGATGCCTGCAAACCATGCTCTATCACGGAGTTTTGTACTTCCCCCTACTCCATTTGACTTAACTCTTGGGATGATTTCTGAAGGACGACTGCAGCCTGCATGGTGGTTATATATATATATTTATATATTTTTAATTAAATATATTTTATCATTTGGAATAATAATTGTTTTTAATTTGTTGTCATATGTGTTACGATTGTTTTTCCTTGATAATGTGTCAAATGAACACCATTTATAATTGTCTAGTATTTATACTTGCTTTTTATAGGGACAAGGATATTCGCTACCAGCAGATATACAGTATGTAGATTCAAGGTGGGAAATCCCGGTATTGCTTCCTCTTCGTGATTGTCTTGCACAAGAGCTGAACATGCTTTGCCGCCTTGAGGGGTGTGTAACCTATACCAATTATATAATATCTCCATACAGAATTTTTTTTGTTATCCCTCCTTAATGTCTGATATCTCCTTTTGGCAGGGCAGTCTAAAAACTGTTGAGTTGATAAGAAGTCCTGGCACCGGCATTAATGGGTTGGTTTCGTCATTCGTGTCACTCTTGCAGGTACAAAGTTGTACTGGTTTCTCTTGTTCATTTATGAGTAATTTTGGAAAACTGGCATTTGGTACTAGTGTGCTACAAAGTTGCATTGGCATCATCATTGAGGAAGACTAATTTTCCTCATAGATTTCAGTAGACACTTTACATAAAAAATACTGTGAAAGGTTGTCCAAGTTAAAAGAGCAACTATAAAAGGAATCCAGGAAAGGTTGTCTAGTAGTGGTTGTACTCATTAATTTTAAAGTTCAATAAAGGTTCAAGTTTACAAGACGACATGCATTTCACATAAATAGTCTAACTCCAAAATAAATTTTCTTTTGTTACAAGTACATAAATGAAGTTCTTCCCTCCCAAACAGTACATGATGAAAATCCTTGAAGTTGTTCCTGTCATTGAATTTTTGTTTTGCAGGAAGAAAATCCTTCTCGAGAGTGCACAATTGTGAGAACAGCTGGAAAGCTTATCCCATTTCATTTCAACAGAATTCAAGAGATCGATGATTCTAATGTCCCTTTGGCAACTCGAAGGCGCCAAAAGAGATATAATCTTAAACCGAATGAATGTTTTTCTTCAGAGTCATTCTGCTTTATCTGCAATGGCCCCCTCAGCAAATCTGATTTGCTAAGTTTGCGCAATCTTGATCAATGCCAAACAAGTCCTGACACTTTTGGTGCTGCCTGCTGTTCGAGCTGCCGGTTTCAGATACTTCCCCAGGACCCTTTGTTACTGGATCAATTTTCTGCAGATTTACCTCAGCAGCTGGTTGCTCGGGCAAAGCTTGACAACCTTGACAATTACTGTATGCTCAGGTCAGAACAGTACAGTTTCTGTTTACCTGTCTACTCTGATATAAATAGGAAAAAGCCTTGTTCTGCTACTAGGTTTCATGCATAGTAAATGACCCTTTTAATAATAGGGTACTTGTTCTGTCAATGCATTCTTCATCTCTAATATAAAATGCAAAAAATACTGATTCTTTATCCCGAACCCATAGATCCACCAAATTATACTAAATCTTAGACACAAAGACCCTAATCGTGCCCAAAATAGCATTGAATAACAATCTGAAAACTGAGAGTAATAGAGTGTTATACAGTACTCTCGATGTCAACATGGACACTCACATTGTGTGCAAGGCTAAACAGGGGCTGGAGTTAAAATGTCTGCTCTCTTCTGTAGTTGAAATTGTAAAACCTTTCCCTTGGAAAGTTGTTTGGGGTATCCGAGCCATATACAATTGTTAAATTCAAGCGCAGAAACCTATGGATTATCTATTAGCTTTAAAGTTGATTGTTTCATGTTTTACCACACAACATCATATCCAAATTTCACGAATATATGAAAACTTTTGGGTTAACTTTTTGTAGTGTTGGCCATCTTGTTTCCCATATGCCCGCTGAAATGGAAAACTAGTGCAATGTTTCTATTCTGGGATCTTTGATAAAGTTTTGTTGATCATGCATGGTAGCTGTCGCTTATTTCATTTCCTTGGTATGACTGAAGATAGATAAAATTGAAAATGAGCCTACATTCAATTTTAGTTGACCTTTTCTTCAGGGAACAAATACAAGATTGCTTGCTTTCAGAAGGCGAAGATGAAACCTGAGTTGGCTCACACATGCTGGGGTTATGGTCCCCTTAAGGCACCGCATACACTCTGTTATTCTTCTCGCTTGGTCAGACAATTTTGAAAGGATAGCTGAGTTTTACTCGAGGCAGTGAAAAAGAATTGCAGACACCAACGTTAGTCTCCATAAAGATAATAAGTTTGACTCTGCCTGGCTTGCAAATTATTTGATTATTGTGCTTGATAAAACAAAGAACATGCAACACATTGTGCTATTGATATTACAAAGAAATTTAGCTGTCTGCTGTTGAGGTCTTGTTGATCTTGATTTAAATTAGGTCCCGTATGGTGAAGCCGTGAAAACTTCCAAAACCATTTTTGATATTATTTTTTTTTTCTTCTAAACCATATTTGATCTCATTCGTGGAAGAGAAAGTGTGAAATGAACTACCAAAAAATATCCGAGTCTCGTGTAACACCCTAAAAATTTTAGGGTCAAAGCTCAAAGGGTGTTAAAATGACTCACCTGATTCACATTTTCAAGCTTTAAGAAATCATTTTTTTTTTTGATTAAAAATAATCTTTTGTTGTGAAATGAAAGAAAAAGAGATTGAGAAATGAGAGAAACAACCAAGATAATGAAAGAATATATGTCTGTTATTGAGTTGAGAACTCTTTATTGTATAAAGATGAGGTTATAAGTAAATTACAATAATAATCCTAGTCAGCTAATTACAAGAATGCTCACTAACTAATAATTAGGATTAATTACAAACACCACCTGAACTATGATGTTATTTTCATTTTCATACCTAACTATCAAAAACTTGTATTTTCATATCCGAAGTTTCATTCTGTTAGCATTTTGATACCTTGACCACTAACACTGTTAAATTTTAAGGGCATATTTGTCATTTCAATAAATATATCATTTTTTACATTTACTTTAACAAAATAATTTATTTTTTAAGGTTATCAAATACAAATAGAACAATTTACTTTAACAAAAATATTCAAAAAAAAAACCCTCCAAAATTAAATATTTATTGTTGCAACAATAGTGATAATGATGAAGTGAGAGAGATTTGAGAATAGAGAATCGTGAAAGATGATGTGCATTATTCATTGATAGAGACCCTTTATATAGGAAATTACACAATACCAATTAGGTAAGGAAAATGAATACATAGATCTAGTCAAACTACATATCCTATTGGCATAATGCCAAGATATACATAAAGAATATCTAGAAAGATACATAATATCCTAAAACACTCTCCCTTGTGCCAGGCGTTGATATGTCGATGGTGCTGATCTGTTGCCTCGTCAAAAACCTCGTCAAGTCACAAAACCCTATGGGAGAAAAAATGAACCTTGATCGTAGGAGAAAAAGAGTACAACGCACCAATCTACTTCATTGAGATGATGCTCCCCCTGATGTGAAAGTTATTCAGAGAGACTTGATAGTCGACGCATGCCTATACTTTTCACATGTTTCTTAAAGTTAGACTTAGGTAAGGACTTGGTAGATAAGTCTGATGCGTTTCCTTCGGAACTAACTTGGTTCACTTGAATGTTAAGAAACGCCTGTTACTGTTGGTTGTAGAAGAACTTAGGTGAAATGTGCTTTGTATTATCACCCTTGATGTAACCCAACTTCATTTGCTCAATACAAGCTGCATTGTCCTCATAAATGAATGTAGGTCTATCAGTTGTAGAATTTAATCCACTAGTCCCTCTAATGTGTTTAATGATTGACCTCAACCAAACACATTCCCGAACAGCTTCATGGAAAGCTATAATCTCTGCATGATTTGAAGATGTCGCCACTAGAGTTTGCTTTGTAGACCTCCAAGATATCGCCGTATTCTCAATGGTGAACACATAACCAGTTTGAGAACGTCCTTTATGAGGATCAGATAAATATCTGGTGTCGGCGAAACCCACCAACGTATTGTTGGGTGTCTCGGCATAGGACAAGGCGACGGTGGCGTGCACGGCATTGGACCCGTGTCCTTCAGCCGTACCAGCGGTGTTCATGGCGGCGGTCCGGTCCCTTGGTGGATCGGTGCCGTGACTTCCATGGGCCATAAGACCATCTTCTGTCCTTCTTGAATCAGTGTAGGAAAGAACAATCCCAAGTCAATGGTACCCTTAAGATATCGAAAGATGTTCTTGACTCCGGTCCAATGACGTTGGGTTGGCATTGAGCTAAATCTAGCTAACAAGTTGACTGAGAAGACAATGTCTGGTCGAGTGCATTGAGCTGAGTACAATAATGCGCCTATTACACTAAGGTATGGAACCTCTGTGCCCGAGACCTCTTCGTCGTCCCCTTTGTAACGGAATGGATCTTTAGTTATATCCAGACTTCGACCAATCATGAGAGTGCTAACAGGGTGCATCTTGTCCATATTAAATCACCTGAGCATCTTTTGGACATATGCAGACTGATGGATAAGAATTCCACAGACTCGGTGCTCTAGTTCAAGACCTAGGCAAAATCGAGTCTTCTCAAGATCTTTCATCTCAAACTCGGATTTTAGATAAGCCGCGGTCTCTTTGATTTCATCAAGAGTACCGATAATGTTCATGTCATGGACATAGACGGCCACTATTGCAAATCCGGAACTTGTCTTCTTTATGAACACGCACGGGCATAGTTCATCGTTCTTATATCCCTCCCTAATCAAGTAGTCACTTAGACGAGTATACCACATTCGTCTTTAATTCGTATAGTGAGCGTTGCAACCTTATAGCATATGCACTCCGTGGTTTAGAGTCACTTGATTTAGGTAACGTAATGCCATCGGACACTTTCATATATATCTCTGAATCTAGATCCCCATAGAGATATGCCGTAACCACATCTATGAGCTGCATGTCAAGTTTTTTGGACACTACCAAACTGACTAAGTAGCGGAAAGTTATGACATCCATGACCGGAGAGTAAGTCTCTTCGTAATCAATCCCAGGGCGTTGTGAGAAACCTTGCGCCACAAGGCGGGCCTTATACCGAAGTACCTCATTCTTCTCATTACGCTTTCTAACAAAGACTCATTTATGTCCAACATGCTTTACACTCGGCGAAGTTAGCACTACTGGGCCGAAGACCTGTCTCTTTGTTAGAGAGTCTAATTCTGCCTGGATTGCATCTTTCCATTTAGGCCAATTTGCTCTGTTTTGGCATTCTGCAACAGATCGTGGTTCAATGTCATTGTGCTCAATGATTTCATGAGCCACAGAATAAGCAAATATATCATCGACATGGGTTGATGACCGGTTCATCAATTCATAAGTGTTATCATAACACATGGAGATCTATATGTTCTCTGATGTTGACATTGACCCTGAGGTGTCCCCCATGGATTCTAACATCAATTCATGGACATAACTGTAATCAGAGATGATCTCGTGAGAAGGATTCTCAACATCGATGATCAAAGGATTGACTTGTGCCTTGTCGGTCCGTTTCTTTCTCGGACGCGTGTCAACCGAACCAAATGGCCTCCCCCTTTTCCTTTGGGGAGCCATGGCCTCCATCCCCCCACCGTGGGTGGCAGTCCCGTGCCCAGGGATGGCCATGCCCTTTTTAGGGACTTCGAGCCTAGCAGGAACATTTGCAGCTGATATATCTGATCTTGTCACTTTCGCAATCTCAAAGAAAGAGTCAGGCATCGTATCTGCTACTTTCTGAAGTTCGAGAATACGTTTAACTTCACTTTCAGTTTGTGAGGTGTGGGGATCATAATGAGACAGAGCGGGGACAAACCACGACAATTCCTGTCGTTCCACATGAACACGTTTGTTCGTATCTCCCCCTAACGACGGAAAGAATGTCTCATCAAAGTGACAATCCGCAAACCTTACGGTAAAGAGATCACCTGTTAATGGCTCGAGGTATCTGATAATCGTTGGAGATTCATAACCAACATAGATACCTAATCATCTCTGAGGACCCATCTTAGAACGCAGTGGAGGCGTAATTGGTACATAAACCGAACAATCGAAAATGCGTAGATGCAAAATGTCAGGCTCATATCCAGTAACCAACTGGTACGCACTATATGGTTGTTTGGCAGTGGGTCGGAAACAAATAAGTAAGGCTGCATGCAATATTGCATAGCCCCATGACGCAATTGGAAGGTTGGTGCGCATTACCAATGCTCGAGCAATAAGCTGCAGTCGCTTAATCGTAGCTTCGGTGAGACCGTTTTGCGTGTGAAGATGGGGTACGGGATGCTCAACTTCAATCCCGATAGACATGCAATAGTCATCAAAAGTCTTTGATGTAAATTCTCTAGCGTTATCCAATCGAATTGACTTAATTGGATAATCCGGGTGGTGAGCCCGAAGTTTAATAATTTGTGCTAGGAGTTTTGGAAATGCAGCATTACGTGTGAACAAGAGCGCGACATGAGTTCAACGCGTTGAAGCATCCACCAGGACCATAAAGTATTGAAATGGTCCACATTCAGGATGGATGGGTCCACAAATATCACCTTGGATAAGATGTAGAAATAGAATGTTCTTGGTGTTATCTTTAGCATAAGACGGTATCGATACTACTTTCGCTAAAGAGTAAGCTTTGAAAAACGAATGATGAGCGTTTGAAAGAGTCAACGACACATCAAGGAAAGGATGGCGCGCCTCAATTGCTTGAGGGGTCGGCCGAGTGGCAGCCAGGAAGTTGGTGCCGAGCCCGGGAGATGTCAAAGTCCCCTTTATGCCGTGATGAACTGTTGTGGCGTCACCACCATGATTAAAAGTGACATCAGTTCCCAAATATTTTCGTTTTGATCTGAAGAAGGGATGTCCATGAGATTTATGCAGAATTCGGATCATCATGTCCCTTCCGGGATGACCAAGTCGATCATGCCAAAGCTTGTATGAGTCAGAGTCCCAAAGATCCTGTTTGGCGACTACATGAGATTCAATAATCCGAATCGTAGTCAGATAAAGACCACTAGATTGACTCATGAGTTTCTCCAATATACGTTTACGTCCGTAATTATGAGAAGTGATACACAAGAACTCAGTTC
This sequence comes from Fragaria iinumae, assembly GCA_009720345.1. Classification (NCBI taxonomy): domain Eukaryota; kingdom Viridiplantae; phylum Streptophyta; class Magnoliopsida; order Rosales; family Rosaceae; genus Fragaria; species Fragaria iinumae. The sequence goes on along the minus strand of CM019122.1, from coordinate 24,177,609 downwards.
CATCTTCACAATGAGTCTCCAAGTGAAAACCATTAGCGCGAATGTCCTTAAAGCTCAACAAGGTTCGGTGCCCTTTTGGGGCATAAAGAACGTCCGTGACATGGATCATAGTGACATGAGGCAGAAAGAAGCGAGCAGTTCCACGCCCGAGGATTACAGGAGAAGATCCAATCATTGTCGTCACAGATGATTTACATGGCACTAACTCAATGAATAGTTGCCGGTTCCTTAGAATGGTGTGGGTTGATCCACTATCCGCGAGGCACTCGATCTCTCCAAGAGACATACCTACAAAAGAGAGTAGATATACGAGTAAATAGGTCGATATCGAGCCATTTAGAAGGATTGAAAGAGCTAAAAGTAGCAACAATCCCGAGAGTGCTGAAAAATTCTCGCGCAGAATGACCTTTGCGTACTAAAACAGTCATAACTCCTTCGTTAAAATAGATATGAATAAACCGTAAATTGTTCTGAAAACTAGACTCGTAGAGATTTCCAATTATATAAAGCTCACTGTCTGGTTCGTCCGGAGCTGTTCACAAAGCTCAAACGAAGTCGACTGTCCAAGGAGGACAGATTACTGTTTTTCGCAGATTTGGCATTAGCGAAGCTTTTGAAGCTTGCTGGTGGCATGGAGGCATATGCTCAGCCACAGGGATGTGTAGATGATCAAATCCAAGGCCAGAGAACCTAGAGGATTCGATGGTGATCCTGTTTTGCCAAGTCTTTAACGTCTTTTACAAGACGACAATTGGAGTAATAGCGTAAGAGGAATCCAAAATCAAAAGTTTTTGGTAACTCCAAATTAGGTATGACCAGACATGTCCGTGGAGGGTCGGTAGTGCGAGGCACACTTAAAACCACTATCTCCTTAATTTCAGACAATTCTAAGACATCATACTAACTTGGATGAGCCTAGTTGAACAATTGATGAAGGAAAATCCGCTATAAGGTAAAAGACTTGAACCGGAAAACACGTTAGTAACCCTCCTTGAGAGTCACGGCGCCGTACGTCACCTCCTCTAAGGGAGAGACCAAAGACGGCGTTGATGCCATGTTTTCTAAGGTAGATGTAAATCAATTTGAACCATGTAAAGACAAGAAGAACCAACAAAAAAAAACTTTCATTAATGCGCTGAAAAGAGTACATAAGTGTCTCAAAAAAAAAATTGAGAAGAAAACTAAGCATGGCATTCTAATGATACCTTATTACATCATGACTTGTGAAAAGGGAAAACAATCTAGCCGGTGACGTCAAAGTCAGGAGCATCTAAGTTAGAACATTGTCCATTGGGGTCTGCGACCTTGAAGGTAACATTATGTTCAACTCCATTGTTTTCAGTGGAATTGACTTCCATCAATTCCTTATATTTCTTGTGTCCGGCAACAACATTTGCAGAAGCGCGACAACTTTTGAACTAGTTTTCCTTGGACCCACATTTGTTGCATTGTCCATCAAAGGCAGAAGAAGAGCGAACATGCTGCTTTCGAGATGGAGCGGCGCTGCCCTTGGGGCCAGCGGCACGGTGTCTCAGCGCCATGTGTTAGTACGGCCAATAAAGCCACCACCTTGTGCCCGAGAACCAGAGGCACGGTGGTGCTAATTCCCACGTGCGTAAGGTTCATTCCGATGGTGATCCTTGCGTTTCGGAGCTTTCTTACTCCGTTTGCTGTTGTAATTAGATTCCGGAATTTTCTGGGTGCCTACAAGACGCAAATTGTGTTGATCATTGATCATGTTGTAATCCTCTTATTTCAGAACTCAAGTCGATTCTGGTTCATTAGGATCTTAGCAGCAGAAGGGAAGGTCAAAAAAGTTTTTTCAATCATGTCTGCATCACTTTTCTCGACTCCACATGAGCTCAGTTGAGCTTGTAGGCAAAGCATATCCTTGTTGAAGTCATCAACTTTCTTGTAATCCAAAAGTCAGATTTCATCCCAACGAGCAATTAATTCTAGGAGCAAGGTTGAATGAATATTGCGAAAGCGTTCGGCGAGTGCATCCCACAGATCTTTTGGATCATGCGTCGATTGATACTGCCTGCGCAGTGTGGGATCGATATGCTTATGAAGGAACATGAACGCCTGAGATTTTGTTCTCTTATGAGGCGGTTCCTGAGTTGGATCGGGGAATATGGTCTCGATCAGGTCCTTAGCGATGAAGGTCTGCTCAATATGCGAGACCCAGCGATGGTACTCCGTACAATGGGCGTCGAGGACATCGAATTCGATGCCTTTGTCCATCTGCATACAAGAGAGAACAAGTCATATTAGTTTTCTGTTAGAGACCCAAAGGATACTCAAATACGATGCTTTTATTTTTTGGTTTGTCTCTCTAGGGTTGATCATACACAGCCCTAAGGTATAAGTGTCCGGAGTCAATCAAACACGACCCGGAAAACTATGTGAAGTTGATCAAACACACCTTCAAAAGAAAGAACCAAAGTTGACCAAACACAACTTTGGACCCGGGGAGGAAAACCAGGATTTTAAACCTGCAAATACATCGACCCAAGCATAGAATGGAGTAGAAGAAGGGGAGAAAACACTTTATCTCCCCCGAGGTTATTGAACTTGGAAGAGTTTTAGGGTTGTAAAATACACATACCGTAAAAACTTGGATGCTCGATCAGATGAAAAGAAAGCAGCGGAGTGGACGGCCAGGAAGCGGTAGTCGGGGAGCGACGGCGGTGGCCGAGGCAGGGCCGAGAACCTCCGGTTTTGGTTTTAGGGTTTGGAAAAACTATTAGCTCAAGGGTTAAGCCAAGAGCTGATAACGTGATGAAGTGAGAGATATTTGAGAATAGAGAATCGTGAAAGATGATGTGTATTATTCATTGATAAGTGCCCTTTATATAGGGAATTACACAACACCAATTAGATAAGGAAAATGAATACATAGATCTAGTCAAACTACATATCTTATTGACATAAAGCCAAGACACATATAAAGAATATCTAGAAAGATACAGAATATCCTAGAACAGATAAAAGTTAATAGAACTCTTGTATGTATATATATTTTTGGAGTTACATGTTAAGCAAAAAAATATAAAATAAATTAAAATATATAATTAAAATAAATTATATCGAGAAAATATCGAATATCGATGAAAATTTTATCATATTTTATATAAACATGGTATATTTAACCAAAAAGTAGATTAAACATGTTTATATACAATTTGTTAAAATTTCCGTCGATATTCGATATTTTCTCAATACAATTTATTTTATTTTGTTTTGCTTAACATGTAACTCCAAAAATATATATACATACAAGAGTTCTACTAACTTTTACCACTATTGTTGCAAAAATAAATATTTAATTTTAGATTTTTTTTTTGAATATTTTTGCTAAAGTAAATTGTTTTATTTGTATTTGATATCCTCAAAAAATAAATTATTTTGTTAAAGTAAACGTAGAAAATGATATATTTATTGAAATGACAAAAATGCCCTCAAAATTTAACGGTGTTAGTGGTCAGAGTATCAAAATGTTAATGGAATGAAACTTCGTGTATGAAAATACAAATTTTTGATAGTTAGGTATAAAAATAAAAATAACATCATAGTTTGAGTGATGTTTTGTAATTAACCCTGACAACTATTACAACATCTAGTCTCGTGTGAAACTGCCGTAGCCACCTAAAACCGCTAGAATGGTAAGAAAACCATCTCCACCTCCGGCCCGTCATGGTTGAAATCCCTTTGGTTTCAACTGGCATTTGTCTTTGTATGTCAATGTCAATTCATTGACCTCAGTATGGCTTAGTTCTTGGTTCCTTGTTACCCTGTTAGTGATGTAACGCGGATCTCGTTTTTGCTGTGGGTTTGAGTTTTCAATTCATAAACTAACTTCTTAACTGACAAAGATGGGTTTTTGGTGGAGCCTGGCAGCTTCTCACTTTAGTACAGTAGGAGACTATTGAAGCCGAGTTTTGTTTCAGTAATGTGAGCACTTCTGTCTGTTCCTTGCCCAAAAAATAAGAATAAAAACCCGACCCGATAACTTGACGAATAGCCAAAACGGGCAAACCCGGTAGCAACCTATTTATACATCTTTAGCATGCACCAGTGCACCACAATTATCCTTCCACAACTTGCTTCTGCTAACCCCGAACGTGACTCTTGTTCTTTCTCTCTCTCTCTGTATTAAGATTCATTCTTTAGTTTTGACTGTATATTGAGCATGTGGTATCTCTCAAGACATTCACTTCCTGGCATTAGTTAAATGAATTTAAAGAAGTTTTGGCTTGTTGGGTCTGTCTGGAATTGCTTGTCGAGGGCACATAAACTACAATTTACAAGAGGGTCATGGGCAATGACGGGTAAATATGTAGGAAATCATTTTGTTTTTTGTATGAGACCCAACACTGTGCTTGCTATGATTTTAGTTATGTTTCAGTAAAGCTCGAAACCCTATCCAATTTGACACATTATGAAAATGATTGCTTTCGAACTTTAATATTTCGATCTAGCTAGACTGCAGACCAAATTGTTTTTGTTCTGTTCACACTAAGCTGAGATTTGGTTCTTGATTAAGTTGGTTGATATGGAAATTTTATATTTCCTTTTGCAGCTAGAAAGCCTAGAATGTATTCCTGTGCTGAATTGCAAGTAGTTTCAGTAACTGCTGAAGTACAGGAAGTGGTATTCAACGAACATTTAGTGGATGATTGTGCAAGGCTCTTTTTCTTTTTTGTTATTGGATGTGAGGAATTGCTGTGCGTCTTTTATTCTTGCATTCAGTTCATATCTTTTCCTTTACAAGTTCATAAATGGCATTGAATACTGCATATAGCTGCATTCATGTATGAGAGATCAAGCATATTCTGGGAAAACAGCAAGGAGATCAACAAAAAAGGGGGAATGGGTTAAGCCAAATTCTTGAACTTCCCAAGGATGAATTCTACCATTTAGATATATAATGGTGTTGATAATTTATATACATGGAGAGTGGTAACCAGGGGTATTTCAAAACTGATGATATATGTTGTTTCTAAGCTATTGTCTTTCCGAGTAACTCAATAAGAAGTTGACAATAGGTTGTGATTCAGTTTCTGTTTTTATAATGGCTTTGAGAAGTCACCTTAGTATAATTTTCTTTTTCCTGACGCAGATGAATGTTTATTACTGTTCTTGTTGAAAAAATTGTTTCATGTATCTCGTGGGAAATACATCTTGTTATGGACGATTTGTTTAGTTATTTTGTTCCCAAAAATCTCGTTTTCTCTTTCTAAATTCGACATTAACCTCCTCCTTGCTGCAGCAAGCAAGAAAATAGTTTAACTCCGAAGTCTCTATGCAATTTCAAGTAATATTTTTCATATGGCGGAGAAAGACACCTTTCTTTTGCTCACTTGGGATCACTTTGATTCTTGAAGTGCCTGCTTTTTTTTTTTATGAGCTGTCAACCTTCTTAATTATTATTTTATTTATTTAGAATCCAATGAACTTTATTGCAATTCATCCGGCTTGACAGGTGTTTCCAGGGTCCTGTTCAATGACGGAAGCCCAATGGTACTAGTTTCTCCATGGCCTGTGCTTGGCTTATGCAACTGGAAGAGGAAGCAATAAGGTACTAGTTGTATTAACATTTCTGTTTATCATCTTCATGGATCAAGTGTGTGATTCAATTGCTAATCTTTACGAAACAGCGATCCTGTATGTGCATTGAAGTTGGAGAAACTATTTGAGACAAAAATTAATGAATCTTTTGAGCTAAGGAAGACTTTAAGCGCCTGTTGATGCTAGTACAAAACTATAATTTCATGTTTTTTTCTCAATAGTGATGGAGACAGGTCTTAGCTTTGAGATATCCACTCATATTTCACTAGTGTTGACTTTACATGGTTAGCATTTTTAGCATCTGTGCTCATTCACTCGTTTTCAATTTCATATTGTTTTTTGTTACCATAGACTGTCAGGCCTAATAATTGATGTATTTGGAGATGTAGCAGTTATAGTATCAACGGCTGCTTGTGCTGAGAAGTACAAAGCATAAATAGAGGCTTGTGCAAGTAGAATCTGTGAAATAAACATATAAACTGGAGATCATCATTGGAACTTCTAAAAGAAGAAGGATTGGATGTATCAAATTTGAAGGAAATGGATCCATCTAGTTTGTCCTCAAAGTCCAAAGGTGGGAATAGGATATATCCCATGAAACCCATGAAAGTTTAGGTTTTGCACGTTCTAATCAGAAAATGGCTTTTCCCCCACCCCGCATGCAAACACACAAAACCAGGACTGATATAGGATTATTGAAATCCGTTGAAACTGCATGGTTATTTATACGATATATTCTATGCTTCAAAGATGTGAATATTTGACCATGAAATTGTTTAGGTTATGGAAAACGGGATCTTTTATGCCATTTCACTTGAAGGGTATTAGACAGGGTTTACTGCTGATCAGCATGAAAACTGCTGATTCATATCAACCATTTCAGACAATCTGATAGTTTTCTTGTTATTTTCAGCTACAGTGGTGGTTTTTCTCTGAATGCTGCACGACTGCACGAGGTGGTACTACGAATGTAACAGGTATAAGTTATTTGCAGTTTGTGCTACCACTTTTATATGAATTCAGAATCTTTTCTTCTAGAAAAAATTTCATCCAAACTGTCCTGCTTCAATTATAAATATGTCGGCAATTGTTATTAGTTCTTTGGTCAATACTCAAGTGTTGAGATTTACAAAGTTAGCTGTACAATTTCATTTAAACCATATTATGCTTCCCTTGCTGATAAAAATGAACTGACATACAATGTGGAGTGGTAGATAATACACCAATGTGAGTTACATTGAGAAATAAAAGCTTCTGTTTTAAAGGGTTCAATGGACATTAAATTAATTCTATTTGAAAGAGAGAGAAGATTAAATTGAACTTCTGTTTGGTTTCTTTTGTTCAAAAGGTGACCAAGAGGTGAACTCTCAACTTTCATCTGGACTAGACAATGAGTTGTTCTAGTATTTTTTTTTATTACATCAGTTGTTGATTAATCATTAGGTGCAGTTGAACTAGGTGACTAAAATATTATTCTGAACAATATGGATCCTGGATAAATATTAATAGTGTTGTTAAAAGAAGTTGCAGTCAGTTTATGAAGGGTGCTTTTTGTTGGAATGAATCATGGGGCATTGTCATTTTAGATGCTGCTAAGCTAAAACCACGAAAGAAGATACTGTTTATAGTCTCATACTTGCATTTTGTTACTTTTATTATTAAAATACAATTTCCCATCATAGCATGTATTCAAGTTGATTCCGTTCACCAAAAAAGAAAGAAAGAAAGATGATTCCATTCATGTTCACACAGATACACCCAGAATTTGATTTTTTTTTTTGTTTCTGGATTTTATACTTTTGTATCATGTCTGGTGTCCAACTGCAATAGTTGTGTACTTGTGCTCATTAAATTTCTGCTTGATTTTCTGCCCTTCTTAGATATACCCTTGTTTTTGTTTCCAGGTTATACAAAACTCATCATGAATGTATAGAAATTTGAATAAATTAGCAATGCAACTGACAATGAGAGGTGTTTTCCTCATGACTTGTTCGTGATCAGGAGCAATGACCCATGTGGCACATTCTTGCACCTCGTTCAGGCAAGTTCAATATTTCTGGAAATGTCACACTTCATGTTCCACTCTTTCTTTTTGGTTACTGTTGTGAACTAGTCAGAGAAATCATAACAACGGGGTTCATGAAATGCTTTTTGGCCCAAACAACTCCATTTTAAGTGAATTACTTCTTGACTTGTTTTGGCAAAATCAACATATTGCCAGTTGGGCCTTTCAAATTTAGTGTCAGGAAACTCCAATTAATTTGCCAAACATGATGTTTACATGGGGAGAAGAAAATCAAAAGCCACTTAATTTTCAACAGAGCTTAAACAAAGAGATGGATCAAAGTTTAGACGTAATCAATACTTTCTGAAATCAGACATGAAAGTTTCATAATGTTGTGCTGTCAAGTCTCAACCAGCTGGGGGGAAACGATTACCAAAGCTTAGAAGTCATATGTGCTGCCCATATTGATCATAACACATATAATGAAATAGACCTCACGAAAAACAAAAGGAGTTAAGCACGCTCAGTGCCCTCCTGCATTTCTGTTCCATGACAAATAGGAAGGATCTCCCCCAAGTTTCCTGGAAAGAAGTGGATCAGTCATTGTTTAAACATATACTAAAGAGTGTCCATACATAACCAAGACAACCAACCCCGAAAGTTTCCAATCCAATGTACCAGGGCAAACTATCATATGCTGCCACAAAACCTTTCTCGATCTTAGGGGCAACAAGTTCCATATCAGATTCAAGCAAGAAGAACAACTCAATATAAGCTCTAAATAAGGCACCCTATGTCATTGATTGTAGTATAGTTATTATAGTACACCTTTACTTACTGTTAATTTGTTTAAATTAATACATTGACTAACGGTGGTGTGTATCATTTGACAGGTAGTGGCTGTTTTACCTCACCTGAATAACCGAGCATCTCGCCCTGGCTAGCAACTTAGTACCTCTGAGCAGACACCCTCCGAAACTACGCGGTAATACCCTAGGACTCAGTCTCACAGTGGCTTGCATAAATTTCCAACCCATATATAAACTGTCATAACTTGCAAAAAGGAAATAGTTCATCTATACCGGCTTGTGTGGAAAACCTTTACCTAAATTATACAAATCATTTTGAAGTCAGCATCAAAGAAATGTCAAGAGAATTTGATTCATACTATATTTGTAAAGACTTTGAATCTTCAAACCCTGTAGGCAGCAATAGCTTCACATAAATTATTGTAAGAATGTGACTTTGATCTAGAAGTAGTAATGATTTATCGTTTGTAAGCAAAATGTCAATATATGAACATGGATTAGATGTAATATATTCAAAAGCCCCAAGTCTATTTTTAACTTGTTTGTTTTGACAAGAACCAAACTGTTTATGACCTTTGTGCATCTCTAGCTATACTATTATTACCTAATGTTGTTCAGACTTCATAGTCAAGCACACCAGTTAGAAATTTGATTATAAGCTTTTGGGTGGCAAACCTTTTCATTTTGTGTGAATATCTAAGCCATAATAATTCTTGTACATGTATAATACTTCAGTCCCAGTGTTTCACGTTTGCCTTTAAATATAACAGAAAAGGAAAATGACATGCATCAATACCAATTAGCGCTTGTGATATTTTTCCGTTTAATACTAATTGTGAGACTAATCTGAGTCTCTCAAACGGTTGTTGCAAACAATATTCAGCTGTGAAATAGTAATTTCACTCTCTGCAAGCTCAATGTAATGATTTGTTATTTTACTATTTGAAAGTGTTACTTCACTGATTTTTATTATTAATGGTGACTTTTGTTAGATATTCTTTGATTGCGAACATATACTTGGAATTTCAATGGTTATAAAGATATAGGGTTCCATATATGTTTGTCATCTACACTTGTGACCTCTCAGTTTCAGTTGCAATTACCTGTTTCTGCATTTGTGTTGTACAGACAACTTTTCCCACATATCTCTGAACTAAGGTGCCGTTTCATGGATAGCCTAACTGATATTGGAGCTAGATATAGGGAAAGCATTAGGCATCAAGTCTAGTTTTGAGCAGCAAAAAGAAAAATAGAATACATTTTATAGAAGATATTAAGAATCTGCTATTGCTTCAAGAGATATGGAACTTCTCTAAACAACAGACAACACCACACAGATTGTTATAACAGTAGTTCTGTTAACAGTTGCAGGCATAGATATGCCATAGTGCAGTCATTCTAGGTTGTTCAATTTGAAGTAGTAGCAAAAGGATTAGGAGGCATGGTTAGATTGTCACCTTCTCTTTCCAACATCTGAACTACTAGTTTCATGGGCGGACGATCTACCGGGTGCCACTGGATGCACCGTAGACCCACAATTGCAAGCTTCCTAGCAATTTTACCATCTCCTTTGTCCTCCATATGGATCGTTCCCTTCTTCTAAGAGGTTATAGATCCACTCTGGGAAGTAGACTTGGCTGGTGGAGTCCTTAGTGACTCTAAAATTTTTTCGACCCCCAACCATTTCGAGCAACAATGTTCCAAAACTATAGACATCTGACTTATAGGACACGTTACCAAAGTTCCTTGAAAACACTTCAGGCGCTATGTAGCCCATGGTCCCTCTGGCTGCTGTCATGGATACTGCGTTTTGGTCCTTAAAGCACAACTTGGCTAGACCAAAATCAGAAACTTTAGGGGTGAAGTCCTCATCTAGCAAAACATTATGGGGTTTGATATCAAAATGGAGGATACGTTGATCACACCCTTGGTGAAGATATTCAATTCCCTTGGCTACACCCAAAGCAATATCTTGCAACCTATCCCAACCAAGGAAAGAGTTCTTACTATCTGCTGATGATAAGAAATTCTGCAGTGATCCATTTGGTAAGAATTCATAGATGAGAGCTCGTATATATCCATCAGCCCAAAAGCCAACCAAGCGAACCACATTGACATGGTGGATTCGACCCATAGTTCCTACTTCATTTATGAAATCTCCTCCCTTTTCATTTGAATTGTCGAGGATTTTTACAGCAACAAATAAGTCAGAGGAAAGCTTTCCTTTGTACACAGTTCCAGAGGCCCCTTGGCCTAACTTGTCTTCAAATTTATTTGTTATCCTCTTAATGTCAGCATAGGAGTATCTACTTGGCTTGAGAGCTCTGTAGTCATCCAAAAATCTCTCAATTCTCAGCTGATTTTCATCTTCTGCTTTCTTAGAGCTATAGATATAGTAAATGACAGCTCCTGTGACTATAAGAATCACAGAAGATGAGAAAGTACCTGCACATATGGACACCAACAGTAACCTTTTATAAATTACAAAGAAATAAATAGATACAGGAAAATATTATCAATTAGTTTTTGGAAGTCACCTAATATCTTCAGGGTTGCACGGCTAGGATGACCTGTTAATATTGCAAATGAATCAATTATGTTCATATGCTCATCAAATCAATAATATCCAGAATTACTGTTTGGTTAAATTTGTTGGATACATGCTTATTTTTACAGATAATCCATGCAAAAACAAGTAGTTGGGCAGAGAGTAGGAATGAAACAGTTTAGTGACCCTGTGGTTGTCTTGCAGAAAGTATATGTTAGTCCTGAGGAAGTAGATTTCTGAGTTTAGTATAATGATACCTTTGGGCATATGTAAACATTCAGTAGTTTCAATCTGGGTAGGTCTGAATTCTTCACTCTTAAATCTACATGTCATTCCCATCTCTTCGCAATGTTGACATGATGGCTTGGACCATTGCAGCTTCAGAACATTGTGCCTGCTCTTTGTGGACATGTCTGGTACTGATGATAATGTGTAGTAGTCATGCACCTTGGTACAAGACACTAGGGGAAGACTATCAACCGTGCAATAATCATCACGAACAGTGTAAAACTGGTTGCCTACAGGATTGCTGCCATGGTTGCAACTCCCCAGTTTTGCCACACAGTAAGGACCCTGAGATCGTCGATATTCGTCTAATTCTTTCGATGATGGACAGCTGAATAATGTATAGTTCCTTCCACCCTCTACAAATTTGAATGGGGAAGAAGACAGTAAACTGATGAGGTCAAAAACCTGTTGAGGTGGGCAACCAATCTGGTAATATATTTCAATTTCCTGAGATGCATAGTTGATGTTTTTCACAAAGAACTTGCTAGCCGACAATGGCATGACCTCCAGAACAGTTTGCTTGTCATTGGTGCATGATATGTCAAAGCCTTCATAACCACAGTGATTTGGCTGGCTGCCTCTAATTCGAAAGGGAAATCGGACAGTTGGGCCATGGTGTTTACATCTTGTTTCGATGCAATGTTCAAGGCCTACTCCACCATGCACCAGTTCTACTACTATGAGCAACCACCATAAGAAATTGAGAAGCATTTTTAGTATCAAAAAGTTGTATGTTGCAGTAGTCAGACTCCATTATAATATTATGAACATATATGGCTCTGATGGTTGCAGGAAATGTATCATTTGACTCAGTCTCTTGAGTGTGACCCTTTTGGTTGATTGAGCAGATGAGTCTGCTATTCGATGGAGCTCCAAGCAGTCATTTTCATTGACTGGGTAATGCCAGAGGGTTCACACAGTAAACTCCTGTGGTCTGAGAACCATTTGGCAGCTCCACACAAATACTATATATTTTATGGCTAGAAGCCTAGAACTATCTACCATTTCTCAATTGGATTTTCTAATTTTGCCAGAGTTGCTTCAAATTGGAAGTGTCTCCATTCCTAGTCTCTCCTTCACCTCTCTGGCTATGTATAGAGGAATTCTCCTCTTTGCTGGTTACACAACCCTTCTCCTTCTGATCCATCCATTTTTGGTTGGTTCACAAACTTTACATCCTGCTAAGAATCATAATAATGATTGTGCCCTTTCTTGTGGCAGTATTAACATAGCCCCTCCATTTCGACTACAAGGAGACCGTCAAGGCTGTGGAAACAAGAGGTATGAGCTATCTTGTGAGACAAATGTTACAGTATTATATTTGTACTCGGGGAAGTATTACGTGCAGGAAATCAATTACGATAACTTCACTGTCCGACTTGTGGATTCTGGTGTTCAGAATATCAACTACAACTTTTCCAATCCTCTTCACTCCTTAACCAGCTTCAACTTTAGTTATGAAGATTCGTACAGCTATCCTGATCAATACAGATATGCAGAACCAACAGTTCCTATCATTTTTTTGAGCTGTGCAAATCCAGTGAATTCTTCTCTCTTTGTTGAAGCTGCTCCATGCATCATGAACAAGAATAGTTTAAGAAGGGACTCTAATTCATATTTCATTGTTGGCTCCATAAGGCCGGCAGCTTTGGTGGACTCATGTAAAATAACACTAATGGTTTCTTCATCGGTGTCAATAACTAAACATCCCACGATGTCCTGTCAAGGCTTATATGATGAGTTAGTTCATGGCTTTGAACTTTCATAGTTTAACTATGGATGTGGAATATGTGGAAAATACGAGATCTGCTCCAGGAACAGAAACCTGAACAAAACAGATATCTACAGCTGCTTGGAGATAAAAGGTACCTACTGTTCCTTGTTTGGGATCCAAACTTTAATCATTTACAGTTAGAATCACAAAATTAGTTCAAAAGAAACGTAGTGGACGAGGGGAAAAGGGGTAACAGTTGTAGTTAGCCTAATTAGCTGAACATATTAATCATGAATTTCTTCGTCAGCAATTTTCTCTTGAATTTTCTGTGAATCTCAAAAGGATATATAGGTATAGAGAAGTGCTGCACAAAATTTGGAGAGGATGATTGTATTTCTTTGTTTTGCTCATTTCAGTATGCACACTTTCTTTTTCTTTTTGTTTAAGAAAAAAATTATTCAACTGAGTTGTAGTTTAATATACTGGCGAAGTGTATCTGCGCGCTAATTTTATTGTTGTCTTCATATATTCAGGACCTTGGTACAGGACAATACAAATTAAAATAGGTGAGTCTTCTCTACTCTGCAACAGGCCAGATCACAGTTACTTTGTACTGCTTTGCATATAAAGTGATGGATCAAACCACTTAATTAAATGAAATTTGATAGATCTTCTTCACTTCGGTTGCAGAGAGAATGCTAATCACAAATTATATCATTTATCCGGATGAATTCCTCATTCAGCTAATTCTCAGTGCACTGGCTTACTTTGGTACGATATCGATTACAAACTCATTTCATTCAAGCGTATATTAGCATATATGCAGCAATGCATATGATTAAAAACGGTTTGTCTATATTGAATCATTTTTGTGAACCGCATGCAGCACTATTCCAAGCAGCAAAGCTTTTATTTGGCTCTCCCTTTGTGATTGCATTACTAATCTACAAATGCCGAAGGAGGCACTTGTCTATGTACGAGAACATAGAAGACTTTCTGCAGAGTAACAACAATCTCATGCCGGTGAGGTACTCTTACGTAGACATCAAGAAGATGGCGAGAGGTTTCAAGGATAAACTTGGTGCAGGAGGGTATGGTACAGTTTACAAGGCAAAGCTCCGTAGTGGCCATCTTGTAGCCATCAAGATGTTGGGTAAATTCAGAGCTAATGGGCAAGAATTCATCAATGAAGTTGCTACCATTGGAAGGATTCACCATGTTAATGTGGTGCAACTTATTGGATTTTGTGTAGACGGATCAAATCGTGCTCTCATATATGAATTTATGCCCAACGGGTCTCTTGAAAAATATATTTTTTTCCCAACCAGGGCCAGAAGTCATCTTCTTGAGTTGTGAGAAAATATTTGAAATCGCACTTGGTGTGGCTCGTGGTATTGACTATTTACATCGGGGATGTGACATGCAAATTTTACACTTCGACATCAAGCCTCACAACATTCTTCTAGACGAGAATTTCACACCGAAGGTATCTGATTTCGGGTTAGCAAGGCTAAACCCATTGGACAATAGCATGGTGCCTATGACAGCAGCAAGAGGTACCATAGGATACATAGCTCCAGAACTATTCTACAAAAACATCGGAGGCATTTCATACAAAGCCGATGTATACAGTTTTGGCATGTTGTTGATGGAAATGGCTGGTAGAAGGAAGAACTTGGATTCTACTGTTGAGGATTCAAGCGAGTGTAGCCAAATGTATTTTCCTACATGGGTCTCAGACCAATTAACTGAAGGAAAAGATATAGAAATAGGAGATGCCACAGAGGAAGAAATGAAAATCATAAGAAAAATGATCATAGTTGCATTGTGGTGCATACAAATGAAGCCTAGTGAGCGTCCTTCTATGAACGAAGTAGTAGAGATGCTTGAAGGAAAGATTGAGAGCCTAGCAATGCCTCCGAAGCCTTTCTTGTATTCACAATAAATCCCCTCTGACAAGGATGTTGAGGATGATTCAGGAACAATTAATGTTGTTTCGATAAACGATCGATGATCAGTTTGCATCAATTGCAGATACAAGTTTTAGAGATTCAATTCGAGCAACATTCCTACCCAACAATAAAACATAGTGTAATCGTGTAAAATCATTGTTAGCAGGCGAGGTCAAAATTCTACTCTAGATAACGTTTGTTTAGCTGAGGTGCAAGTGAGCTCAGTTTTACTACGAAATTTCAATTAATACTTGTAAAACTTCAACCAAAAACTTAGAGATCCGATCGAGTAAAGAAGAACATATATAGGAGATAGGAGAGACATAGGTTTTGAAGCTAGCTGTAGATCATCATATCCACATGTCACTATCTAGTCAAAAGCTTATTAGGGAAATTGGACACTCTTTTTAGCAAGCATTGAATTGAAGAGAATCCACATTGGCCTTGTTAGTTGTTACATGGACTTGTCAGAGTTCTATTTCCAGCCTATGTCTTCAATGGGAGGGAGTCAAGCCGGGAGGTAAAAAGGTAACAGCAAGAGGAGGTAAATGAGTGTTACGGCCTTGGGTGATTTAATTGAGCAACGTGTACATATATGGGAGGATGATGTAGTGCAAGGGGTTAATTCATTTAATCTATTTGGAATTTCAAGGAGTCTCTAGGAAATTATTATATTTTCAATTATGTGTATTTATTTGTGTTGTTGAATATGTTGGGAGACTAAACAAGAAGTAATATGGGATTGGAAAGTGGTATTCTAGAAAAATGTATTTTTTTTTTTATAAAAAAAGGATTAATTACAAAAGACCCCTCCTGAACTATAAGGTTGCTTTCGATTTCATACCCAACTATTAAAATCTTGTATTTTCATACCTCAACATTTGTTTGTTAGACAATTTCATACCTGGTTATTAGTTACGTTAAAAAAATCCGTAAAGTGATGACATGGCGGTTAACTGTTGACATGGTCCTGTTATGTGATGACATGACACCACCTGATCCCACCTGAAATGCTACATGGGTAACATTAAAAAAATCAAAAATTAGAAAACCTATCTCCTTCCGTCTTCCTCTTCGTCGTGGATTTTCCTCACTGCAGGAAACTAAGATCAAGTCCTGTAATCTGCTATTCCCCAGTGTCTAAAATTGAAAATCAAATATTTACCAACTCAAATCCTTTCCATTCTTCCATCCCCCTCCCGCTCTTTTAGTCTTTCTTCTTTATTCCATCCCCAATTATCCATAATTTCATAACCTCAGACCTCATAATCTAGCCAACACAACCGTATTATCCAAGGTTCATAATAATAAAATGAAAGCAACCATTTTTTAAGTTTTCTTCTGTCTGAATAAAGAAAATATGAAAACAATTGGGATCCAAAGACACCCAGCTTTTTTTTATAAAGTCTAAGAAACCAATTGAACATGAAAACTCTAAACTGTCGCATTGATTCACCTACCTCAAATTCTTCTTCATTATAACGCTAGTCTTGATGCAATTCTCACCTTTGACTACCTCCCCAAGCCCAGACCTCCTCGTTGCAAGCTCATTAGGCGGCTGAATACATCGTCGCTGCCGTAATCACCGGCCACCAGTTCTGCAAAATCTCTTATTTCCTGGCTACTCCATCAACCAAAGCCGCATTCTGCTTTACAAAGGGGTTGACTCCTGGAGTGCGCCTTGGAATTCGAAGGGATTGGTTCGAAAACGGAGAGATTAACGACTTGGTAGAGGATTTGGGCATTTGGCTGTGAGAGATCTATTTTCTTTACAGTTTTTTTTGTTTTGCTTTTAACATGCACCCATGTGGCTTTTTAGGTGGGAACATGTGTTGTCATGTCATCACATAACATGTCCATATCAGCAATTAACCGCCATGTCATCACTTAAGGGATTTTTTTCAACAAAACTGATAACCAGGGTATTAAATTGTCTAACGAACAAATGTTGAGGTATGAAAATGCAAGATTTTAATAGTTGGACATGAAATCGAAAGCAACCCTATAGTTCGGGGGGCATTTTGTAATTAATCCTAAAAAAAAGTCAACTAGGACTTGATATATTGATTTCTCGAAAACCAGAAACAGTCATTACATACTCTACCGCTACCATCTACAGATAGACAAATAACTGTACGTTTAGACTCACACTAGTACATATGATAGACTACTAATTAATCGTATTCACGCGTTGAGTCCTTAGGACATAGAAGCACAAAGACGTGCAATAGTATCCTAAAGTATCCTAAAGGAACAAGACGTAAAGGAAATAGAAAACATAAATCCTAAAACTCCTAAGGGAATTAGAGAAATATTTAAAATAAAATAAAACCTAACTAAAGACCCATGAGCCCAAGCTTTGATCAAAACCTAGGCCCACAAATCATCAAGCCCAAATCCAAAGAAGAGTTAGCAGAAGTGTGATGTCATCCTCCCATCAACGCCTCCCCTGTTGTTCCACTCCCGACAACAGCCCATTCAACTTCTACGGTCCCTAACCTCGCCGTGCTACCCTTGTTCAAGCTGGAGCCTAGCCATCGAACACAGATCGAAACAGACACGACCTGAAATTAGATCCCCTCAGCGATGTCGCCACCATGCGATCCCCGTCAGGCAACCTCCAAATCGTCCTCACCTCCTCAAAGCACCAAACTCCATCTTTGTCAAGGCCAACCTTCCAGCCATCAATCCATCAATGCCCTTGCCATGAAAGCCAGACGCACAAACCAAAGCCACCGCCATCACCTCGCTGCCTTCGATTGGATCTGTAATCACCGAACTCTATGGTCCTTCATAGCCAGTCCGACGCCGCACCTTTATGGCGTGCCGTCGGACCGAGCAAATAGCCGCCGTAGTTTTCCTAGGGTTTAGAGAGAGAGAGAGAGAGAGAGAGAGAGAGAGAGAGGCAAGGAGTAAAATATCAACGATCATGAAATTTCGATGGTTCGAAAAAAGGAAATCTCAATTGATATATCGAGATAATATCGAATATCGATGAAAATTTTACTAAATTTTATCTAAAAGTTGTATATTCGACCAAAAATAGACTAAATATAAAATATAAAAAAAATATGAAAATTAATATCGGTAATTGTAAAAAATGAAAATTTCAAGAAAATATCAAGGATATTTTGGATATTTCAAGAGAGGTGGGTGCCTGATTTATTCTAGAAGAATGTATTAAGAGACTAAGTGTGGTTTAAAATTGTATTGTTATTTATTAGGGTTTGGTGACTAGCTCTATAAATAGGGTCACCAATGTAAGAGGAAATCAGACTTTGTTTATGAATATTTTTATTAAGAAAAATAGAGCTTTGCTCTCTTTATCAATCTCTTTTCTTTAGAGCAAGTTCACCCGTTGGGTTAGATTAAACACAGTGACCTGGGTCACTCTGGGTTACTGTGACTAGGCAGCAGTTTCCACCCGTCTGAAATGTGAGATTGCTGCCACGTGGCAATGACTGTTTATTGAATTTTTTAAAAACGTTTTTAAGTGTGAATAATGGTTTTAATTGTAAATATATAGTAATTAAATAAACAATATGACTTATTAGAATTAATATTTTTATTCCTCGACAATACTTAAAAACATACATTATTTCAAATGCAAAAAGAGGTAACAAATATAGATAAAATTCCCCAAAAAATTTATATACATTTCTTTACTTATTGTTACATATTTTTCCTATGTTTTACATCTTATAGGATGTTTTTTTTTTTTTTCAAACTATATTCTTACATTTACATATTTTTTTTATACGATTCTTACATTTACATTAAAAATGTTAAATCCCAAACCCTATTCTTTATTAATGTTCTTAGATTTACATTTATATTTACTGTTTTGCAATTTATATATTTTATGACATGCATGTGAGTGAGCCCCAACACTCTAGTTTTTTCTTCATGCGTGAGGAGCACGCTGCATCTGATGGTGAAGGGCTGCTCCGTGTCTTCACACGATGCTCTGGCAAGAGAATTGATGGCGCAAAGAAATGCTGGCCCCGCATGATGTTACCCATGTTGTGGGTTGCGCTGAGTTGGAACGAAGTCACATGGGTCAGTTTTCTCCTCTAGCCTGGGTTACTTTGCACCCTCAAAAACTCACCTAGGTTGAATTAGGGAGAAAACCCATTTGTGGGTAGAAGGTGGGTTTTTTTGCTTGGGTTAGATTGTCTAGGTGGCAAGTAACTCAGGTTGATTTTTTTTGAATGGGTGGACTTGCTCTTAGATGTGTCTATGTTGTTCTAGTATTCATCATCTTCCGATTCGTTCCCGCATCATTTAGTATCAGAGTTGCGCTACGCTCTAAGTAACTTTTGATCAATTTCAGAGGTACAATGAATAGGTCCAAAGAAGACGCAAACTTGAAGGAGTCACCTTTACAAGATAATCTTGTCGTGTTACCTTTATGTGTTGGCATTCTGTGTACGAAACAATAAGGGGTGTGTGCCCAAAGTTTATGGGCAGGAAAAGGATTTTGAAATTGTTGGACGATTAGTAGAGTTTTCCAAAAAGCAACATAACCAAACTAGCTAGCTAGGTGTTCCTTACAACAACCACAACGCCTGTTCCTGATTTCACACAACTAGTTTTGCAGTTCTACTGGATCAAACAAATAAGCCGAGATCTCTTGCCGAAAAATAAGAAACAAGGAAATGGCAAGTGCAGGCTCCCAAAAATTATCAAAAACAAGCATCTGGATTCGACAACAAGAAATGTAACAAATGCTCTCAGATATCTGGTTGCCAATGTGAAAAATCAGGAACTGTTGTAGAGTATGAGAATACGAGAGAAAAAGATCTACTCATTCATTGATAGATTGACCTTTATATAGACATTACATAGAGAATCCCTGTAAATCAGGGATAGATATCTAAGAGATATTCTAGTCTAATAAGGGGAAGATTCGGTCAAGACACATCATGAAGGATATGAATGTAAATTCATTCAACACTCCTCTTTGTGTCGCGTACCAGAATCACATGGTGCATAAACGTTGCCTCGGTAAAAACCTTGCCAAGTAAAACAAAACCCTCTTGGGTAAAAATAAAAAACTTGGTCGAAGGGAAAAAGAGCACAACGCGCCAACTACAACTTGAATGTAAAACATGTGACGTAGACTCCCCCTGATGTCTACACAATCAACTCCTCCTGATAATTAAATCAATTATGGAGTTCAGATAAGCGATGCATGCCAATATTTCGCACATACTTCTCAAGAGTAGATTTGGGTAGAGACTTGGTGAACAAATCTGCTACATTATCCTCGAAACTCACTTGGTTCACTTGGATATTCAAAAGCTGTTGCTGTTGCTGATTGTAGAAGAACTTACACGAGATATGCTTAGTATTATCACCCTTGATGAATCCCAACTTCATTTGTTCAATACATGCCGCATTGTCTTTATAGATATAAGTTGGCTCATCAGTGGTAGATGTCAACCCACTTGACTCTCGAATATGAGCTACCACAGAGCGAAGCCAAACACTTTCTTTGACCGCTTCATGTAGTGCAATAATCTCTGAATGATTCGAGGAAGTAGCAACAAGGGTTTGCTTGGTAGATCTCCAAGAAATCGCAGTAGTCCCAATGGTGAACACATAACCAGTTTGGGAATGTCCTTTGTGTGGATCAGAAAGATACCCAGCATCAGCAAATCCGGCAGGGGCGCGCTGGGGGCTCTCGAGGACGCATAGGGGCGCGGCTGCTGCGCTGCAGCATCTGTAGGAGCGCTCAAGGGCGCGCTGAAGCGCGGTAGGCTTAGCAGAGCGCGGCAGGGGCGCGCTGCCTAGTGCTGCCGAGGAACTGCTGGGCACGGCAGGGGCCCAGCCAATGTGCCGGCAGTGTTGCCATCAACAGGGACATCGACATTCATGTCTTCCACTTCAGTTTTGTAAGGGAAAAAAAAGCCCAAATCAATTGAACCCTTCAAGTACCTGAAGATGTGTTTAACACCAGTCCAATGACGTTGCGTAGGCGCAGAGCTAAACCTAGCTAACAAGTTTACTGAGAATGCAATGTCTGGTCTTGTGCATTGAGCCAAGTATAATAGAGCTCCGATAGCGCTTAGGTACAGAATTTCTGCTCTAATGACTTTCTCATCATCCTCTTTAGGACGGAATGGGTCCTTTTTGATATCCATACTTCGCGTGACCATGAGAGTACCAAGAGGGTGAGCTTTGTTCATATTAAATCGCCTGAGCATCTTTTGGACATAAGCTGACTGATGAATTAATATTCCAGTCTCTCGATGCTCTAGCTCTAGGCCTAGGTAAAATTGAGTTTTCCCAAGATCTTTCATCTCAAACTCGGATTTCAAGTAGGTCACTGTCTCATCAATTTCTTTGAGATTACCGATGATGTTCATGTCATCAACATAGACGGCTACTATAGCAAATCCGGTACTTGTTCTTTTAATGAACACACATGGGCAAAGATTGTCATTCTTATATCCCTTCCCAATCAAGTAGTTACTTAGACGATTATACCACATTAGTCCAGATTGTTTTAATCCATATAGTGAACACTGCAATTTAATTGCAAAGGCACTCCGTGGCTTAGAGTCACTTGACTTGGGTAGTGAAAGTCCATCAGGCACTTTCATATATATCTCTGAATCAAGATCCCCATAGAGATATGCAGTAACTACATCCATAAGCTGCATGCTCAGTTTTTCGGACACTAGTAAACTGACTAAGTAGTGAAAGGTAATGACATCCATAATGGGAGAATATGTCTCCTCGTAGTCAATTCCAGGGCGTTGAGAAAATCCTTGGGACACGAGTCGCGCTTTATAACACATGACTTCATGTTTCTCGTTTCGCTTTCGAACAAAGACCCATTTATGTCCAACAGGCTTAACATTCGGTGGGCATGACACTACCGGACCGAAAACTTGCCGTTTTGCTAGAGAGTCTAGTTCAGCATGGATTGCATCCTTCCATTTCGGCCAATCTGCTCGACGCTGGTATTCTGCAACGGAGCGCGGTTCAATCTCATCGTCGTTGATAATATCTTGAGCGACGGAATAAGCAAAAACTTCATCAATAGTCGTGAAAGTTCTTTCCATCATACCGTGCGCATTGGTATACTTTAGTGAGATTTCTTTGTTCTCCAACATCAACATAGGATCCGAGGTGTCAAAACCCACCCCGAATTTTAACCTGAAACCCGAAGTAAGTCTTGCGGGATCCACCTGCAAGGAAAATTTACCGACAATTCGGTAAACCTCTCTCGAAAATGGACAACCCTAACCCGGAAAAATTCAGAATACTCTCCTAAAAAGACTCGACCATCCTCGAACTCATCACATAAATAACCAACTAATAAAACCAACTTCATCCTCTGAATATTCGAAAATGTATATCCTCAGTCTTAGCACACCACCGAAATATTATACAATGACCCCAAGAGTAATCAGAGCTACTAAAAACTAGAGGAAGCAAGAAAATACACTGGTAGGTTAAACAGGTAACCTACAGGTGAAAAGTGGTGGAGAAGTGGGTAACTATGCCTCGCCTCCTACTAGTGCCAACCCGAACTCTGCAGACTGGGCATTTTTAAAACGAATGGCCCAGGGGAAAACATTCGAAAATGTTAGAGTGAGTGGACAAAAATAAAAGAATAAATAAAAAAAATAATTAACAATAAATATGCTTTCCCAATTTAATTTCTAAAGAAATTGAATGCATGCCTCAAGCGATAAATCTTTTATCTCAAAAATATCGAGTCTCTTCAGCTCAAAAATATATACCAATATATGTATGTATTTACACACGTCCATACTTCCTATATAATTATTTTATAGATTTAAAATAATTTATATATGGCTACTACACTCGCGTCTAACGCTCACGTCACGCCTTAATGCGGTGAGATACTCTACGCCTTAATGCGGTGAGATACTCTACGCCATTAAGGTGGACAGACGGGTGTATAAATATGTGTCCTACCCCCTATATGAATTAAACACTCATATAGAGCTACTACGCTTGCGTCTAACGCTCACGTCACACCATAATACGGTTATATACTACGCCATTAAGGTGGACAGACACATATGGCTAGCTAGCATTTATATACATACTCTCCTCATAAATATATTTATAATTTACCGAAAAATCTCATTTTCGATAACTCTCCAAAATAAACAAAATCGTCAAATAAAAATGACTTCAAATGCTCTAACAAAATAAATTACTCAACAATAAACAATTGCATGCATATTATTTAAAACAATGGTCCACTCACTAATTAGGCCAAAGCCGGCCTAATGTTGGTCTGAGGCCTCTTCTGCTCGAGCCTCCTCATGTCATGTTTCAAAAACATAAATTAATCCCCAACTATATACCAACGCTTATATAAAAATAGGCAAAATTAAATGTGAGCCTTATCCACGCTCATCCTTGTCCAACTTCGCCATTCTTAAATCAATACGGTCCAAACTTCACCACAAATACCGGCAGCCTTAAACCAACCTTCTACAACCTAAACAACATTAATCTAACGGCCGGATTTCTAACCAATTAACCGCCTTCACCAATCTTTCAAAAAAAATCCAAAACCTATTCAAAACTCCTCCTAAAATTCTAAACTTCATACCATTAAACTCCCCTTAATATTACACATCTAAAACCATGAAAATCCCCTTAACAGCGGCGGCCGGCGGCCGACTCCGGTGACCTCTAATGCCTACCAAAATTTAGCATAATCTTCCTCCCAACATGCACAACAACTTCCCTAACTAGCACAAACACTAATTCCAAGCCTAGATAGGGTAATCTAACCAAAACATAGATTTGAGCCTTAGAATTTCAACTCAACGTTTCTCCTTACCTAGCTCAAGAGGGAGTGAATCCTTTGGAGGAATTGCTGCACGGGAGGAGGGCTTTCAAACGAGCCAAGCGGCTCTGGCTATGGTGGCCGGAGGAGGGAGTTCCGGCGACGGAGAGCTACGAGTAGTCGGACCTTTTTGGCGTGGTTTCTCTCTCACAGCAGCGCTAGGGAGGCTATCACCGGTCGAGGAGGGAAGAGGGAACAAGGGCCGACCGATTGGGACCGGTGGGGCGGTCTGTGGTGGCCGGACGGCGGCATGCAGTGGTGGAGAACAACGACGAAGGAAGAAGAATCGGGGGAGAGGAGAGAGAGTCGGGGAAAGAGAGAGAAGAGAAAGAGAGAGAGTGGACTTTTGACTCCACTGATCCGGTCCACCCCCTTAAAACCCAAACCAACAAATAAAACACCCAAAAAAATAATACCCTATTAAAAATTACCTTTTTACTAGCTAAAATTTACCATTTTTACCGTTTTCACATTTTTCTCCTACGAATGAATTCTCCGAAATAATCGTCCCTCAACACCCCTGTAGGGACCTTTGAAACTATAAACTCATTTACGAAGACGGTAACATTCTTATTATTACCAAACTAGTAAATAAGGTAAAAATTAAGAGTTGGGATGTGACACAAGGCGTCCCCCAGATACGCTAACATTGATTCTTGAACATAACTATAGTAAGAGACAATCTCACGTGAAAGATTCACAATGTTGATGATGAGTGGATCATTTAGTGCTTTACTGTCACGCATTTTTCTAGGCACAGTATCTGTTGAACCAACAGGTCTCCCCCTCTTCCTAGTGGGAGCAGAAGCCGTGGCCACACCTCCTCCGTGGGCATCTAGCGCGTCAATGACGGCATTGCCGAGCTTGGGTGCGGCCGGAAATGTCCCTTTACTTGGGACTGTTTTGGCCACGATCCTCAGCGCGCGGAGTAGAGGTTTCTAGCGAACAAAGAGAGGGGAGAGTTGCGGGCGTGCCACCTCACGGACGAGGAAAGAGGTTGTAGGTGTGCGAGATCTTGACTTCTGATCAGGCGACGGGGGTTTCAGGTGCCACCTCAGACGAGGATTTACGAGCACAAGCGATTGATACTCACGGCGGCGCGAGCAGAGCAACTATAGGGAGTTCAGAGAGAAGTCGGGGGGGGGGGTAGAGTCTGGAGGGCTCTGGAGAAGAAACCTAGGCGGCGGCGCTTAGGGTTAGGGTTTCGAGGAGCTCGAAGGGTAACTAGTTTGCAGTCTGTGTTTGTATTTGTTTGAATGTTTTTTGAGTTGTCTGAGTTGTTTGAGTTGTTTGAGTTCCCTTTCTGTTAGGGTTCGAGCCCCCTTATATAGTAGTTCGACTTGTGGCGGAAGAAAAGTAATTAGAATCCAAGTCGGACTCTGAAACCCTATAGCACAAGGGCACTGTTCTGTCCATGCGAACCAACCATCTTGTGACACATGTCCAGTTCGCACACTTCATTCCGCATAGGGCATTGCTTCCGCGCTGCCAACTGTAGACTCCTATGCGGACTGGAATTAGGAGTATCCTCATCTCGCGGGCTGCTAGAGATGCTATCTCGCCTGCTTCTGTAGCTTGCATCCATTTCGCGGGCTATTGCAGCTCGCGAGCCTTAAAAAGGCTTTTTATATTAAAAGGGCCACAGGGATTGGCCCGAAGCATGTCAAAGACTTGTAACAATCTTCGACGTTTGTCGTGGTGCGCGCGGAGTCCGCATGTCGCTGCCTCGCGAAGTCTCCTACGCGAGCCAGTTCGCCAGCTCGCCCCGCCTCGCTTACGCAGAGAGTCAATCTCGCCTACGCGAAGTACATTTGCGTCTCGCCTACGCGGACTTGTATACAGTAATTCTGCGCGAAGTCATTCCGCGCGCGAGCTAAGTGTTCCACGCGGACTGCCCAGTCTGCCTATGTCCATTCCGCGCGTAAGCTAAGTGAAGTCCAGTTTGCATACGAACTCTGTTCTCAGCTCGCGTGGTCTTATTGGCGGGCCGTCACTTGTAAACTTAGAGAAACTTGGGCTCGCCGGTATAACATGGACCAAGAAATAATTAATATTTACATAGACATTTACTGTCCAGTAAAATATTAATTTAGGCGTAAACAGGGACATCTAACCTTGCAGGAACATTTGCAGCAGGTATAATTGATCTCGTCACTTTCGTGATATCGGTAAAAGAGTCAGGCATCGAATCTGCAACTCTTCCAAGATCGAGAATACGTTGAACTTCCAAATCACTATCAGAAGTTCGAGGATCATAATGAGACATAGTGGGGTCAGACCACGTTAATTCTCAGCATTCAATTGGAACAGAAACAGTCATGTCTCCCCCTAACGGCGGGAAGAATGTCTCATCAAAGCGACAATCTGCGAATCTCGCAGTAAAGAGACCTCCTGTCAAAGGTTCTAAATAGAGGACAATCGTAGGATGTTGATAGCCAACATAAATACCTAATCGTGTTTGAGGACCCATGTTAGTACGTAGTGGAGGCGTAATAGGCACATAAACCGCGTAACCAAATATGCGTAAGTGTGAAATATCAAGCTCATATCCAGTTACCAACTGGTACGCACTAAATGGTTGGGTTGAAACGAATAAGTGCAGCTGCATGCAAAATTGCATAACCCCAGGTAGAAACAGGCAAATTGGTGCGCATCACCAAGGCCTGTGTAATCAATTGTAAGCGCTTAATTGTAGCTTCTGCAAGACCGTTTTGTGAATGCACATAGGGTACAGGATGTTCTACTTCAATTCCGATAGACATGCAATAGTCGTCAAAAGACTTAGACGTAAACTCTCCAACATTGTCCAATCGAATAAACTTGATTGGATGATTAGGGTGATGAGCCCGAAGCTTAATAATTTGAGCTAGGAGTTTAGCAAATGCAGCGTTTCTTGTGGATAGCAAAGCAACGTGTGACCAACGCGTTGATGCATCAACTAGAACCATAAAATATCGAAATGGGCCGCACTCTGGTTTGATAGGTCCAAAAATATCACCTTGGATTCTTTTGTGGGAATGAAATGTTTTGATTAGAATCACTAGCAAAAGATGGTCTTGCATTCAATTTGGCTAGTGAACAAGCTTTGCAAAACGAGCGGTGAGCATTAGAGATAGCCATAGAGGCATTTGGAGTCTCAACAATGGTCTTGGAGGCCGAGCCTATGGCAGGTGCATCATGTATGGCCGCATCACCTATTTCGGTGGAATGAGGAGCTCCAACACGCTTCAGTGCTTGGAAAAATGGATGTCCATGTGAATTCTGGAGAATTCGGATCATCATGTCACGTCCGGGATGTCCCAAAACTTGTATGAGTCAGAGTCATAGAAGTTGCGAGAAACTACATAGGATTCGATGATCCTGATGGTTGTAAGATACAAACTGCTAGTTTGACTCATGAGCTTTTCTAAGATACGTTTATGGCCACAGTCATTAGAGGTGATAAACAAAAACTCTTGTCCATTCTCATTGAACGTTTCCAGGTGAAATCTGTTGGCACGAATGTCCCTAAATGATAGTAAGGTTCGATTAGCCTTAAGCGCGTAAAGCGCGTCAGTGACATGTATCATTGTGTCATTTGGCAATAAGAACTACACATTGCCTCTGCCTTGAATTACAAGCGAGGAACCAATCATGGTTGTCACTGAGGATTTGTGAGACACAAAGTCTATAAATAATAGCCTATTCCGTAGAATAGTGTGGGTAGTCCCACTGTCAGCTAGACACTTAATTTCGCCACGAGACATCTACATAAAGGTGTGAAAATAATTAGTCTTGGATCAAGACAAGGCGAACACTCTAATGAAACACATAGGGATTAATCGGGAATTGAACCAAGTTGGAATCCCGAATGAGTGCAATTACACGGCATGAAAATTAATTTTATGAAGTTACAGCAATTTGGCCGGCCAAGAGGCTCGGTAGTAGCATCAAAAAAAGGCGCTGGAAGTGCGCTTACAGTGCTGGCAGAAGGTAGAAGCCCACTAGGGGCTCACAGGGGCTCACCAGCGCGCGGGGCACGCGCAGGGGCGCGGCCGAGGGCCTGCTTGCGAGTGGAGACGTGCAGGGACGCGGCAGGGGCTCAGCAACGCGCAGCAGCACCCAGCAGCGCGCAGTGGCGCGGTTGGGGCGCGGCAGGGGCCTGCCGCCGGCATGGGCTCGGCAGGCTGTGGCAGGGGCCCTCTAGGGGCGCAGGCAGCAGCCCAGCGCGCACAGCTCACAGCAGAGACGCTCAGGGGTGCCGTGACAGTGCCAAAACACAGCAATTTGCTGCCTTAGTGTTTTTTCGCCCTTTTTTTCGTAATTTTTGCATATGTTTTGCCATTCTTTATGCCATAACCAATTGTAAGACCACGAAAACATGTGGATTTAGTATATTTGCCATGTAATGAAGCTTATAGCTTTGTGTAATTTGAACCATTCATAAGGGAATAAATTCTCAATCAACTGAACATTGTGAAACGTAAATGAGAGATTTTATTAATGCCAACTCAAAAATACATCAAAGAATGTCTAATTCCATAAAAACTGACTGAAAAGTCTAAATTAAATGTGGCTAAACAAGTGCCAAACAGAAAATAGCAGAGAAAAAATATTTAATCAAAAGAGTTTAATCAAAATTCGCAGCATCCATGTGCGTACAACCAGCTTGCTTCTTAGCTTCAAAATCTGCTATGGTGAGATTGGTGGAAGGCTCAGCACCAATGTCATCTCCCCTAGTAAAGTTAGCTTCTTGAGCCAAGTACTGCTTGTGTCTTCTGTAGGTATCAATAGCTTCTTTGCTAGCACGGCAATCATGATGGAAGTGAGTGGTAGATCCGCAAATATAGCATGGAGATCGCCTCTTCTGGTTCGAGTTAGAGGGAGGATTTCGGCCTTGGCCAGATTTCTCACCTTGGCAGCCACGGCCGCGGTTATTGTTCCTAGGAGGGGCGGAATTTCCGTAATCACGTCTCTAAGTGTTGCTGCGGTTGTTTCCACGCCGATTATTGTCATTACCGTGACCACGTGGCTGATTCTGCTCACGTTCATATGGTGCAGGTTTTCTGTTTCCTCTTTTCCTTGGAGCTTTACCTCCACTAGTTTGGTTTGACTCATGAATCTTCTTAGTTCCAACCGGCCTTGCATTGTTATTGAGGATAATCTCCTGGTGCCGCTCTTTCTTTGCTAGCACGCATATGAGGTCACTGAACGACGTAACACGGTTCTGCTCATACTCAAGGCAATATTGATGGCTAAGTAAGCTCATCGATGTCGAAAAAGTGTACAAAGTCTTCTCAATCATATCTTTGTCAGTCTTATCGACGCCATAAAAGCTTAGTTCTGCTTGGAGGTCTAACATAGCTTGGTTGTAATCCTCAACTTTAGCAAAGTTCATTAGTCTAATGAATTCCCAACGAGTAGTCAACTCTGGAATGAGTACATCATGTACGTTGTTGAAGCGTTGCTTCAAGACATCTCATAGATCTTTGGGGTCTTCCCTTTTCAGGTATTGTTTCTTCAAAGTTGGATGAATGTGGCGCCTCAGAAACATGTGGGCTTGTGCCTTGGCCTCGTCACTTGCTAGAGGGCCATTCTGGGGCGGAAAGATGGTGGTTGTCAACCGCTTACCGATGAACATATTCATCACATCGGACACCCATCGGTGATATTTCTTATCTCGGTTGTCGAGGATCTCAAACTCGGGCCTGGATGGCTCAGTCATCTACAAAAGATAAAGGGATTGGAATTAGTCAATAAATCAAGGATGTGGTCATAAAATCGATGCAAATAAAAGTAAGTGACGCGTTAGCACAGTCACAATCGATTCTTCCCTTATAGGCGACGCTCACAGCTGTCGCAGCGACGCGTAATCGCAGTTACAAATATATGGTGACGCGTATGTCGCAGTCACAAAGTTTAATAGAGAATGAGAGCCCCAAAAAAACTCCCAAAACCCTATTCCCCCCCCCCCCCCTAACCCAATACCGTCATAGAGAGGGGATAGATGGAAAGGCTACTAAGCCCGAACTATGAATTGAAATTCGGAAAGCAGTAACCTTAATTAAAAATTTACCTCTGATGAGTTTGAGTCGATGGTAGGCTTCGACCGAGGGTTGGGAACCTTTCTGGCTTTCCTTGGAAGACGAGCAATCTTGAGATATTTGGTTTCTAAAGTCTGCCGAGAGGAGAAAATAACTTTTCACCTACTTCTGCTTCGAGTTTGGAGCTGAAATTTTGACAGGAGGAGCACCACTGGAACAAGAAGCTGCTGTCCAAAAATCAGGTCGATCAGAGCACGGGAAGGCGGTGAACCGGTGTTCGGTGGCGGCGGTGGTCTGGAAAATTCCGGCGGCCAGTTCTCGGGGTGAGACCGGTGGGGTTGGAACCGGGACGTCGAGGGTTTTCTATGGATATGTAATTCTGACCGTGGACAGAAGAAAATCCTGCCGGAAATCAGGAAAAATAAAACGGGTAGATTAGGGTTTTGAAAAAAAGTTTGGGTTTTCGAAGATTTTAGGATTTTTTCGAGATAGTTGGCCTATTATCTTTTGGTTAGGACACCAAGTCTGATAACGTGTTGTAGAGTGAGAATACGAAAGAAAAATGTCTACTCATTCATTGATAGATTAACCTTTATATAGACATTACATAGAGAATCCTTGTAAATTAAGGATAGATATCTAAGAGATATTCTAGTCTAATAAGAAGAAGATTCGGTCAAGACACATTAATGTAAATTCCTTCAACAAGAACAAATTTAATAACAAATCACTAATTTTGTACCAAATCACTTGAGAACCGATTATACAAAACCACTCAATAATATCTGATTTGAGTAAACTTCTTTTTTTCAGGACATGGGGATGGGGAAAGCACAAGTAGCGAGAACAAAAACTCTCCAATCATTAAAGCTGAAAATGCAATATAATGAAGTCAAATTCCATTTCTCAGAAACACTACTAGAACGAACAGCCACAACATGTTATACTGCAACACACTTCGACTCAGAAAACAGTATAGGGATGGTTATATATGCTGTGTGCGGCTGACAAGATAATGTCCCTACATCAAGGAATTTGGGAAAAGAAATCCTCCAGTTGATTTTCACCTATGACCACACCAAATTTTTCGGTAAAAACTGCATTGATCATATCATAACCTGCCTCCTTCACAACATCTGTAGCACTGATGTCAAAGTAGTCATTCAGATTGTGTACGGTTCCATCTGCAAAATAAAGGATACCAGCTTCAAGAAAGATTCTGGGAATGTGTGTAAAATCTTTTACAGCACTATTCCAATAAAATGCAAGTGTTCTTATAACATTTACTTGGAAACCTTTCTGGATAAGTACCACTTTTCTGTAGCAAACACTCACGTACTTCAGTGTGCCTATAAAAACTACTTTAAACCAAAAGTCAAAACTACTTTTCCTTATCTAGGCTTGCCTTTGGCATTACCCATCACCAAACACGCCCCTAATTCCCTTAGGTTGTCTATGTAACAAACAGCTATAAGTTAAACTCCACCTCAATTATTTCAGCTACTGAGAACAGGAGGAGGATAAGGAAAAGTATGCTCTAGTTCATAAGAGATGTATATGAAATGATCTGATGAACCGTAATAAATAGAAATAGCTTTAATCAATCAAGAGCATGAGCTTCGCATGAACCTGTACCAGTGAGAAATTCATATTTTAACAAAAGCAATTGAAACCAGAATAATCATCGAAGTATGAAAACCAAGACATTGGATTAGCCACGTAGATGTGGTATCTAACTTCAGGTAGCCAAACAGATGATGAAACACAAGCATTAAGATCCAAAACAGAAAACAAAACTATACTTAATCTCATTAGGTTCATATTATATGTTCTAGCCTGATGGCCTATTTCAGCTACATGCACATTTGCAACGGCACCACCAGATCAACTCGCAGCCACCTCAGGTTGGGACCTGCGCCATGACAACTACTCGAATCCAAAGCCATGTTGCCAGGGAAAAGACTCCTCAATTTAATGTCTTACTTCTCCCTGTTTCCTATTTATTTGTGGTACATCACACTGCCACTTACTAATAGGCTTCGGTCGTGATTTGCAATAAGATGGCATATGTGGCTGGATGATTTCCAAGACATAAGCGTGCCACACACACACCTAGTCAAAAACCTCAGCCAGAGTGATGCTGCTAAATAAATAGAAGGAAATGAAAGACATCTGGTGTAAAGTGAGGAGTGTATATTTTCTTATAACATTCAAATGTATATTCCTCATTAAGTGGTTGGCCTTTTGCTTGCATGATAATGCCAGATTGATAAACATCATAATGTACTTGGGTTCTGCAAACTTCAAAACTATTCAGCTACTAAGGGGTTAAGGAAAATGAAATAACAGTTATTGGGTAAACAGCTCAAGCTAAAAAATCGACTTGTAATAAAATAATTGGATTATAAAAGATATAAATCACACCGCTCCCTTATATGAAGCATAAACTTGGCATTAACCTTAGGTCCTGGACTCAGTCTTCCTTCTTCGAGTTACATAGTTATCTTTCTTCCACTTATTACCAGAAATATAGGAGACCATACTACAATGCTATGATAATGACTGATAATTTCCACCTTGGGGAGTAATGCGATGCTCAAAGAAATTATGAAGCACATATATCAATTTAATCTAATCAGAATTTACTACCCAAACAAATTAAATTGGAATTGATAATTTCCACTTTATCCGAACAATGAACCTTTATCACAGACTATAAATTTATGATAGGAACATTTGTCACCCAAGAGACAAAGAGAAAAGTCAAGGTGAAGGAGAAAAAGACCTTTTGCACTCTACTTTGCTCAAATGAGGAATGGAATAAAACGGTTAGAGGTGGCACTCGCAAATCAAAGTATTCTGATTGTTCCGGATTTAAAACCAGTACCAGACTTTTAAAAAGTTCAATACAAACTTGGCATTTACCTTCGGAAACAATTGGCTCATACACAGGAGGTTGGTGAAGCCATTCTCCAAGAGGATCCTTCATGTGCCTCCTATCAGATGCAAAGGACCGGAGGAATATTGGGGCATGCACGATCCGGAAATACCTGCAGCACACAAAACCAGTAAATCCATCAACATTCATTCACACATTGTAAATAGTGAGGCCAGTAAATAATCACCTAATCTCTCTCAAAAGATCACAATATAAGCTTGGCTAAACCCAAAAACTCAAGTAAAGAGACACAAGTGATGAAAATACCTCTGGAATTCGGGGAAGGTCTGAAATGTGGGGCGGATGGTTTCGGCGACATAACTTGCTAAAGCACAAGGAAACGAAAGAGTCGAATCCAAATCCCACACTAAATGCTGCAAGGGTGAGTCACCTCCACCAACTTTTCTCTGTATGCAGATAACATGATAGTCCCAGAGAACAACTCCATCTGCTCGGTTGCTCGCCTTTTGATGCCACAACGGAATCTACACAGTTTTATTCCCACAACTACACACTGTTAATCTACCAACGTGTACAAAACTTGTGTTCACCAGCAACAACAGAAAAGAATACAAAGATGAAAACAAGACCTGTTTCTTTTCATTAGAAATGAAAACCACAAAAAGATCAGAGCCTTTTGCATCCGCGATTCCCTTTGTGCCCAGTTCCTTGCAAAGCAAGTACACATTCTCTTCGCTACATCAAAACCATAACAAAACCAATCATTCAGCTACATGAATACTACAGTTGACCGATGAGCAGCAAATTCAATTCAGTAAATAAGTAAACAAACTGTGCCAACTCACCAGTAAAAAGGGGTGTGCTGGAACTGCGAAACCTCCACAGTGCTAGAGCTGCTGCTGCTCGTGCTCGCTTCCAATTTTGAGGTCGTCATCTTCTCTCGCCGCTCTCCCTACTTCCCTTTCCTTTATATATCCCCCACCATCCATACGACATGTCGCTTCTTCAAAACAGGAAACGCAACGACATGTCGTTTGGTGCTCGTAAATTATAAAGCACACCCCGCGAGCTCAAACGAATTGAGGAAAAAATGGAAGCCGAAGACGACGACTACTTCGCCTCATCGCCGCCGCGGGGGGCGAGGTCGATCTGCGGCAAGTGCAGCCGGCCCAGCCCAGTCTGCCTCTGCCGTTCTCTCCCGGCCCAGCCCATCCCAACCCAAACGCAAATCATAATCCTCCACCACCCTCACGAGGCGCAGCACAAGCTCTCCACAACCCCAATCCTCACAAAATGCCTGGCCAACTCCGCCGCCATCGTCAGCCGCCGCCTCAAGCCAGGCCTCTCCCCGCTCCTCGACCAATCACCCTCCGCCGTCTACCTCTTCCCGCCCTCCAAATCCTCACCGCCCTTGAGCTTATCCGATCTAGAGTCCCCACCGGCGGTGCTCATAGCCTTCGACGCCACGTGGCGATACGCGAAGGAGATGGTGAAGGCGAGCGAGGGGTTTCTGTCGGGATTTGCGAGGAGGGTGAGTTTGGAGGTGGATGAGGGGGTTGGGGGAGGGAGTATATACGAGTCGGAGTTGATTCTGAGGAAGGAGCCGTGTGGTGGGTGCGTGAGTACGATGGAGGCAGTGGCGAGGACGCTGAGGGTGATTGAGCCGAATGGGGTGGAGATTGAGAGCAAGCTTATTGGGGTTTTGAGGGACATGGTGGCGCTGCAGGCGGGGTTTCTTAAGCCGGTCAAGCACAGGGTGAAGATGTTGAAGAAAGGGAAGGAGGAACAGAGGCTCAAGGATGAGACTCATGAGAGTAGTGAGAGTTTCCCGATAGTTCGTCAAGGTCAAGGGCCATAGGTTTTTTTTTTTTTTTTTTAAATTTGTGAACCTGGCCCTTGCGAAGCATTTCAGATTAATTTATGAGTAGAAAATTAGTTTTATTTTTTTTGTTTTCAGATGTGAGTAGTTTGGGTGAGAGTTTAGTGAAGGGTGCGGCTGAAGCCTGAAGGGGTTATCAGCTATGTCACAAGACTTTTTGAAAAGAAAAATGAAATTGACATGCTCCCAAAAAAAAATTTCAATTGACATAATCACAACCCTTAATAGCCCGCTTAGCCTACCAACAAACAGCTATGCTTCCACTGGAAGCCAAATTCTTCTTCTTCTTCTTTTTTTACCAAGTCAGCCAAATTCTATAGGCAATGAAATTTCATGATGTACAATGGATAATTGGGGAAATCATAATAAAACGGCTAGTTTGGCTAACAATTATATGATTATATCTATAAATAACGTCTATAAAATGGCTAGTTCGACTAACAATTACATGATTGTAACTATAAATATTTATAAAACGGCTCGTTCGACTAATAATGTTATGATAATGATTGTGAATAACGGCTATGATAAACGATGATATTTGCCAAAAAAATAAAATAAAAACGGTTATACTCTTTTGAGGGAAAGGAGATAGTTTCATTGATCAAAGATCATAACGATCAAAATGTCAAGCATGAATAATCCGGAGACCATACAAGCAGCATAGCTAGAAAACTAAATATGAACTACATCTAAGAATTGAAAAAACAACCTCAAAGCTACATTCAAAAAGGTGGATATGACAAACTAGAAAACATATAACCTCATAAGCTCAAACAACAACTCAACTTTCAATCGAATCAGGCCTAACACCCAATGATATACCTTTCATCGAATTGAAAAGAAAGAGAGAAATTGCTAAAGTTTAGAAGGGATCTTTCCTAGCTATGCTAAGGATTCTACTCCCAGAGAAGCCCAACAGTGAGCCCAATTGGGGGAGGCCCACTGAATTGAGTCCAGTAACCCACAATCGACCAAAGTGCTCCAACATCACCCATTCACCCTCATCCCTTGGGTCCTCTTCTAGCCTAGCTAGCCACCAAGCTGTCGGTACAGCAAAAACCCGGCTCGACCCACCATCAGTCCACCCTAGAATCTTAGGGTTTTCGGCCGCCACGCCAAGAGCTCCGCCGCCAGGCCCCGCTCTGACTCCAACCACTATCACCTCCTTCAGCTCCACTTCCTAGCCCAGAATACCGTGCGGTCTCTGTTTCCAGCCACAGCCAAACCCGACAACCACCAAGCCTGCATCTCCGTCATCAAGGTTAACCATCGATCTGCCCAACAAGACCAGATCAGCGCCTACCAGCATCAATCGAGTGTGTGCATGTCTTGCACCAACCCAGGCGACCATCACCCAGCTCTCACCTTGGCCACCTACCCCGTCCTCAGGCCAACACAGAACCGGATCTCTACATCCATCACCGCCACCCGACCAAGCCACTAGCAAATCTGAATCTGCCCCATAAGAGACCAACCATGACCATCGCAGCCCTTGGAAGCCATCCAAACCGCCGCCACAGTCCAATCCACTAGCGTCCGGCAGCCAGTCCCGCCAGTCCCGAAACCAAGCAGCACTGATTCCGATCACCATTGCCGAAGCCTAGCAAGGCGCACCACCATTCGATCTCGCCGCCGTCTCAGTCAACCCGAGCCCGGTCGCTCTTCCTCTCATGAAACCAAACACGATCGAAGAGATGGAATCACCTCTCGTCGCCACAGCATGGTCACCGCTGAGTTTCCCCAACGCCGCCACCAATCTCAAAGCACGATCACCACCCTCGAGTGGGGGTCGTTGCCATATCTGAACCTTAGGGTTCAGTCCAAGAGAGCTCCGATTAACTCGGAGGCACCCCATATATTGAACTGAATTTTCCTTGGAGGTTTACTCGGACCCATACTGAATTTCACTCCGAAATCCGAGGTAAGTCCTGCGGGGACCACCTCTAAGGAAAATTTACCGATAAGTAAACCTCTCTTGAAAATGGACAACCCTAACCTAGAAAACTAAAGTATTACTTTCTTAAATAAATTTGAGCATCCTCCAAAACAACCCACAATTATACGAAAGTGAGTAAATAATTACAAACTTCGTATATTCTAAAATTCAACAAAAGTCTAAGCACACCACCAGAAACATTAAACGATAAATCCCAAAGAGTATTTAGAGCTACTATACACTAGAGGAGCAGGAAAATACTCTAGTAGGTTAAACAGGTAACCTACTGGTGAAATGTGGCTGAGAAATGGGTAACTATGCCTCGTCGTCTCCTACTCGTACAAACTCGAACTCTGCAGACTGGGCATTTTAAAAACGAAGAGCACAGGGGAAAAACATTCGCAAGAATTAGAGTGAGTGGACAAAAATAAATAAAAATGATATTTATGCTTTCCCAATTTAATTTCCAAGAAAACGAATGCATGTCTTAAACGATAATTCTCTTATCGTTATAAATATCGAGCCTCTACTGCTCAAAACTATATATATTAAATTACAGCCTTTCAGGCTAAAATATATATATAGATATATATATATATATATATATATATATATATATATCAAAATACAGCCTCTCAGGCTAAAAATATATACATGTATATATTTACACTCGCTCATACTCCCTATATAAATTAAAAATAATTTATATAGGGCTACTACGCTCGCGTCCAACGCTCACGTCACGCCTTAATGGGGTGATACACTACGCCATTAAGCTGGACAGACGGGTGTATAAATATGTGTCCATACCCCTTATATGAATTAAACACTCATATAAGGCTACTACGCTTGCGTCTAACGCTCACGTCACACCATAATGCAGTTATATACTATGTCATTAAGGTGGACAGACACATATCGCTAGCTAGCATTTATATACATACTCTCCTTAAAAATATATTATAATTTACCGAAAATCTCATTTTCGGTAACTCATCACAATGAGTAAAATCGTCAAATAAAAATGACGTCAAATGGTCCAACCAAATAAACAATTGCATGCACATTATTTAAAACAAAGGTCCACTCACAAGTTAGGCCTAAGCCTGAAGTCGGTCGGAGGTCTCCTCTACTCGAGCCTCCTCGCGTCCTGTTCCGAAACATAAATAATTCCTTAAATAAAATCCCAACGTTTAAAGAAAATAGGCATAATTAAATATGAGCTTCACGCGCTCAACCATGCCTATCGTCCTAAATCTTAACTTCACTGCCAACCAAAAATCTCCATAAATACCGATGTCCTCAAAAATCACCTTCCAACGTTCTAATCATAAAAATAATCCAATGGCCGGATTTTAACTTATTAATCCGCCAAAAATACCAAACTTTACAAATTCCAAAACCTAACCAAAAATCCTCCAAAAATTTCTAAATTCACATCAATAATATCCCCTTAATATTCCACATCAAAAACTACAAAAATTCCCAAAACAGCGGCGGCTGGCGACCTGCAAATGCCACCAAATTTTAACAGCATCTTCCTCTCAACCTCCTCTACAACATTCCTAACTAGCACAAACTCCAATTCTAAGCCTAACCAGGGTAATCGAATCAAAACATCCATAAATCCCTAAAACTTTCAATTATACAAACCACCCTAACGAAATCGAATTTAGCCGATTCCTTTTGAGAGATTACTCACCTAGATGAGGGCTACAAGTTGAGCCAAAAATCACGACCTATGGTGGCCGGAGGACGGAGCTCCGGCGAAGGTGCAACCACGGCAGCCGTGGCTTTCGGGCTCGGCTGCTCCTTCACGGCGGCGTTAGGGGATCGGCCACCAGCCCAGGAAGGAAGAGGAGATGTCGGGGGTCCGAATGGGACCGGTCTGGCGGTCGGTGGTGGCCGGACGGCGGTGGTGAAATTTCCGGGCGGAGGGAGGAGAAAATCAAGTGGGAGGAGAGAGAATCGGGAGGAAGAGAGAAAAGTGAGGGGAGAGAAATATATGGGCTTGGCCCAAACCGGTCCACACCACTTATAACCCAATCTCTCAAAATTTTAACACCCTAAAATAATACCCCAATAAAACTTACATTTTTAATGATAACTTTTACATGCTAACTCCGATTTTAACGCATAGCATGTCTACGAACTCGTAACAACATCCTCTACGACTTTCATGAAGAAAGTTTTCCCAAATTCCATACCGAAGAAAAAGTCAACTTTGGAGTCTTAAATAGTAAACGGTTACTTAAAACGGTAAAAAACCAAAATATTACCAAAGTAAATAACAGTAAAATAACTTAAGAACTGGGGCGTGACAGAATTTATGTTATGTAATTCGCTATCCCACTAACAAAACCATTTTCTTAAAAAAACCAAAAAACAAAAACAAAAAAACACGGTTATATTTGATTCCAAAAGATGTCTTATAAAAGCATGTACATTATCATTGTTTCCATGATTCCATCACCTCATTTTTCACTTAGTCCTATTCCAACGTAATAGTGCATGTGACTCTGACCCGGACAACCTATGGTTAGACATGTAATTACTAATTAGCTTCGGGGTACTTAGCTTTAGTAGCTTTAGCTTCGATGTCTGGTTCATATTGGTTTTTCGTAATACCCTTAGTAACCCTATATGATTTCCTAGATACAATATTATCTATCACAGATAATTCAGTTGAATTTTAAAGATACCTGAGAAGGAACATTCACAACGGATTCTTTAGTTGATACAGATAATTCAGTTGAATTTTAGAGGTACTTGAGGAGGGACGTTCGCAACGGATTCTTTAGTTGATGGTGTTATAGAAGGAAATAAATTCTAACGGAGAAGGACCTTGAATTGTTGAAATAATATCTGAAGTGGGATATGTCAAATCAGGTTATGGTCCCTGTACCTGTATGTCTGCATCAACATCAAAGGCTTCTTCTGCTGGTTGAACGCCACGTGGCGTAAGTGGGACATCTGTTTCATCAGCTCAGCTTGGCGGCTTTACAATGTAGCTCGGTGCCCCTAGGTGAAAGCAGCGTCCTGCAGCAGCACGGCTTGGCGACTCGATAAGACTTGCATCGCTTGCGTCAACGTCATGTCCTCTTGCGTCAATGCATTGCCGCTTATGTCAGTGCCAGCGCTTGTGTCAGGTCGTTGTTCTGAAACAGTACTTTCAGTTTCACTATATCTTTCTGTCTCTCGTGCCCGGTATGACTTTTATTATGATTTTCAACTCCAAATCTTGATTATAAGGCTTTTAATTCTTCGAATTCTTTGAACTCAAATAAATGTCGAGAATTCCCTTCACATACTCTCTCCCCCTAAGACTCAGATTTGCGAAAAGAAACGTCAAGGGATACATGAATGGTGTCGGTGAGAGGATCATAACATATGTAGCCCTTCTGATACTCTATATAACCCACAAAAATACACTTCCTTGCACGAAGATTAAGCTTATACTCCGTTGTGGTTTGGGAATGTGAACATGCATATAATGTACATTCAAATACTCGGGGCTCTAAGTTAGGCAACGATAGAATTGAGAGAAGTTTATGAAGTTGATGCTGAGGGTTGTGAAATTCAATTACCCTAGAATGAGTATGATTAATAAGATGGGCTGCAGACTTTACAGCTTCTATCTAATAGTCACGAGGTACATTCATGTCAAACAAGGAAGCACAATTAATTGCTTATTCTTTCGTTCTGCTAAACCGTTTTGTTGGGGAGTATAAGAAATCGAGGTTTGATGAAGAATTCCATGTGACATGCAAAACTCAATCATATGATCATTCACATACTTACCGCTGTTGTCAGATTGAAAAACTTTGATCGATTGTTGATATTGAGTCGCCACAATTTTGTGAAATTCGGTGAACATTCCAAATACATCACTTTTATTCTTCAGTGATGATACCCAAGTCATGCGACTGCTATCATCAATAAAAGTTACACAATACCGAGCGCTAGAGAGAATGAATTTTTGCAGGACCCCAAACATCAGAATGAATCTTCATAAAAGGAACATGACTTCTATTGAGGCTTGGTATATTAAATACAGTGACTCTTAGCGAGTTTACAAATTTTACAATGAAAATCTTAATCGGTGACACCCTAAAATGATTGATGTTGCAACTTCTTATGATAACAGAAGTTTAGAGATCAGCTAAATGATGATTCCATAGCCACACATCTTTCTTAGCACTCTCGAATCCCTTGATATGATTAGGTTGACCCAAAACATGATTATGCTTTTCTCTAGTCTTTATCAGATCCAGGTAGAATAATTTCCCCTTTCTAATACCATAACCAAGAATCCACCGAGTTAGAATGTTCTGACACACAAAAAGATGGATAGAAGGTGACAATACACGAAAGGACTAGAATAATTTAACTCACAGAGAGGAGATTATATGCTAAGAAGGGACAACCAACACATAATCTAGGGTTAATATATCAGATAAGACAATAGAGCCTTCTCCGGTAACCAGAATTGGAGTACCATCAACAGTGGACACAATTTTTTGAGAGGAGGGATGTAGCTTTATCTACAGACTAGGGTTATCAGTCATATGGTCAGATGCACATTTATCAATTATCTATCTATTATACAAAACAACCTTACCATTCATACATGATTGTGCTACATTAGTGGAGACATTACCAACTGTAGCCCAACTCAAGTTCTTTCGTGGTTTCTTGGTAACGTCCTACCAATTAGGATATCCAATTATTTCATAACATCTTATTTTGAAGTGACAATTCTCTCCACAATGAGTACACTTGAGATTTGTCATTCGAGTACATAATTCAAGTTAGGTGTTGATATATGATTTCAGTGGTGGTACGATAATTTGGTGACGATTCACGTTTGAAATTCAAGGACTCAAGGATGGTTCGATTTTAATAGTGGTGCAGCAGATCTGTGATGGTGGTGGTTTTCAAAATTCAATTCGAGGATCCAATACAACTTCAATAAAACTTCAATATGTTTGGTATGTTTGGATGTATTATTCTTCTCCAAATAAGAAGTTTATATAGAGATATAATTATAATACTAATATGCAAATATCTCCTACGTATAACTATATCGAATATGTAACCTAAACATATAAGGAACGTAAATATTTATAGAATATTCTACATGCTTATGCATGCAAACGAGTAGGGGTGGGCATAAAAAACCATAATCCCGAACCCGTCTCGAAATTTGCCGGGATGGGACGAGATTTAAATCTCAAAACGTCAACCCCGTCTAGTTATATAGAAACGGGACGGGACACTGGACGGATAATTCAAGTCATGTTTAGGCTCGTCCCATCCCAACTATTTTAATGATTGATTTTTTATTGATTAAGATGTGATTTCAGCCTTTCATTTAAGTGTGTTGATCTTAGCTTTTTGTTTCTTTAAGTTACTAGGTTGTCTTCAATTTAATAACAGTAATGTTTAATACTTTAATTTGTTGATTGTTGTAGACTCTCTTCTTGCACCCTAGTAGTGAACTAGTGATGACAGGTTTAGAGAAAGTAATAAACACTATAAACTCTCTTATTACACCGTGTTATACTTGTAAATATGTTACAAGTACTTGTTAATACATAATAGAGTAGAGAACACTATAAAACTATGAAACTCTTTCTTTTGCTCACAAGTTTATTTTCAACTTTTTTTATCCGGGACTGGGCCCGTCCTGTCCCGTCCCATCCCATCCTGACCGGGATAGAGCCTGGATGTGATGAAATCTAAAAAACGCAAAGCCTGTCTCGTCCCGCGCTGAATTCAATGTCCGGGACGGGCCGTGAGATTAGCTTTATCTCGTCCCATCTCGTCTCATGCGCAGCCCTACAAACGAGTTCTTCTGGCTAGCTGTTGCCTCGCTGGTACAACAATCTTTGCTAGTTACAGATGTGTTTAATTGTACTGGATTAGTGAAGTCTCGGGTTATTATTCGCGAGACAATCTCATTATTTAGTATCAAGTTTATATTCCTTCATTGTAACGGCCCTTCTTTATTTATTTGTTTATTTTAAATAATATTTCAGGTGAGCTGAAAATGAAACTATGACTGGCATTTGCAAGTCTTTTTATTATAACGCAAATTAACGTTCATGTAATCCTTTTTCAATTAGGAATAGAGAACCTGGTTTTAAGTACGTAAACAATTCACCTTTGACCGAGTGGAAACCCTTTTCCAACATGATTTGGGTTTTCTCACTTTCTGTTCATCTTGATCAGATCGTATATAAATAATCCTCTGTAAATATCGTTATCCCTAGATCGAAGAAATTAAACCTTTAGCTCCCTTACTCTTTTATTACCAAAAGGAAAAAGAAGAAAACCTAGCTCCGTTTCTGTTCGTTTACTCATTCAATCACTTGATATTCCTGCTCTGCCTGCATGGATCATTTGGAAGTCACTCACGAGGCAAATCACTTCGACTTTGAAGCTGTCCGCCCCGCCACACTAGTCGTACAACCAGGTCCCCGGAAAGAACGACCTCAAATCCAGGTCCACTTTATCTGTAGCATGGAGCATAGATACTACCAAACTTCTTCCTGTGACCCTTTAAATATTCGCACCCTCATCAACCATCGCGAGGAGACGACGACACAAATTTTCGAATTCGATCAGTGCCAAGTATTCTATAGTACTGACGAGTTCCGAGTAGATCTCTGTCGGGTTCTGTCGAAATTCGAAATCAGAGCAGATGATGATGTCGTGCACAGGTTGGCGGGTGAAATTAAACGCTTGGCTTCCAAGATTTACGAGGAGTCTTGGGGAAAACGGATATTCGCCTTGGAAACTTGTATGTCAAGAAAACACGAGATGATTCGATGCAAGAGTTGTCTGGCCGAGAGGGTTGCGAGGGAATCCACTGTGTTAGCGCAATAGCGAAGCCAATGAGTCATAGATCAAGAAGCTCCTGATCAAACAAGAGGAGGGTTATAGCTCAAGAGTAAAGAATCTAAAGATGCATGTTAGAGTTAATGTTGAAGCTAGTGTTTGCTTTTAACTTGGATCGATCAGTTTGGTTTTATAAGGTGTACAGTAAGATTAGTTACCTAGTATCTCAGCTCTTTTACCTAGTATTAGAGGAATAGCGAAGCCAATGAGTCATAGTTATTGCTTGAGTTTGTTCTTGATTAGTTACCTATTATATATCTCAGCTCTTTAATATGCTCATGAGTTTTTCCTAACTACTTTGGGACATGTAACAAAATAATATATAGAAAAAGAGGAGGAGCGTTAGATAGATAGAGGAGAGGATACGACTGTCGATCCGGTGGGCATGTACGTTTGCAGCAGTCATATAAGTAAAAATGAACCAAGAAATTCTGAATATTGCGATATATTATAACATCCCCAAGAATGGAGTATATATACAAGATTACATCAATCCTAATAGGAATACTCCCCCCTTAAGTTGGAGCATACAGATGGAAGCCCAACTTGTCAAGTGAATCATAAAATGTCTTACTAGAGATTGCTTTCGTAAGAATGTTTGCCAGCTGCTCCTTAGTAGGTACAAATGAGAACGCAATAATCTGCTGATCCAACTTCTCTTTAATGAAATGTCTATCGACCTCCACATGTTTCGTTCTGTCATGCTGAACTGGATTATGAGCAATTTCAACAACAGCTTTATTATCACAATATAGAGACATGACATTCTTTTGTCTGAATCCCAAATCTCTCAACAAGTGTCTCAACCACAACATCTCACATACTCCAAGAGCCATTCCACGATACTCTGCTTCAGCACTGGAGCGAGCTACCACTTTTTGCATTTTACTTTTCCATGTAACCAAATTACCACCTACGAAAGTGAAGTAGCCCGAAGTAGACCTGCGATCTATAATATTACATGCCCAGTCTGCGTCTGTATACCCAGAAACATCCAAGTGATTGTGTTTTGAAAATATTAATCCCTTCCTTGGAGCAGACTTCAAATACCGTAAAATACGAAATACAACTTCCACATGAGCCTCACTGGGATTATGTATAAACTGTCTCACAAGATTAACTGCATAGGCTAAATCTGGTCTAATATGAGATAAATAAATCAACCGGCCAACTAACCTCTAATATCGCGCCTTATTTGTAGGCACTTGATCCAAAGACTCAGCTAACTGATAATTTTGTTCAATAGGAGTATCGGCCGGTTTACAATCAAGCATGCCCGTTTCTGCTAACAAATCTAAGACATATTTTCTCTGACTTAGCACAATACAATCTTTCCCACGAGCAACTTCAATTCCCAATAAATACTTTAAACTACCCAAATCTTTCATCTCAAATTCAGAAGACAACAGATCTTGTAACCTCTGAATTTCCTCACCGTCATCACCTGTCAAAA
The DNA here is from genome assembly GCA_009720345.1 of Fragaria iinumae. NCBI lineage: Eukaryota > Viridiplantae > Streptophyta > Magnoliopsida > Rosales > Rosaceae > Fragaria > Fragaria iinumae. The sequence continues at coordinate 24,132,781 of CM019122.1, read as the reverse complement.
CCATATCATCTACATAAATAATTAAAGCAGTCACCTTACCACACCAGTGTTTAAGAAACAAAGTGTGATCTGAATTACTCTGTCGGTATCCAATCCTCTTCATGAAATTAGAAAAACGTCTGAACCTTGCTCTGGGAGACTGCTTTAACCCGTAAAAGGACTTTTTCAACTTACACACTACCTGTCTCCAGTTGAAGTACAATACCCAAGAGGCAAATCCATATAGACTCTTCATGCAAATCACCATGCAAAAAAGCATTCTTAACATCAAATTGCCGCAAAAGCCAATCAAGGTTAGCGGCTAACGAAAGAAGTACTCGTATCGTATTAATTTTGGTCACCGGTGCAAATGTCTCATCATAATCCACCCCATACTTCTCAGTGTAGCCTTTCACCACTAACCTCGCCTTGTACCTGTCCACTGAACCATGATAATTATGTTTCACAGTATAGACCCACCGACAGCCAAGCGGCTTCTTCGATTCTTAGGTGGTAATGGCACTAAGTCCCACGTACAATTCTTCTCAAGAGCTTCCATGTCAACTTTCATTGCATGCATCCACCTTTCATCTTGCATTACATCCTGCACTTTACTAGGAAGAGACACAGTAGATAATTGATTCACAAATGCAACATATGGTTTAGACAACCTATGCGTTGACACATAATTTGCGACAGGGTACCGAGCTTTTGCAACCAAAGTAGGCTTATAGTGTTTCAGAGGTTGACCACAAGTGACACGGTTAGGCAACTATTTAGTGGACACATTAGTAGACACAATAGAGAGATTAGAACATACCTCGGGTAATACATAAGCCGAAGAGACCTGTGAGGGAGAGGGACTGTTCACATTTTGATCACAAACTTGCTCTCCAGCCGACAAAACAGATCGGTCTTCACACACCGGATTAATGCCCGAAGGCACACCAACTAGATTACTGCTCAAATCAATTGAATTATTGTCCAGAGAACCACCGACCACATTACTATCCAGACTGGCCGGATTACGGCTTAACTCGCCGGTCAATATGCTGCCCATGAAATCTCCTCCGGCCGCCGGTTTTTGGTGACACTTTTCTCCTATAATTGATGGACTACTGGAACTCCCCTGTCGCCAATTCCGACCAGGAGATTCTATTCCAATCGACGAATCGGTGGAAGTTGCCGTTCTCAAATGGGACTGGGTCTGATCTAAGTCGCTGGGAATTCTGTCTCCGACCACACTCGCCGGTCTGTTTCGTTCAACTCTGGACGACGAGTTGTTGACGTAGATCGATGGTCTATTGTCTTCGGTGCCTCCTTTTTTATTTTCTTGCAAAACTGATTCAGTATCTTTCTTTATTTTCTTTTGCCGACTCCTGCAGAATTCAGTCCGTCCATTTGTTAGGCCTTTTTGAGGGCCTTAACGATTACCAAATTGACTGAAATTTTGCAGAGATGATCTACACAATATTATCTAGATACTAGACGGTGGAGAAGAGGAAATTCGATCGAAAAGTGGTGTAAAAATGAAAATCCGCACCTAAACCATTGGTGCAGACGTTTGTAGCTGAGAAAAGCTGTGTATATATATATACACAGTTCCATTCCAGAGCGACGTCCCGCTTTAAAATTAAAGTGTGGACTTCCTTGTTTCGCTCACTTTCAGGTCACATTTCCATATCTCAACCGTACAATGTCTAGAACATAGTGTGTAGATCATTCATGCACAGTTTCATCTAATTTGAAAATCAGTTGGGTACCGAATTAGATTAAATAAATCAAAAGAACAAAAGCTGTCCAAACAGAACCGTTCGGGTAAATCACGATTATGGAAGCTCAAATGATCTTCAAATTGGATGAAACTTTGCAGAAATGATGTACACCTTATGTTCTAGACATTGTACTGTTAAGATGTGCAAATACGACTTGAAAGTGAGCGAAATAAGGAGGTCCACATTTTAATTTCAAAGCGGGACACCGCTCTAGAAGGGAACTGTATATATGTGTGTGTGTGTGTGTAGGCCGGATATGAAGTGCACGTGCGTAAGTGCGCACGGAGCTCCGTTCGCCACCGTCCGGCGCCGACGATGGCGCGCCTCTACCCCAGCAGACTCCAGCAGCAACCCCGATCACTTTCCCTCCCCGGCGAGTCTGCCGATTTCCAGATTTCCGGCGAGATCACCCAAAACTTCAAATAAAGTCGATCTCGCCGAAAACTGGAATTTGGCAGCCTCGCCGGGGAGGGAAAGTGTTAGTACATAGCCAAAATACTTGGCCAAGCCGAGAATATGATACAGTTACCCGGTCACCGGAGATCATTCCGGGCAAGACAGCACCGGCGAGCCCTTCACCGGTACCGAGAGGGCGAAGGTCCGGCAGCAATCCACCTGCCAGATCCGCTCTCCAACGGAAAAACACCCCCCAAAGGGGAGGTGCTGCAGAGGACCACAGACAGTCCCACATCGAGGACTGAGGCCGCAGCGCCTAACATTGGCATATAAAATAGGCACAAACTCCCAAAAGAGGTAAGTCCACAAAACTCCTTCTAAAAACTCCCGTACTCGGCAAGTAGCAACTAAGTGCTAACTTAAGCATCGGAGAGTCGAAGACTGGGCCACCCCAGTCCCAATTCCTGACGCATCGCTACTTGTGCAGGTGGAAGACTCGGTTTCAAGAATTCGACCTCCCGTCCCGTGACCTCGGGACAGGTAGAAACAATTGGCACTAGGAGGAAGGCTCGAACCTCCGACCTTGTGGAACTCGCGTTTAGCTCGACCTTGTGGTTAACAGCCGTTTAGCTCGACCTTGTGGAACTCGCGTTTAGCTCGAAACAATGGTGGACACCGCAAATGACCCCAATGACCCTGGCACTAAGATAGAGAAAGAACTTTTCCAATCTGGAGATGCATCCCTTCCCCAAACCAGCAATGCAACCTCCATTAGCCATCCCGACCCCGCCACCGCCCTCAAAATTCTAAAGCGAGACTTTCATTCGTTTTGCAAACAAGCGGCCAGAGAGAGGGCGGAGGCTGAAGCATACCGGGTACGCATTGCCGAGTTGGAGAAGGAACAATTCTTGCTTCGCGCCACGTTAGACAATCGTAACGTGTACAATGACAGCTTGGACCGCACGGCACTGGTCACTGGTACCCCAGATCCCGCCACTACGTCTTTCCCTAACCAAGGCCCAAGCAGTTCCGTGATCCCGGGAGGCCCTAACCATATCGTCCACGTCACCCACCCACTTACAAATCCATCTTTTCCACTACCAGCCCCTCAACCATCTACAATCCCCAACGAACCCACCCTCTTGCTAAATCAACTGGACCCATCTGCTCTGCCTGCCCCCACTCCTACCTCTGCCAACGCCTCCAACCCACCTCTCGACATGAAACCCGCCTGTTGCTCCAGCTTAGCCAATCTGTCAGTCAGTTGGCTTCGCGGATTGAAGGGGTCGAGAGTCGCGGGAACCCGCGACATTTATTCTCTGGCTATGGACATCGCCCAAGTCCCTTCATGCCACGGATACAAGTGGAGAAGCGCCCCCCCGAGGCCAAGCCCTTTAAGGTGGACAAGTATAAGGGCACTGGGGACCCTCATCTCCATCTCGAGACATTTCTCTCGCTATGTAGCTCCACTCGCTACGCAGACGCCATGGCCTGCCACGCCTTCCAAGAGACCCTCTCTGACGAAGCACTCAGCTGGTTCCTCAACCTACCACCCAACTCCATTGACAACTTTGATCAACTCTCATAAAGCTTCCTTAACCGCTTTATACTTCATGCCAGCATTTATCGCAACGTGGACGCCCTGTTCCACATCAAGCAGAAGAATGGCGAAGGCCTCCATGAGTTACTGTCTAGGTGGCAATCCGCCACCGCGCGATACCACAACTTGGAGCCTCGGGTTGCCGAGCAAGCTTTCCGCCAGGCCCTGCTCCCTGGCAATTTCTTAATGGAGATCAACAGGAACCCTCCAGCTTCCTATGATGCCTTTTTGGACCTGGCTGTCCGGTGGGCACGCGCTGAATTTGCCACCTTTGGGCATTCTGCCCCAGCCACATTAACACTCCCCGCTCCTCCCCCAAGGCAGCAACCTCAGCAGAAGTATGAGCAATTTGATAGAGGGACAGGTAAAAGTAAACAGCTTGGCTCCTCCCGGGACCAGGGACGCGGTTCCGACCGTCGTCACGGGGGACAGCGGAACCGCGACCACCCTTACAGGTCACAGGACCAGAGCCCTCCGCAACAACAGCGCCGTTCCTCCCCGCCACCACGTTACGAGGTCCACACTACTATAACCACAACATACGCGGACATATGGGACAAGCACAAAGACCTCATTCCTGCACCTCCTAAGAGCAAATATCCAAAAAAACCCCGGCGAGCAACAGACAATAAATACTGTGCTTATCATGACGATAATGGCCATACAACAGAGCAGTGCCATGGCCTCTGCAATGCCATAGAACATCTGGTCCGGAATGGACAACTTCACCAATATTGCACTCCTGCAACAGGAGCTAATGCCATCGAGGTGCATGGAGATCCTAACCCTACACGGCGGAGCCCCGCAGCCCCCCCCCTCGCTAGCCTTCTACAAAAAGGCAATGCACAACCCCCTTGGAAGTCTTTGACATCCAGCGAGGGGTCACGATCACCCCGTCAGCGTGGGATCAAGTGACATTTCGCAAAGGGGAGGACACAATCAATTGCCACCACAGTGAACCATTCATAATAAACGTGCAGGTGGATCATTACAGGTGCCATAGAGCCCTGGTCGACATGGGGCCTACCGTCAGTGTCATGTTTGCCGATTGTTATAGAGGGCTCCGTCGGGACCGAGCCAAATTGTACAATAACCATGATTCCCTTGTCAGCTTCTCCGGCGAGATAGTGCAGCCATTAGGCTCAGACCGCCTAACCGTGTCAGTGGGAACTGCTCCTTGCCGCTCTTCCATAACATCCCGCTACCTGATAGTCGATTGTCCCTCGTCCTATAACCTCATCTTAGGCCGGGACATTCTTTGGGGGCTGCAATGTTTTATCGCCGGCCACATGCTACTCATGAAGGTACCCACCCAGGCGGCATTCTGACAATTCAGGTTGATCGGGCAGCCATTGAGCATTGCCATCTTAATGCCATCCAGCAGGGGCGGGGCGCCAATGAGATGTTGCCCTTCAGCCCTTCAGAGCCCATTGATGACCCGCGAGACGACCTTGAGGGGAGTGGAAAGAGGGCCCCATGCCCTAATGCAGCGGAAGACACGGAATGGGTATCCCTGTCACCTACCGCCCCGGAAAGGAAAGTTCGCATTGGCACAAACCTCAGCCCAGAACTCCGCCAACAGCTCATTACCTTCCTCCAAGAAAAACAACCCGTCTTCGCTTGGTCCTATGTCGACATGCCAGGCATCTCCCTCGATATCATCACCCACAAGCTTAACATTCTTCAAGACCACCCCCCTGTCAAACAAAAAAGACGTGCTTTCCACCTAGACAAGTATCGAGCTATCCAAGCCGAGGTCCAACGGCTCAAAGAAATCAGGTTCATCTAGAGGTTTCTTACCCAGCATGGGTCTCCAATGTAGTCATGGTCCCCAAGCCTAACGGCAAGTGGCGAATGTGTGTGGACTACACGAACCTCAACTAGGCATGCCCCATGGACAGCTTCCCATTGCCACGAATCGACCAATTGGTTGATTCCACAGCTGGCTACAAGACACTCAGCTTCCTCGATGCTTACTCGGGCTATAATCAGATCAAAATGCACCCCGCGGATCAGACTCACACTACCTTTGTCACGGACAAGGGACTATATTGTTACGAGGTCATGTCTTTCGGCCTCAAGAATGCAGGGGCAACCTATCAAAGGTTAGTAAACGCCATGTTTGAAGATGAAATTGGAGAAGTCATGGAAGTATATGTTGACGACATATTGGTCAAGAGCAAGACAGAAGGCGACCACATTGCCAACCTTAGCAAAGTATTCACTAAGCTCCTGGCGCACGGGATGCGCCTCAACCCACAGAAGTGTATCCTAGCCGTCGGCGGCGGCAAGTTCCTAGGCTTCATGGTCAGTGAAAGAGGCATTGAGGCAAACCCAGAAAAAGTACAGGCCATACTTAACATGACCGTCCCGACCTAACGAAACGAGGTCCAGTGCCTCACGGGACGCTTGGTAGCTCTGGCACGTTTCATCTCCCGCCTCACGGACAAGTGCAATCCCTTCTTCCAACTGCTCAAAGCACAACATAAAAAGGATATCACATGGGGCCCGGAACATGACGACGCCTTCAATAGTATCAAAGCCTACCTTGCCGAGGTCCCTCTACTCTCCAAGCCAGCCTCTGGAGAAGTGCTTTACCTGTATTTGGCTGTTTCCGCCACTGCCGTCAGTGCTGCCCTTACATGTCATGAGCACGATAACGAGCTCCCGGTCTATTACTGTGGCAGAGGATTTACAGGTCCCGAGACTCGTTATCCAAACATAGAGAAACTCGCTCTCGCCCTCATTACTGCTGCCAGGAAACTCAGGCAGTATTTCCAAGCCCGCACAATCCCTTACGACAAATACTGCAGAAACCTGAAACCTCAGCCCACATGGTAAAATGGGCAATTGAACTAGGCGAATTTGACTTGTATTTCAAGCCAAGAGTGGCTATCAAAGGGCAGGCAGCTGCAGATTCCATTGCTGAGTTTATCCCCTTGGCCAATGACGATCCACACCTAGACACCCCCACCCGGGATGCCATCTGGGAACTCCATGTTGACGGATCCTCTAATCACAGACTCAGCGGAGCAGGAATCATAATCACAGACCCTGGGGGCAACTCATATGAGTATGCTCTCCGGTTTGAATTCAAAGCCTCCAACAACATAGCTGAGTACGAAGCCCTCGTAGCAGGCATCCAACTCTGTCGAGAACTCGGAGCCCGACACCTCCACATCTTCAGTGATTCTCAACTCGTAGTCAGTCAGGTGGCAGGGGACTTCAAGACCAACCAACATAACTTGGGATCCTACAAAAGTCTCGCAGGCGCCCTCCTGCAGCACTTCAATTCATACAAACTCACCCAAATCCCGCGAGCGAAAAACTCCAAGGCCGATGCTCTCGTGAGACTCGCCACAACTCCCCCCGAGTCCACGCCACCTGATGTGCACATCGAGATGCTAGACAAGCCTAGCATCTCAAAGGCTTATTCAGAGATCTTCGCCCTCGAGCCCATTCACCAGCCCTCATGGATGGACCCATTTGTCGCTTTCCTTTCTGATGGCACCCTACCCCGAGACAAGAATGAAGCACAGCGACTACTCCGCAAAACCTCACTTTACTTGCTCAAGGGTGGAAAACTGTATCGCCGAGGCCAGTCATGTCCCCTACTGCGATGCCTCCCCACGACAGAAGGACACAAGGTGCTACAGTCCCTCCACAGTGGCATTTGTGGGAACCATGCAGGGACCCGGAACCTCATGTTCAAAATGCTTCGCGCGGGGTATTATTGGCCAACCTTAGAGCAAGATGCCAAGGCAATTGTCCAAGCATGCCTTCAATGCCATAAATTTACAGATTTTGCACATCATCCCCTAGTGCCCCTCTCTGTTATCATCTCACCAGTCCCTTTTAGCCAATGGGGACTCGATTTCATCGGGCAACTCCCCACAGCCCCGGGACAATTCAAGTATGCCATTGTCATTGTAGATTACAACACAAAATGGATAGAAGCAGAGTCCCTTGCCACAATCACCACTGAAAAAAGTGATAAACTTCTTATGGCGCAACCTATACTGTTGATTCGGGGTGCCCCAGACCATCATTATAGACAACGGCACCCAGTTTGACAATGACACATTCCGGGAATTCCTATCAGACCAGGGAACTGCAATCTTTTATGCCTCCCCAGCATATCCCCAGACCAATGGCCAAGTGGAAGCCATAAACAAACTCATCAAACAAAACTTGAAGAAACGCCTGGAAGAGGCCAAAGGGTTATGGGCAGCCAAGCTCCCAGACGTCCTCTGGACACTTCGCACATCCTCCATAATAGCCACAGGGGAATCCCCATACCTCTTGGCTTATGGCACCAAAGCAGTAGTACTAGTGGAAGTGGAGGTCCCGAGTGAACGTGTCACAGCCTATGACCCCGAGTCAAATACAATCGAGTTATGACTTAACATGGACCTCCTGGAAGAACGCCGGGACAAGGCGCACCTCAGGACCATAAACAATAAGCAAAAAATAGCCAGGTACTAATACAAAAAAGTCGTACCCCGCCCCCTGAAAGTAGGCGACTGGGTCATGAAAGAGGTCATCCCCCACCCCACCGGACTCAAGGTAAAGTGGGAACGCCCACTTGAGATAGTTCACGCTCTGGGACCTGCCACATTCTATCTTAGAGGTTGTGACGGTCGCGTGCTACCCCACCCCTGGAACGCTCGCCACCTCCACCTTTACCCCAGTTAATCAGTATTAAACCCGACATCATAGCCGATACTTGTGTACTTTAGCCCAGTAGCGGCTCCAACAATATGTACACCTTATCATCCCAACATGCTGAACTAAGTCCCGACAACACAGGACCAAAAACAAAAGCATTAGTAAAAGGCAAAACAAACACACAATATGGCTAAACATAACGCCAAGCATTAGCCTGGACTCCCAGACAATTCCTATATTTCAAACATGTTTAACATGGCTAACCACGCCACTTACACTGTTCCAGGCAAAAAAAAAAATCTCTTTCCCTACACCTACCAAAACAAAAAATCCTAATTACATCAATCATTTCCCCCCAGAAGATGAGCCGCTAGACTTGTCCACACTCCCCCCACCCCTCGACCCGCTACTACGGCCGCGAGACTTGCTGACATTCACTGAAACCCTCTTCCCTAACGGGTGCTTCGCGCGATCCTGTGACACAAGTGGAGGCCTAATAGGAACATTGGGGCGCATAAGCGAACTCACTTGTGCCACCTCAAGAACATGAGACTTCTTCACTGGGGATCTCTGCATATCGGGGCAAGCAAGCGCCAGAAGCCCCACAGCTAGAGACTCAGACGACACTTGGGACACCACCACTTGTGTTGATAAGGACCCCTCGGGACCAGCAGCCCTCGTGGGTGACGCAGCCAAAGGGGCCGGAGGCCGCGACGCACCCACAGTCGAAACCTCCTGCCGCCCAGCAGAAGACGTCGAACGCCAAGCCTCATGCTGCTTCGCCAAAGACCGCGAGATCTCGGCTTGCTTCCTTTGTTCAGGCGTCATCTGTTCCCACGCCTTCTTGGCAGCATCTCTATCGGCATACCACTTGCGCATGGCTGCCTCATTAATCCAGCCCGCCTGGCAACCAGTCCGACTCAGCTCATCCTAGCCTTTATTGTAGGCACCCCTTAGCTGCTGCTTGTAGGCCTCACTCTCGCGAAACAACCTCTCCCCTACCCTGGTAGCTCACCCATACTTAGCCTTCCAAGACATGTCCAGCTCTGCCAGCGCCTGAGTCAGCCTCGCCACCTCAGTCTCCAAGGACGCTGCCTTGGCTATCACCAACTGCCCAGCCTCCACCTGCTCATCCTTCTTCTGCATCGCCCCCTTCAGCTCCACCACAACTTTCTCCGCGGCGGTAGCCTGTCTCACAAGACAGCAGTATCCTGCTCCACCTGCTCTAGACGCTCCGTGAGGGCGCGGTTATTCTCCTCCGCCTCCCCCAACTGCTGACACTTCGCCTCGGCATCATCCCGCAAGTGAGTGACTGCCCTCTCACTCGCAGCATACATCAGCAACGTCGCCTGCACGTACACGACAACATGTCTAAGCAAAAAAAAAAAAAAAAAAGAAAAAAAAAAAGGGGAGTTGCAAATACCTACCCGTGTTCTCGTGTCTTTGTGGTTCTTTACTTTGTTCTGTTCTGCCCTTGTTGACTGCTGGCTTTGTGTAGTGCCCCAAGAATATAATCTAACCGAGCTGATGGAGCGTCAGATACGCCGGGTGACATGGGCGTTCGAGTGAAGGAGCTCTTACCGGATATGCCGCCTTGGCATATACAGTCATTTCGGCTATGCCCGGGTTCCAAGTCTGTATTGTGGTTGTTGTGATCCCTTTTTATGTTTGTTGGTCTCTTTCTGACCTTCCTTTTTTTTTTTTTTTTTTTTTTTTTGCAGTCACGATGCCACGGGACGGCGGATCGCAGAAGAATGAAGGTCCATACAACAAGGTGTCGGATAAGGACGTGCTGGAGGGGTTGCGTGCCGAGGCTGACCACGCCAAGCGTACGACTTTGACTTGGAGACCGGTGAGGGGAAAGAGGTGGAGCTGGGTGATTGTGAAGATTTTTTGAGGTTGAATCTGGCAGATGAGGATTACGCCTATGTGCCTCCCTTGGTGGCGGAAGCAATGGGTTTGGGCTTCTAGGAAGTGGATGTCGAGGAGACGCAGACAGAGGGTGGTGATCGCGAGGACGAACAAAGTCAATCCTCATTTGAGGAACCTGTCGCGGAGCCATAGGGTGTGGAGGACTTGGTGGTGGAGGATGTGGGCGGGCCTCGCTCAGGTGGCGAAGACGTGCTAGAGGAATTAGCGGATCCTGTTGAAGAGATTGGCGTGGCAAAGTCGCGGAAGAGGAGGGAGAGTGTCGGGCCAACTCGCGAGGGCCGATCTAAGAAGCCGCGGAGGGAAGGGCGTTCCGGGAGTTCGAGTAGCTTAGCTGGGATCACCCAAGCTTTAGAAGGGATGGGGGAGGCGCTGCCGTACTTAGCCCAAATGGCATACGACATGCGGCATTGCTCCCGCGATATGCATGCTTTGGAGGAGGTGGATCCGCTGGCTGGCATTACACTCACCCCCGGGCACCCGGAAGGGATGCCCATGCCACTCCTGCCGCTGCCCCCCAACTAGAAAACACTTCCACCGCCAATTCTCATTTGTTGAAGTAGGCAAGTCTTCCACTAAGACTTTGAACTTCCCCCGGGACTTCATCGTCACTCAGCCCCGACTGCCCTTCTTTGCACACCACCCCATATGCCAGCAGGCATTAAACTCCTCAAAGTTGGGGAACTCTTGCTTTAGGAGGCGAAAAAGCACCCCCGTCCCCAATATCTGCCTTAACATATTGGGGGTAACTTGCCCCGGGGCGATATACAAACACGCTAGTATGTACTGCACGAACGGGGGCAGCGGGAACGTCAGCCAGCATCTAAGTTGGTACTCGTATACCAACGTGAAATTGCCCAGCGGATCCCAAAATTTCACACCCTTGCCAAGCGGCCACATCAAGACCTCGTCCGGAATACTCCAATTCTGTCGAAGCGCTTTAAGTTCTGACACGGTCATACTCTCGCCAGGAGGTTCCCAAAACGAATCATCCTCCTCTCGAGATCTCGCCATGCTAAAATCCTCTACCTCCTGCAAGAGAGGGTCAGACGAGGACACGTGAGACCCGACATCCATAACAGGGATGTCTTCCCCTAAATCAAGGGCAACTTCCGCCATAAGCTCATCTAACTCCTCCTCCCACCGGTGCAAGGTATCCGAATCAGAATCAAGCGAACTAGAGACAGCCACAGTCTCTTCGCTGGACACCCACACCAGATCTGTCATACCCTACACCCTCACAAGTTACACTCACTACCTTAACCCTAACCAACCCGACAGCAAACCAGTCAATCCCTTACTCTAGAACTCCTACCAACATCACAAAAATACGAATAATCCCTATCAACTCCAGATAACAAAAAACACAAACCCAGCAACAAAACAAAACTCGACAAGTTCATACCTTTAAACGGGGGATACGCGTAGTGGCAGTGAAGCTGGTTGCAAACAGCCGAGCGCTCGCACCCAATTGATCGAGGGTGAAATTGGACGTTCCCCAGCTTTGATTTCAAAACACAACCCAAAAACCTTTGCAGAAAATCGCGAATAACCCCCCCCTCCAGTCTACCCCAAGTCTATTTATAGACATCCCAACCAGACCCTACCACTATACAGCCCGGGCACAGCCACGTGGACCACGATCATAAATGCATTTACGATGCATCAACTCCCCTGCGCACGCGCATTAACTACGCACGTGGGACGAAGACGAAATGCACAGACGCGAACTATTACACCACTAGTACGAACCATCACGCCACCAGCGCGAACTGTTACGCCACCAGCGCGAACGGTCACGCTACCAGCGCGGACAGTTACGCCACCAGCGCAGACAGTTACGCCACCAGCGTGGACAGTTACGCCACCAGCGCGAACCGTTACGACCTTAACACTCGGTGTGAATGACCACGTGCCTCTCATAAACCGGCAATTTATGACACACGTGCGACATGGCGAGATGGTCCGCTTCAGATTCTCGGAACCTTCCCCCGTCACCTCGCGACCCTCATGTGGGGACTTGGGGACTCGACACCATGCCTCCAGCGACCAAGTAAAACATATTCTCAACACCTAAAGAATAACTCCCCACCCAAGAGTTCTCTCAGACCGGGGACTTGTTAGTACATAGCCAAAATACTTGGCCAAGCCGAGAATATGACACAATTACCCGATCGCCGGAGATCATTCCGGGCAAGACAGCACCGGCGAGCCCTTCACGGGTACCTAGAGGGCAAAGGTCCTACAGCAATCCACCTGCCAGATCTGCTCTCCGGCGGCAAAACACCCCCCCAAAGGGGAGGTGCCGCAGAGGACCACAGACAGTCCCACATCGAGGACTGAGGCCGCAGGGCCTAACATTGGCCTATAAAACAGGCACAAACTCCCAAAAGAGGTAAGTCCACAAAACTCCTTCTAAAAACTCTCGTACTCGGCAAGTAGCAACTAAGCGCTAACTTAAGCATCGGAGAGTCGAAGACTGGGCCACCCCAGTCCTGATTCTTGACGCATCGCTACTTGTGCAGGTGCAAGACTCGGTTTCAAGAATTCGACCTCCCGTCCCGTGACCTCGAGACAGGTAGAAACAGAAAGTGATCGGGGACGCTGCTGGAGTCTGCTGGGGTGGAGGCGTGCCGTCGTTGGCGCCGGAGGGTGGCGAACGGAGCTTCGTGCGCACTGCGGACGTGCGCTCCATATCCTTTCCGTGTGTGTGTATATAAATATATATTATCAGGTCCAAATATCCTTATTTATTCAAAAGGTACAGATTTTGCAAATAGAACCACTTTTTTATCATATTTTTCAATCATAGCCAATTAGTATCTAGATATATATGACATGATCATCTCTGTAAAATTTCAGCTAAATTAGTGATCGTTAAGGTATCGAAACTATATGATTACAATGAACGAACCAAATCTGTTCAACAGAAACCGTTCGTGTAATTCACAATTTTGAATACCTTAACGATTATCAATTTGGCTAAAATTTTGTAGAGATGATCTATTCATATATACCTAAAAGATGAATGGTTGAGATGAGAAAATATGATCGAAAAGTATGTTAATTAAGGAAATTTGTACCTTTTAAATAAATAAGGAGGTCCGTATCTGAAAATGCCTATATATATATAGGCCGGATCAGAGACGCACGTCCGTGTTTTAGCAAAAGTGCGGACGAATGATGTGTCAAACCATTATTGGGTCTTCCTTTTCCACTATCTTTGAAAAAGAACTCTGATGCAAAAAGGCTATGCATGATGAATGCTTTATCTATAATAAGTGGGATGCCTATAACCTATTGTAGATGGTTGCAGGTGAGTTATTTACTAGCACATAATTAAAACCTTCCTAGAAAGAACTAGCCTTTAACATGCTAAAATTTCACCTAAAGACCTATAGTCGACACGGTTACTGAGTTTGGCGGAATCACTGTTGTCTTAACAAGAACTCTTTCAATTAAAATGCAGAAGTGCAATAGAATAACAAAACTAAATTATAAACATGCAGAAAATTAATAGATTGACAAAATATTTTTTTGTGACGGGGTACTGGGCACAAAATAGAATTTATTTATTTAAACATAAATACAAACTAAAACCCAGAGCCGCACTCTTGGGAAAACGGCTAAAAACTGTTTAGCTACTCATAATTATAATTACAAGTACTTACTTGAAATAAAAGGCACGCCACTCCACACTGACTCGAACAAGAAGAAAAGAACACACTGCTAAGGTTTTCTTACTCCTTGAGAGAAAATGATTGTAATAAATCTATCAGAGTAATCTACTCGAGATAATCTGATCAAGAGAAAAAGAAACTGATGAAGATAAATCTCTTTGAGTTTCGTGAAATCTCCTTGAGATTGATCGCTAATTTATCCTATACTTAGATAATCTAGAGGTTCTTGATACACTTCAAGGGTTTCTTTCGAGTTTCGTGAAATCTCCTTGAGATTGATCGCTAATTTATCATATACTTAGATAATCTATAGGTTCTTGATACACTTCAAGGTTTCTTTGATAATCCTAATGTTCTTTAGAATTCTGTAGATTTTTCTCTGAACTAAATAAATATCATCCCAATAATTAGGATCTACTCTATCAAGTGTAGTTCTAAAAAAATTTAGGATTGTCAACTATTTTTTTTCTTCTAACAATTCTTCTCTAGTTTCTTTGTAAATAGCAAGCAATTGTGTTCTAGTAAGAAACATAATTTTGATATTGAAAAATTAACTGTTTACCTTTGAGTATAGAGGATAAATTTTAGCTGTAAAATGTCGAAACAAACAAATTCATGAATATGTGCCCACTATGTTCCGTCAATTTTTTATGATAAAAGTTAAAAAGAGATGTGAAAAATAGAAGGAGCTGTGAACTTGTATATCCGGTTATCGATAACCTTTTAAAAAAGGGATATGGAAACATTTAGGTAGCTTATGCTTGGCTGTCTCTAATGCCTTTTTAACAAGCAATCATTGCTTGACGCCTTTTTCATCCGTGAATTAAGAAGAATGCGGACGGGCGCTTCTGAACCCTTTATATATATATATAGGCATTTTCAAATAAGGACCTACTTACCTTAGTTAAGGTACAAATTTCATTGATTTGACCCACTTTCCGATCATATTTTCTCATCATAGCCGTTCACTATTTAGATATACATGACTTGATCATCTCAACAAAATTTCAGCTAATTTGGTTATCGTTGAGGTATCAAAAATGTATTAAATCAATGAACGAACCGAATCTGTGCATCCTGAACTGTACGTTCTATTAGTTCTAAATCAAAGTTTTGAATGTTTTAATGATTATCAATTTGGCTGAAAATTTATAGAGATGATCTACTCATATATACCTAAAATCTGAACGGTTAAGATAAGAAAATATGATCGAAAACTGGGTCAAATAATGAAATACGTACCTTATTTAAGGTAAGGAGGTCCTTATATATATATACAGCCTCGTTCAGAGGCACACGTCCGCGCCGCCCTTAAAGTGCGGATGTCGTTGATTTCTCCACCTTTATGTGTCGACGACGGAGCTGCGCTTGCCGGATGAACACCAGAGGCATCCCAGCCGGCGTTACTATGAAGAAGAAAGCCAAGGAGATCGGGATTGAAGGTCTGGGCAACAACCTCACCCAAAACTTCAAGATCTATCAAGGTTGGCTGCAAATTTGTAGCCGGCGAGTCCATCGGCGAGAAGAACCTCCGTATCAAGGTCTGGTGTCCATCCGCTAAGAAGAAGCGGCGTGATCATGGAGAAATCAGCGACGTCCGCACTTTATGGGTGGTGCGGACGTCCACTTCTGAACGGGGCTATATATATATATATACATATATATACAGGCTTTCTCAGCTGCGGAGGTCCGCACCAATGGTTTTGGTGTGGATTTCCATTTTTGCACCACTTTTCGATCGAATTTCTCCATCTCCACCGTCTAGTATCTAGATAATATCGTGTAGATCATCTCTGCAAAATTTCAGCCAATTTGGTATTCGTTAAGGCCCTCAAAATTGTGTTTTTCTGTTTTAAACATGAACGGTTCATGTTTGACAAAATTCAGTCCGTCAATTTGTTTTTCGAGTTTGAGGGCCTTAACGATTACCAAATTGGCTGAAATTTTGCAGAGATGATCTACACAATATTATCTAGATACTACACGGTCGAGATGCGGAAATTCGATCAAAAAGTGGTGCAAAAATGGAAATCCGCACCAAAACCATTGATGCGGACCTCCGCACCTGAGAAAGACTGTATATGTGTATGTATATATATATATATATATATATATATATATATATATATATATATATATATGACCCTTCTACTAAAAGATCCCTATTTTTGACATATATAAAAGATTGAGCATTAGACAACCTTTTCGATTACAAAATCACATCTCCACCGTTCACTTTATATGTCTATATGAGTAGATCACTTGTGTAAAATTTCATCCAAATTAGTGATCGTTAAGGTTTTGAACTAGCTTAAATCAGTGGACGTATCAAATCTGCCAAACCCGAACCGTTCATGCAAATCGTTGTTTTGACCACCTTAATGATCATCAATTTAGATGAAATTTTACAGAAAGTGATTCACATATTGGGACCTAAAAATTGAACGGTTAAGATTGAAAAATGTAATCAATAAGTTGGTCTAATACCCAATCTCTCATATATGTCAAAAAAAGAAATCCCTTAGTGTAAGGGCCCACGCACACATACACACACAATTATTATTATTAAGTCAAAATATCTTTATTTATTCAAAAAGTACAGATTTTCTTAATTGACTCACTTTTAGATCATATTTTCTCATCTTAACTGTTCACATTGTAGGAATATATGAGTAGATCACCTCTACAAATTTCAGTCAAATTGATAATCGTTAAGGTATTCAAAGATGTGATTTAAAACTAAAAACACAAACTGTTCAGGTTGAACAATTTCAATTCGTTCATTGATTTAATTCATTTTCGATACCTTAATGATCTCTAAATTAGCTGAAAATTTTTAAAACTAAAAACACAAACTATTCAGGTTGAACAGTTTCAATTCGTTCATTGATTTAATTCATTTTCGATACCTTAATGATCTCTAAATTAGCTGAAATTTTTTAGAGATAATGTACTCATATATACCTAAAATATGAACAGTTAAGATGAGAAAATATGATCGAAAAGTGGGTCAAATTAAGAAAATCCGTACATTTTGAATAAATAAAGATGTTTGTATCTGAAAATGCTTATATATATATATGTAGAAGGACCCTGGTAGTTTATCATTAAACACAGCAAAGCAATTGGTAATTGACAAGTAAAAACATTTCAGTAGGTACGTGTATGCATTCAATCATAAAGATGACGAAGAAATGAAAGCTAAGCTAGGCAATTGCAATCTGTCAATCTGATGTGAATGTTATGTTCCGCAAGAGCAGGGAATGGCAACGGCTTTGAGAGGATACTTTCTATGCACGACTGCACCAGTGAACTCAGTCATGTCCAAGTCTTCCAATTTTTAACCACCAGGCAATGCCCAAGTGAAGTTGTGTACAATACTTGCCAGAGCTATCTCAGTAACAATCATACGAAATGGAATTCCTGGGCAGCCTCGTCTACCGGCACCAAATGGAATGAGTTCAAAGTCAGTCCCTTTGAAATCTATCTCACTATTCAAGAACCTCTCTAGCTCATACTCTTCTGGTTTATTGTACGACTTGGGATCTCTCATTCCTATTTGTCATGAATTCACCAGAACTTGAGTGTTGGCTTTAATATCGTAGCCATTTACGATCACATCTTGTGTCGCCATCCTGGGAAGTAACAGCGCACTACCACAAATGTGGGCTTCAGATACCATTTCTTCCCCACGTTTAATCTAATGGTGACATAATGCTTCTATTGGTGTCTTCATTGTTGATTTTGATTTTGATTTAATTAATAAAGGCAAAAGGTGCAACTGTTCCAGTGTCACCAATAAGGTTTAGAGTCATAAAATGATATCTTGGACTAAATCACCAATAGCGTTCTCTCTCTCTCTCTCTGCTTCCTCTTTCTCTTCCTCTCACAAAGCCATGGCTACTAGTCTTGTAGCTATCGCAGCTCGACTCGGAGACGAGACAGACCACTCCGTCGTCTCCCCCCCCCCCCCCCCCCCGGGGTTTTGTTCCGCCGTTTCTTACCAAACCACCACCAAATCACTTCTCATGTTCTGTCTCCTAAACCCATACCACCAGCCACACATGCAACCCCAAAACCAGATCGAATAGAAGGGGAGGTAGAACGAGCATCTCAGACTTTCCGGATACCAAATCTGATTCAGGTGGTGACAAGACCCGTCCCGAATTTCATTCCGAAACCGAGAAGGTGTTGCAGGGACCACCTCTAAAGGAAAATTCTACCGAAAGTAGACAACCCTGACCTGCAAAGAAACTCATAAAAACACTTTTATATCAACGATCTACATCCTCAACATATGTAGCCATAATTTATAACTTATAAAATTTACCATGTACATAATAGGTTATACATATCAACTCAACCCCTGGAGTTGTTAGCTCTTCATATCCACAACCACCCACCCACTATATCAATGACAAGGGTCAAGTTATTATATTTACATCAACAAATCTACCGCACCAAATAACTCAACAATTCCACATTTCATAATTAGTATGCTCGATCAATATATATCTCAAATCACAAGTCAACAATCAATCTCAACCAATAATACTTCTAAAAATAGAAGTAAGGAACCAATCCCATTGGTTCGTAGCAATCATGGAAAGGGGAAAATGTTTCACCATAAAGATGAGCCCCCCAAGCTAGGGTCGGAGCCTCCCAGGCTCTAGTAGCGTCCCAGTCCCACGCTAAGCGCTCAACTCATCTATGGTGAGGACCGCTAATGATGGCTAGCTAGCAATGAATAAAAAATCGATCGGGGCCTCCCAGGCTATAGTAGCGTCCCACGCTAAGCGCTCGACTCACCTATGGTGAGGACCGTTAATAATGGCTAGCTAGCAATGAATAAGATAGTAGCATCCCACACTAAGCACTCGACTCATGTATGGTGAGGACCGCTAATAATGGCTAGCTAGCAATGAATAAAAACCGATCGGAGCCTCCCAGGCTATAGTAGCGTCTCACGCTAAGCGCTCGACTCACCTATGGTGAGGACCGCTAATAATGGCTAGCTAGTAATGAATAAGAGCGTGTCTGGGACCAAAATGCTATCCAAAACTTATTGCGAGTCTGGGACCAAAATTTCACCTCGCGTAGCACATCTACTCATGCATCCAGCTCGCATGCAACTCAAGTCACTGTTTTGATATGTGCGAACTCTGCTATCCTGCTCGCATGATCTCGCTGGCGGGCCATCACTTGTGAATCCAATTATTTCGGGCTCGCCGGTGTGACGTGGACTATGAATTTAATTAATATTCACCTAGACATTTACTGTCCAGTAAAAATATTAATTTGGGTGTAAACACCAAGTACAGGTTTTTTTTTTTTTTTTTTTTATAACTAAGTACGGGGTTGGGTGCTCTACTCTGCCTCCTTTCACAAAGCAATTCTATTTATTTTATGCTTAATGATAGATATGGAAGTGATTTTATTTTATTGCATGTATAAGCAGGGGAGGGAATTCTTGACCAGTTGGTTCTTTTGGTACTAAGGTACTGCGAAGACTTAATCTTTTTATTTCATGTTCTTGCTTCATTATTCATAATAATTTCATGTTCTTGATTCCTAATTGCAAATTTCTAGTAACTGTCGAGGGGAAGGTTTCTTTTAATAACTTGATATTTGAGTGAATGAATGTAAAAAGAGATAATAGTTGTCAAACTCCTCTTACCATATGAATTTTGTGGTCAACATGGTTAAGTGCTCTCGACGTTTATCGAATGAATAGAAAACAGAAAATGTGTATTATGCACCTCTTATGTGTCGATTTGAAGTGTGGTAAAGTTGAAATATGTTTACACAGTTTAGAACATGTATTAATAATGTCTTCGATTTACATTATCATGTATTAAGGCCAGTATGTTTTTTGTGTTATAGGAAGCGCTTTAGAGTGCGCCTCATATAGTCAAGTCCTACTATGACAAAAGAATAGTTTGACGCACGGGTCTTGAAGGAGGTAAACTTCTTCACTTACATATTTATCTTCCCTCCTGATCAAATCTTAATTTGTATACAGTTGTCCTAGATTCGCATCAATCTATTTGAACTTCTTAAGATTCTTAATTGACTGGTCAAATGCAGTTTTATTGCTAGTTTATGTTTGCTTTGTAGAATTTTGAACTTAAAGACTCATGTGACACATCAAGACTACTTTTAATGTCATGATGCTAAATGGACATGTTGCATTTTTTATTTTGTAAGGGGTTCTAGTTCTGAAATAGAAAGCTGCAAAACACTATGAATTATGAGGAGACAAAAATGTTGTTCACTCAATAAGGTATGCCTTATATTCTTTTGTAAATGTGAATCAGTAATTAAAAATGCATCAACCATAAAAGTAGGCTGACACTACCATATATATATATATATAGTTGTATAATTGCGCAAGTCCTTGGGAACCTAATTCATAGAACACTATTGTTCACTATAACATCCTTTCTAGCTTCAGATTTTACCTTCTAGTTGTTAACCCTAAGTGATAAAAGAAAGAACTCATCTTCTTTCTTTTTTGATTACCTTCCTCACGTTATGCAGATAGAAGCTTGATTTATGAACTTGAACCATGTTTTACTACATAAATGTGAATGATAATGGTTTGTTCTAAGTTTCTTACCTAAATGAAATTTGAAAAAGCTTGTGGATACTTTCTGGCTAACTTATTTATGCGTTTTTCTGCTGGCAGGAAAATATGTGGACTTTGTACACTGTACTTGCAGTTTAGTGATGGAAGGAGAGAGAGAAGAGCATTAACTTATATTATGAAGGTATGTAATACATAACATATAGGGAGCTTTTATATGAACTTGTATAGTTTATGAGCTTTAAGTTGATATGTTTACAAAGTCAGGGGTTATGGACATGAGCTTTTATAGAACTTGTTTAGTTTATGAGCTTCAAGTTGATATTTTTGTAAAGTTAGGGGTTATGAACATGTGGATAGCTTATGAGTTTTAAGTTGATTTTAGGACTAATTTCAGTTTACCCCCATCAACTTTAGGTCGATCATCATGTTAGTCCTTCTTCTTTCAATTTCATCAAAAACACCCCTCAACTCCCAATTTTCATCAGCCGTGTCCAAACCTCCGTTCTCAATCTAATTCATCCGTCAAGTGATGACATGACATCAAGAAGAAAGTCAAATTCTGAAAAAAAAATAACTTTTCTGACTAGTTTTCCCATCGATACACATTTCCGAAACCATCACAACCCCCTAACCTTAGTGATTTTGGTGGGATTGAATGTAATTTGTCTATTTAACCCTTTTTCTATGGGCTCAGCGACTTCAAATTTGGTTTTCTTTTTAATGCAAGTCATTACATGACGGGAGAATTGGATGAAAAACGTATGTTTGGACATGCCTGATGAAAATTAAAAGTTGAGGGGTGTTTTTGATGAAATTGAAAGAAAATGGACTAACATGATGATCGACCTAAAGTTGATGGGGGTAAACTGAAATTAGTCCTAAAATCAACTTAAAACTCATAAGCTATCCACATGTTCATAACCCCTGACTTTGTAAAAATCAACTTGAGGGGTGTTTTCACTGGTTATAGTCCACGTCAAAAAGGTTATCGGTGCCTTGATCGCTCATCTGTTCGTGTTTATGTGTCTCGTCCAATTTCATTTAACCGAAACAATTTTCCCCATAAAGGGGTTGCAGGTACATTCAACAAGTGACTCCGGCAAACTAGAACTTACTCTTATAGCACCTACCTCCGCAGGTCCACCTGCGGAGCCCATTGCCATCCTCATCTGGCATTGACCAAAATTCAGCATCTCCATACAACACATACTCACCAAAATTATTTAACACACTGATAAACATTAATAAGCGGAAATTTCTTAAGAAATAAACCTGACCGTTCAACTTAAGTTTGTGATAATTAAACTGAAAATTCCATGACAAATAGTGCAAACATGTCAGTTTGATATTTCATAGTGAAAATTAAACAGACCGGTCACTTTCTTGTCCCACCGTTGAAATTATATCACACACCGATAAATAATATTCCTTGAGAAATAAAACTGACCGTTAAGTTTTATTTTTTTATAATTTTCTTCGCCGCTTTCTGGAAATGCGTTTGAAAAAAAAAAAATATTCCTTGAGAAACAAAACTGACCGGTTAGTTTCATTTTTTTATTATTTTATTCGTCCACTTTCAGGAAATGCGTTGTTTTATTCCTTGAGAAATGAAACGGACCGGTCAGTTTCATTTTTTTATTTTTTTATTTCGGGAAATGAGTTCAGAAGAAAATTCCTTGAGAAATAAAAGTGACTGGTCAGTTTAATTTTGTGATGAGTCAGCGGTGCCCGAATTCACGTTTTAATATACATGCATTGTCGCAATTTCCTCATTGGTATTTTGTTCCTTTTTTCGTGCGTCCTTTGCCGGTGCTCATTTTTCTAGTAACCCAAATTTTTAGCATAACCTCCCTTGAAAATGGGTAATCCTATCTAAAAGAAAAATCACTAAAAAAAACCCCAAACACTTCTAAAACCATTCAAAACCACATCTCCTGGAGCCACCCGCTCCCCAAATAAACATCCACCACCCCAACCAAAGTAATAATTCAAGATAATTTCATGAATTTAATCTCTCATACAAACAAACCAAATAATTCTTTTTCAACACTCCTAAATGGAGTCACAAGCTCTTAGCACACACAACCTCAATAATATCATTTAAACCATTCCATGGTTATCAGAGCAACTACTAGGAAAGAGATAATATACAAGTAGGTCAAACTAGTAACCTACGAGAGACAACTAGATGAGGTGGGAAATATGACTCGCCTCCTACCCTCGCCGAACAGAACTCTGCAGACTGGGCATTTAAAACGAAAGGCCCAGGGGAGAAGCATTTAAAACGTTAGAGTGAGTGGACAAAAATAAATAATAAAAATACTGACTTGAGGATAGAGCCTTGAAATCAAAATTTATGTTTTTCCCATATTTTCCATTGAGAAAATATTTATGCATGCCACTCTCGGAAATCTTTCCGAAATTAATTATAGATAAAAGTAATGAACCAATCCCATTGGTTCTTAATAAATCAATAAAAATGGGGAAGATGTTTCACCATAACGATGAACCTCCCAGGCTAATAACGTCCCACGCTAAGCGCCCTACTCACCTATGGTGAGTAGCCGCTAATAATGCTAGCTAACATATAAATATAAATACCGATCAGTTGCCTTCCAAGCTATAATAACGTCTCACTCTAAGCGCCCTACTCACCTATGGTGAGTAGCCGCTAATAATGATTAGCTAGCAATAATGAATATATATCAACCCTTTTATGGTGAAGTAAAATAACAAATATCAAGAATGTCACTTCCCCAAAAATAATATAAAATCCATTGAACTCAGTACAGTTTCCAACTGTACCTATGAATATTGCATAATAAAATAAATCACTTGACATGTCCCACATGTCAAATAAAATACTCAAGAGAGTTCCCGAAAAATAAATGAAACTCATTACTCCAAGAAAATATTAAATCTCCAAAATGCCTTTGAAAATTAAATAAACTCTAGTGCATACATGGCATTCAAATCAAAGGTCCACTCACAGTGCTCGGCTATGCCTGCCGACAACCCGAGACTTCCTCCAAATGATCCTCCTCACGTCCTGAACAATAAATAATTATTAAGCCTCCAAACTAGGATAATACTTTAATAAAATTTCTGAAATAAAAAGAAGCCTATAATTTCATCTCTCTTGCCCAACTTCTCCACTTTTAATCTAATAAGGCTCATAATACTCCGCACTTACCGAAAGCCATAATTTAACCTTTTTAAAATTTAAAACTTACTAAACCAACTGTCGAAATTCCAATCTAATAACCGCCTTAACCATTGTAAAATCCTAAACCTTATCAAAACCCCTCTAAAAATTTCAAACTATACTTCATTAAACTCATCTCCTGAAAACAAACTCAGAAACATGAAAAACTGCCCCTAAGGGGCGGTGCCGCCGCCTGCTCCGCCGGCGGCGTACTCCGGCGACCTCCAATGCTTCTCAAATTTTTGCACAACAACTTCCTTAACTAGCTCAAAAACCATTTCCAAGCCTAAATAGGTTAATCGAACCAAAACCTTAAATTGAGCCCTAGAACTTCAATTATACATTTCTCATTAACAAGATCGAATTAGACTGATTCCTTTTGAGGAATTACTCACCTTGATGAGGGCTACAAGATGAGCCAAAAATCTTGACCTATGTTGGCCAGAGGAGAGAATTTCGGCGAAGGGGCAGTCGGCGTCTCCGGCGGGTTTTCTTCTCTCCGACGGCATCACAAGCTCGAACGCTTGCCCAGGAAGAGAGAGGAGGTGGCGGGGGTCCGAACGGGACCGGTTCGGCGGTCTCTGGTGGTCAGACGGCGGCGGACGGAGGCTGGCTCTCTGGCGGGTCGAGAGAAGTTCACGGGAGGGAGAGAGAGAAGATAGAGGGGGAGAGAAAGAAAGTGAGTGCGGGTGTTGGGCTGCTCCACACCCGGTCCAACTTAAAACCCCAACAAATAAACCCACTAAATTTTTACCCCCCTTTTTACCAACTCAAAATTTACCCTTTTAGTTGATAATGTTTCCATGCTAACTCTGATTTTAACATATAGCCTGTCTATGAACTCGTATTAACGTTCTCTACAACTTCCTTAAAGAAATTTTTCCAAAATAACTTTCCCACAAAAAGTCAAGTCTAGGGTCCTTAACGGTAAACGGTTACTCAACACGGTAAAAGATCAAAGTAATACCAAAAGTAAATGACCGTAATTTTAATTTAAAAAACAGGATGTGACAGTTTATATCGGTAATGACGATTACATGCCAATCGCCCATACTGGTAACCTTTCCTTGTCGTTAGGCAATTCTGATTTCTCTTTCCGTGATGTCTTTAGTATTCCCTCTATTCGTAAAAACTTTCATTATGTTATGTTGCTCGTTTTACCAAGATAATCTTGTCTATTTTCTTTTGCACCTGACTTTTATCATATCCATTTCTTACGTACTAGGTGTTTATTATAGTGTTTCAAAGCGCATGTAAAGATAGTCTTCGGTTCCTCATGCCTTCGCCTCCATACATTCCTCTCTCTGGCACAACCGTTTGGGCCACAATTCCTCCTCTGTTTTAGCTCGATTGGGATCGACTATGGGCTCTTCTCTTTCCTTTAATTCATTTTGTAATAATTGTGTGATGGGTAAATCTCGTCAATTGTGTTTTTCGCCTAGTAAAGCACATGCTACTTCTGCTTTTCCATATTATTTACAATGATGTCTGGATGTCACCTACTTTAGATGTTAGTGGCTTCAAATATTATGTATTCTTTATTGGTGAGTTTTCTCGTTACATATGGCTCTACCCTACGCGTCGCAAAAATGTAGCTCTCACTCACTTCCAAACTCTAGTTGCCATGATATGAAAAAAAATTCATGGGTCCGTTAAATATCTTCAAAGTGATAATGGCAATGAGTATGTGAACAATGCATTTTCTAATTATTGTAATTCGTTGGGTACACAAGAACGATTCTCTTGCCCCCATACACCTCAGTAAAATGTGCTTGCTGAGTGTAAGCATCGACATATTGCTACAATGGCTCGCACTCTCCAACTCACCTCCGGGGCGCCACAAAATCTTTGGGTCTATCTCATCAATATTCCTCCTTCCCCACTCTCAATTGGGTCACACCTCACACACGCCTCTATGGCGCTCCTCCATCTTGTTCTTCTCTCCGTGTTTTTGGGTGTTCTTGTTTTCCTCATCTTGGTACATATGTGTCAAATAAATTATCAAGTCGTAGAGTCAAATGTGTTTTCACTGGTTATAGTTGTTTCTACCTCTCCCGGGATCACGGGACAAGAGGTCGAATCCTTGGCTCCAGGTCCTGTAACTGCACAAGCAACAACGCGTCAGGAGTCGAGACTGGGGTGGCCCAGTCTTTGAATCTCCGATGCTTAAGTCAGCGTTCAATTGCTACTTGTATAGTACGGGAGTATGGGAGGAATAGTGAACTTACCTCTTTTGTGAATTCATGCCTGTTTTATAGGCTAGTATCAGAGGCTGTCACTAGTTTCCGATCTGGGACTGTTTCATGGTGTTGTTCAGTCTTCCTCCTTTCGGGGGTGTTTAGCCGTTGTAGAGTGGGTCTGGCATGTGTATTGTTGTTATGCCTCCACTCATTGGGTGCCCCTAGAGGTCTTGTTGGTGGAGTCTTGGCCGGAATGATCTCCGGCGAGTGAGTAATGACGTCGTATTCTCGGCATGGCCAAGTGTTTTGGCTATGTATTAACAAGTCCCCAGTCCGAGAGAGCTCTTGGGTGGGGAGTTATTCCCAAGTTATGCCGAGAATGTGTCTTACCCGGGGGTTGGAGGCATGGTGCCGAGTCCCCAAGTCCCCACGCCAGGGTCGCGAGGTGGCTAGGGGTTAAGTTCCGAGAACCCGATACGAGCCTTTTCGCCATATCTCACATGTGTCATAAATGGCTAGTTTATGAGGGACACATGGTAATGTATGCCGAGTTTTAAGGTCGTAACGATTCCATTGGTTGAGAGTTTTTTTTTTTGTAACGTGCGTATAACTGACGCGAGTGCGTGGGAACGTGAGGCGCGTCTTAAATGCCTCACACGATTGTGGTCGATGTGACCGTTCCTTGACCATTGAGATTGGTAAGATCTGGGCGGTCGTGGTTAATCGGGATGTCTATAAATAGACGTAGAGGAAACAGAAAGAGGGAGTTTGTATTTTGAAAATAGAGGGACTAGGGCTAAAAGAGTGGTTCTCAAATTTCTGGAGAGGTGCTTCGCCGATCTGTGAAATCGAACCTGGGGAACGTCCAATTTCATCCTCGTTCGATTGGATGCGAGTGCTCGGCTGTTTGCAACCAGCTTCACTGCCACTACACATATCCAAGTTTTCGAGGTATGAACTTGTCAATTCCTATTCTGGGTTCTGCTTTTGTTTTGTTTTGTTTCGAATCAGTAGGGATTGTGCTGTGGTTTTCGTATCATTTGCGATTTTGTTAGGAGAGTCTAGAGTAAGAGGGATTGGTTGGTTTGCTGTCGGATTAGTTAGGGTTAAGGTAGCGAAAGTTTAAATGTGAGGATGTAGGGTATGACATATCCGGTGTGGGTGTCCAGCGAGGAGATTGTGGTTGTCTCTAGCTCGCCTAATCCTGATTTGGACACCTTGCACCGGTGGGAGGAGGAGTTGGATAATCTTATGGCGGAGGTTGCACTTGACTTAAAGGAGGGCATTCTTGTTACGGATGCAGGGTCTCACGTGTCCTCGTCTGACCCTCTATTGCAGGAGGTAGAAGAGTTTAGCATGGCGAGATCTCGGGAGGCTGACGATTCGTTCTGGGATCCTCCCGGCGAGAGTATGACGTCGTCAGAGTTAAAAGCACTTAGGCAAAATTAGGGTATTCCCAATGAGGTCGTGTTGCGGCCTCTTGGCAAGGATGTTAAGTTTTGGGATCCTTCAGACAACTTCTCTCTGGTATACGAGTACTAACTGAGATGCGGGTTGATGTTCCCGCTACCCCCTTTTGTGCAGTACACTTTGGAGTGTCTACATGTCGCCCTGGGGCAAGTCACCTCGAATATGTTGAGGCAAATGTTGAGGACGGGGGTACTATTTCATTTATTGGGGCAAGAATTCCTTAATTTTGAGGAGTTCAACGCTTGTTGGCACATGGCGTATTGTGCGGAGAAGGGCAGCCGGGGTTGCATGACATTGAAGTCCCTGGGGAAGTTCAAGATCGTGGTGGAAGACTAGCCCACCTTTACGAATGAGAGCTGGCAACGGAAGTGCTTCCTCGTCGAGGGGCAGTGGCAGGAGTGGCATCGACATCCCTTCCAGGTTCCCGGGTCTTTCCAAAAAATAGGTACCGTGTTTTGTGTCTCGTGTTTTCTTACTGTTTGTACTGTTCTGCCCCTGCTGACTGCTAACTTTGTGTAATGCCCCAAGAGTATAAGTTAACCGAGCTGATGGAGGGTCGGATACGCTGGGTGTTGTGGGCATTTGAGTCTAGGAGCTCGTACCGGATATACCGCCTTGGCATATATAGTCATTTCGGTTATGCCCGGGTCTCGGGTTTGTATTTTTGTTTTGAATGTTTTTCCATTTTATGCTTTCTGGTTGCTGCTTAGCCCTCATCTTTTGTTTGGTGCAGTGACGATGCCTCGGGACGGTGGGTCGCGGAAGAAGGAAGGTCCGTATGACAAGGTGTCGAATGAGGACGTAATGGAGGGGTTGCGTGCCGAGGCTGACCATGCCAAGCAGTACGACATCGACTTGGAGACTGGCGAAGGGAAAGAGGTGGAGCTTGATGAGTGTGAGTATGACTTTTTGAGGTTGAATCTGGCGGACGAGGACTATGCTTATGTTCCTCCCTTGGTGGCAGAAGCAATGAGCTTGGGCGACCAAGAGGTGAATGACTAGGAAACGGAGACTGAGGGTAGCGACCACGGGGACTATCATGAGCAGGTTCCGGTGGAGGAAGAGCTTGTCCTTGAGCCAGTAGGAGTGGAAGATATGTCTTTGGAGAATGTGGGTGAGCCCCAAACAGGTGGCGAGGACCTTGTGGTGGAGGAGGTGGAACCCATTGGGCAAGAGTCAGAAGAGGTTGTCGTGACGAGGACCCGGAAGAGGAAAGAAAGGGTCGAGTCGTCACCTGAAGGCCAACCAAAGAAATCCCGCAAGGAGGGGGGGTTCTGGGAGCTCAGGGAGCCTGGTCGAGATCACTCAAGCACTAGAGGGGACCGGGGAGGTGCAGCCTTACCTAGCCCAGATGGCGTATGACATGCGTGACCGCTCCCGTGACATCCATGCTTTGGAGGAGGTGAATCCTTTGGCTGGTGTGGCTCTCGCCAAGGAGAAGTTGACTCGGGTAAGTGCACATAATGTTCAATTTGCTCCTCTTCGTTCCCTGGGTTTTTGCTTATGCTTTTGGCTTTTGTCTGCAGGCGACGCTGCTTATGTATGTTGCAAGTGAGAGGGTTGTTACCCACTTGCGGGAGGATGCTGAGGCTAACTGTCAGCAACTGAGGGAGGCAGAAGAGAACAACCGCGCCCTCTCGCAACGTCTGGAGCAGGCTGCTGTCTTCCGAGACCAGGCTGCTGCATCTGGGAAGGAGGTTGCTGAGCGGAAAGAGGCTACGCAAGAGAAGGACAAGCAAATGGAAGTTGGGGAGGTGGCTGCTGCCAAGGTGGTATCTTTGGAAGCTGAGGTGGCGAGATTGAACCATGCCTTGGTGGGGTAAGAGAGAGCGTGGAAGTTGAAGTGTGCAAGGGTTGCCGGGGCTGGGGAGAGGGTGTTCTAGGAGAGCGACTTGTATAAGCAGCAGTTGAGGAGTGCTTATAACCGGGGACAAGATGAGCTGAGCAAGACTGGTTGCCAAGCTGGCTGGATAAATGAGGCGGCCATGCGCAAGTGGTATGCCGAGAGCGATGCAACGAAGAAAGCTTGGGAGCAGATGATGCCAGAGCAGAGGAAGCAAGCTGAGGTCTCGTGATCGCTGGTTAAGCAGCATGAGGTCTTGTGTGCCACCTCCTCTGCCGTGCCAAAAGAAGTTCCTGTTGTGGGCACACCTCGGCCACTTGCTGTGGTTGCTGCTTCTCCTCTAAGGGCTTCGCATCCCGACGGGTCCCCTTCTACTCAAGTGGTAGTGTCTCAGGTTGCATCCTCTGTTATTGAACTCCCTAACCCTCGAGCACCTAGACTTGTGGCGCCGCCGCGTACCGAAGTGCAAAAGATTCCAGCGAGCAAGTCCCGTGTCACTGAAGTGCAACAGGTGAGCTCTCTGGTGCATCCTAATGTGTCAGTGAGGCTTCCACCTGTGTCACGTGACTGCTCTAAGCATGCTTATGGGCAGAGGGTTAATGTGAACATTAGCCAGAGTCGCGGACGTGGTAGCGGTTCAAAGAGTGGCGGGAGTGTGAACAAGTCAAGTGGTGCGTCTTCCGGGGAGAAATGATTGTTTTGATTTTTTAACTTTGCTATTTCTATTAGGTTTCAGTTTCTTGTTTGCTTTTGAAACAATATTGGTGGCGTGGTTAGCCATTTGAACCATTTGTTGTTTATGGATTGCCTGGGAGTCTAGGTTGTTACCTGTTTACTTTAAAGAATGCGTTTGTTTGTGGACCATTGTTTGTTTTGGCGTTCCGTGTTCTTGATACAGTATGTTATAAAAAATTGGGGGAAAAACATAGCATCTTCATTTAGGATAGGCCGCTAATGGGAAAGGCGTACATTCGATTTGGGCCGCTACCGGGCTAAAGCACACAAAGTGATGAAGTGCTAGCTGCCATGTTAAACAGGGTAGAGGTGGAGGTGACGAGCATTCCAGGGGCGGGGTAGTACTCGGCCATCAGTGTCTCAGAGATAGAATGTAGCTTGTCCCGGCGCATTGACTATCCCCAGTGGGCCTTCCCACTTTGCCTTGAGTCCAGTGGGGTGGGGAATGACTTCTTTCATGACCCAATCACCTACTTTTAGGGGGCGGGAAACAACTTTCTTGTTGTAGTGTTGGGCAATCTTTTGCTTGTTGTTAACATTCCTGAGATGTGCTCTGTCCCGGCGTTTCTCTAGGAGGTCCATGTTGAGTCATAACCCCTTGGTGTTTGTCTCGGGATCATATGTCGGGACACGCTCACTTGGGACCTCCATTTCTACAGGAATCACTGCATCGGTGCCATAGGACAAGAGGTATGGGGATTCACCTGTAGCTATTGTTGGGGTGGTACGAATTGTCCAGAGAACTTCCGGGAGCTTGGCAGCCCATAACCCTTTAGTATCTTCCAGGCGTTTCTTCAGGTTTTGCTTGATGAGCTTGTTTATGGCTTCCACCTGGCCATTGGTCTGAGGGTGTGCCGGGGATGCATAGAAAATTGTTGTTCATTGTTTGGACCGGAATTCCCTGAATGTGTCATTGTCAAATTGTCTCCCATTGTCTGTGATGATGGACTGTGGTACCCCAAATCGACAGTATAAGTTACGCCATAGGAAATTTATCACATTTTCAGTTGTGATTGTAGCAAGGGGTTCTGCCTCTATCCACTTTGTGTTGTAATCTACAATGACTATTGCAAATTTGAATTGTCCCGGGGCTGTTGGTAACCGTCCTATAAAGTCGAGTCCCCACTGACTGAAAGGGACTGGGGAGATGATAACAGACAGTGGCACTTGGGTCCATCCACGAGGGCTGGCTAGTTGTTTCGAGGGCAAAGATTTCTGAATAAGCCTTCGAGATACTAGGTTTGTCCAAGATTTCTATGTGCATATCAGGTGGCGTGGACTCGGGAGGAGCTGTGGCGAGTCTCGCAAGAGCATCTGTCTTGGAGTTCTTGGCCCTTGGGATTTATGTGAGTTTGTAAAATGTGAAGTGCTACAGGAGGGTGCCTGCTAGACTTTTGTAGGATCCCAGGTTATTCTAGTTGGCCTTGAAGTCTCCTGCCACTTGATTGACCACAAGCTGAGAATCACTGTATATGTGGATGTGCAGGGCTCCGAGTTCCCGACAGAGCTGAATGCCAGCTATGAGAGCTTCGTATTCAGCTATGTTGTTGGATGCTTTGAATTCAAACCGGAGAGCATACTCATACGAATTTCTCTGTGGGTCTGTGATTATTATTCCTGCTCCACTTAGCCTATTGTTTGAGGATCCATCAACGTGGAGTTCTCAGATGGCCTCCCGAGGGGGGGGGGGCGTCTGGGTCTGGATTGCCATGGTCCAGGGGGATGAACTTAGCAATGAAATATGCAGCTGCCTGCCCTTTTATGGCTGTTCTAGGTTTGAAATGTAGGTTAAACTCTCCCAATTCAATTGCCCATTTCACCATACGCCCTGAAGTTTCAGGCTTTTGGAGTATTTGCCGCAAGGGATGATTGGTTAGGACATGGATGGTGTGAGCTTGGAAATATTGTCTGAGTTTTCTTGCTGCAGTGATGAGGGCTAGAGCTAGTTTCTCGATGTCAGGGTAGCGGGTCTCGGAATCTGCAAATCCTCTGCCACAGTAATATACTGGGAGCTCATTGTCATGTTCATGACGCGTGAGAGCAGCGCTAATGGCGGTGGCGGAAACAACCAAATATAGGTAAAGCACTTCTCTCGGGACAGGCTTGGAGAGGAGATGGACTGTTGCAAGGTAAACTTTGATATTGTTGAAGGCATCGTCATGTTCAGGGCCCCATGCCACATTCTCTTTATATTGAGTTTTTAGCAAGTGAAAGAATGGGTTGCATTTGTCTGTGAGGCGAGAGATGAAACGAGCCAAGGCTACCAAGCGTCCCGTGAGGCACTGGACCTCGTTCCGAGTAGTCGGGACAGTCATGTCAAGTATGGCTTGTACTTTTTCCTTCAATTCCTCTTTCACTGACCATGAAGCCTAAAAACTTTCCTCCCCCAACGGCTAAGATACACTTTTGTGGGTTGAAGCGCATCCCGTTAGCCAGGAGCTTAGTGAAGACTTTGTCTAGATTGGCAATGTGGTCGTCATCTGTCTTGCTTTTGACCAGCATGTCATCTACATACACTTCCATGACTTCTCCAATTTCTTCTTCAAACATTGTATTGACTAGCCTTTGATAGGTTGCCCCCGCGTTCTTGAGGCCAAAGGGCATGACCTCGTAATAATACAGTCCCTTGTCCGTAACAAAAGTAGTGTGGGCCTGATCTATGGGGTACGTGCATTTTTATTTGGTTATATCCCGAGTAGGCATCCAGAAAGCTAAGCATCTTGTAGCCAGCTGTGGAATCAACCAACTGGTCAATCCGCGGCAAGGGGATGCTATCCATGGGGCATGCTTTGTTGAGGTTAGTGTAGTCAACACACATTCGCCACTTGCTAGTAGGCTTGGGGACCATGACTACGTTGGAAACCCATGTTGCGTAGGAAACCTCACGTATGAACTTAATTTCTTTTAACCACTGGACCTCGGCTTGGATAGCTCGATACTTCTCCGGGTTAAAGGCACGTCTTGTTTGCTTGACAGGGGAGATGCCTGGCATGTCGGCATAGGACCAAGCAAAGACTGCGTGTTTATCCTGGAGAAAGTTAATGAGCTTTTGGTGGAGTTTCGGGTCAAGGTTTGTGCCGATGCGGACTTTCTTCTCGGGAGCACTGGGTGACAGGGATACCCACTCTGTTTCCTCTGTCGGGTTAGGTCTCGGGGCTTGCTTCTTCTTTTCTTTCCCTTCAGGGTCGTCCCGGGGATCATCAATGCGCTTCAAGGGGCTGAGTGGCAACATCTCATAAGCGTCACGCCCCTGCTGGATGGCATTAAGGTGACAATGTTCAATGGCTGCCCTATCTCCCTTAATTGTAAGTATGCCTCCCGGGGTGGGCACTTTCATGAGTAGCATGTGACCTGCAATAAAGCATTGCAGTCCCCAAATGATGTCGCGACCCAAGATGAGGTTATAGGATGAGGGACAATCGACTATGAAAAAGCGTGTCGTGATGGAAGAACGACAGAGATTGGTCCATACTGAAACTGTCAAGCAGTCTGAGCCTAAGGGTTGTACAATCTCTCCTGAGAAGCTGACAAAGGGATCATGGTTGTTGTACAGCTTAGCTCGGTCACGCCAGAGCCCTCTATAGCAATCGGCAAACATTACACTGACTGCAGCTCCTGTGTCCACAAGGGCTCTATGGCACCTATAGTGATCCACCTGGACATTGATTATGAAGGGTTCATTATGATGGCAACTTATCGTGTCTTCCCCCTTGTAAAATGACACTTGGTCTCATGCTGATGGGGTAGTGGTGACACCTCTTTGTATTTCAAGAACTTCCAAAGGGTTCGTACATTGCCTTGAGAAATAAACTTGACCGTTCAACTTAAGTTTGTGATAATTAAACTGAAAATTCCATGACAAATAGTGCAGATATGTCAGTTTGATAATTCATAGTGAAAATAAAACAGACCGGTCACTTTCTTGTCCCACCGTTGAAATTATATCACACACCGATAAATAATATTCCTTGAGAACTAAAACTGACTGGTCAGTTTTATTGTTTTTTAATTTTATTCGATGCTTTCAGGAAATGCGTTCGAAAAATAATAATATTCCTTGAGAAATAAAACTGACCGGTAAGTTTCATTTTTTTATTTTTTTTTATTCGTCCGGTTTCAAGAAATGCGTTGTTTTATTCCTTGAGAAATGAAACTGACCGGTCAGTTTCACTTTTTTATTTTTTTATTTCTGGAAATGTGTTCAGAAGAAAATTCCTTAAGAAATTAAAGTGACTGGTCAGTTTAATTTTGTGATGAGTCCTTGATAATTAAGCTGACCCTCAACGGTGCCCAAATTGACGTTTTAATATACATGCATTATCGCAATTTTCCCATCGGTATTATGTTCCTTCTTTTGTTGCGTCCTTTGCCGGTCCTCATTTTTCTAGTAACCCAAATCAGTATCGTGATGATGGTGCTATGACTGCATTGCCGCTCAACAATCCTCAACTTTATGGTGGTCCGCATAATGTTTATATCGTTAATGACGATTCCATGCCAATCGCCCATACTGGTAACCTTTCCTTGTCATTAGGCAATTCGGATTTCTCTTTCCATGATGTCTTTAGTATTCCCTCTATTCGAAAAAACCTTCGTTATGTTATGTTGCTCGTTTTACCAAGATAATCTTGTCTATTTTCTTTTGCACCTGCCTCATATCCATTGCTTATTGTGTTTCAGGGCGCATGTAAAGATAGTCTTCGGTTCCTCATGCCTTCGTCTCCATACACTCCTCTCTCTGGCACAACCGTTTGGGCCACAATTCCTCCTCCATTTTAGCTCGATTGGGATCCACTATGGGCTCTTCTCTTTCCTTTAATTCGTTTTGTAATAATTGTGTGATGGGTAAATCTCGTCAATGGCTTTTTTCGCCTAGTAAAACACATGCTACTTCTGCTTTTCCATATTATTTACAGTGATGTCTAGATGTCACCTACTTTAGATGTTAGTGGCTTCAAATATTATGTACACTTTACTGGTGAGTTTTCTCGTTACATATGTCTCTACTCTACGCGTCGCAAAAATGTAGCTCTCACTCACTTCCAAACTCTAGTTGCCATGATACGAACAAAATTTCATGGGTCCGTTAAATATCTTCAAAGTGATAAT
The DNA here is from genome assembly GCA_009720345.1 of Fragaria iinumae. Lineage (NCBI taxonomy): Eukaryota > Viridiplantae > Streptophyta > Magnoliopsida > Rosales > Rosaceae > Fragaria > Fragaria iinumae. The sequence continues at coordinate 24,097,623 of CM019122.1, read as the reverse complement.
GGCAATGAGTATGTGAACAATGCATTTTCTAATTATTGTAATTTGTTGGGTACACAAGAACGATTCTCTTGCCCCCATACACCTCAGTAAAATGTGCTTGCTGAGTGTAAGCATCGACATATTGCTACAATGGCCCACACTCTCCTACTCACCTCCGAGGTGCCACAAAATCTTTGGGTCTATCTCATCAATATTCTTCCTTTCCCCACTCTCAATTGGGTCACACCTCACACACGCCTCTATGGTGCTCCTCCATCTTATTTGTCACATCCCAGTTCTTAAGTTAATTTGCAGTTACTTATTTTTGGTATTTTTTTAACCTTTTACCATTTTGAGTAACCGTTTACTACTTAAGGACCCTTGAGTTGACTTTTTGTAGGAAAATTATTTCGATAAAATTTCTTAAAGGAGGTCGTAGAGAACGTTAATACGAATTCGTGGACATGCTATACGTTAAAATCGAAGTTAGCATGTAAAAGTTATCAGGTAAAAAGGAGAGAGAGGGATTTATTATTTTCGGGTAGAAGTTTTTATAGGAGGCTTTCCAAAACTGGAAAGTCAGCAGCCATTTTTATTTCTCTCTCCCGTCCCGCACTCCTCTCGGCCCGGTTTCTTCTCCGTCGCCAATCACTGCCGTCCGCCCGACTCCGATTGCCGCACCGGTCACGTTAGCTTCCTCTCCTCCTCTTGCATCTTTCTAGAGTGGTGACCGGGTCTATAGTGTTGCTATTTGGGAGGAATTCCGTTCGGGAGCCCGACGGAGCATAGGTGGTTTTGCTGCCGGAACTCCCTCCTCCGGCCGCCATCACCGAAGATTTTGGTCTCGTTTGGAAGTGCTCTCTAGGTGTAACAATCCTACATAAGGTAATCAACCATTTCGAAGTGTGTAAGGAGGATTATCGAATTGAAATTCTAGGGTTTTTGAATTGGGATTTTTGTTGTTTTGGTTCGATTACCCTTGTTAGGCTTGAAATTGGACTTTGTGCTAGTTATTGAAGTTGTTGTGCGTGTTGAGAGGAAGATTGTGTCAAATTTTGGTGAGCATTGGAGGTCGCCGGAGTTAGGTTGGCCGACGGCGGCGGCGCCTCTTTTGGGGAGTTTTTCCTGTTTTTAAATTTGTTATGTTGAGGGGAGTCTAATGGTGTGAAGTTTGTAATTTTTGGAGGAGTTTTAGTTAAGTTTGGGATTTTTCAAAAATTGGAGAACTTGGAGGTTGGTAGAATAGGTCCGACCATTGAATTTTCTTGGTTATAGTCCTAAAGTGCAAAAATCGATGAAGTGAGGTTGTGGTTGAAGTTTGGTGAGAATCCGGTAAACTTAACCCTAGTAACGGTAGTGGGTTAAGCAGAAGAGTTTTGGGTGTTTATATTTTATTATTTATTTTCTGAAATTGAAGTTGGTCTTAAACATGAATATTGTGTCAGGATACGAGGAGACCTCACTTGAGTGGCGATTCGGATTTCGTCAGGCTTAGGCCTAAATCTGTGAGTGGACATTTTAGTTTTTATTAAATATGCATGCATGACCTTATAAGTTATCGTTATTATTTTATATATTATAATTTCGGCTTATGACTTGGATCGGAAATTATTTGAGATCGTTAATGATTTATGGATTTTGAGTTGGGTAATTGTTTTGATACTTGAATTATGATATTCTTTTGATCTCCGGATTTGAGTATTGTCTAATTTTTGAAACATGTTAATGATATGAGTTATTTACTCTCTTAAGCAATTTAGTGTGTGGGACACGTCATTAAATTTTACTAAATTATTTTTTCTTCTAATTTTTCGAGTACGGTTGGGAATCGTACTTATGCTTGATTTTGAGTTTCGAGGAAACTTATGATTTACGTATTTTCCTTTCTTATGTCATACTTGTCGGATCGTATATTACTAATGCTAGCATGTTGTTCCGCCTTTCGAGACAATGTGGCTTCCACGTTTTAAGTGGGGTTACTCAAGTCCTTTCCGCCTTTGGGTGATGTGATGTAGTCGACGACATTACTCAAGCCCGATACCCTCTCTTTTGTCATAACGTGAAGGTATCGGGAGTATGAGAGTACTTTTGCCTAGGAGGCACCCGACCCTAGGAGGCTCACTTGTATGGTTGTATCTACTCCTTATTTATTGTTGTTGTTTTGACTAGCGGGTGGGCTAGTCTATCTTTTTAATATTTCTTTTTACGAAGGTCTTTACGAATCCTTGTTGTTGTTTTGACTAGCCATTATTTTGGTACATTCTTTTATGAAGGTTATCAATTATTTTTGTCGATATTTTGACTAGCGAGGCTAGTCCGTATTCTCGGGATGTTCTTTTGAAGGCGTTATCAACACTTGCATGCAACAGATTTATTGCTTAACGGAAAGTGGGAAAGTATTTAAGTTTTGGTTTCTTATCCTAAGTCCTTTTATTTATTTATTTTTGTCCACTCACTCTAACATTTTTTAAATTACTTTCTCCTGTGCCTTTGGGTTTCAAATGCCCAGTTTGTAGGCTAAGTTTATCTGAGGTCGAGGGTACATGGAGTCGAGACACAGTCAGAGGCTGCTTCCGTTTATTCTTTATTCATTGTTTTTCGTTCATTATTAGATATGCTCTGAAAATCCAATAGTAAATTATTAAATGTCTTTGTTGTTGGTGGTGTGATTCTTTTAGATTAGTATTTGATATTTTGAGAGATGTGTTGAACTTGGGGAGCGAGAAGGCTCCAGGAGTACAAGGTTGGAGTATGATTTTAGAAGTGTGTTGCAGGTTGGTTTTGATTAGGTAGAGATGTCCGTTTTCAAGGGAGGTTATGCCAAAAATTTTGGTTAAATCTCTCTTGAGGTTGACCCCGCAGGGTTTACCCCGGATTTCATGGTGAAATTTGGGGTGGATCCTGTCATTGTTCCTCTCTCCGTGTTTTTGGGTGTTCTTATTTTCCTCATCTCGGTACATATGTGTCAAATAAATTATCAAGTCGTTGCGTCGAATGTGTTTTCACTGGTTATACTTCATGTCAAAAAGGTTATCAGTGCCTTGATCACTCATATGTTAGTGTTTATGTGTCTCGTCCTATTTCATTTAACTGAAACAATTTTCCCCATAAAGGGTTTGCAGGTACATTCAACAAGTGACTTCAGCTAACTAGAACTTACTCTTATAACACCTACCTCTGTAGGTCCACCTGCCGAGTCCATTGCCATCCTCATCTGGTATTGACCAAAATTCATCATCTCCATACAACACATACTCACCAAAATTATTTCACCCACTGATAAAAAATGAGTAGAAATTCCTCGAGAAATAAACCTGACCGTTCAACTTAAGTTTCTGATAATTAAACTGAAAATTTCATGACAAATAGTGCAGATATGTCAGTTTGATAATTCATAGTGAAAATTAAACAAACCGGTCATTTTCTTGTCCCACCGTTGAAATTATATCACAGACCGATAAATAATATTCCTTGAGAAATAAAACTGACCGGTTAGTTTTATTATTTTTATAATTTTAATCACTACTTTCAGGAAATGCGTTCGAAAAAAAATAATATTCCTTGAGAAAGAAAACTGACCGGTCAGTTTCATTTTTTTTATTATTTTATTCGTCCGCTTTCAGGACATGCGTTGTTTTATTCTTGAGAAATGAAATTGACCGGTAAGTTTTATTTTTTTATTATTTTATTTCGGGAATTGAGTTCAGAAGAAAATTCCTTGAGAAATAATTTCTATTAAAGTGGAAATTATCTAGCCTTAAAGAGAAGCCAGAAAGTGCGAGGGCGGCTATCTATGAAAATAGGAGAACATGAGACATGAATCTCAAGGTCGAAGGACATAGAAGGAGTGATGCAACCCTTGAAAGTCTAAGAAGTGACAACTCCAAATTACTTAGGAGATGCAATACTTCTAGAGAAAGAAGTACTTCTAGAAGTACCAGAATTGTGATAAATGAAGAATCTAATCTAGTAGTGGAAGAAGATTTAGAAGAAGAACTTCATAGAGAAGTTAACATAATAAAGTCAGAAGGACTTTACGACCTCTATGATGAAGCAGAAAACTGCAAAGATTCAACTCGTCTAGAGCAACTAATTGGAGAAATAAAAAAAAATTAGGAGAAAGCTCCTTAAGATATCTCCAGACTACAATTATCAAAATTGGTAGAGATACAAAACTTCCTAAAATAAAAGGACCTAAGGGAAAGAGAGACGACATAAACTATCAAAGATTTGTTCCAGAACTAAACATACCAAAAATGCCAATATCACAGCATGGTAACTGGTTAGATCTAAACTAGACTCTAGATAAGAGGAAAACAATAGATGACTGGGTCAATGCCATGTTTATGACAGCTTGCACAACATATGGAAAGTTTGAGGCACAAGACCTACAAACAGTCTATCAAGCCACTCTTACAGGAATGGCAAAAAGATGACAAATCTCCAACAACCTTTGCTACACCAATCTATGAGCAATTTTGTGGACATATATCATTTGTTGGTAATGAAGCTAGAGAAACAGCCAAAACCAACATATATGCTTTCAACATATGTAACATGGCTCATTTTGAAGAGTACTTGAATGAGTTTCAAGATTACTACTGCACCATAGGAGATTTGGAGAATATAGATTTGATATATCTTCTATATAGGAAGCTCACAGAGCTGTGGAGGACGGCTGTAAAAGAAAGCATAGATGTCAAACCTCTAAAACAACTTTCAGTAAGGGAGAAGCGTAACCCTAAAAAGAGATTTTTCAAAAAGAAAAAATTATTGCATGGAAAATCAACTTCTCAGGAGTTTGAAAAGAAGAAAATATGTAGATGTTGGTTATGCAAAGCAGAATGACATTATGCTAATGAGTGTCCTAAGAAAGAAAAAAGAACTTCAAAAGCTCTTTTTGAAGAATATGAAGAGGTCATAGAGATGGCCAACATGAAAGGATTCTAGGTGGTTTACTCTAAGGATGAAGACCACATGTCTGTTTACTCAGCATGGTCAAAAGAAGATTCTACAAAAGAATCTGAATCTGATTCAGAAGAAGATTGTAACCCTAGAGAGGTTTACCTTCTCGAAGTCAAAAACTGGGAAGAAAACACTATAGAAGAAATAATTTCTTCTTATCTTATAGTGTAAAACCAGGAACATTTTGTCACACCCCAATTTTTGAAAGATAATTTTCAAAATTTTTGGCATAATCTAACTTAAAATATAAACATCCCAACCTGTTTCAACAACGAACCCAAACAACTAGAACTCAATAGCGGAAAAGTAAATATCATACAACCCATCACTGAGTTAAATATTTCACTTCCTTGTTTACATAAACTTGCAACAGGAGAACAATCTCATGAGTTTAATATTTTCTACCCAATTAACAAAACTATACACAGTACAGCAAAAGCCAAAAGAACCCTGCCACTAAGTCTCCGCCTCAACCCTGCTGGTCCTCACCTGCAGGTCTAATCCTTACACCAATAATTGGTGCATCGAGATTGTAAAATAACAAACCCAAAGCCCGTATGAGTAAACTCAAAAATAATACAACATTTATCACATCCAACATTCCACAAGAGAGATTTGATCAATAATTAAAAACCACAAATCTAACACATTACCAAAGAAATGTACCCATGAGTCCCAGATATTTAATAAATACCTCTCCTGACCTACAACAACAAATTGTGTACCCATGGGTCCCAAATACCATAAAGTATCTCCCATGACCTACACTGACAGACAGACTAGAGCTCTATTCTTAACCGTAACCAATCATCCGGCAAAAGGCTTGGAACCCGGTTTAACTGTCCAATATCAAAACACAAAATAATAAATAGCATCTTAACCGTAACCAATCACCCGATTAAAGGCTTGGAACCCGATTTGGCTATTTATCCAACAATCACAATATCACAACATCATTATCAACAACACAAGATCACATCATAAATTATATCCTTCCACATAGATATATTTACATGAACAAATATAAATATTCCACGAGAATAATCTATCAAAAATCAATAAATTATGACCACATGAACCTCAAAATAACACATAAGGAAAACTTGTTTTATCTTACCTATGAGCCATTGGCGATCAAGCTCATATATTTTAAAAACAAATAATAGCAAAATATTAAATTCAACATCATAATCATTATCATCATCACATGACCATAATAAATTTTAGTTCAAAAGTAAACCTTGGTGAGATTTACTTACCTAGAAATCCCACTGCAAAACCCCCAACACAACGAAGGCAAACCAATCACAAAATCACAAATCACCTAAAATCACACAATTAAAAACCTTAGCAACCAAAATACTAAAGGATAACACAATACCCTTAAACTAACCATTAGCTCCAGGGAGGACAACTTCCCAAAGTCGTTGAACTCAACGACACAATAGAGCTGCCTCAAATCTTCAAAACCTAAACTCAAACTCAACCAAGCCAAAACAAATAAAACTAAGTCCTACCATGCAAACCTTGCTTAAAACTTAGTCATACTACCTCTCAACAAGCTCACAGCAGCAAGGACTAGCTAACCACATGAAACTAAGGCCGCAACTCAGCTGGACGCGCCACCACAGGCGGCGGCGAGTGAGCCTCACACGCCACCCCAAACTTCCGAATTAAGAGAAACTCACAACATGAAACTTGTAGATTAAAGCATGGTGAGTAACATTGATATCTGGAGGTTCAACCAATTCGGCCGGGATCGGCTGAAAAATGCCCCGAAACAACAACCCAGAAACAAAAACCAAACCTGCAAATCCAGCACCCAAACTTGGTTTTTAGGTCACCAAAGACGTATAAACATCACCAGAGAAAGGAGATGAGCAAGACTCACCTAACTCTCACCGAAAACGCCGTCGAAATTGCCGGTTTTCCGGCGGAAGAGCTGCAGCTCCGCCGCTTCGTGGCTACTTCCAGGCTGCGCAACGGCGAGCGGGACTGCTCCAGAAATGGAGAGGACAACTGTGGGAGTCGAGTGGGACCGGTGGCGTCCTGTTTGGTGGCTAGATGAGGGAGAACTCGGCTGGAGAAGGGAGGAGAGCTCGGGTGTGTCGGGAGAGAGAGGAGAGAGAAAGTGAACCGAATTTAGGTTTCCAAAAATAACTCCCCCACATTTTTCTACTTATACAGTTCCCAAACCCGGAAACTAACTTACTTTGATCATAACTTTCTCATACTACCTCCGTTTCAGGCGTGCCATATATCTACGAACTCGTATCGACAAACTCTACAACTTTCAAGAAGGAAGTTTTCGAAGATAACTTACGGAAAATAAAGTCAACTTTTGGTCTCTTAAAAGTCAAAGTACCTTAAAACTTACTCCCGAAACTTCAACTCCGCACAAAATAAATAATTTCCATAAATAATCCTTCATTAATTATGGGAATAATACAAGGAAAATAATATGAAAATCTAGGGTATTACACATTTATCTGTGATTTTTGTCTCTGTCTTGAGATTTTTGTCTTTGTCTTTAGAATGATGGTTTTCCCATATCATGTGAAAAGTCCATAAAAACTTATCACAAAGAATGCTTCATAGCTGAAGCAAGAAAGAAAACAAAGAATAGTCTAATAAGTCAGTTTGTTGAACAAGAATATGAAGATTACTAAAGAAATCTTGAGAACAGAGATTCAAAGAATTAAACTTGAAGAATGGAATTTGATAAAACCTCAAAGGAGGTAATATCATTCGATACAAACTCAGAAGAAGTAGTATCTGCAGATAAACAAGAGAGTACTGAAGAGACTGATACTAAAGAGGTGACTAATATGACAGGAGAAATTTTGCAAAGAAGAAATGTGCAATCCTTTTACAGAGATAAAAGAGGATCTTTCACACCAAAACATATGTCAAGTAAAGACAGTCTCTACAAACAGATTCAGTAACTACATAAAACTTTGATTAAAATTTTCAAGATACAAGAAATATCATCTACATGCGTTTGTAGATATTGGATCTGGCTTTAGCATAGCAAAGAAGTTTGCTATACTAGAAGAATATTGGACAATAGATCCAGGAAGAACCATAGAGGGAAGGCACATTATCATGGATACAATTGCTAAAAAGGTTAAAATTACTTTCGGAGGTGGAGATTTTATCATTGAAGAACTTTGGCAATCAGAAAATCAAGATGTTGATATACTGATAGAAATAAGTTCATCCTACAACCTTCATATAGAAGACACCCCTAAACCTATTAAGTTTTGAAAAGGGAGACAAAATCTTCTGGATAGAACAACTAAAACACGCTAGAAGCGTAGTTGGTCCCGGATTTACATCACAATATCATAAGTTGAAGCAAAATCATGGTGATATTTATAAGCTAAAATTTGATGAGATTTTACAATATAAGCAGTACAGGCTACAAGAAGAAGTACTTATAAAAGAAGAATCTTCAGAGGAAGAAGACGAAGAGGAAGTTAATGAAGAAATCAGTTTCGTCCAAAAACATAATCTCAAACATTTTGAAACCAAGCTTGAGAAACAGAAAAAGCATACCCTTGGTGAGATTAAGGGCATGCTAAAACAAAACATTGATATAAACTCATTGAAGTTTTGTGAAAAAGACCCAGTGGTCTGTGAATTAAAACTTCATGATATGAATGTCATTTGTCATGTAAAAGCAATTCCTCAATACAAAGAAGAAGATTAGAAAGAATTCAGAAAAGATATAGTTGATCTCTTGAAAAAGGGGTTGATAAGACCATCAAACAGTCCTCATCATGCTCCTGCCTTCTATGTTAGGAATCATGTTGAACAAGTTCGTGGAAAAGCAAGAATGGTGATTGATTGCAGAGATGTTAACAAAAAGACTGTTAAGGATGGTTATCAAATAACACTGACAAGAGTGCTGATTAATAGGCTCAAATGAGCGAAAGTTTTCTCAAAATTTGATGCAAAGTCTGGATTTTGGCAAGTTAGAATGCATCCAGATAACATTCCTCTTACTGCCTTCGGAACTCCACAGGGACATTACGAGTGGTTAGTAATGTCATATGGTTTGAAACAAGCTCCATCGATTTTTCAAAGAAAGATAGACAATATTTTCAAACATGTGGCAGATTTCTGTGTCGTCTATATTGATGATATATTAGTGTTCTCCAAAACCAAAGAAGAACACATGAAACATTTATATGAGGTAGTTAAGCTGATAGTTCAACATGAAATTATCCTAGGAGAAAAGATAGTCTTTTTAGTCCTAGATGAGATTGATTTTTTAGGAATAAACATTAAAAATGGAGTTATCAAGCTCCAACCTCATATCCTGGAGAAAATCTGGAAATTCCCAGACAAGATCTCTGATGCCAAAAGAATAGAGAGATTTTTAGGTGTCATAAATTATGGAAGAGATTTCCTTCCTAAAATTGTTGGATTAACAACAATGTTGTCTCCAAAACCAAGTTCTAAGACAGCTTGGAAATTCAGAGAAGATGATGAAAAGATTATGAGGCAAATTAAAGACCTATGCAAAAATTTGCCTCCACTTCATCAACCTGAAGAAAATGATGAGATCATTCTTCAAACATATGCTAGTGACAATTTTTAGGATGGTGTTGTTCTCGCAAGAACTCCAGGTACCAACACAGAAAAAATCTTAAAGTTTTGTAGTTGCAAGTTCAACCATGCAGAATAGAATTATCCCATAGGGGAAAAGGAAATTCTTGCGGTGAAGAAAACAATTGAAAATTCTTCCGCCTTTTTAGGAAAACAATTTACTATGCGCACAGATTGCACGCAAGAGTAAAGAATTTTTAAAAATTTAAGCTTGATAGGGCGGCTGATAAGGGTAGATTAGCAAACTGGCAATTATTTCTTAATCAATATGATTATAATGTGGAATTAATTGCAAGTAACAAAAATTATCTCTCATACGCCTTAACTAGAGAATTTACGATATTCAACAGAAATGAAGGAAGCAACGAAAGGTCGTAATCCTAGAAATAAGACCAGAGAAAGAACCAGAACAACCAGAAGAAATCAAAAGGATTCTTAAAAGTTTCTTGTTGTGTCCTAAGAGACCAGCCATAACTGACCAATCCCAGGGCAAAGGATTGACTAGCCCATCTCAAACGGCAGACTAAAGGCTTAACAAGACCGTTAATGACTGCTACTTTATCAAAAAGCAGGCTTACTCCTAAGGGAATCTTAAATGTTTATGGTTACCAATTAAATACTTTTCCTGAACCAATTTTTCGTTGTAGCAAAACATTAGTTTTCTACCAGAAGAGTTGCATGAAGTACACCAAGGGAATAAACAACAAAGTGTTGTCCCAACGAATATGTTCAAGGTAAAGTACCTTGAAGGTCCAGAAAGTGCTAAAGTTCATGTTCTAGCATTAAAAGAATCAGAGTGGTTCAAATTTCATGATAGCATTGGAATTCATTCATGTGACCGAGTCCTGCCAAAAACACTTCTTACTGTCCCAGAACCATATCTAAGAAGGTATGTTATGAATGTTCAGAGTGAACATCCTCAAGAACATAAGCTTTGGCTAGTTTGAAAATGGCTTCGTTCATAATCTGTGGACAAAATCAAACAACGATCTTAAGGGATTACCGGTCATTATAGTCATCATAGTCAAGAGTGTTAGGAAGTCAAACTACATTCTCAGGCTTAAGTTCAGATCTACACCACCTGAGTGGGTATAAAAGAAAAATGAAGAAACATAATACATATCTCCATACCATTATGTGAGAATTATCCAAGGGCAATACTTAGAACCTACGTGTCAAGGATACAAAGTACAACCTAATTCTAGTATCCCATGGATGAAAGTCATGACCGTGGAATATAATAAGAAAATCATCGAGGATGATCAAGAGAATACTTATCTTGCATCTGGAGAGAAGATAATTGTTACTACCTATGACCATCTTGATGTCATTAGCAGTGATTTATTTTTATCTCTCAAGAAAGAAGAAATTGATTCCACCTTAGAATGTGCTCAGCGGATTGAAAAGATTGAAAATGACAAGCACTACAAGGTGTATGAAGATACCAACATGGAAGAAAATGAAAGAAAAGCAAGAAGCAGATATGAGGATCTTGTATTAGGTAATAATTCTGAAGATTTCAATGACATATGATCCTTTCCTTATCAAGAAGGAATCTGCTTTAGTTAGTGGATAAATAATGGAGCTGTTAGTTAGTTAATGAATTATTGAAATGCCAGCTAATGGAAAAATAATAGAGCTGCCTTTTACTGTTTTTATGTTGTATTTCATCAAATCCAGTTTAAGTTCCGCTGCCTATATAAGGAACCTTAAGTTTTAGTGTAGGGACATAAAAAAATTGAGCATAATCATTTTCTCTCAAGGAGTAAGAAATCCGTAGCAGTGTGTTCTTTCCTTCTTGTCAAAGTCAGTGTGGAGTAGTGTGCCTTTTTATTTCAAGTAAGTACTTGTAATCATAATTATGAGTAGCTAAACAGCTAAGCCCAAGAGTGAGGCTCTGAGTTTTAGTTTATAATTATGTTTGAATAAATAAATTATACTGTGTGCCAAGTACCCCATCGCAAAAAGTTTTTTTTTTCTGTTATGTTTCTGCATGTTAATTAAAACACTTATTGGTAAGACAACAGTGATTCCGCCAAACCCAGTAACGAGGTTGACAGTAAGTCTTTAGGTGAATTTTTAGCATGTTGAAGGCTAATTCTTACTAAGAATGTCTTAATTATGTGTTAATAGTATTTCACTGCATGGTAAACATTTGCAACCGTTTGCAGTAGGTTGCAACCTTCCACTTGATATATCATATTGAAATAATCATCATAAACTAGAGAAGTAGACCCATTTGTTTGCAGTTGAGATGATAGAAAAGGTTGCTCCAATAATAGACCAACGTATGTCATATCCGCTAGGGGTGGAATTTTGAAACCGAAAACCGAAAAAAACCGAGCTGAAAACCAAACCGAAACCGGAAAAAACTAAACCGAAAAAAACCAAACCGAATTAAGAAAAACCGAACCGAACCGAGTTAGTTAGGTTTGGTTTTTGGTTTCGGCTCTTGAAAAACCAAACCGAACCGAAAAACCGAATGCCTCTAAAACGACGTCGTTTTTTGTCTTTATTTTCTTATTAAATATTTGATTTGAAGAATATGATTTTTTGTTTTATGTTCTATATAATTATATGTTTATCTTTTTTAATATTTTGCTTTTTGTTTTCGTTTTATGTACATATAGAAATGTTATAGGTGTCGTATATGTAAAGTATAAGGAGTGATATGTTACCTCTAAAATCGAAGACCTCATTTTTGCGAGTTTTAGATGATGGACTATAATATTTAATTTATTTATTTTTCTTTTTTATTCAAATTTACGATTTTTAAACTTTAAAATTCAGAATTTATTGGATGGACTTTAAACTTTGGAGTCTATATTTTATGTTCAAGATGAACTTAGAAGTTTTAAAATTATGGTTTCATGGTGTGCTAGCGTGGTCAATTCTCAATACTTTCGAAATTATTGAGTATTAAACTTTCAAAGTATCTATTTGGTTTATAGATTGTTGGTTTGTTGGAAAATCATTGTTAGAAATTTTATTAATATGTTATATGTCCTTATAAAAATAAGTAATGGAAGAAAAACAGACCTAAAGTACGATAATTTTTTACTAAGCTAAAACATACAAATTATAAGAAAAATAATTTTAAAAAAGAAGATGAAAAACCGAAAAAAACCGAAACCGAACAGAACCACGGTTTGGTTTGGTTTCCGATTTTAGGTCTTAAAAAACGCCAAATCAAACCGAACCGAATCTTTTATTCGGTTTGGTTTCCGGTTTTAGGTAAAAACCGAATCCACCCCTAATATCCGTAGATTAGTTGTTTCACGGACATCCTCTCTCGAACGGGCAATTATATATATATATAATCTCAACAGTTCTGATTAAACAGACACTACGTCAATTTTGCCTTCAAACGAGCGGCAATGCCCGTCGTCTGATCATTTTTTTGCGTGTCGTTTATCGAGCTGTCATTTGATAAGCTCTTAGACGACAGGCAATGTCTGTCGTCTGATAGATATTATACGATAGACAATATTAACTCATCTATCATCTATGTGCATATAGATTTGTAACAAGCTCTAACTTTCTGTCGTTAGACATTGGTTATAACGACATAAAAGTATCGTTGAAATTACTTTTATACTAAAAGTGAGCAATTGTATGTCGTCTCACACCAATTCAAACGTCACTTATTTAATGTCTCAACAAAAGCATTTACACAACATGATTCAGAAATTTCAAATTCATTCTAATTGCCAAAAACCAACATATTTTACATAGAGTTACTTGTTCTGAATAGACCTATAAGCTATAACATAAAAAGACATCAAACCAAATATTAGCAACTGCAATAGTGGTGTACTCTATAGTGCAAAAAGTCCTCCTAACTGCAGTGGTGTACTCTGTTACTTCCTTCATACTCAAACTTCAGTGTCTCCTGCCAAATCAAAGACACAGAGCTTTACTAAGTTGTACTTAAAGAACACATAAACCAAATATAAACTAATATACAGTTAAATGAATTGCCATAGAAGCTAAAATAGACCAAGAAAACACTTGCAATGTACTGGTTGGTTTATCCACATGTAATCTTTATAGAAGGTTGGGTATCCGCTTTTAAATCACTTGAAAAGTTAACGCTGTTTATCACTATCACACATGTTGGTGTGTGCAAACCCACATTAGTAGTTAGAGAGGACACCAAGCTATCTCTCGGTAACTATGGCGCATTACAACACCCTAAAATACGTAGGAGGCTAATAATTATTGAGTTTTATGATTCCTCAGTTTCTGAGGTGATAGCCCATATGATTTGGAACTTTGGATATAAGAATACTATTATAAGTTCATAAGTGGGAAAATATGTGGAAATAATCAACTGCAATTGAGCAAACGTTTTACCTGCCATCACAAGTCAAGCAGCCTTTAAATGGCAATGGTATATGAAGATCTATGGCAGATGGTAGATGAACCAACTCAGAGCGATTATCAGCTATAGCATCTGCAACATATTCAGCTGTCTCCCTCTCCCCACTGCAGGAGTAATCATCAGAGAAATAAGATGCTGGGAAAATAACAGAGCTTTAGCGAAACACTTGAGATTTTTACTTATTTGTGGGCTACACATTCTATTTAGACATAATACCAGAAATCTTCCCTAAAATATTTTGACTAGTTGACACTTCAAAAATATCATAAAGTACTATTGGAAGTGATATCATAATATTTCCCTCATATATTTTGGCTACTTGACTACTATACCAAACGAGATTATTTAGATAGATGAGGATTCTAAGACATGCACAATTTATTACAATACATTACTACACAAAATTTCTCATAGACAAAGTTTTATGACCATATTGCCTGTCTACAAAAAAATTAAGAATGCCCATAAAAATAATTGCAAACCTTTTCAAGGTTCAGCATACATGTGAGGCCAAAAAACTACATCTGGAAAATCCAATGGAGCTTTAAAATCTTTTGATTCTCTATAAAGATGTAATAGCTCATTGCATTTATGGTTTCAGACTTGGAACTCAATTAGAGATAAGCTTACCTTTTCAAGGTGTAATTACCCTCCCTGATCCTTTACGCTACACATCAATGTCTACCAACTGTTGCAGATTTCACAGTTCCTACACTTCAAGACATAAACTTGAAATAAGGTGAAATCTGTCAAGATATAATTCTTTAAATTGAGCAACTTGCTGAAGAAGTAAAGCTTCAGTAACTCATAAACTTTGTAAACTATATCAGTACAAATACACGAGCTTGAGAGGGATATGATTTCATAAGAATTTAAACTCAAGGAGTCTCTTTTGTTATAGAACTTGATAAAGATATCATAGAGTGACAGAAAGAGAACAAGAAGCATGAACATGATAGGCTGCTCAGGTTTTGCGAGAAGAGAATGAAAATACAACTACTTGGTGGGAATGATTTGAAAAGTTCCAGTATAGTTTAGATTTCAGCTTTGGTTTAACAAGTATATAAATACTGATGAATAAGGATTCTAATATGAACCAAATATATGAATGAGGTGTGGCACAACTAGACATCAGGAATAGATCAAGAAATAACTCTCAAGTGCAGCCAAATAAATATTTTTTGAATCATCAAGTACTACAGTAAAACAAGATTGACATAGATCAATTAGTCAATAAAAAACTTTCAATGATGTATACCAAGTAAATATGGATCATGACTGCAACCAAACTCGAGAAGTAGAAATTTAGACGAAACGAAGGACAAGGTCTGCCATGTACACTTCAATAATTTCGGTAAAGTACTCAAAGGCTAGTTTATATCATGAATAAGACATCCAAGAGAGGATACTTGCTACTGTGATCAAGTTGGCAACTACGAATGCATAAAAATACCATTGAAAGGAATTTAAAACCCAAAGGAGCAACATATCATTGAAACTCAGTAGGATATCAATTTCATGAATCAACTATTCTATGAACTTCAATTCACTCAAAGGGAAGAATGCTTATCGACAAGGATTCTGATCAAAGCTCAAACTTGATAAATCGTAATCTCAACAGATCAATGGAATTATATAGGAAGCTAAGCATTCACACCCAAACATAGATACCTGGTGTGCATAAAATCAATCCCACCACCATCTTAATACCAACTACCAACGTACACTTATCAATTTCGCCCACGACTCCTTCAAAGATAACCCCCACAACCGATTCGAACATAAACCCCGCATCCCTATGAACACAACCCATCAAAAGCAAAATTCAATAAAAAAAAATTCTATATTTGAATTGCAGATCCCCAACCCAATCTAAACAAATACTAAATCAGTTTATAGTGAATCGAAGAGCTTACCGGCAGAGATAATAGCAAACCCCAAACTAATCTAAGAGTTCGCACTGAGGTTCGTCTTTTGTCAAGCCCTAATTTTGTGGCCGAGCGACGGATCGAGAGTGAGAGATCGAAATGGGTTCTTCGTGAGACATGGGGATAAAGATGAGGGATTTAGATCGAGCCTAAAAGTGCATCTATGTTTGCTGGGGTTGAAAGAGTTTGAGAGAGTAGTTGAAAGTTGAGAGAATGAAATTAGAATCAGAGTTATCAGGGAGAGAGAGGAAATGAAAGTTGAAGGTGAGGGAATTGGTTTTTAAGTGTCTAAAAGTCTCTTACCGTTAATTAGAGAGACGACAGTTTCTGTCATTTTAAAATAAGTCTACTTATTACTTAATTTCTCTTATTTTTGGGACGACAGATGATTGTCGTCTCATGAACACACTTATTTTAACTGCATATGCGTTGCTACATTTAGACGACATAGTTTTAAATGTCTGTCGTTAAGATATTTCAAATGACGGTAAAAACGACTTCTGTCATCTGATCCGTGTCGTATGATTACAAAATTGGCGTAGTGAGATTTATGGTTCGTTCATTGGTTTAATCTAATTCGGTACCTTAACGATAATCAAATTCGATGAAACTTTGCATAAGTGATCTATGCATTAGGTTCTACAAACCAAACTATAGAGATATAGAAATATGACCGAAAAGTGAGTCAAATAAGGAAATTCGCACTTTAATTTCATAGCGAAGCTTCTCTCTGGATTAGAATTGTATACACACATGACCATTTCACTAAGGGATCCCTTATTGTGGTTTATATGATGGATCCCTTAGTGGAAGGGTCATGTATAAATACACACACATATATATATTGATCGTTATTTACACAAACAGTTCTAATCAGACAGATTTATGGTTCGTTCATTGGTTTAATCTAGTTTGGTACCTTAACGATCAACAAATTCAATGAAACTTTGCAGAAGGCATTAGGTTCTACAAACTGAACGGTGAAGATGTAGAAATATGACAGAAAAGTGAGTCAAATAAATGACTTCGCACTTCAATTTCATAGCGAAGCTTCTCTCTGGATTGGAATTGTACACACACACACACACACACACACATGACCCTTCCACTAAGGGATCCCTTATTGTGGTTTATATGAGGGATTGACCATTAGACCAACTTTTCAATCACCAAATTAGCCAAAAATTGGTAGAGATATACATGTCATATATATCTAGATTATGATAAGCTATGATTGAAAAATATGACCGAAAAGTGAGCCAAATAAGGACCTTTGCACTTTAATTTCAAAGGAGTTTTGCTCTGGATAGAAACTGATACACACATATGAAACGCACGTCCATATTTTTCCAAAAGTGCGCACGAAACCATATTAGGCGTTGATTGGTTTAAGTGAAAAGCAATGGTCTTAGATGAATTCTCCTAAAACCCATAGCAGGTCAAATAGCTAGGAACGTGAAACCAACTCTTCAGTCTCCCTACCTCCCTCTTTCACTCTCAACGATCTTGTCTCAAACTTCTCCACCCAAATTTCATGTCTCCCCACAAATTGACGCTTAATCTCGCCTCAGGTTGCACGATTGGTGACAAGTCAAACTTTCTCCTACATATATACAACCAACCAAGCTGGGGGCATCTATTATGAAGATAGATTTCCAATTAACAATACCAGCTCTCATTGATTCCGGTGCAGATCTTAACTGCATCCAAGAAGGCTTAATACCTTCAAAATATTTTGAGAAAACAAAAGAATCTTTACGTTCAGCTAATGGAACAAAAATGGATATTAAATACGAAATCCCTAAAGCCCATATATGCCAGAACAATGTCTGTTTCAAAACTCCATTTGTCTTAGTAAAAAATTTAACAGATAAAGTAATTTTAGGACTTCCTTTCGTTACTTTGATTTATCCTTTCAAAACCGAATATGATGGTATTATTACCTACCCCTTTAATGAACCAGTCAAATTTGTTTTTCTTTCTAACCCTGAAATCCATACTCTAAAAGCATTCCAAGAAAATAGTATTTCAAAAACCGTCAGTTGCATCCAAGCAAAAAATAAACAAATTGATTTTCTTCAAGAAGAAATTAATTTTAAAAGAATTGAAAACCAACTGCAAAATTCTTCTCTTCAGCAAAAAATCAAAACTTTTGAAGAAAAAATTACCAAAGAAATATGTTCTGATATCCCTACTGCCTTTTGGCATAGGAAGAAACATATTGTTTCTCTTCCTTACATCCATGAATTTAATGAAAAAAATATCCCTACTAAAGCTCGTCCAATCCAAATGAGTCATGAAATTATGATTTCTGTAAAAACGAGATTAATGATTTACTTGCTAAAGACATTATTCGCCATAGCAAATCCCCTTGGTCTTGCCCTGCTTTCTATGTTCAGAAAAATGCTGAACTCGAAAGAGGAACTCCTCGGTTAGTCATTAACTATAAACCTCTTAACTCAGTTTTGGAATGGATCAGGTATCCTATTCCCAATAAAAGAGATCTCATTAATAGATTAAACAAATCTGTTATCTTTAGTAAATTTGATATGAAGTCAGGATTTTAGCAAATCCAAATCAGTGAAGCTGACAAATACAAAACTGCATTTGTCACACCTTTTGGTCATTATGAATGGAATGTTATGTCATTCGGCCTAAAAAATGCTCCTAGTGAATTCCAAAATATAATGAACGATATTTTCAATCCTTATAGTCATTTTTCCATTGTCTACATTGATGATGTTCTGATCTTTTCACAATTAATTGACCAACACTGGAAACATTTACACCAATTCTTTTCCATAATAAAGAATAATGGTTTAGTTGTTTCTGCTTCAAAAATCAAACTATTTCAAACCAATATTTGTTTCCTTGGGTTCAACATTCACCAACTCCAAATTAGACCCATCGATAGAGCAATACAATTTGCTGATAAATTCCCATATGTCATCTTAGATAAAAATCAATTACAAAGATTCTTAGGATCTTTAAATTATGTAGCTGATTTCTACAAAAATCTTAGGAAACATTGCAAACCCCTATTTGATAGACTACAAAAAAACCCTTCCCCCTGGACATCACTCCATACATCCTTAGTCAAAGAAATTAAGAGTCATGTTAAAACTCTACCATGCTTAGGCATCCCTCTTTCTAGTTCCTATAAAATAGTAGAAACCGATGCCTCTGAAATTGGTTATGGAGGTATCCTCAAACAACAAATTTCTCCCAATCACCCAGAACAAATTGTTCGATACCATTCTGGAATCTGGAACCCAGCTCAATCGAATTATAGTACTATTAAGAAAGAAATTTTATCGATTGTACTATGTATCAGTAAATTTCAAGATGATTTATTAAATCAAAAATTTTTGGTCAGAGTTGATTGTAAAAGTGCAAAAGATGTTTTGGAAAAAGATGTTCAAAACATTGCTAGTAAACAAATCTGTGCCCGTTGGCAAGCAATTTTAAGTATTTTTGATTTTGAAATTGCATTCATTAAAGGAAGTGACAATCACATCCCAGATTTCCTAACTCGTGAATTTCTACATGGCACCACAACATGAAGCCCAGCTCATCCAAAGGGAGAAATCCCGAAAAATCAGTATCTAAGTCATCTCTCCAAGTTAAGAAAGAATCACCTGAATCAAACCCCAATATAGTTCCCTATGCAGGTCATTCCCCCATTTCATTAGTCAATCAATATAGTGCTCTTGGTAGCACCCTCAGTCTAAATAAACCCAACTACCAGTCAGCTCTAGTAAACCAATATGACCCCTACAGGACAGATTCCTCATCAAACCCTCCAGTCAATTATAGAAAATCATCTCCTTACTTTAACAGGACCGAACAGTTCCTGTTTTATATTAAACCCACTATGAGTCATCTCAAAAATCCTATCTCTTTAGTAAAAAATTATTTTGACCCAAATACTCACTACCTTCCCGGTAAACCATTAGCATTCTATAAAGAAATTCTATACAAATCTCAGTCATTATCTATTAAACCAATCCATGACCCAAAAGACCCATCCAAAATATTATACCATTCTTTTTACATAATTCGTATCATTTCATTATCCCAATGGGGTGATTCCCCCTCTACTCCTCATAAAATAGAATCCATTACATTTACTTATCATGAGTACATTGAAGCATGGAGTAAAATTTTTCTCTACCAAACAGAAGATTTTTCCCATTCATGGTTTCTCAATTTTGATAGAAAGTTCAATCGCCAATTCCCCATGTGGTTCGGTGATTGGTGGAATAATCATGGGTGCCCTTATGACCTTCTACCCTCAAATCTCCAAAATGCAGTCACTAAATTTGCTTCAGTCATGTCCTTTTCAGAATACGAGAAAAGGTTTCCCCCTACCCTCCAATTCATGGCCAAATATAAAATTCCTTGGATCTTCAAATGGCAGTATAAAATTGAAACTGAAGATCATATGGTTTTACGACAACTCTTAGTCAAATGGTGGGATAAATTCAATTCTGACAGAGTTTTATCCCAATTTAGTGAAGAATTTTCAGTTATTCCATCCAGTTCAGGAGCTCCGGTCTCTATCCAGCCGGCATCTCCGATCTCTCAGTTAAAACTTCAAAGTTCTCAGTTACCATCCCTTTCCAAAAACAAAGACTCTAGTTCATCCTCATCCTCCAAAGCAGATGAATTAAAAGAATTAGTCAAGCAGTTATTACAACAAGCGGCCAATTTATCCACAGAAGATGAAGAAGAACACTCTCCATCAGAATCATCATCATCACATAGTCATGAAAGTTCTCTCAGTCAACCAACCAAGTGGGCTGATTATGAAGACAACCAAGACCCATATGGTAAATTCTAGTCAAGACAAGTCTAGGCAAAATTCCACTGAAAGTATCAACAGTAAATCCGTGGCAGACAAATTACTATTCAGCAATAGTCAATCTACTATTCATCAATAGTCAATCTACTATTCATCAACAGTCACTCGTGGCAGACAAGTTACTATTCATCTACAGTCACTTTTTACTATTCACTCGTGGCAGACAAGTTACTATTCATCTACAGTCACTTTGTAATTTCTATTTATAGAAGCCCACAGCTTCATAGTGAGGCAGGCTTTCATTTTTTCTCTCCTCCCTTTCTCTCTAGTCAGAACCTCTCCTTCTTAGATAGTTCATGTACCAAGCCTCTTATTCATGCATTGATTTCAATCAGTAAGTTGTAAACTTTTATGCTTTTTTAATAAATCAAATGCTTCTTATATATATGTTTCCGTGTGTTTTGGTATCTATATATATATATATATATATATATATATATATATATATATCACTAGTCCTAATTTTAAGTATTAATTCCACCAACAAAATCAAAAATTTTAATTTCCAAGAGCCAATTTGAACAGCAAAAAGACAATTACACATTTTTTCAGTTGTTAGTTTTTTTTTTTCATTCTAAAATAAGTTTTTTTTTTATCTTTAAATGACCATTTTAGCTCTTAAATTGGGTCTCATTATCAAACTTAATGTCCAATTTAGACAGAGCATAACCAATTGGACAAACGAGATATAAATTGAAGAGCTCATGATAAACTTAATTTAACCTTAAAAAATATATTAGATTGTAATGACCAAATTGGTTATTTACACAAAATAATTCCATTTGATGTGGGAAATGATATGTTAAGCACACTGATATGCGAGGACCATAACCCTAACTCCGACTGCACCAGTCAGGTCTGCTTGAGTCGAGAGTAGGATGTGGGATATGCCTTGTGGCCCACTCGTTTTCTCTCTTCAAATGGGCCCATTTTGCACTAGACTCTTAGTTAGGGTAAATATCCCTTTCAAAACCTAGTAATTCCTCTCTCTCTTCTCATCAATGAAAGGTACATTGTTTTGAGGTTTTAGGTCTAAATCGTTGAGAGTTGAGTTGTTGCTAGGTTTTGGAAGGTTAATTTGCTTTTTGGTGATTCATATCCGCTTTCTTGGATGTAGTTTTCAGGTTATTTTTCAATTCTTAGATTTAGGTTTGATTTAGCTTCTAGCTATGTGCTTGTATGGTCGTCGTGATCTTTGATCAATTGATTTATCTTCTTCCCCTAAATATATATATATATATATATATATATATATTGGATTGTAATGTTTTTTTTTAAGGACCGAAAGGTCAAAAATGAATAGTCCGAGGACCATACAAATGCATAACAAAATTAAATCAAACTACATCTAAGAATTCAAAGACAACCACAAAACTACATCAAAAAAGGTGGATATGACAACTAGAAAGCATATAACCTTCTACACTCTAGCAACGACTTAACTTTCAATCGAATCAGGCCTAAGACCCAATGACGTACGTTTCATTGAATTGAAAAGAAAGAGAAGAATTGCTAGAGTTTAGAAGGGATCTTTGCCCTAATAGAAGCCCAATCCAAATTAGGTCTACCAATTGAGGAAAGTGGACCAATGGGCCAAGGGGAAGCCCAACCCACATGCAACCTCCTTCCACCGTAGCAAACCCATTTGCATCAGTTTCGCGTTAGGGTTGTAGGGCCGCCGTCATCGCGACTTAGTCCGGCGGCCTTCCCCGTCGATAGGCCATGACTACCAGTTGTTGGTAACTCTTCTGGATAACAGCCAAACACAATCAATCCAACCACAACCTTCTTGCCTTCAAGGCTCTGTAGTCCGCCGCCGCTGCCGAAGCTCGCATCGCCGACCTATGCTCGCAACGCGTATCGACCTAATTCGGCAAGACCCTGCACCGACGACGAGTACAACCACCAACGTTGAATCCAAACTCCACCGACGAGTTTGATCCCAAACAAGCCCAAGAACCACCACCGAGTCTTGACAATATCAAAAATGTCATCTACCAGCAACAAGGTTTCCCCGTCGCCCTATAGCCAAATCAGGTTCTGATCTGCCGTCCTCTGTTTTTCGATAAAGAATCGATGCCAGAGACGTCCTGATGCAGTCGGAATCTCCGTCGGGTGGCCGCCGCCGTGCTCACGAAACCTAGGGTTTCAGAATATTACTCTAGGAAAAGTGGAGGGTTTTAGGAAGACAGTAAGAAAACGATCACTTATATTGGATTGTATTGTTAATTTCAAGTCTATATGGACATTAAATCAAATAAAAGAAAAAAAGAAAGTGTCTTTGGACAAGTGTAGCCCTAATATGTTTGGTTGAACGCAACAATCGATTTACCACAACTACGTGCTTAGGTGAAAAAAAATGTTACTCACTATTTTTTGTTTTTAAAGTTCACATATCTACGAACATATATATATTTATTTAAATTGAGTATATTTTCCATAAGGAGAGGTTCCAATGAAGACCTTATCATGAAGAGCAAGGAAGGACTTTCAAATGAACGAGTAGATGAGTGGTTTAAACTTATATTTATATCTCCAAATTCCAATGTACATGTCATCCAACCGTTCATTCGAAAGTCCTTATTTAATTTTTGATATAATATCCTCATCAGAAGCTCTCCCATATGGAGAAACTACCTTAAAATTAGAAGCTATATTTCTCTTTCTTATGAACAAAAACCATGAGTACACCTTTCATGGCTCATGTTAACAATGTTACAAAAGAACCCGCTAGGCATGTGGTCCTCATAAAATGAGTATTCCTCACATAACAATGTAGTGACAAACACAATCCATCTTAATGTAATCTCACGGTCTATTCATGTTAATGCAAATGGATGTTGTTAATTAAAAAACAAAAACACATGGTGGAGTGTCAATGGCCGCACCACCATTTTTTTAGGGGTGGCTATTTCTTGCAGTGAAAGGAAGTTAATCGTTCTCTAGCTGAACACAAGAGGAGGTCCAAAATGTAATACAAGGTCCAAAATCCGAAAATCCAAATAAGCAAAAGTTGTAAAAGCCAACATGGCCGGTGCCACCGTCACCGGATCTTTGCCTTAAATATAACCACTTTATTACCCAAACTCTGTCTCCCCTATCATTTCCCTTCCCTCATTTCTTCTTCTTCTTCATCTTCCTCGTCATCATATAATTCTTTCATTCTTCTTCTTCCGTTCTCTGTTTTCTTGTTCTTCTTCTCTGCAACTCGCTGTCTGCTTTTTCCTCTCTCATTGAATCAGAAATCTCAAAAAGGCAAAAGTTAAGAGAGAGAAGCCCACACACACAGGCAGCAATAATTCATTCTTTTTTTTTTTTTTTTCCTTTCCAACTATCTCTCTCTCTCTCTCTCTCTCTCTCTCTCTCTCTCTCTCTCTCTCTCTCTCTTTATTGCCAGCTCCTCCACCTAGTCCTTGCCATACCCATTTCTCTCCCCACCATCTCCATCATTACTCGCAGCGATCCATTTCAGGTACGTCAATTCTCTCTCTCTCTCTCTCTCTCTCTCTCTCTGATCCATCACTCGCTCCTTCTTTTTCATACTCCCACTCTGCTCTCCCTCGATTCCAATTCTGCTGTATGTTGTTTTACCATAGATCATCTTTTGTTGTTTTCAATTTGATATCTCTAGCTCTGATCGTTGTCTTGTTTACGATTGTGGATATCTTAATATGGGTTTTTATGGGTTTGTGTTCGATTTTAATGGGCTGTGGTTGTTTTTGTGTTTTGGTTATGATAGACTGAACTGATTATTTGATCTGATCATGATGGGATGTATTGGTCTTTGGCCTAAATTCTTGCTTGTTACTTGTTTGATCATGTATGTTTGATCTCTGGCCTTTTGGTTTCGTCCACTTTTCTTTGTTTGAATTCTTTTAGAGCTCCTTATATTGATATGATCAGGCAAGTGATCGAGCTAAGAAAGCCGGAAGATCTTAATTATTAACCAAGTGATTGAATTTTGTAATGCCTTTGATGAATCACTTTCTGTGTGTGATTTTAGCCTACTACATTTTGATGTGGTGTAATCTGAGGCATAGCATCGCTGCCAGAAAACACCATGAATTTGGGTTTGATACTTTATTCAGTTAGCCGTCCTAAAGTCGTGTTGATCACATGCCATATATTTCAGTTCTTGGGGACCTTTCACTTATTGGAATTCTGTTTAAGATCAGGGAAGTAATTTTTTCGTTGGTGGTTTTAAGTTGGATTTAGCAATGTTATGATCCAAATAGAGTTCTGATTGAGGATTCCCCTCGTATGGTCTCAGTAATTACATGTAAGGTTCACAACTTGGTGATGTGGAATCTAGACAACCTGCATATGCTTCACTGTGGCAATAACAGAATGTGTTATTGAAATTAGCTAGGAAACAAGTATGGATGTGGAGTTTTTAGGACTAAATGGTCATTGGGTCAACTACTATCTAATGGGATTGTCACAGCATCTGCCTGTTTGCTCAAATGCTAACCACAGAAGAAGACCCAAAAAAAAAGTGTGAGAGAAAGAAATCAAGGGCGGGGGATGGGGGGTGTGGGGGAAAGCTTCTATGTATTAATAGTCAGGTTGGAGCTTAGGTAATTGTATCAGTACCAATGCAATATTATCAAGTAAAGAAGCTACCCGGGATAAAGCTTGAAGACGAGGGTCTCAGCAGAGGATTGATAAGCTCCTTGAAAGAATATATGGATCAAATTCCTGCCTCTTGGAAAGCAAGAGTAGAAGCAATGATTTATTGTCTGTGAGTTATATACCGATTATGTTTTCAGGTAATGTCTTTGGTGGAGATATCTTACTTGTGATACTAGTCCAGGAAAGGGTGTCCCTGATTTATATATCTGAACATCTCTAGTAAGATAGAAGATGACCCTGTTGTTTGTGGACTCAGACATATCAACTGTGTCAGACCTTCAAACTCATAGTGCACTCCTTGACGCTCTTTCTCATACATAACATCATTATACATATCTGTTTCTTTTGTCTCAGAACACTTGGGCCTGTTTGATGTAAAATATTATATATGCAAAAATCAGTGGGTTGCTAGTAGATATACTGAGCGCAATGTGGTAAGTTCTGGAAATTTGGAACGGTGATGAAATAGGTCTTTTAACATCCGCTATTGGCATAGCGATATTGAAGTTCTGCTTTTTTATTTATTTATTGTTGGGTGAAAAAGTGCTCCTTTGAGTACCAATGCTGATACATGTACTGGCAACAAAGATTATTAATGCTTTTCTCAAACTTTAGATTCAATAATAAATGATGATCATGTTACCATTTCCGTAATGTCAATAAATAAAGTAGTTAAATTCTGGGCAGCTCTCAAGTCTCGAACGTTGACACTAGATAATGATGGACCATTCGTTTTGGCAGTGCTTCTTGTGTTTCCTTCTTTAATTTTCATGCCTTGGTAACAAAATTCCTTTTGTTTGTGTCTTGACTTTTTTCTTTTTCCCTTGCAGCAATCTCTGGTGAAACATTGAGGTATTGAATCACAGGATTCAAAGTCTTCCCTGCTGAAGGAAACATCACAACAAGGGATCGGGCAATGGCTAGTTCTACAAAAGCGATGGATCCAGCTTTTCAGGGAGCAGGTCAAAGAGTGTATCCTTTTACGGAGTATT
This sequence comes from Fragaria iinumae, assembly GCA_009720345.1. NCBI lineage: Eukaryota > Viridiplantae > Streptophyta > Magnoliopsida > Rosales > Rosaceae > Fragaria > Fragaria iinumae. The sequence continues at coordinate 24,071,265 of CM019122.1, read as the reverse complement.
AAGATTTCATTTATAAAAAAAAAAAAAAAAAAAAACTAGTTAGACTGGATAGTAAAAAAAATTACTTTCACTCGAAGCCTAAGATGAAAAGTGACTTGAATAAATTATGACCTTGGATAGTACTGTTTGGAGGACCAGGTCTCATGTAGCTGACCCAAAATAGTTGGGCTATGGTTTTGCTGTCGTAGATAGAATAGTAAAGCAGAATATACCTTTAGCCAGTTTTGGAATATGCAACTTCTTTTGGTATTATTTTAACTACTGCTAAGTATGTCCAAAGTTGAGGTTGTTGAACTTGACACATAATAGAGGGACTGAGATTTGGCGAATTGAAGATTTCCAGCCAGTTCCTTTGCCGAAATCTGAACATGGAAAATTCTATATGGGGGATTCCTATATTGTTTTGCAGGTGTGAATTGTTTCCATTTTTTCATTCCATTTTGTTTATTTTTATTTTATCCGGATGATTTTTCCTTGCAAGAACATTAACAAAGAGTTATGTTTGTTTGTGTGGTATTATTTCTTCTGAGAATTGCAGAAGTAAATTTTTAATTTTTTATTATTAACTTAAAAATAAAAAGGCTGTTCCAGCTGTAAGTTTTATGCAATTATGTGACACATATTGCAGACAACACAAAACAAAGGGGGCGCTTATCTGTTTGACATCCACTTCTGGATTGGGAAGGACACAAGTCAGGTGTGCTTCTCTCTCTCTCTCTCTCTCTCTCTCTCTCTCTCGCTCTCTCTCTCTCTACACACACACACGACACACACATACTTTTATATATGTATGTATTTTATTCAAATGTCTATATATAGAAGAGGTACTCGAAACTTGGTCTGACTTTATGTCCTGTCTTCTCTTATTATAGGATGAAGCTGGGACAGCAGCTATTAAAACGGTTGAACTAGATACGGCTCTTGGAGGACGCGCCGTACAACATAGGGAAATTCAAGGCCATGAATCTGATAAATTTTTGTCCTATTTCAAACCATGTATTATACCATTGGAGGGTGGCGTTGCATCAGGATTTAAAAAGCCTGAGGAAGAAGAATTTGAAACTCGACTGTATATCTGCAGAGGAAAACGAGTTGTCAGAATGAAGCAGGTATCCTTCTTTGAAATACAGTCTTGAATTCAAATTTTCTTCATTGTATGTGTTCTGAAGATTACAGTAATAACTTCTTAGTGCAATTATGCAGGTTCCTTTTGCGCGTTCATCACTGAATCATGATGATGTGTTCATCCTGGACAGCAAGGATAAGATCTTTCAGTTCAATGGTGCGAATTCCAATATTCAGGAAAGGGCGAAGGCTTTGGAAGTGATTCAGTATTTGAAAGAAAAGTATCACAATGGGACATGTGATGTTGCAATAGTTGGTAAGTGAATATACGGTATCTTTGTATGCAACAACCCCACACACTTTGTATGGGATCGCCTCTTCTTGTCCTGGACGAACCTACATAATCTAATCCCTATTCTTACCTAACATCTCTGTGCTTTGTCATCCTTACCCTTTACTTATTTCTGAAAAACAATCTTCACCATGCCAGATGATGGGAAGCTAGACACAGAATCTGACTCTGGTGAGTTCTGGGTCCTAATGGGTGGTTTTGCTCCGATTAGCAAGAAGATTGCCAATGAAGATGATGTAATTCCTGAGTCCACTCCTGCTACACTTTATAGGTATTCTGATATTCTTTTATTCTTTCCCCATCTCATCTCGTGTATGCAGGTTCCTTTGCAAGTCTTTGCATGCCATTGTTAATTAATCGGCATATGCTGATCTATAAACTCAAAAGATGATCGTTTTTTGTTCTCATACTTGTCTATGGATTCAATCATGCTCCACACCATTGTGTTATATTGAATTGCCAAACCGCACATCTATTCTAAATTATTTTATACAAGCGTATGTGAATCTAACAATAAATCTATTAATTGGAAAAAAAAAAATATTAGTTAGAGTGCCTTAGTATTCACTGTTCATTCTCTACTTGCTCTCAAGGTGAAGCATCAGCTCTAGAAGTAGCCAAGTAACAATAATGAATACAATTTTTGCCTTGTAGTTGAGGTCATTTTGTTTTTCAACTTGAATTAGAAAATAGTTTATTACATTTTGAAACTGTTGAAGTTGTAAACCTCGGCATTTAGGCTTGAATTTTAAGCCAGAACTTAAAGCTGTAAAAAGTTCTTGAGTTTCTACCGGTTTAAAGAAAAAATAAAAGTTTCAATGTCATGCTGCCGTTCCCTTTGACCTTCCCCCCAGCTTCTAGTGTCATTGTGCCGAAATTACTAATGGACTGGCCAGTATTTAAACCATTTTGTGTTTTACTTTTGAGGTTCTAACCTTTTACCACTGGTTTTTAAAGCATAACTGATGGTGAAGTGAAGATTGTAGAAGGTGAACTATCTAAATCCTTGCTTGAAAACAACAAATGTTACTTACTGGACTGTGGTTCCGAGGTATTTGTTTGGTTTGGTCGGTTGACACAAGTGGAGGACAGAAAAGCTGCTAGCCAAGCAGCTGAGGTAGTGAGCTGCACTTGTTTCTTCACGCTGATGAACAGTGAATTTTCAGTGAAATGTATAAATCTAATCGTACTTTTGTCACCAGGAATTTGTTTCTCATCAGAATAGACCAAAATCGACACGAATAACCCGGGTTATTCAAGGTTATGAGACACGTTCATTCAAGTCCAACTTTGATTCTTGGCCATTGGGAACAGCAACGTCTGGTTCTGAGGAGGGAAGAGGAAAAGTAGCAGGTAATTATAATTCTACACTGTGAACTAAGTTCTAATGCTTTCAGATTAGGTTTATTAATAAAGCGTATTTGTATTCTGCTAGCTCTGTTGAAGCAACAAGGTGTTGGTGTAAAGGGCATGACAAAGGGTACTCCCGTAAATGAAGAGGTCCCACCTTTGCTTGAAGGAGGTGGAAAGATGGAGGTCTAGTCGATATTGATCTCTCATACTTCTAGTAATGATTCAATTAAACAGGCTGCATTGCTGATAAATTCCAGCATATTGATTTTTTTTTAATTATTTTTTTCAGGTATGGTGCATCAATGGCAGCGCTAAAAAACAAGTACCTAAGGAAGATATTGGCAAATTTTTTAGTGGAGATTGCTACATAATTCTTTATACCTACCACTCTGGTGATAGAAAAGATGACTACTTTCTGTGCTGTTGGTTCGGAAAAGATAGTATTGAGGTAAATCGCTTTGTTCCTGTTAGAGAATTCAAATAACTGAAATTAGGGGTTGCTTTCTGTTACATTTCCTACATATAGATACAAATGTGCATGTTTCAATTTATATAGAAGTAAATTGACATTGTGGCTTTGGCGAGGAAGAGAGGGGGGGGGGGGTGAAAGAAAATGAATTGTCGAAACATGTTTTGGTATTTTTTGAATGATGTGGTTAGGGAGGAATACCAGTACTCTTCATATTAGGAGGAGGACCTGATTTCATTGAGAGGTGGAGTGCAGTAGAAGTAAATGATTTAGTGTGTAATTTATTTATTTATTTTCTCTAGAAGAGATTTAGTCTGGGAATATTTAGTAGATGAATGTTGATCTAGTTCTTTGTTTACTCTTCTCTTCTTTCAAGCCATCTATTATTTAAGTAGGGATCAAGTTGTTTACCTTATGGAGAAAGTAAGTACAATAGTATGGCCTTGTTTACATTACTTCTACATTTTTGGTGCTTCACTTAGCAAATCTAAGCTGCAGTATCTGTTGTGTGCTAAAGAATTTCATTCACACCTATTTCAGGAGGACCAGAAAACAGCTTCTCATTTGGCGACTTCCATGTCCAACTCATTGAAGGGAAGACCAGTTCAGGTAATATATTGTGAACTTTAGTCAAGTTGGACAGAGAATGTGTCGTTGGGACATGCATATAACATGCAGGCTTCTTGCAGGGTCACATATTCCAAGGTAAAGAGCCACCACAGTTTATTGCGCTCTTTCAGCCTATGGTTGTCCTCAAGGTATTATGTTTAAGCTAAGGGCAAAACCCTCATTTTCACATCATGATTCGATGTAATTACTAAATCAACTTGTGTAGTTTAAAAACAGGGATGTTAACTGTTTAATTTCATTGACTTTCAATTTAGGGTGGCCTGAGCTCTGGATATAAAAAATTTGTTGAGGAGAAAGGGTTGGCTGATGAAACGTACACAGCAGAATGTGTTGCACTCTTTCGGTTATCTGGAACCTCTATTCATAACAACAAAGCAGTGCAAGTTGATGCGGTACAAGCTCATTCTATAATCATGCATAACACTTGCACAAACATACAATTTCTTCTACAATGACGTTTGAAATTATTTAGATTTTCTAGGAAAGTGACGTTATTGTTTATCTAATTGCTAGTTTGGAATGATAACTAGGAAGGACTCAGTCTGACCATAACCTGAGAGAGTATCAAACTGCTGTGGGATACACATATGTGCAAAGTTTTCATATCATACAAATTATTACTGTAATTCTGTAAATGTAAACATCCAGAAATATGGAAAAACTTACAATATTTCTCTATATTCCCAGTATAGAAGAGTTCTTGTTTTTTAGGGCAAATCATGGGACACTTTTATTTGAATTATTTCTGGCCTTTAATATCCAAAGTTTTGATTTCATAATGTTTCTAAGGTTACAAATGTCATTTTAATTGTTGGTTGGAAAACCATCTTTACCTTTTATTTTATCTTTAAATTCATTCCTATTTAATTTGGAAGGCCAAGGGTACCGATTAAGTCACATGTGCTCATTTACAGTATTATTAATGCATACTCGGGTGATAATAAGCAATAAAGGAACAATTAATGTTTCAACACTCATTGTGTATTGCTTTTAAATTTGAAGTAATTTAGATTGACAGCTTAAGGATAGGTGGAGGGGGAGGTGATGCGTTGTGGGATTGAATATGGTTCTGATCTCTCTAGGCATTGGTATCTACAGAATTTAGAGATATTCCTTTCTTTCTTCTGCATACATATAAGGGGCTTCAGTTTGGTCACTAATTTTTGTGGCATGGGTTTGTAGAAGGAAGATCAAATGAAACTGCATGCTTGGAGATAATATTTTCTTTTCTTAGTTTTGTAGGTGGACTTCTTGTCCAGTACTGGATATTATATTTGTACTCTTTTTCCTAGTTGGACAATATTTGCCTCTTGTCCATATACATACAATGAGCTCATATGTGTGCATATAATTTTGTTCATGTCCAGGTGGCAACGTCATTGAACTCAAATGAGTGTTTCCTTCTGCAATCTGGCTCCTCAGTTTTTGCTTGGAATGGAAATCAATGCTCCGTTGAGCAGCAACAGTTAGCAGCAAAACTTGCAGAATTTCTGAAGGTATACTTCATATTCAGAAAGAGCCCCCTCTTCCTGCCATATGTGTTACATTATCTATTAAATCTTTTTTATTATTAATGGTTTAGTAAAGTACACATAGCAAGTTGGTGTAGGACTGCACTATATAGAATTTAGTCACTAAACATGTCTTAAATTTTGGGTTTCTAAGATTACCTCATAGTTGTGTGGATTGTTTATCTATTTGAGCCTTATATGCATTGCTAATACAGCCAGGAGTTACTATAAAACATGCTAAAGAAGGAACTGAGAGCTCAACCTTCTGGCATGCCCTAGGAGGGAAACAAAATTACACCAGTAATAAAGTTGCTTCTGAAATTTCCAGAGATCCCCACCTATTCACATTCTCATTCAACAAAGGTAGATGATTTTGTTTATAAGTACAACTACTTCAGTCACTGCTGCTTTAAGTTTATCTTTTTGTTGAATTAATTGACATCTTAGTTGGATTAAATTGTTTGCAAAGCTAATTCTGCTCTAACTGTTCTTATTTTTGTCTTCCTTGTTTCCATGTGGGTTCCCCAGGAAAGTTTCAGGTGAGGTAACAGACTATATTTAATTGAAACTTGACTCAGGTATCTGTGGCTTCTAATCTTCTTTTGTATCTTACTGCACAGGTGGAAGAAATTTACAACTTTACTCAAGATGATCTACTGACAGAGGATATCCTTATACTTGACACACATGCTGAAGTCTTTGTTTGGGTTGGTCAATGTGTAGACTCGAAAGAAAAGCAAAATGCTTTTGAAATTGGCAAGGTATACCTTGATATTTAGTTTATTTATTTATTATATATATATATATATATATATATATATATATATATATTCTGCTCTGATTCTAAATGATGTATGCAGAAATACATAGAGATGGCAGCATCTCTGGACGGGATGTCTCCTAATGTTCCATTGTACAAAGTTACTGAAGGAAATGAACCTCGCTTCTTTACAACATACTTTTCATGGGATCTTGCAAAAGCTAATGTATGTTCTAAAACACACACACATATATAAATATATATACATACCAACATATATTAATTTCATGCCATCACTGAAATGTTGCCAAGCATCATTCCTAGCCCATCCAAGCAGTTCCTTACTTCCCTCTTTATTATAAGAGTATTGTGACTTTGAACCTTGTATAGTGGATAATTGAGGGCAATGAGTAAATATGTTACCAATGGACCTTTGATCATATATATTGGATGCTGAATTTTGAAAGTTATGTTGGTAAAGTTACAGCAAGTTTTATGATGGGATGTCCAAAAGATGAGAAGATATGAGAGGTATCCTGGAACTCATGGATGAAGTCAGAGTGATGGAAACTAAGATAGATGTTAGGAGGTGGAAGCTTGAGTCTTTTAGAGGATATTCGCGCAAGTCATTGGTGACAGTGCTTTGAACATGTGGATTGGGTTTCTTCCGTGCATCATGTCTAAGCTTCAAGGAGAGTGGTGTGAATCGTGCTGCTGCTTCAGTTTTAGGCACCATGTGTAGGCTTGAAGGAGGGAATGGTGTTCATGTTTGTTAATAGTGCAGTTTCTTAAGATTTATGTTCTTCCTTTCAATAAACTTAATCTGTTGTCAAAAGATTGTGTGAAAGCATGATCTCTGAAAGCAGGATGATATGAAAACAGGGTCAAACATTTTTAATTACTTTTCTATAAGAATTCAAATTAAATTAATAAGGATGCATTACTTGTATTATATTCATGTGTATTTCTTAATAGTATGTTTATTAAATTGTAGGTTCAAGGAAACTCATTTCAGAAGAAGGTGTCCATTCTGTTTGGGGTTGGTCATGCTGTGGAGGTAAGCTATCTATGTTATTAAACATGTCATATCTTGATCTGGGTTGCTAGTTGTGTCTGAATAGCTTCTAGTAAGCTGTGTCTAGTATATTTAATCGATACACGATATCCTGTTCTTCTCTCCAATTCCTTTAGAATATGCTGTTACATTTTAAACTACTTGTTACAAGTATCTGGTTCTGTTTGGATCTTTATACATATACACATATAAATGTATATACATATAACATATGTATGTGAAAAGAAGAGGGAAAATATCATGAAGATTGGTTTTATTTTGAGGTGATCCGGACATCAAAGATGATCAGTGGACTATATTTACATTGCAAATTAGGTATTTTCCCAAAAGGATTTTTATTATCAGTGGTTTTAATATACAATTTCTTGTCTTAATGATAATATGAAAATAGTCTACGAATATAAGTATTACATTATTATCCGCATAAGATTAAGCAATGGTGGTGATTTAAGGCTTCAACCTTTGATTTCCCTTTCCTCTTTGTTTTTGCTTGGAATGGCATGGGTTTGGGGCATCGTAATGCATTGTGTGGACATCTAAAATCCTTGGTCTATTGGAACTTGTCACATCATGAGTTACATATGGAAGAACATTTTGTTATTCACAAGTCCTAACAATTTGAAATAATCCAACTACATTAACAGAAAAAACCGGGCAAAATTTGATTATCTTTTAGCATTGTCATTTATAATTCCTCTCTAATACACAAACAATGCATTCCTATTGCTGAGCCAGGACAAATCTGATGGGAACCAAGGAGGCCCAAGGCAAAGAGCTGAAGCCTTAGCGGCTCTATCATCTGCATTCAATTCTTCCCCTGGAAAATCACCCCCTACGGTAATTAAAATTTATTGTGTCAATACCATTTAATTCTAGTGGATTCTTTTCTTCACCTGAGGTGTTGCAGACGATCAGAACCTGTAATAGGCACTTTTTTTCTGATAATGTGGATATAGATTTTGATGGCGATTGAATGAGATTTCTGTCTCTCTTCCGGTTCTCCTATGTCGAAAAAGAAAATGTTGAGATACTCATGTGATCGGCATGGAAAGTTGAATTGAGAAATTTTAATTTACTAAACATGATTCTTATGTGACATAAAAGAGATACTAGGGACTCATAGTTAACAAGCCGTGGTTTTATATCGGCGAAAATTGCACTAGCGAGTGTGCATCCTCTAGTCTTCCTGTGCTCCGGTTCTTGCATCCCCTCTCCTTGCTATAAATGTCCTATTATTACATATTGGAGCAGATCCTAAGGTGTAACATAGAACTTGCTCATTTGATCTGTGTGCCTCTTTGCTTATTTTTTGTAATATCTTAGCACCTTTTCTTTTTTCATGTTTATGTTTGCATGAATTGTGACACTCGTTAAATAGATCGACTTACATGCAATCACATGGCCAGGATAAGTCCAATGGGTCGAGCGAAGGAGGACCAAGGCAAAGAGCTGAAGCGTTAGCCGCGTTATCTTCTGCATTTAATTCATCTTCTGGAACCAAATCATCTGTTCCCAAGCCTTCTTCAACAAGTCAAGGATCCCAAAGAGCTGCAGCAGTTGCTGCACTTTCAAATGTTCTTACAGCTGAAAAGACTAGGTTAACCCCTGATGCCTCTCCTGTGCAGAGTCCCCCTGCAGAAACTAGTGGTAAGCAAAGCAGAATTACTCTTGCATTCTTTCCCTCACTTTATAGATATCTTAATCCTGCAAGTTTTCGTAGTGTTTTGCATTAGCTACATCATTTTTTGATAGAGAATGACAATTTCTGTAACCTTTTTCTTAATTAAGGTTTGTTTTCTTCTTGATTTTTAGCTTCCTTTACGATTTTGCCAACATCATGGTATGTTTTCGTATTGATTTTTAGCTGTCTTAATTATTGTTTTTTTTTTTTCTTGATTCTTTTTGATTGAATGCTGGTGTACGTTATTCTCTATTCGTTTGCTTGTCTAAGATCATGACAGGAATTGTAAATAAAATTCAGATCTACAAGGCATTTGGCATGTTTACTTTGTTTTCCTATGTATACTTCTTACGTGTTACCTCTTAATCATTGTTTGGTAATTTCTTTTTTCTGTTTCCTCTCCTAGGGTCATGTGTCATGTGTTAAAAGGAACTTGAATGGATATCTTGTTAAAAAATTTCCAGTCCGACAAAAGAGTTTGGTATATTTATTTTTTATTTAGTTCTACTTTTTCTTATTGGCAACCAAATCCATTTTACTTTGTTGCTTTCTATTGAAACAAAAAGGAAAGTACTAAAGAGGGCAGTTGACATGGAGTCCACTTTAAATACTAAAGGGGCAGCTCATCTGTTAATACTAAAGAAAATGCTGAAGCTGCTTGTCAGTTAAGAATTATGGAAGAAAGATTGTTATTCTTAAAATCCTTAGAAGTAGAAATAGACTCAACTCTACTTACAAGTTATATGAGATGATTTATAAGGATGATATGTGATATGCCTTCAGAGTGCACTGAACTTGTGATGTGCTCCAAGAAAGTGCTCTACTCGTATGCTTGTCTCTCTCTGATGATGTTAGTGTTCCAAAGTTGATAATTTTTTCCTTGTTTGGGCATGCGCGTATATAAGGCAGTGTGTAGCCTTGACTTCACATTGGTCTGTTCTGATGGAAATTGAAGGCAACAAGGAGGAATTGGTATACTTTTAGCCTTTCTATGAACACCAGTGTCAAATATTTAAGATCAGACTTGAATTCTATTTGATTGGGTTGCACTTCATATTAGCTCATTTTCATCTTCTCTTATTTACTGCTCTGTGTGACGAACTCCTCTCCATTCCTCTTGCATTTCATTTCCCTTTGTTATTACAGATTAGCTTTCCTATCAAGAAACGATTAATATGTTCCGAGATAACTTACATTCTTGACGATGCTATTTTTGGGCCTTCATTGCTCAATATATTCTAATTAGAGTTGTTCCTCATATATATTGAATATCTGAAACTTTATAATACCTGATACATTTGCAGCTGAAACGAAAAGTGAAAAGGCGTATTCTGATACAGATCATGAAGTTCCTGAAGTTATAGATGCTGTTTCACCTTCTTCTGTATCAGAACCAAAGCAAGAGCAGGATGAGAATGGCAGTCAAAGCTGTCAAAGTACTTTCAGTTATGACCAACTGAGGGCTAAATCTGACAATCCAGTTACTGGAATTGATTTTAAGAGAAGAGAGGTGGGTCATTTGTAAATGTTTCTACGCTTTATCATCTGTTTTGAAATGGTAATAACATCCTGTTTGGCTTTGCAGGCCTATCTCTCTGATGAAGACTTTCAGACCATATTTGGGATGACGAAAGATGCTTTCTATCAACTCCCGAAATGGAAGCAAGACATGCAAAAGAAGAAAGCTGATTTGTTCTAGAAACCAAATTCATTAGCACGAGTGCTTTGCCGGTTTTTCTTTTTTCCTTATGCGTCATAACTTTCACTATCTTCATTCTTAATGGTACTTTTTGTCGTGGTAATTGTGGTTTTACTGTCAGTGATGATGGCTAGTTTGCTGTATTGCGTTTTGCTCTTGATGAGCAATGTGCTGTGGTTAGTATCGATATTAATTGCGATGCTGCCTATAGAGTGATATATCTTATTTCTCAGCTGCTGCTGCTTCTTTAATTATCACAGATGATAGTCCGAAGGAGTGCAGGTGAAATTCATTCATTTGATCCATGTGTATTTCATTTTGCTGTTTTTTAGTGTTTAGTGTTTAAAAAGAGGGGGTGTATATGATTGCATTATGTATTTTGTAGTGTGACCGACATAATGAATGAGAAGTTGTTTGTTTGCAATTGGATAGCCGTATACATTATTGCTTGTTTTTTTTTTTTAAGGGTTGTGATACTTCTTATATACTTCACATATATGAAATTTTAACCTAATACAGAATTTGGATCATTAAAGCAACGAGTAAAAGATAAACAAAAGAGAAGAATAATCATCATTTCAAAATCTGTAATGGAAATTTGGGGGCATAAGTGTTACATGTCAGTGGCGGTGCCATTATTCTACATTAGGCTGGCCTAAAAAATATTTCTACAGTGCTATTATTCGAGTCGATGCTGAGAAGTAAGCTGAAGTGAAGGTGGATCCTCTAGGCTAGACTATGACCGCCTTAATGGCGCCAAGCTCCACCGTGAGCTCAGCTTCCGTCGTGGCCACAAAGTCTCCAAATCTCTTCAGTGCTACTACTTGAACTACGACAAATGCAATCCCCCCACCACTGCTTGCCGGAATACGCTGCTCGCCGGAATACAAACCGCTACTCGGCAGAATGTGAAATAGATGAAATTATTGTTAATGCTAATGCTAATCAACCACCCTCTTTGTCGGAACAATTTCCCTCATTCTCATACACGTGGAGTGTACATACACACCTTCTCAAAAAAAAAAAAAAAAAAAAAAAAAAAAAAAAAGGTAAAAGAGAACCACGCTATTTCAGCATAAGAGAACCATTCTAGGTGTACACTAGAATCAAACGCAGAAGCTGCTAGTTTATGTGCTTGCATTCCTTGGCGCAAACTGAATCTTAAAGCCTCTCCATTCTGCTAGGGTGGACTGAATATTCATAACAATAGTACCCAAGGGGGAAGCTCCCAAGGAATACAGCAAATCAAGAGTTCAAGACCATATCTCATTTGTTGAACTCAGAATGTAAAGGAGAACTTATGAGCAAAACAAGCAACAAATTGACCTTGACATAACAGAAAGAAGAATGATACGGCTAGTTAATGCTATATTTTAAACACTATTTGAAACCTTGGGACAGCTTATAACAAAGACTCTATACTGAGGACTAAGTGAGAACTTTGTAATAAACTGTTGAATGAGTGTTTTACATCTTGATTGATATTTTCCAACAATTCCAATGTGCATGTCATCCCACTGTTAATTCAAAAGTTCTCGCTTGTTCTTCATTTTATTTTTAATTTCCAGACTGAAAACAAAAGTTGATGTTATCAAGCTTTCCTTCTGTAATTCAATACATGAACATACCAATAATCAAGTATACTTATAGTCTGATAAAGGAGTCTGGCCGGAACGACGCCGCTAAATGACTTGAGTTGATCGATGAGATACAGAGCCAATTCCTAGACACTCATATTCGGGTCTCATTGGTGTATATCCAATAACCCTACGAATTGGCTCATTATGAGAGTCTCTTCCAACTTAGTTTCCCAGGAACTGATGAAAGTATCATTCATCGGAGCAATATATTAACCCACGAACCATGAGATTAGAACTAATGACCTAAATTTCAGCTCACCTATACATAACTTGCTGGTCAAGCAATCTCTCTTAAGGTTGTTAAGTGACTTCGAGTCCAGACTAGCTAGGGTATGGTATCTCTACCCCAACGTCCTTTTGATTCATAAGCGATTTGATTATGCTTCTCATAACTATGCTTTTGTAGACATGAACTTCAATTCCATATTTTTGTTGAAACAAGCCTTGTAAACCTTCTGGGTCCCCAAACACAACAAAAAGCATCTCAATCATAAATTAACACACTTATCCAAAGTCACCTATACTTTTAAGATGATTATGAGTTGTTTGGGTCATGGATGATTACATCTTTTGTTGGTTTTATTGATTGATTGTTACTGCTTAACCCCTTCGCTCTAATCTTTGTTTTTGTTCCACATAACACACACACACACACACAATGTTGATCAGGTAAGAACCTCCAAGGACCTCCTTACCTTAGCTAAGGTACATATTTCTTTATTCGACCCACTTTTCGATCACATTTTCTCATCTTAACCGTCAATATCTAGGTATATATGAGTAGATCATTTCTACAAATTTTCAGCCAAATTGATAATCGTTAAGGCATTCAAAACTGTGATTTAGAGTTAAAAGAACGTACGGTTCATGATGAACATATTCCGTTCGTTCATTGATTTAATACATTTTCGATACCTTAACGATAACCAAATTAGCTGAAAATTTGCAGAGATGATCTAATCATGTATATCTAAATACAGAACGGCTATGATGAGAAAATATAATTGGAAAGTAAGTCAAATTAAGGAAATCTGTACATTAACTAATGTAAGGAGGTCCTTATTCAAAAATGATTGTGTTAATAACGCGCATGTATGTGTGTATATATATACACACACGTGCGTTATCAAGAGGCCAGACTCTTTAAAATCACATCTACGTTTAACTCATTCATGGAACGAACTTGGAGAATCAATTCATGTTAACAAGAACGATAAAAGTATGAACTGCGGTGTTCATATACGTTAAGGCTCTCCACTGTATTTAGTGTTAGGTGAGTTATAGTGACAAACATCACAAGCACTACATTTTTCCTTTTGATACGAATCACAAGCACTACATTGCAGTACTATATCACACGCATAGAGAATGAAATATACCAATAATCCAGATTAGACTCATGACTCATGAGAGAGGCCCCGTGGGAATATATGCCCCGAGTTAATTAGTGAGTGCTTGCTTCTTCTAGATTAGACCTCATTCACAATGACACGACATGTCACATATATGTTCATATCAAATAGTCTCCATTATATCTAATTAGGACGAAGCACGTATAATCAAACCAAGAAGAGAGACCAAAACCAAAATTGCTTTCTTTCATTTTTTGGATGACATATTGCTTTCTTCAATTTGTTTTGGTTCTAAATGAGATTAGTCATGCAACTAATCTGCCCCATGTACGTGGCACAATCAAGATCAAGACCTCGTAAGTAGAACCTCTATTATTATTTGGAACATTAATTATGGAGTCCATGATAATGATCTGGAAACCAAATGAATAAGTTTTTTTTTTTTTTTTTTTAAACAAGGAATTACAGGAATATAACATAAACATAACACACCCGCAAGGACATCGATAGAAGAGAGCTACGCAAAACAACTTATATGACATAAGTCATCTTAATATTGTTAACCTAAAGTAGGCACTGCGATCAATAAATCGAAACTGTCAGAATCATCTGACTTAATTAAAGCAGATCCGAGAGACCCCGAGGCATTCAACCTAGTTCGTTTAGCCTGAAAAGACCATGACAGACTAGGCCCAACCCTAGGAAGAAAAGCCTCAACATTATGAACCCAAGCCCAAGAGAGCCAAGGCCCAACTACTAAGGGCACCCAAGTTGCAGGCATGCTGCTGCCGCCGCCATCTCCTCCGGCGGGCGTCCCCAACGCCATCGCACCATCGACACCATCACCACACCATTGCAATTCAAGGAGGAGAGATGAGACAAATCCTTCGTCCTCCCGTCAACAACAACAGAGGTCGCCTCTAAAGCACTGCCTCGGATCCGATAAGGTGCTGTCGAAACCGCCGCCTCCTCACACCAAATCTAAACTAGTAGTCTGACCGTCGACGAATTCACAACCCTCTCCACCGAATTGCACCGCCGTCGCCGCTCAAACTTGACCCACACCAATCAAAGCACGCACCCAAAACCGCTCTTCGATCCCGATCAACATCGCCGTCGGCATCCAAGATTCCTGCCTCCCCACCGAAGAGGGACTGTGCTAGGGTCGACGCAAAGATCTCCTCCGTCGTCGCCCTCGTTGCTCGCTGGATCTCTGAACCCTAGGTCACGAAACCTAGAGAGCGAGAAGCGGCGCTTTTTTATCCTCAACTCTGAAAGAAGAAGAGAGGAACTAGTAACTTTCCTTATATACTAAAGGTAACTTTTCGTTTGATTTTTTTTAAATAAGGACGATAAGCTATTTTATTGATCACGAAATGAATAAGTTTAGTTTGATGTGTCATTTTCCTTCTTAAGAAGTAGCTGGATATTAAATTGGTCTAAATTATTACAAATCAAATTTTTCGTACCGACGTACTTGTACTATCAAGTAACCATAGTTGATTTGTGTGGATATTATACATAATACGTCTGCTTAATAAATATAATCGAATTCATACATGCATGGAGGGGTTGTTTTGAAATGTAGCCTGAAGAAGTTGCCAAACAAACAATAGGAGTATGTAAATCGAGTACTAACAAACATGCATTATATATGCAATCTGTTTTGTTATATACATGGAGCTAGCTAGGTGGTTTAAACATTCCCATCATAAGACTACCCACATATGCAACTAAATTGGTGCATCAATGCACCATTATTATTGAATTTCAAATCATACGTACAACCATACCAACTCTTCTATAATGAATAATTTAAAAAACGAAAAATGGATCATCATCAAGCTAAAGTCGTTGTGTCGTTTAAGGGATTCTTGATCCTTTTGATCGAGTAGCTATCCTCTTTTTTAGTCCTTTGAAGATATCATCATTTTCCTCTTGGTTTTAATTATGGCAGATGATGATTAGTTTCCATGGCGGAGATGATGTAATTTTTTTTTTCAAAATCCTTTTTCTTGTTTTTGTTTCTAGACTTTAAGTTGTTTAGGTGTTCTGGAATCTACATCAGCACCTCCTCGTATATCTGATTCTCGTCGGATCATGCAGCTTGGTATAGATCTTTTGTCCCAAAAAAATATGCAGCTCAGTGTAGAGGACATTAAGGAAGAAACTTAGCTAACCGTACACCTAGTTAGATAAAGCTGCCATGGCTCCTACTTGACAATTCAAGGAGCAGTAATGCAGACCATTCTAAGTTGAGTAATTCCCTCCATGCAGCGTGTAAAAGACAATCCTCGATCGCACTCGAAAGTCGAAGCATCATCATCCATTTTATTTTCTTCTCAACAATTAGGATATGAGATATGGTACTAAAAAGTTATTACAAAAAAGACAGTGAAAATGATACTCGATTGTAAATAAAACTCAGTTTTAAAAAAAACAAATCCTGAAGCTATTTTCTAAAATAGTGGTTATTTAACCTAAAATTTTCAAAATAAATGCCTTATAAGATTATATCAAACATGAAATCTATTTAAAAACGTGATTATAAGTGATTTTATGCCTTAAAACTCAATACCAAATTAGATCATAATCACTCAACGAAATAGAGTAAAAGTAACTAACAATTTGAAGAAAGACGTTACATTCACAATCTAATTAACGAAATATGCATCTAATGGCATGAAACGCGTGGAAAAGCAGACGTATTTGGATTGTGGACCAAAAATGGGAGAGAGACAACAAGAGTAAGGAAAATTACAAGAAAAAGAGAAGTAATAATTTTGCATGTGCAAGGAAAATGTGTTAGATGGGCTTTTTTGATAAAAACAGAAAAGAGATGCATGTAAATCTTCTTAGTCAATATCAGAAGGAAAACAAGGTGGAGCCTTTTTCCCAGTGCGGAGACAAAACAACTCTTTGAAGGAGGATTCTATTCTGAAACCATCGTATTCAACACAATCCAGTAACCCACTCAATGCCCTTCAAGTTCTATCTTGTATGCCCACACTTGGTGCTGAATAGAAAACCGAAAAAAGAAATATCTAAATGATTTATTCTTATATAAGATCGAAATTACACTTTACGGTTTACAATTCATTCTCATTTTTTTCACACTTGGTAACTTCAATTTTCTCTTTATTTGTTCTTTTTATTAGGAATGAGGTACAATAGAAAGCCACATCGGTTTCATTAACAAGCTAATAACGCACATGACCACCCAGTTAGCATTCAGATCGAGGTCTACGAGAGTGTCCCAACAAAGTCAGACTAATCTTCGGCCACAGATGCACGAATCCAAAGGCCCCCTCTAACTTGCTGGTCACAATTGGTGGGAGTTGAGACTCGAACTATAAACGTGGAGGCTTCATACTAGGCAGTTCGACCAACTCTAGACATGGTTTCGGGACTCTAAATTTTCTCTTTTTTTTTTTTGGTTACAAAAATGGTGACTGAGTGAGCTACCACTCCACTCTAAAATGGTGATTTTTATAATATTTTTAATAAAAATCAAAAGAGTGGATTCTCTTTTTTATAATATGGTTCCAAAACCATTCGTGTAAAACATAGTTGTTATGTAACTCTTGAGTGTATGATTAAATAGGGAGAGAAATACACACCCTCCACCAAACTAGGCCTAAGTCGATTTTTTACAAAATTGCTTTAGAATCCGGTCAAGTCGAGACACTATTAATTATTTTTATAATAAAAGACTTTTTTTTTTTTGATTAGGTAAACAACTCAAATATTACAACTTCATAAATCAAACTCATAAGCTCTCACTTATTAAGAGGAGACTATGCAGCTAAACCAAATGATACTCGGCATAAGGAGCTGAAATTTACACTCCCAAAAGTGTAAACCGCACTCCTTTTATATTTTTTAATAGCATAATATCTCAACTGTCTTTTTCTTTCCTAAAAGACCCTTAGATTTTATAGATTCACTTTTCTTTTTCTCTTTCCTCTGCAAAACCACACTGGACCATCATCCAGTTCTCATTTCTCCAGCAAAATTTTCTTATTTCTGTCAATGTTTGGGCGATACATGTTTACATTTTTTATTTTTTTTGGTAATGATGGAATTCATTAAGCAAAGGCAGCAACCCAAAGAGCAAAAAGCTCAATTACAGAAGAAAGAAAAAAGAAATTCCTTCAACTAGTCCATACAAGAACTAGTAGCAGAAAGAAAGACTAAACAAAAACCCAGAGAGCAACAACAATGCTACTCTCACTTCCGACTCCAACTATGTTTACAGTTTTATTAGAGAAAACAGACGAAGATGTTCTAATCCAATGAATTCAGCTCAGATTTGAAAACAAAAGAGAACAAATGTGATGGAATCATATTTGAACAGCCTAATACACATAAGCAAGAGCAGGCAAATTATATTAAGCAAAAAACTGCCTAAAGTCCCAAAACTGAGAAATTTTTCTGTCCTCTAGGAGGACCACCTCACCATGACATTTGGTCCTCTTTGCTAATACAAAACCGACACATGACTTTTTTTAACTTACTCAATTAAAGATAATTCTACGATGTGGTAAAAATTCTATCAAACCCCAAACAAAAAAATTATCCTCCGTCAGCTACTGTCGTTAACCTCATCCAACAAAAACCTGAACCTGTGGCTTTTATCTTTTTCTCCCAAATCTCTCGCTCTCGTCCTCAAGACCGAACTCCGACTCTCCCCCTTACGCGAAGTAAGTTTGAAGGAAATTGGAATCCCCAAATAAGGTATATAGGCAATTTTGAAGGAAATCAAAAGCCCCAAATCAGATATCGAAATAGTAGATGAAATTTCAGTCATGAACCCCTTTTGTCATTTTTTTGTTGAGTGTTTTTGTAGCTAGCTAGCATCTCTATCTCTAATAGCTCGATTTGTAAAGATTAAGATGATGGATTGTTTCTCACTTGCATTTGGGATTGGTCTATCAATCCATTTTTGTATCATATGGTGGTGGTGGAGAATGGCCAAGTGGACTCCAACGCCGCAAAAGCCTATCTAACTCAGGTTATAGTACCCATTTTGGGTGAGTTACCCGGAAATCGCAATGAGGCTGATGCAACTCCTGTGATTCTGTTGACTAACATCTTTCAGAATTTTCTCTTGGATCCCATGGTTCTCTTTGGTTTTGTGAGTAACTTTTGGGAAAGAGAAAAAAAAAAATTTTAAATCAGGCAGTTGATTTAGTATGTTTTTCCTTTGTACATGTTTAGACCAATTTTGAGAATTGATTATCTCAAGAGGTAAGGTTTCATGTCCCCTTCTTTGTATTTTTTTTTCTCAATTATTAATAAAAGTTTTGAGGCTTCAATTCAATCATAGCTACTATGCTTGTAAATAATCTATAATGGTGGCTTCACTTGACCATGTAAAACTGGGGTCAGGTACCAATTCCAACCACTTCAAAGTCATCAATAGAAAAAAAGAGAAAAAAAAGAAGTTTATGAAGTCATTGAATCACTAAACATACCATCTTTAACATAACTAGACTCATTTCAATTGAGCATTATCAGACAAATAACATTTGAAGGTCTTCAAGAGTATAAAATAACAATTCAAAATCCAATCATTGTCTTAATGAGTATTTCTAGAACTACTGTTGCTGATTGTTTTTCCACAGATAGCATATCAAAATTAAGTCTTCTCTTGCTCTCAACAAAAAAAAATTAAGTCTTCTCTCCAGCATATCAACACATATACAACATAGCAGCATATATACTATTAGACTTCCTTTTCTCTGTCAGTTTGTTGCTCAAAACTTCTTGAATAAGAATCCTACATGACAAATAGTTTACTGTTAAGAGAAAATATATAACAACTTGATTGAACCAAAGGAAATTTGTCTGTAATACAAAATAGGGTGAAACATATCATACAAACTTGACTCGGTCGAGGTATTTGACTTATAAGATTATTTGCAGCAACCAGTGCAGATGAATTCTGTTATGGAAAAAAACTATTAGTGAACAACCAAGAATTATGTATAAAACTTTAACAATGAAGGTATGATCATACCTGATGTGATTCTATGATATAGTTACTCCCTTGATGCATATTTGCATATGTTAAATTGAGTTGAGAAAATGGCTGCATAAAAGTAGGATTCTAAAGATACAACAATATATTTATAGTTAGATGATAATACAAATAAGATAAAAATGACAAAAACAAAAAACAGTAATTTGAACTTAACCGACTGACCTGATTATATATATATATATATATATATATATATATATATATATATATATCATATGGAGCATAAACATTAGTTGTTAGGAAACTCATAGCTGGAAATTGTTGCATAGCGGAAGGCCCTTCACTTATTGTTGAGAAGCTCATAGTTGGAAATTGTTGCATACCAGGAGGCCCATCCATTCTTACTGGGAATCTCATAGTTTGAAATTGTTGTATACCAGAAGACCCTTCACTAACTTGTGGCTTGATTTTCCCTACACAAGTATATGATACAAACAACAAATTAAAGAAAAATAGAAGACTGATCAAACTATAACTGTTAAACATTTTATATATGCTTATAACGCAAAATCACTTACTAGAACCTCGACTTTTAGGTGCCTTTTTATTTTGTTTCTTCTCCATTGCGGCATTCATTCTTTTATTGCTCATGCCTTTTGGCCACACTCCTGCTGGATTTAGTATCGGTTGTTCACCACATAAAGGTCCCTTCTTGTGAGTACCACCACAAGAGGTATTAGCATCATAACCCTCATTGATTCCTTCATTTACATCTCCCTCAATAATTAACTTCTTCATATTCTTTTCAATTAAATTGTCTGCTTCTATCAACTTCTGCAATGCAATGTCACTACCACTAGTTGTCTCTGCTCCCTTACTGCTTATATCATAAGCCTTTCGCATCAAAGTATTCCTAAGCAATGTCACCGTTGATTTCTGCTTGACCTGTAGTGATGCACTATCTTCCTTTACTCCTTTCTTTGCATCCTTTGTCCACCTCTTTAGTATATACTCTGCTGGAATTTGAGTAATATTTTTCACATTTAACACCCTCAAAGCATGACGGCACAACCAACCCATAGATTCATACATCTGACAACTATAAGAAATAAACATATTTGAAGAATTGAACTCGACAGTGTACACTCTTTTATGACCCTCTTCATTAAGTTCAAATTTCTGTAGTGTTCCATCACTTCCAGCTTCCTCCATCTTCACTGCCAAGCTAGCAATAAACTCAAACTCAAATAAATTATAAATCTTTCGGGTGTAGACCATACCAGCTTGCTTCTTAATTCCACTACTTTTTGCAGCTCTAGAAGGTATCCCGTTATTGCATCGAAAAGCCTCTTCCAATTCACTTGAGCGTATCTTTTCTGCCTATTTATCATAATGATCCACAAATTCAGTAAGACTCAATGTTTTAGTAGACATGAGGGTGAATACATTGTTTGTGCTCTCACTTCTTTCAGTAGATAATATATCGGCAGAGAATGTATCTTTGCTGAATAGTGCACACCATTTTTCACGAAGATCATAAAGTTTCTTGAGCCATGTCTTCTCTTTCTCTGTAAAGTCAAACTTCTCTGTAATTTCTTTCCACGTAGACTCGAATTCATATTTTGTCATACGTCCGAAAAGCCACTTCTTGAAAAGCTCACTAAATTCAGGATTTCTATAATGCGACTTGAAGTTGTCTCCCGCATTCTTTGAAATATGCCACAAACATAATCGATGACGTGTCTAAGGAAAAACCTTTTCGATGACATTTGTGATTGCCTAACACCGATCAGCGAAAATAGTCTTAGGTTTTTTACCTTCCACTGCTTCTAAGAATGTCTCAAATAACCAAATAAAAGAAGCAGTCGTCTCATCTAGCAAAAATGCACAGCCAAACAACACGTTTTTCCAATGTTGGTTAACCCTGACAAAAGGAGCACAAATCATGTTATATTTATTGGTTCGGTAAGTCGTGTCAAATACAACTACGTCCCCAAAGCATTCAAAGTCAGTTTTCAACTTTCCATCTCTCCAGAAAAAGTTTCTCATCCGATTGTCTTGGTCCACTTGCACAGTGTAGAAAAACATAGGATCTTCAATTTGCTTTCTCTTGAATAAATTAATCAAGCTCTGAGCATTACATGCTTCAAGCATGATCATTCTCTCTCTGCTTATGAAATTATAACAATCAGTCTTTGTAAATCCGATATTTTGAGATCCTCTAGCTTCTTCTGCTAAATATGAATATGTGTCTATGGTACTCATACCTGCACTTTTCATTGATTTAATCAACCCTTGATGGGCATCTGACATATCTCGATTAGAGCACAAAAATGGTCTTTTGTCTGGCTCTGCAAGCTTGTGATTGTGTTCTGGAACAAAGAGAGCCACTTTCCATAATCCATTATATATCTTGCAACCCAAATCGAATTTTAGCTTGGCAACCAACTCTAGTGTCTAATCTGTGAGCCATTTTTATTTCTGAAGGATCATTGTCTAGCTTAAAACCTTCTTTCGAACAACAATAATTAACTTGTCTTACGATATTGTTGATTTTCCTCCTCTTCTCTATCCGAACACTGAACCCAGTTCTAGCACCATAGTCATTGTAGAGGTCGTTTGCTTCCTTCTCACTATTGACAATTGCTCCCAACAGGTTGTCATCGTTACTAGCTTGACAATTCACAATAATTGGATCTTTTCCCAAATCAGTTGTCATGCAATACTCTTCATCGTCTTCTAAGTCAATCACTGTATGTAGGCATGTTAGTGAATGAATTAGCATATGTAGGCATGTTAGTGAATGAATTAGCATGTAAAATGTATAGCTACTGTAAAAGAAAAAAAGAAAAGAAAAGAAGGGCATATGTTGTATAGCTAATATTGTGTGTGTGTGTGTCATGTATACATATGTGTATATATACACATAGTTCTTGTTAGGATAACGTACTGGGTAGAAGAGAATGTTAATATATATAGCCTAGCTAGCTAGTTAAGAAATACAGCAAGACACTATCACCAAACCCAATTTGTAAAGAATACAGCAAACCCACTTTAGCGACTGTGATTGAGGATGATGGGTTTTAAAAAAAAATTGATAGAACACGAAAGTAAGAGAACCCAGCAAAATCAAGAACATGATTAAAAAAGGTATCTTTACCTTGGTGATGATCGTCTGCATCTATATTCATTATTGGATATTTAGAGGAACTCAGTTACATAGAAAAGAACAATATAGCAATATAGGCGATGAGAGATGAAACAAAAGCTGTTTTACGGTTTCTTTACCATAATATCTAAACGTCAAGTTGAAGATAAATTTTTTTATTTGGTGTTTGAAAGAATTTTTACCACGCTGTAAAATTATCCTGAATTGAATAAGTTAAAAAAAAGCCACGTGTCGGCTTTGTATTGACAAGGAGGACAAAATGTCACGGTGAGGTGGTCCTCTAGAGGACAGAAAAATTTCTCCCCAAAACCCATGACCACTTTCAATCTGCTTTTCTTGAAATCCTGATAGTTAAGGATGACGTTTGTTTGCATTAGTGCTTATTTGTGGTTTATGCTATAAAATGCATCCGAAACCGATTATCAATGGAGGAAACGTCCACAGTTATATAAAATGTTTCTTACAAGTTATATTATAGCAGTTCTGGTATGGAATATATGATCAAACAAATCCCTACATCATATGTGTGACAAATATAGCTTAAACGAGATAAATAGGTGAACAATATATAATGCGAGTAGAGAGCATATGTGACGACTGAGAAAACTTCCCAAAATCAAAGAGTTCCCCTCTAAGATTTAAGACAATATTCCTATCTCAATCAGTGAGACCTAACACATTTATCTTATTCTTGTGTGGACTAATCAAAGATTTTTGGGACTATTGGAAATGGCCCAGGCTATATCTAATCTCACCACAGAATTAGAGAAAAATGGAGAATCTGGTGATTGTCGACTTGTCGTATACAAATTATGTGATGAGGAATGACACACTGGCCACCAAAACTGAATGGAATGGTGTCGGTGGCCTTCTTATTCTTGGATTTTACTGTGGATTGATGCATTTGAACACTTAGTCGGTTATAATCCAAAGCTAAAGATGAGAAACAAATTTGGACAATGATATCACCATCGCCCGCCGATCATATACTATTGTGGCGTTGCGTTCCCATGTGTTCTACGAGATATGCACGAATGCTATCCCCATTGGTAACATACCCAATATATACTTGCTCTACGAAATTTGTTTGTTCTTATGGGTAAATTTAAAGTCGGCGGTTTATGTCATAGAGGAACAAAGGCAAATTTCTAATTTTAAGTCTTGGGTTTACAAGTAGAGAAACACATAAATATGAGAACCGACTGTAATTCGAATAATTAATGTTTGAATTTACAGTTCAGTTCTCGGTTATCTTACTAACTAAACTTCAATAGCACTACGACAGCTACTAAAAGAATATCAAATTTGGGTGACCACGTTCGCTAAATCAAGTTACGTACCATAGATTATGGGAAGTGAAATTTACATTCCTTACATTGTAATCCATGTAAATGTAAATTGCACAATGGAATGGTCTACTCATTTCATTGATACTTCTCTTTATATAGAGGTGAGACTACAAAGGTAATTACATCGTGCATAATGATAATAATGACTAATTGATAACTGATTGAACCGTTATATCCGTTGATTAATAACTTCCTAATTTACTCTTCGTCAGTTACTTTGACGAAGACACATATAAAACATTTTTCCTTCAACACTCCCCCTTGTACCAAGTCAAAGTTAAAATGATGCATAGGGTGTTGCCTCATTAAAAATCTAGCCAATTAACAAATCTTAGTCGAAGAGAAAAAGAGCACAACACACCTATGTGTGTTAGACTCCCCCTGAAGTCTACGCTCCCCCTGATCCTTACATCAATCAAGGGATCTGGGAACGCCTTTGCATTCCTATGTTTCTCACATGCCTTTCAGATATATCCTTAGGATGTGATTTGAGAAACAAGTCTCTCATATTCTCCTCGGACCATACTTGATTCACTTGAATCTTAAGGAGAGACTTATGCTTCTCACAAGGTATCGTCGTGTTCCCAATGATGATTACATAACTAGTTTTGGGAATGACTTCCTGATCATAGATACCTGACATTAATAAACATCAACCAAGGCATCGTTTGAGGTTTTGATGTAGGGGATTGCAGTTTCATCTTCATTCCCTTCGTCTTTCTATAGGATAGGATGAACCCAAGTCAATGGGTCATTTAGGTATCAGGATACGTTCTTTATACTTTCTAATGACACTTCGTTGGCACAGTTAGCACTACCAAACCAAATACATGTCTCTTTGTCAGAGAATGTAGCTCTTCCTAGATTGCACTTTTATGTAGGCCAATATGCTCTTTGTTGGCATTCTTCAATAGAGCGTGGTTCGATACCTTCGTGCTCTATGATTCCTTGAGCAACAGTGTGAATCATGCATCAATGTGTACGTACTCTCGTAATTCGTCGAGATGTTGTCTCTGAAATCATTTTAAACATCGGAGCGTCCTCCAGTATTGATTCATGAACATAACTGTAATCAGAGACAATCTCATGGGAGAGATTCTTTACATTGATGAGGTTATGTCTAACTCGCCAATTCCTTAAAACAAGTATTGATCGAACCAGGTGGCCTTCCCCTCTTCCTTTAAGGAGCCATGGTTGTAGATGCTTGTGTAGAGTAATTAAGCTTATCCAAGTCATCCCTTTACCCATTAGTAAAAATCTTCACCTAAGATTCCCCCAGATTCTTGAATTGCTTATAAATAGCTGCTGTGATTAACCAAATGGACCAGAAGAAGGGCAACTAGCATGTTCTAGCACTCTTCTTCCACCATGCTTCTTCTCTCCCAAGCCATTATCTTATCCATTCCCAAATCCAAATACAACCCCAAAACACAAATGCAAACCAAGTAGAAAACTCAAGCAATCCACCAATATCTATCCCAAATAAATCAACTCATATCCCTTATACGCAATACATTTAACAATAGACCAACCACTGTCGGGATCTCTTCTTCTGAAACTTATACTTTTCTAGCTCCCACGCCATGCACCTCTTGCTAAGCGTTTTCAAGAAAGTTTGATTCACTGTTGTTGACATGCAAGGAGCTGCTGGAAGAAACACAACAGTAAACTTTTTTGGATTCTTAATCCTTTGAAGTTTCTGGGCCTAGTCTTCGCTAACTCAGATAAAAGGTACATATTTTAGGCTTCTTGGCGAAACGAGGATTCTTAATCTTTTGAAGTTTCTGGGCCTAGTCTTCGCTAACTCAGATAAAAGGTACATATTTTGGGCTTCTTGTCTTACTGTCGTTTCGCCGTTAATCAAAAGTGTCCTCAATAAGCAAAGGCTTTATTTCACCATTAATAGAAGAAAAGTTCTTTCCTCAAGTACAAGATTTAAACCTCTTCATATTTTGTTGAAAAAAACAAAAAGAAATTATCCACAGCCCACTACTTTCTCCCACTATCTCTTTACAATGTGTTTTATTTAACATTTTTTGTTCTCAAATAAAAAGAATACATGCAGGGAGACTGCTAGTTTAATACTCAAAAAAAAAAAAAAAAAACTATTCCGGTAAAAGTAAAAAGAGCAAGTACAGAGTCCGAATTGTCAACTGCTTCCGATAGCTCTAGGCAACCGTTGCGATGATGGGCACGACGCCGGACCACCAAGTAAATAAAGACCCACTTCGGGTTGTTGGTTCAAAAGGCAAAGCGGCCAACCCCAAAAGCAGTAAAGACCGCAAGCCTACACGTTTTCACGGCTTTGTTTGGCGCGCGCGTCAAAAGCAGCGCAAAAATTAAAACCCAACACGGAGAAGAAATAGAAAAAAGAGCAAAAGAAGATCACAGACCACATGCCCTCATCAATGTCCTTCACAGCTCCCTAGCTAAGCTAAGCTAGTAGTTAACTCACATTCCCTCCATGACCTCAACCACACCTTCTCCTTCTTCTTCTCTGTCTTATTTTCACCATTTTAGGTCTCTCATGTGCCCAGCTAGGCAAAACATGAGGCTATTCCCTCATACATGACCCACTTCCACCACACCCTTTGCCGCTAATCATCTTTTCCTTTTAGCCCTTTACCTTAATCATTTGTCACTAAGAAAAATGGGGTTTGCTCACTCACCATCACAGCTAGTGCTTAGCTGCTTCTTGTTTGCCAAATGCCCTTCTCCACTAATCCAGCATCAAAAGCTGGATCTTCCATCCTTTTTGTATTCTCTAATTTTAATCCTAATCCAAAAGGGTAATAGTTTCTTAACCCCAATACTCAACCCAAGATTAAACAATGGGGCTCAAAGCCAAAAAGGGTAATAGTTTCTTGATGAAATTCAACATAAGATAAGAATCATTATTTCATAGTCTGAGATGATCATACAAAATTACACAAAAGAATGTAATTTATTGCTAAAGTTGATATTATAAACAAGTAACAACAAAATTTGGAGTCATGGAGAGAATAAGAAAGAGAGAACAATTTTTTTCTGGACAATATCTTAATAAAGATTTCTATTCCTTTGCTCTTATTGTTTATTTGTTTTGCTAACAATCTATATAGACAGAAGAATCTATTTCTGAAGAACAAATTTGCTTCATGATAATTGAATTAAGTTCATCATGATTACTATTACCGCGTTGAATTACTGCGTGGGATAAAAGCAACCCAGGTGCCACTGAATTCGGGTCCGGAATCGAGTCGGTGGACGTGACCAAATTGATGTTCTTCGATATGAACTGGTTCCCGACGAGTTGACTCAGAATCCCCGACTCGGTAACCGGGGTCTTCCTCTTCCTCTGCTGCTGCTGCTGCTGCATGGCCGCTCTGACGATTTCCGTTAACACCGTGGCTGACATTCGCCGAATTCCGCGAGCGCCGCCGGTGATGACTGCCGAGTTAACGGGGCAATGGGACTGAGTTGGGTCCGAGTTTTTCTTGCTGCAATGCTTGTTGGGCATTGAGGACAGCAGGACTGACTCGGCGCTCTTGTGCCTGACTGGGCCGAGTGGGTCGCCGAGTACGACTGAGTTCTTGACGTCGACGAGCATTATGTGCTTGAAGTTCCGCCGCACGCGGCCGAGTAGCATCGGGTAACAAGCCCACCTTCTTAGACTCATTGGCGCCACATGGTCTAGGAACCCACTCAGCGAGTTCTCCGGGTCAAGCTCGCCCACCTCGAACCCCACCACCGAGCCGTAGCTCAACTGAGTCGACTCGGCCTGGTCCGTTTCTTCACTGGAATTGCTGTGTATACTGCTCTTCTTGCCCCACAGCGGCTCTTCAGTTTCCTTCTTCCCAAGTTTGAGAAACTGACTGACATCGAAACCGGAACTCGAACTAGAACCGGGTTTGTGTTTAGTTTGATTCGTCGGTGTCGTGGAGTTCGATTCTGTGTGACGGCGGACGAGGTTTAGGAAGTACTCGTTCTCCTCTTGGATTGCTGAGTGAAATTTTGATGAGGCGAAGATGAAGACGATGTCGGCGCGAGCGGTGAGACCGGACCTGTGCAAGAGTCTGAGAAATAGTCGGAGCTCTGGTTCGGTGACGTCCACGTCTACATGACCCACGACGAGATCGGTCATGGCTTTAGTCCCGCGCCTGTACAAAGTCCCCATTCTCTGGAGACCGAACTGGTTACGGCTCCTGTTGGGTTTCTGCTTCCACATTTTGCCGAACCAAGACGAAGAGACGAGCAGGCTGTGGTTGTCGTTTGTGTATACGACATTATTAGGCTTGAAACCAGGGACGTTGGAATTCTGGGATGAGAGAAATCTTCTGGAAGCGGTGGAGAGGGGGTGGGTTTTGGAGCTGGGTTCGAAGGTGGAGAGGGTGAAGAGGAGGAGGGTGATGAAAACTAGAAGCGCACAGATGGAAATGGTGGACTGGGCTTTGGAGAGAAGAACGTTGTTGGAATTGGTTCGTTTGAAGGAAGAAGAGGGAGAGGAAGTTGCTGAAGAAGACGCAGAACTAGAAGAAGAAAAAGAGCAGAGCTTGTTGGTTTTATCAACAATGGCGTTGGCGGAGTTATCTGCAGGGAAGAAGACTAGAAGTAAACCCATTCCCCAGTTGTCGCCGGACGAGGAGGTGCTGGTGCTAGGACTCTTAGGCTTGGCTGTGAAGCCCATGACTACCGTCGTCCTTATTATTCTCTCTACCTCTTTCTCTGGCTTTCGTTTTCTTGGGTGGGTAGGCAGAGAGAAGGCGATTGGCTTTGTGTTTGTTTGTGGGTGTGTGCTGAAGTCTATGTACGCATTTTGGCTTTATATATTTTACCGTGGCTGTGACCGCATGTGATCCCACTTGTTTATGCTTTGGCCTTTCTTGCTCTCTCTTAACTAACTAATTCCATGATTAAACGTTACGCAGATACTCCTGGTTTCGAAAGATTACGTAGACGATGTAATTCGGTAACATATGATTAATTACACGGAATATGTGGGCAGTAATTGCAACTTGTTCCCTTGATTTATATGGCCTAGGTTCTGGTTAGTTTGTAACAAATCGAAATGAAAGGGTGATGTTAAGCGATCAAACTATCATGGGTGGTCGAGTTGATTAGTCACTTTTAAGGAAACCTGGAAACCTTTGACTTTTTTTTTGTCAAGGAAGTCATATATTAAATAAAGCTAAAAAAAACACAGATTACACGTAAAAAAACAGCCAAAAGGAAAAATTGAAACACTAATAGCTAGCTCGTACAAAATTGTCATGAATGGTGATCAAGTTTACCCTTTATTTACATTTTTTAGTAAGATTTCTCATTTGGTTTTCCATTTTTATTTTCATACTATCTCCCCCTAGTAAACTAATTTGCTGTCTTACATTGACCAAAAAGATAAGAAACAAATTGTTATGTCGATGACTTTGGGTGTGTAGCAAGCAGTCGGTTGGAACGATGGTTTGGCTAGCAGTGATGGTTCCACGATGTTAGTGGGTGCCCATAGAATTTGGGTTTGAATCTCAGGCTGATCTTTGTGTGTCTAGGAGTTTTGGACCTTATTTATGGGTTCAAGCTTCCTCTTGGATTTGTCTACTGGTTTGAGCCTTGGTGAGACTTCTGATGGTACTACCGGGGATAAGCTAGGCTCGGCCGCTTCTGACTACCCACCTAGGAAAACCCCCTCTGTGTAGGGTGGTTCCATGCCATGTGCTATTGAATAAGTTAAGTTTTTCTTAACATATTGTGGTTACTTTTTGGCGTGCATACTATTGTTTGCATTATTTGTTAGGTTTCTTAGGTTTTTTGTTGAATTCATTCTTTCGTGTTCAAGGACGGATCGTATTCAAGTTATTATTTTACTTTCTAAAATGTCATCGAACTACGGTTTTTTTTTTTATAAAAAAAAAAAATAATAACCAGATAAAGGTGTCTCTAACACACTTAAAGTTTACATTATCGAAGGACAACATAAGTGAAATATCAGGAGGAACACAACCCTCCCACAAGCAACCATTGTCAAGTCTATGGCCTAAATTTGCAAAAGGGAATTGGGAGCAAAATTTACTTCACTAAAAATGCTTCAAGCTAATGAACACAAAGGAGTTTCTCAAACTCTTAATATCATCGAATCACGGTTAAAAAAACTATTTTTAAAGGACTAACGATCAACAAGACCAATGACGAAAACTAACGAGGAATTTCCCCAACTCTCTCAACTCATGCACTCAAACACTGAAGAATCCTGCTGTGTCCATTTCTAATCTCTAGAAATGAAATAATTAAGTGTACGTAACACTGTGACCGACAATCCTAGCTACTAAATGGGCACCTGTACGTACATGAGGTGTTATTAATTATTGAATATTATTGATGCATGTAACAGGTGGATCTTGTTTGATTCTAAATAATAATACTCCAGACTGAATAACAAATATAATCTTTTTCCCATCCTTGTCAACCTAGCTTGCTTTGGAATTATTTCTGACAAAAATGTACGTTCTAATCATATTTACTATTTAAGTACTATCACATACAGAATCCAGTCATCCTCTACCGGTCATCATTACCTACTAAATTGCCTTTCTGCAATTCTATTTGCTTGTTGGTTTTCACTGTCTTGAATCTTGATGAACTCTTATTTTTGGTAATTACTCTGTCTTAAACTCTTAATATTAGCGTCTGTGTGAGCCTTCAATAACGTAGACAACAATAGTGTTTACATGGTCAGCTGCTCGATCATTAAACAAATTGTGTGGATGATCTAATAGATAGACGACAATGGTACGTCATTAACACAGCTTGTTTGGTGGGATTCACCTTTTCTTTTTTATTTTGTCATATTGTAGTAATGATCTTATGGGTATTCCCTAATTTCGGTTTTTCTATTTTTGTTTCGTTGTTATTTTGTTGTGAGAGATTTTGGTCTAATCCTCCTCTCTTGATGTTTCTCTCTTTTCTTTTTTAATGCATAAGAGTGTTAGAGGGTCATTCCTCTCTCTCCCTCATTTTTCTGCCAACGGAATGTAGCAAAAATTCTCTCTATCATTAGGTAATTTAGGTTTACATTTAGATGTCGCTAAGCATTATTTTCTTGTTCAAAAAGTAATGTCACACCCCAACTCGAGTAAAGGTTTAACCTTCAGTTAAGGAGTGAATCGCACTTTAATTACAGAAAGTTTAATATCCATAATTAAAATGAGACCGATATCATTACATAACATAGAATACATAACCTTCAAACCTTTATTAAACAACCTTATAAGAAGGTACTTAAAACACACATGTTTAAAACATTACAAACAAACAACAAACAAACAAGAATAACATTTCTTTTTGAAATGTCTATTCTTTATTCAAGCCCTATTTACAAACGAAAACTTGGAATTCTTAATTTACAATATATTATACTTGCGGCCTCAAGGTCCACACCTACAATGGGTTTGATTAAGGGGTGAGCTATGCTCAGTATAGCTAGTTAAATTGCTAAACACATATAACATTAACTTCAAACAAAAGCAAACAAACAAGACAAATCAAGAATACATAAATGCAATATGAACTTGACTTTCACCCCACACCTCACTTCACCCTCGAATATAATTTCTCTATTTGTTAGTCGTCTTGTTATACTCATGGACTCCAAACCCGAAACCCGATTAGATCGCTTTATCGATGTCCGTCATCGAAAGGTTCTGCATTCCCCGGTTCGTACACTTATGGGCTGACATGGATTCATGGACAACCCATGAGGAAACTCAACTACACAAATGGTTTCCTAATAACAAAGTTCCATATATTCCCAACACTCATTCTTCTTTTAATCTCTAACCTCACTCTTTCCCATGACAACATGTAATATAATTTCAAAATAGAATCACATGCTTTCCAATATAAACATGTCATAATCATTTCAAAAGTTCAATATCATTCAACATTTAATTGAATACATATCAAACAACTCAATGTCAAACCAATCAACATCAATCAACCCAATACCAAATAATCCAATATCACAAATACATCCAGTGTCACCAACAATTCAATATCAAACAAACCATGTAATAGCATAAATAACAAATACACAAACACCCTATCAAACCCTACCTCGATTTGCACAGCACAAACTCGAGCTCCAACGCCACTTCTCACACTTATGGATTGCCAAGATCATCTCCGGAACCTTACGCAAAAGGTAAAGTACATACAAAGAATGACGAGCTAGAGTTAGTAACTATGTTATAAATAGTATACAAAATAAGAAAACTCTACTACTTTACTATGAAACAGAATTTAAATAACGCTTTTAAAGCTATTTAAAGAGCTACTCAAAAGTAACTAAATCAGCTGTCAAAGAAACTGATTTAAAACTAGGTTTCTATTTCAACTTTTGTGTTAAAACAGGGTACAAGATGTAGTCTCTGGCTTCAAATTTCACCCACTCAACTCCAACCAAAAATGCTGAACTCAAGCCTATTTTAAAGATGGTATTACAGGGTTTAAATACATGGCATAATTTTTGAAAACAAAGCCCTGAATAGAAAGTTATGCTCTCTCAAAGTTGAAGCAAAAATCTGAAAACCTAGAAAAATTCAGTTTTGCCGAGTCTGCTACTGTTTTTGGCAAGCTATTTATCACACCAAATGGTAACACCTGTGAAATTTGACACACACAATGATAGATATATCAGCTTTACAAAGGTATTTTCGGATTTTAAAACAAATGCCTGAGCTGAAAGATAACATGCCTCAGAGTAGGCAAGAAAATCAGCTTTTGAGTTTAAATTCAACTTTTGAAGTAGCAAAGCAAGTTCTAAAGCTTCAGAACGAAAAAGAACAGATTTCCAGAACATTAGAAAGATTTTAAACATAACAAACAGTTGAATCAAAAGGATTCAAAACTTGATTTGGACACCCAAACTCAAAAACCATGTTCTTGAGCTTCAACCACAACGATTCCAATCAATAACACCCTTTTCAAATTCAATTTTGCTATCTAAACATGTCTGAAAATTTGAAATTACCAACTATAAATAAACAAAAGAATCATACTAAACTCAAAACAAGAAAACAAGAATCAAAGCAAACCATAAACAAAACTATGAAACTAAAATTGAAATTGCTAGAAGATGAAATGGGTTTTACCTTAGAAAAGCGGATTGAAAAGGTTTCCTCTCTCACTCCACAACTCTCCCAATATCTGTCTCCAGAAACTCTGTACTAGTTATGTTGAAGGTTTTAGCCGACTCTCCCAATCCACTCTAAGCTACTAAAGCCTAGACTCCAAGACCTCCAGCTAGCCCCTACTCCTATAAGCTTAGGCTTGTACTCTTGAGACACCTTCTGCTTGCTAAGACGGTGAAGCAAAAAATAGCAAAAAGAAAAGGAAGAGAGAGTCTGCTGTGTAATGCACCTCAGGTATTCTTCTTGTTTTTTTTAACAAAACATTTTAAATACTACACAAAACTTTAATTAAAACAAAAATAAGCAAGGATGTTACAAGTAACTATCCAGTGAACATCTCTGTAACAAACAAACCAAGAAATCTATACAAATTAGCTCTCATCCGACTAGGAAAAGGCTCGACACACAACTAATTACTTGATGATTTGTCTAGTTGCGAATTTGAGCTACTCGGCGTCGTGGGTGCCCTCTTCTTGTCATGAGTTTTTTTTTTATTTTTTTTTTGGCGATGAGATGTTATGAAGAGCTATTGAGTTTGCTTAATATTATCCTAAGTTCCTAACTGAAATATTTAATTAGTTGACTGGTGTTCTAGGATATTCCATATGTGTGCCTTGGTCTTATGCCATCAGGATATGTAGTTAGAATAAGACTATGTATTCCTTATCATTACCATATTGGTACTTTGTAATTCCCTATATAAAGGGCTCCTATCAATGAATAAGATGATGATTCTCTTGCTATCTTTGTCTCTGCACTTTATCTTTGATCACGTTATCATACACTTTGTTCTAACCCTAGAACTAATAGCCCACCATTTGTTTTCTGAAACCCTAAAAAGTGTTTTTCGGCTCCTCTGTCCGACTACTGCTGCAGCCTGTTTTCCCGGCCATTGTCCGACATCACCGGCTGCCAATCCCTTCGTCGTCGCCCGCCGGCGATTTTTCGTTTCCTCCGACTACAATTTTTGACTTCTTCAAGTGTTTGAAATTTCAAAAGGTATGTTTTGAAACCCTAAACTTTTCCAAGTTCAACAACTCGGGGAGGATAAAATCCTTTCCTCCCTACTCCATCTCCATTCTATGCTTGGGATTTTGTGCATGCAAGTACCAAAATCCAGGAATTTTATTCGTTGGTGAAGAGTGTGTTTCATCACTCTTGTTTCCTTGTCAGGGTTGTGTATGATCAACCCTGACTTTTCTCCGAATTGTGTTTGATCAATCCGAGGTTTTTTTCCGAATTGTGTTTGATCAATTCGTGGGTTTTCCGAATTGTGTGTGATCAGTCCGTAGGACAAACCATTAAAAGCATTGTTTGTGACCTCTATCGAGTCTCATAATAGCTTGGTTTTGTTTGCAAGAGCAATGTAACATTCTGTTACTTTGAGTTTTGACGTACTCGATGCCTAAAGTGAATATTCACTTGGTATATGTGGAACCTTTCATTGGAAAGGATTAAACCACATGTTTTGACCCCCAAGCTAACAAGCCTAGATGCCGAGATTTCACATCTTATGCGCTCAAAGTCTTTGACGCGCCACATCGATAAAAGCCTTCAATGACAATCTGTGCAAAAAGTAACGACCACAATGTACTGTGGAATGCACTCATGGAGCGTTTCTTGAAATGTTCATACAACTCTACTTGTTGAGTTATTAGTCAACCGGATTACTTATCACTTTAAATGACTACATATTGTCGATGATCTTTTGTGGCATCATGATCTATAATCTTTAGCGGATTCGATCATCATCAAGTTCTCTAGGTCCTCCAAGTTGGTTTGGAATTACCAATGAGACTTAATTTTGATCATACAATTGCAAACGGGAATTGTATATACGCTAATGCGATAAACGTATTTGGGATTGTCCCCTAATGTGGGGACAACAATATGGGTCACCGCAACGGTATAAAAACACTGTGTCAATGTCTAAAAAAGAGGGGGAGGTGTCGCCGGCCCTAATGACGACACTCCCGATCTAGACACCAATTTGTCAAAACTACTCAGGCCAGCTCATGACAATGCAACCGCTATGGATCTCCGGATCACTAGTTCAAGATTGTCAAATTCATCCTCAAATCGTGAATGCATACAAAAAGGTACGGAAAATCAATATGAGGACAAGAACGTCATCCTCGTGATGGCGAATTTCAAAGATTTGGATCCTGCACTAGCTACCCATGACTTTGACGTCATTGGCTAGACATTGATTTTCTTTCCAAGCTATATGAAATAAGACATCGTATCGATGTCCTTTGTTTATTCGAGACCTAGATATATACTCACATTAGCAATAATGAATGTCTTGAGAATTTTTTTCGAAGTGAAATTATTCTCCTCTTATGGTTCGTATTGATTTACAAACAAGCTGTACATTTTTATATCGTCCTTAGAAGCATGGCATATTTACAATCTACATGGTTAGATTGTGCCGTTTTGGTCTCTTCCAAGTGAACATGACGCAAGGCCTTGCATCCTCAAGGAGGATCGCCAACGTCTTTCCAGTTATGTCTTCTACCTTATAGCGGATTTTCCATCATTAATTGTTCAACTAGGCTCATTCAAGCTCAGTGTGATGTCTTAGAATTGTCCAAAATTAAGGAGATAATGGTTTCAAGTGTGCCTCGCACAACTGACCCTCCACGGACATGCCTGGTCATACTGACTTGGAGTTACCGAAACCTTTTGATTTTGGATCCCCATACGCTATTAAACCAATTTTCGTCTTATAAAAGACGTTGAAGACTTATCAAAACCGGACAATCATCATCATGATCAAACTCTCTAGGTCCTCTGAGTTAGTTTATGTTCATGTCAGGGAGCTTTTGCTAACTAGTCATAGAGTTTACGACCTTGGAATGACCGAAAGGATTTGGTTTTGATCATACACACGTCACTTTTGGCTAAGGCAAAAGCCTACACGCCACCTGCAAGCTTCACAGCTTTGCACATGCCAATTCTGCGAAAAATAGCAATCTGTCCCTTCTGGACAGTAAACTTCGTTTGAACTTTGTGAACATCTTCGGACGAACCAGCCAGTGAGATTTATATCATTGGATAGCTCTACGAGTCAAGTTTTCAGAAGCTTTTGTGGTTCATCCATCTCCATTTTAACGAATAAGTTATGGCTGTTTTAGAGCGCAAATGTCATTCTGCGCTGAAATTTTTATGCACTCTCGGGATTGCAGTTTTTTGTAGCTTCTTTCAATCCTTCTAAATGGTTCAAGTGGAACTATTTACTCTCCTATCTACTCCATTTTGTAGATCTGTCTCATAGAGACATTGAGTGCTTTGCAGATAGTGGAACTATCTATAACATTTTAAGAAACCGGCAACTATCTCTGAATTTTTTGCCTTGTAAATATTATGTGACTACAATGATTGAATCATACCGGTCATTCAGGGACGCGGTTTAGCTTGAATCTTGATGCCTCATGGCACCTTGATCAACGTCACAGATGCCCTCTATGCATTGAGAGGCAACCGAACCATGTTGAGCTTTAAAGACATTCTTGCTAATAGTTTTCATTTGAAAACACATTGTGAGAATGAACAAGAATTCTTTTGTGTATATCTTCTCATGAATGAGGACTGAAATGCATTTTAGAGACGTTTATGAGTCAATCTAGTGGACTGTATGTCACTATGATTATGATTTGAATATCGAATCACATGTTGTCGCCAAACATTATATTTGGGACACCGACTCATATAGGTTTTGGTTTGACCAAATCGGTCATCTTGGAAGAGATATAATGGTCCAAATTTTGAGAAATTCTTATGGACATCCATTTTTCCGCTCAAAATGAAGACATTCGGGATCTAGCTTCTCCATGAAGCATGATGGTGACTCCATGGTTGTAAATGGCGGCACCTTGGGGACATTGACGTCACCCGAACACGGCTCCAACTTCCCGAAGGCCGTCCGGTCAATTCCTCAAGCAATTGAGGTGCACCGGCCTTCCCTCAATGTCTCATTGGCCCCCTGCAATGCTCATTGCTCGTTTTGAGAGCCTATTTTTTAGCTAAATTAGGAGTGAGACCCTCCTATGCTAAATGACACAAAAGTGAACATTCTATTCTTACATCAAACTATGTAGATAGATACAACCAACTTGTGGACACCTTTTTATGCTTTATGGTGTTGGTTGAAGTGTTAACACACTGGTCACGTGTTACACTATTATCTACTGCTTATGTTGTTTATACTTCTACGGGCTCACTACTTATTCTTTAAAGAAGTTTATCAGGATATAAGTTGAAGTGTCATATACCCCATGTTCACACGCAATACGGTCTCACCGAGGCTACGACCAAGCAACATTAGCTTGTGGCTCGAACATTATTGATGCGCGCACCAATCTTTCTATTGCGTCTTAGAGCTATGCAATATTTGCATATAGCTTTACTATTCATCTACGACCAACCATCATTAAATATTTTTGTACTACAGCTTGTGACTATGTACGATGATTGACACGAAATTGCAATCCTTGAGCATGGAAGGATTGAAACGGATCTCCAATCCTTGAGCTCTGCTAGATGTTATTTCTATGTAACATATCGCACTACCACTGCGCACAATGATGGGTCATTTGAGATGAATAAATATTTAGGTTGGATATGAACCTCCACCTATAATTTGCATATGTAGAAACCTTGTCAGGCGATCTCATTCACCGCTAAATTACAGATTGTCACTTTGACGAGACAGTATTCCCGCCGTTAGGGGGAGATAAGAACATAAGTGTTCAAGTGGAACGACGTAAATTGTCGTGGTTTGTCCCCACAAAGTCTCATCTTGATCCCAAATGCTTAAAGTGTTAAAGTGACGAGATCACATGCTGCAAATATGTCTATAAGGATTGATGTCCTATCAAGAGGACATGAGAGGACATGGCGCGACCAAAGAAGTTTCTCTTGGCGCCATCACCATAGATGGTGAAATGGTGACGCCATATAGTGGCAAAATTGGTGTCACAAGGCCGTGTGGCTCCCCAAAAGACCCTTAAGTTCGATATTTTCTTGCACTAGGAAGAAAGCGAGCTTGGCACAACCTGATCCATTGATCAGTGATACTCAAATCCGTCTCATGAAGTCTGAATTGTGATTATCGTTGGGGGACGTCTCAATGTCAAATCCAATCCATATAGAGATCTCTACAAGTATTACACTAGTGTACATGAAGACGTGGGATAATGAGTCTACTATCGAACCACTCTTCGTTGATGGCTATCAACTTAGTTGATTGGCCTAATAGAAAGATGCGATCTAACATTAACAAAGAGATAGGTCCTTGGGCAGGTGATGCTGACACCGCAAGCTAAACTCTATCAACTATGCCTTTGTTAGATCGCGTAGTGAGAACAAGAGCTTAGACTCACCTTATGGCGTAAGGTCTCTCACTGACATGCACTGAGATCCACTACGATGAGATATGCTCTCGTAATGGATTTTATTGAACTCCACTACTTTGTCAGTTTAATAGTTTCTGAATAATTGAACATGCAGCCTATGAATATGGTCATAATAACATCTCTATGGGAATAGAGATATACATGAAGGTCTTAAACGGACTTCATTCATTCGAATCAAGTGGCTCTAGACCATAGGAGCATGCGTTTGCTAAAGGTAATGAAACGCACATGGACTCTACTTGATTTGGAAGGGATATGGTGAATTATGTCTTTGCGTGTTCATTCCAGATTTACATGGACTCTTGATGGATCAAGAGATCCCAATATGTATCAACATCCGAAGTTAGAATGAAAAAAATCTTGGGAAGAGACAGTCTCGATAAGGCACTCAATGACTGTATTGATGATGATTTTCCATCAATCGGCTTAGGCGCTTTATAACTAGTGAGGCCTACATATTCTCCCATGATTAGTTAAAGTCTTTCCTCTAAAGAAAGATCCGTTGTTTTGTCTAAAGCAAGATGACAAATGTGTGTTCAGAAATGGAGTTCTCATCTAAGTACAATAAGACGCATCAATGTACTCAACACAATACGAAAAACTTGACATCTCATTCGCTATGAAAAGTTGTAAAGCTAAGTGTAGCTATGCGCCCACGCAACGCCAATGTAATGGCAGTAACTTCTTTTTCAATACTTAATGGTATGAAAGGTTGAGACTTATTCTATCCCTACATATGAAATACACATCAAAAGCGAAATCAGAATCTGTCAAGTTTCGTAGGTCAACTTCCACGAGACTTATAGGAAACAGTCAAGTTTCGTAGGTCAACTTCCAGGGACACGAACCATTTGATCATATCTATCATATTGAGTGAGTTATGGCCGTTTTCGTAAAGTAGGACGAATCTGTCTGAGAATCTGATTTTGGCAAAACAGTCAACTTTGACGGGTCTTTGTGAACAGCTCCTGATGAACCAGAATGTGTGTAATACACAGTTGGAAATCTAAATGAGTCTAGTTTCCAAAACCATTTACGGTTCATTCATACGTATTTCCTAGAGGAAGTTACGGCTGTTCTAGTAACTGAATGTCATGCTGCGCGGAAATCTGATTTCCTGTACGAACTTATGTTTTGAGTTCACAAGCGGCCTTCTCCTTAAGATCTAAGTGTAAAAGATCATGTTTGAGGACAATACGGCATGATCTAGTTAATTATTGCCCAATGCCACATTTGAAGACATGTTAAAGGGCATTGACATGCTAAGTTATCAAAACTTCCGTGATTAGTAAAAATCAGGAAGAGCCCTATGATTGATGTAAAGATCAGGGGGAGGTGCGAACTTCAGGGGGAGTCTAGCACATACATACATGTCATTATCAAATGTGAAGGGTGTGTCGTACTCTTTTTGTCCTATGATCAAAGTTTAGTTTTTCTCCCACAGGGTTTTTGTTCTTTGATGAGGTTTTTAACGAGGCGACATATCAGCACCACATGCATACCAGCACGCGGCACAAGGGGGAGTGTTCTAGGATATTCCATATGTATGCCTTGGCTTTATGCCATCAGGATATGTAATTAGAAAAGGACTATGTATTCCTTATCATTACCATATTGGTACTTTGTAATTCCCTATATAAATGGCTCATATCAATGAATAAGATGATGATTCTCTTGCTATCTTTGTCTCTACACTTTATCCTTGATCAACTGGCACATTTTCCATTCACAACAAGTTTTCCATGACAAAATATCGATCAATCAACATAGGGGTCATCATGGGTCGAGCTAGGGCCGGTCCTACCCTAAAATTTAGGGCTTAAGGTAGGGTCGGGTAGGGCTCGGTTAAAGTCAACAAAATTTAGCGCCGGGTAGGGTAGGACCTACGCTTGAATATGCAAGTCCTTACCCGCCCTAGTGGCCCATTTCGTTAGGGTTAAAAGTGTCACGCCCCGACTCTTAAATTTTACCTTAATTACTAGCATTGTGGTAATAAGAATTTTACCGTTTTCGTCATTGAATTTATAGTCCTAAAGTCCCTAGAGGTGTATTGAGGGACGAATATTTCGAAAGAATTATTCGAAGGAAGAAAATGTGACGACGGTAAAAATGGTAAATTTTAGCTAGTAAAAGGTAATTTTTATTGGGGTATTATTTTGGGATGTTAAATTTTTGGAATTTGGGTTAAAAATGGTGTTGGATCTGCTGGGCCGAGCCCAACCCATTTCTTCCTCTTTTCTTTCTCTCTTTTCCTCCCGATTCTCTCTCCCCGAGCCCTCCCGACCGGAAAACTTTCCCGACGCCGTTCGCCGCCGTCCGGCCGCCCCAGACCGCCGCACCGGTCCCAAACGATCGGTCTCCGACCCAGCTTCAATTCTACACCGGTGGCAACCTCCCTAGCGCCGCCGTGAAGGAGGAATCAACGCCGAAAGCCCTGACTACCGGAAGCTAATTTTCGCCGCAACTCCTTCCTCCGGCCGCCATATCCGGCAAGCCTTGGCTCAAAAGGAAGCCCTCCTCCCGTGCTTCAATCCCTCCAAAGGGCCCCCTCCATCTCGAGCTAGGTAAGGAGAAATCGGTATTTGAAATTCTAGGGTTTTATTGTGTGTTTGTGTTCGATTGACTTGGTTAGGCTTAGAATTGGAGTTTGTGGTAGTTAGGAATGTTGTAGAGGAGGTTGAGAGGAAGGTGCTGTCAAATTTTGGTGAGCATCGGAGGTCGCCGGAGTTGGTCGCCGGCCGCCGCTGCCGGCGGAGCCGCCGCCGAGAAAATGTTTTTGGTGGAGAATATTATGAGGAGTTTAATGGAATGAGTTTTAGAATTTTTGGAGGAGTTTGGATAGGTTTTGGAATTTGTTAAGTTTGGTATTTTTTGCGGATTAATAAGTTAAAATCCGGTCATTGGATTATTTTTGATGATTAGGACGTTGGAAGGTGTTTTTGAGGATGTCGGTATTTTTGGAGATTTATGGTTGGCAGTGAAGTTAAGATTTAGGACGATAGGCATGGTTGAGCGCGAGAAGCTCATATTTAATTATGCTTATTTTCTTTGAACGTTGGGATATTATTTGAGGAATTATTTATGTTTTGGAACAGGACGCGAGGAGGCTCGAGCAGAGGAGACCTCCGACCGACGTCAGGCTTAGGCCTAAGTAGTGAGTGGACCTTGTTTTTAAATAATGTTTTATTGTTGAATAATTTCTTTTGTTGGAATTTATCCTGAATTGAGAATTTCAGTGTTTTACTCATTTATTAACGTTTATGAGTATAGTATGTATATGAGAGAACGCTAGCTAGCAATACGTGATTTCCCCTCATAATGAGGAAAAATGCCATTATGAGGTGACGTGAGCGTTAGACGCAAGCGTCGTAGCCCTGTACGACTTTCTACTTTTCGAGTTCATTCTATGTTTTTAGATTCATTCATAGAATTCGTACAAGGAGTAAGCACGTATTTATACCACCCGGTCGTTTCCCCCATACTGAGGAAAAATGTCATTATGGGGTGACGTGCGCGTTAGACGCGAGCGTAGTAGCCTGGTATGACTATCTACTTTCAAGCTTATTCATAGATAGCATACATGGAGTAGACGGGTGTGAATACATACTGATATAATTATATAATTTTAGCCTGAGAGGCTGTATTTGTTTAACATTTGGTGACTAGCCAGAACTAGTCGTGTCCATGAAAGTTTTTCTTGGGGAAATATTATTGTTGTCGAGATTATTTTGTCAACCCACCCTGACGTGATTAAATATTTTCCCCTGGGCTTTTCCTTCGTTTTTGATTGCCCAGTCTGCAGAGTTCGGGTGTGGTTTAGAAGGAGGCGCCGAGGCATAGTCACCCACTTTTCCACTACTGTTCGCCAGTAGGTTATTTGTTTAAACCCACTAGGATTTCTATCAGCTTCCGTTGTCTTTCTTGTTGTAGCTCTGAATATTTTCGGAAAAATAATTGTGTATTATTTTATTCAGTTATTTGGATTAAAGTGAAGATTAATATTTTGGGTTAAGAGGGTGTTCTATATTTTTCCGGGTTAGGGTTGTCCATTTTCAAGGGAGGTTTGCCGAGTCCTTCGGTAAATTTTCCTTGGAGGTGGTCCCCGCAGGACTTACCTCGGGTTTCAAGGTGAAATTCGGGGTGGGTCTTGATAAAAAGGGTCGGGTAGGGCCGGCCTTTTAAATAGGGCTAAATAGGGCCAAGATGGGCTAGTTCATTTTTTTTTTTCTTTTTCTTACAACTTATCTCAATCTTCAATGATAATATTACTTATATGTAATTAATATACCGTATTTTGTAGTCATATTTAACATACATGCATATACATTATACTTAACTTAGGACATCTATATATAAATATTAATCTAAGAGGTTATGCTCATATATCTCATGAATTATCTCTCTAAAATCTAAATCATCAAAATACAATCGTTATTTAACGAAACAAAAGAAAATCAAAGAAATAAAGCTAGAAAATCAATTACAAAAAAAGATGGTTAGTTGTATTATATCTAAAAAATTAGAGATATATTAAAACAATAGAAAAAACAAGAAATTTTTAGGGCCTAAAAAGCGGGCTTTTACGGCCGGGCCAGGCTTGGTCCTAAAAGGCTCAATAGGGTAGGGTCATAGGGTAGGGCCGGGTTTCATTTGCTTGACTCTTGCCCTACCCTATTTAAGAAGGGCTAGGGCCGGCCCGCCCTAATGGAGGGCCGGTTAGGGCTTCGGCCCTAGAGGGTAGGGCGGGTTTTAGGACGGGATATGGCCGAAGGGCCAAATGATGAGGCCTACATCAACAAATTAAGGATAGCGTAGTTTACTGAGAAAAAGATTAAACATATATAGATACGCATGCATGGCAAAGGAAACCTGTTGCCTTGAAATAGAACTGAGAGAGGGAGAGATTATTGACTTATTGGTCAATGATTGAGTGTCACCGACGTCCGAAAGGAGACACGAATATCTGAATGGTGGGGATCATCGTCTGAGATCACGGCACGGCATTGAATGAATGGGTCCCGGCCGGCCGGCGAGGGTTCTTGAGGCTCTAGATTTTTGCTGCTACTGTTTTGACGTACGGTGGTAGATCTGAATCTAATTAGGGAGTTTTAAGGGAAGCTTCCATGAAGCCATGAACACGTGTTGATAATAAACCCATGCCCATGCATGTCACCAGCTGCTGCTGCTTCTACTTGGTTGGTTGGTTGTTGTAGCTTTTATAGTGAGAGACCAGATGAGCTAGCAGCTCTGCTCGATGCTGCATGTAGTGAGCATATCGAGACCACCTCAGGTAGCCTTTCTTGCCTGCAGGACTCTAGCGACTCGATCTTCTCTGATCTGTTTATCACTATATACATTACAAACCTTAGCTACCTAGCTAGTCGATCCCCAGCACAGCCTCAGGAGAAAAACATAGATCTTTTTCTTTCCGGTTCTCTTCTGTAAAACAAATTTGGGTCTTCGATTCTTCATGAGAAAAAGTCAAAAAACAAATTGGATGAAGAAGATGAACTAGACTTTGAGTAAATTAAAGCAAAGCTACTTGGTATGTTCACCACTTAAGATCAAAGCCATATATTGTTTTTCTTCACTGGCCGTATGGCTGACCGGAGGTTTCTAG
This sequence comes from Fragaria iinumae, assembly GCA_009720345.1. Lineage (NCBI taxonomy): Eukaryota > Viridiplantae > Streptophyta > Magnoliopsida > Rosales > Rosaceae > Fragaria > Fragaria iinumae. The sequence goes on along the minus strand of CM019122.1, from coordinate 24,026,976 downwards.
CGATTCCGGCATCATGTAGAGACAGTAACTAGAGTGGTTATTATTTTCTAAGATATATAGTCGAGTTACACTTGTATATATATATGTAACAAACGATCGAGGCCTAGCTACTCGATCAAGTACGTACGCATGAGACTACAAAATCGATCAAGGAAAGTCAACTCAAAAGAGGAATATTTTTGGTTCTGTTTATATTGAAGACTAGCTTGTACATGCAGCACTGAGTCTATCGTGCGCCTATGATCGATAATGGGTCGGTGAAATTAAGATGGGAGAATAAAAATGTGCCAAATGTTTGATTCTAAACTGCTCAGTTGGCCATGAGAGGGGAGTGAGTGATTGATATTGGGGAGGGGATTGTGCACATCGATCAGATAAAGTTGTGCATCACCGATCATCACCATCACTACTGTTTATGGCCATTTTTTGACTCATGACAAAGGTAATGGCGGACAATGGACACCATTCAGTTCATAATGCCTGATTACTCAATTTTTATTGGTCTGTCTGCTTCATCTATGGCAATCTTTGCTGATTTAGCGTTGAATTTAGTTACCTTTTTGCCACATATCATGGTAATTAGTAAGATCACATGGCAATCATAGATGATGCACACCCTTTAATGTAGATGATGCACACCCTTTAATTTGTACCATGAGACATTCAATTGGTCATTTTAGTGCTTTCTTTATGAAAACCAAGGGAGGACCGAAATTAACAAATTATTTATAGCAAATCACATATACATTCTCCAACAAGATTTGAAACACAAATAAATCCACTTATGTTATTGTTAAACAAATAATGACAGTTTTTAACAATTAAGAACAATCTTCTCTCTGTATGTCATGTGTCATGGTTTAATTTACCAAACTAACCCTACACTAATTAAATATGTTTTTAGAAGAGAAAAGTCTCTCATTTTAAGATTTTGCAGTAAATTGAATATAATAACAGGTTTTTAATAACTTAATGTAGTAACAGTTAATACCAGTATAAGTAGTAACAGGGTTAACATTCCGGTAGAAGTAGTAGCAACACAATAGCAGATTTTTAATAACTTAGTGTAGTAACAATTAATTCCAGTAGAAGTAGTAGCAGAGGTTAACATTCCAGTAGAAGTAGTAACATGGGGTTAACATCCCAATAGTAACACAAGTATGAAATACAGTAGTAGGTTTTTAATAACTTAGTATAGCAGCAGTTAATTACAGTAGTAGTAGTAGTAGTAGAAGTAGTAGTAGGGGGTTAACATCCCCGTAGTAGCACAAGTATGGAATACAATAGCAGGTTTTTAATAACTTAGTGTAGTAGCAGTTAATTCTAATAGAAGTAGTAACAGGGGTTAACATTCCAGTAAAAGTAGTAGCACGGGTTAACATTCCAATAAAAGTAGTAGCACGGGTTAACATCCCAGTAGTAGCACAAGAATGCTTCTACAATCCTCTAGTTCTGCTACTGCTTGAAGACTAGACAATGAAGGTTAACTCTACTACTATCTTATCCTCCATTTCTGCTACTGCATTATCCTCCACTTCTGCTACTGCATTCTCCTGCTCCGGACTGAAAGGCTCTGCTACTGCTCCCGACCCAAAGACTATGCTATTGTCTACTGGAAGACTCTACTACTGTTGCCGATTATTAAGAAGCTGCTACTGTTACTGCCGATGCTACTGCTTACTAAATCATACTGCTACTGTTAACCACAGAGCTGCTACTGCCAATTGAGATCCAAATCTACTTTCCTCCCTTACCTTTCTTAGTCTACTTCAACAGCGGATTAACACCGCCAAAGCACCTCCAATAGCAATAACTTCATTCCTCCACACATCAACAATTATAAAACCAAACTGAAAATGAACATCCACTTGTAGATCTATCCCTACAATCATGGACATCCACAACCTCCAGATACCTTCAAATAGGGTTTCCAGTAAGAGGAAGCATGTGTTAGCAATCGACATAAAAACAGTACAAAGCAATGAGTGTTGGGACTTGGGAGTTTGAGACTACATACCATAATGGAGCATATGGAGATAACAAGTCCAGAAATGGATATGGCCACCTGTTTTGAAAGAAAAACATCATCACCAAAAGTGTATAGCTTTGATGTTTCTGTAATGTAGCAAATCAAAGAGAGAAAGATTTTACCAAATTTTGACATAAGCATGACATATCCACTGAAATATTATATAGGTGATTGTCCATAGGTAGAAGTATCCTATTCTGAACCACGGAAATGGCTGCAAAGAAAAAACAAAAACATATCCATTAATGAATATACCATGGTAAGAATTTGAAACCCAAGAGTGATTTGAACTAGTTTGTTCGACTTACCAAGCTATTCAAAGCAGTTTCACCAAGCAAGAAAACAACATTGATTGTGTGCATGTTTATAATCAACTACCACAAAAAGGATGAAGTATATTGTTTACTATCATAATCATGGATCACAGAATTTACTGAGCAGTTTAAACTGGTATTGAATGGTTCTTACAAAGTTCAAGTTGTAATCTTTGATTGTAAGAAATGGAACAATTATGAACCAGAAGACACAGTCTGTGAGGATGACAGCTCTTGCATTCATCTGTACACAAATTGATACATTGAGTAAGCTAATTAGACAAAACTATGAAATTAAGCATGAAGATCAATCTTACATCTGAAATCTGTGAAACATTTACCTGGAAAATTATTTGGAATTATTTGGAAGACATAACCCAAAATGCCTGCAGGATGGCGTGGTTGATTCTGTTGTGCAACATGAGAGACTATGGGTTTCTCTATGGTGCCCTGTTCTGTATCTAGCTCTACATTACCAACCCTTTCACCAGCAGTAGTTTTCTTATGGTATCGGTAGCATCCTCGAATGGAGAGCAATGATCCAAGCTAGACATGGAAATTTCGATAATCTGCACCAATGGAAAGATCATTGAAGATACTAAAGCAGATGAGCAGACATTAGAGAAGGCATTTTGAAGATGCAACAACTTACCCCAAAGTAAACAATAACCAGAACGTCGTCGTAACTGAGATCTACAAGCACGCCTATGTCACCCAAGGCTCGATCGAGCATGGATAACTCGAAGCATTCGAGGGCGACAATTCATGGCCTTTGAAGTGGTTGATCTCCTTGAGAAAATGTGATCTGCTGCACCAGATCGGTGAGGCATCAACGACATCGTTGACGAGTTGCACAAGCTCGGATTTGCGGCGGTCATCGCCGGCGGCAACTCCGTCGAAGGCATAGGGAAGAAGAGAGTGGAGAAAGAGGCAAGTCATTGATTCTAATTTCGAGTTTTCGAATCAAAACCATAGCTTAGAATCAGAGAGAGAGAGAGCAGAAGCCATAGAAGATTGAACAAGTACCTGAATCGTGAGAGACGTATCTGCTACTGTGGATTTTGGGTTTTCTGTTACTGTGAATTTTAGGGTTTGGGATTTTTTGAGAGAGAATCGGTGTTTCTCGTATCTTCTGGATGAGACGAATGGAAAAGGTATTCTGAGGCGGTGGTAATTTTTATAGATATTTTAAAAAAGAATGATTTTTTTAAGTATTTTATATAAAAATTGCTGATATGGGTCTGGGCTTATATCCTTATTTGTTTAAATATGTTGAAAGATGAGTTTTCTGTTTCATGTAACTGTTTAAGGTAGTGAGATGTCATTTTCTAAATCATTTAATTGAAATCAGGTTCAAACGGTTCAGTTTTACTTAGAACTGGAAAGCAAACCGATTATAGATTTGGTTTGATTTGGATCAGTTTCTAGATCTTAAACTAAAATCCGAAACCAAATCAAACCTCACTAACTATATAAACCATATAATCTAGAACATTGGTTGGTCGGATGGCCAATGGGGAGGGGATTGTGATGGTCAATGGCCATAAGCAGTAGTGATGGTGATGATCGATGATGCACAACTTTATCTAATCGATGTGCACAATCCCCTCCCCAATAGAGAAAATTTTTCCATTCTCGGATACCAGAATGACTCATGTCTAATGCTCCAAATCCTCACAATAAGGAATTGCCCAACCAAGTCTAAACCCATAAAAGCCTAGATCCAACGAAGATGGTCAAAAACAATTAATTAAGACAATTAACAACGGAATTGTGCGACTTAGAAAAATAGTTTGGAGGAATGTTAAACTGAAGAGCTGCTGCCCGCTTGGATGCCTTCATAAAACTCGTCGATTTCACACATCTAAATACATGTACACGGGCTAAACTAGCCACTAGAGTCTTCGTTGCTAGTACAACTGTAGAACTTCCCATAGTCACCCAGAATGAAAAGTATAAGTTGCATCAACTGATCTTCTGCCATTTCTAGCTGTTGGTGTTGTTGTTGAGGTTAGGTTTCTCTCATTTCTCGTTGTGTAATGTTTTGGATATTTGTTCTTCACTGAAACTTTTTGAAGTTTAAGAACATATGACAGTAACCCTAAACCCTTTCACCTCCTTTGGGTTCACAAGTCATCTCTATGGGGTATGGATCATCTAATCAACTTGTATACATTTTTCAACTCCACGAAATGGATTCCGTAACTTTTACCGCAAATAAAAAACAAAGAAAAAATCTAGTTCTGTGGATCATGCACCTAAAAATCTATCCAGAATTGCACGTTCATATTTTCGCTGTCAAATCATTGTTTTCAAGCAATTCTCAGACCGTCAGAAGTCAGAAGTATCTAAAATTTTCAAAGTTGAATACCGGGAAAGTTTCATATCGAAATTCTTGTCTATAACTTTGAACAGCTCCTAAATTATGTCGATGACTTACTAACAGTGAGTATGGAAACAAAACCAATACGTGGGCTAAAAAAAAGGACATTCTAAAACCAACTTCTAAACTGATCACCGAGACTTCATACTCGCTGAGGAGGAAAAGAATCCAAGCTCAAGACGAATAGTTATCCCTTATCATGGGCGTATACTCCTCTTTTGGGATCAATTTCCATTTGCCATTTCAGAAACACATCACTCTTCCATGCATTCAGAGTGAAATTTTTATATCAAAATAAAACGCACTCACATAACAGCAAGACCACATAATCAGTAACCAGAGCAGTATTTACAGAAGAGCAGAAGTATATTTTCTAATTTGCTATGTATTTCTTAATACGTTTATACACTCTACTTCCAAAACCTGCCTCTTGCAGCTAAAGTGGATGAGACACCTAACAGGAGTATTATTTCTTCTAGAGTTCTAGAACATCACCAAGTATCAAATAGACACTCTAGGACACAGGACACATCAAGTTAACAATAAAATTAAAAGAAATAAAAAAGAAAAGATAGCAAAAGGATCATTTTTGTTAAAACCATTATCAAGCTATTCTGTTATCACAGCCATATACTAAAGGGAAGGAAGGGTTTGTAGAAAGAGACTAAAAAGAGGGGAAAGAGTACCTCTGAGAAGCCTATACCTCTGCGAAGTTCGTTTCGTCTGAGATGAGACGCTTAGTGGACAACTCCTTCAAGGTTCGAAAGAGGGTAAACAAAATAAATTCTGTGGGAAGAAAGAATATCTGCTGATGGAAGCTTGTGTTCTAAAACAGAAAAGTGCTCAAGCCTGCATATGTCATTAGCTTAAGAAGAAAAAAAATTCAGTATGGTGCTACAAAACATTTTTGAGAATTATAAAGAAGAAGAAAAATAAAAATAAAAAGGTTAATAAGTGAGATCTGAAACCTAACATTCAAAAACCTACATATGCCTAAACTCAGCAAGAGATAGATGGAAGGTATAAGAAGTCTCCGAGCACAGAAATATAAATTTATACTCATCAAGTGAACAGTTCATTTCTACCGATAAAATGGGTCATCTTTTGAGCCTATAGATTAATGCACATTGTTCTTGACAACATAAATTAACCTCCTAATCAACTTAATTTTAACTCTATATTCAAGACTAAACTGGAAATTTTTGAAGAAAGGAATAAGCTCCAAGTAGCAGAGTAAAAACAAAAAGAGCTATGAATAGAATCTGTTCGATAAAATTTTCCTTTGATCCTCTCATGACATTCCTCATAATATTTTATATCAGAATAATAAATATATCAAAAGAGCTGCAAAGCTAGAAAAGATAAGACAAAGAAAAATGATATACAACAGAGCCGGTCTGGTTTTGAGGGATATGTTGATTCTGGTTTTAGGGTCAGGCCGGGCCGGGCTATTCAAAAAAATCAAAGCCTACGGGTCGTACATGGGCCCGGGCCTTACGGGCTTATTAGGGCCGGGCCGGGCCTATTATATACGTATATCTAATAGAATTTTATCAAATAAAACAAAAAACTATAATAAAAAAAAGTTAAGATTTGTTAATGATTGAACTAAATGTAATAAACAATCAAAATAAAATATGACTTAATACATTAGTTAGTTCACATATTTAACTAATAACTCCATAAAAAATATTTATAAAACAATTGATAGGGCTTTGGGGAGAGCTTTTGGGCGGGCTTTTTAGGGCCGGGCCGAGATGGGCTTTTTTATGGGTCGGGTTGGGCTTTGGCCCTTCGGGCCCACGGGCCGCCTACGGGCTTTTAGGCCCGTTGGCCAAATGATGACCCCTACGTTCAGTACACCATATTTAAAAACTATCATAGTGGTACTCAAACAATGCAACATAAATCACTTTTAGTATTTGTTGTCAATGACAACGTTAACTCTCTACTTATAAAAGGGTATTTTTGTCTCCTTGGTTGATACAATTTTCTTTGACGATGGAGGCCGTTTTCCTACCACTCTCTTCTAATAGTACTGGATCTTGCGGCAGCCTGACGAGATTCAACAGCTAAAGACCCAGAGTATGCCTTTCTTTTGTATCCTAGTGAACCCCATTCCCCATTAAAATGGGTGGCATGAACTTATTTCAATATTTGGATTCATAGATTTTGCTACTTGTGCTTCTTCTGCAACTACATTTCTTAATTACCAACCTAAACATCAATCTCTGACAGAGTCAATGAGTTCTAGCAAAGAGGATTCTTGAATCGAGTTCTCCATCGGGTTAGGTTGGAAACTTGGAATGGAGATTAGAAAATTGAGAATTGTTTATTAGAGAAACAACAAAGTTTTGTGGCTAGTTAGAATCTAGATTCTGAACTTTGGAGGAGTTTTAATTATTGGAGAACTAATGCAAGTACAAGAAGAAAACAATGAAAAACAAGGAGAGGAAAGTTCAGTTTGCAGCAATTTTGTGTCTGATTAAAGAGATATATAGATGAGAACATGTGCTCAGGTGTGGCTGTGTGCGGCGGAGGGAGAGGGAGAGAGGGAAAAGACCGAGAAAAATAATTGCCCATGAAACCGTTTTTGTAGCAGTCGACTTGACATTGTTAGAGACAAACTATATCAAATTTATGTCAGCTTTATATATTGGGGTACCAATATTGTAGTTTTGAAATGTCATATACCATAGTGATGAATGGATGTTATATGGGGTACATCATTGGTAAAATTTCCTCATAAATCATGCTCCAGCAGAGTTGCTAATTCAGAAAAGAAAAAAAATATATCAATTTTTAAGCTAAAATCGTGCTCCCGCAGAATGCCTGAATAGTTGCTGAATTTAGGAATTGATAGATAAAATTGATAAGTATATCAATCTTGGAGAGAGAATTAACTAAAACTTAGCTAATGTATGCAATTTAACAAAACTGCCTGGAGCAAAAGTTCAAATATTGCTATTTTAAATCTAGATATTGACAAATTTAGCAAAAAATTTAATGATACTACTGGAGATGCTCATTGGTACATGCTTGTTTATTACTCACTTTGAGACGAGATGTTTTCAAAACTATGTCGCTTTTTATTTAACAAAAAAACTTTAGTGGTTGTAGTTTTTACTCAACTAGTAACTTCATACAAAGAAAGTGATGCAAAAAATGCAGTTCAAAGAGCAGCAGATACAATGTACCTAACCAGCTAACCATCAGACTGAAAGTCTATACCAAAAAGAACAAACAGATGCAAATACACAAACAAAACAAAAACAAAAAATGACCACGACAAAGATGTATCTCTGAATCAAGACAAGTCGCAATTTGAGTCCTTAAGTGATCGTTCCGCCTGAACTCCTGAATTTGAAACAGCATATGCCAAAAGACTAAAAAACCAGCCCATTCTAAATCCGACTGGCAGCACAGCTAATGCTAGGCGTTTGGGACCAAAAACCCAAAAAAACCGACCTAAAAACCCGATCAGTCCCAACCGGGCCAGTCTAAAATGGGAGATGTTCGGTCCAGGCCACACATAGGCTCGAATGCTTTCATTTCGGTTCGGGTTTAGATTCGGGCTCGGTCTTGAACCGAAAGCCCGTTCAGGCCCGAGATACACTTTTTGACATGCATCAACATCTTATTGGTACATATAATTATTATTATTTAAAAAAAAAAAAAAAAAAAAAAAAAAAAAAAAAAAAAAAAACCTAAAACTCAAATACCTAACTCTCTTCTCTTTCTCTCTCTCTTCTTTGCGCCTTTCTTCTCTTAAACTCTCTTCTTCCTCTTTGCGTTCTTCGATTTTGTCGTCAACACAACGATGACTGGAGGGATGATGAATAAGTGATAAAGGGACGATGAAGAAGAAGCTCTAATTTGCAGATTGTTTCGTCGATTGTTTGGAGAGTGGAGGCAGATGGGTTTGAGTTGGGTGATGTAAAGTTGGGGTTTCTGAGTTTTTCAGCTTCTGGGTTTGAGAATTCACGCATTTCAGGTATAAACCCAACCTCGGTTTTCTGGGTTTCTCTCACTTTCTTTGTTTCCTATGCTCTTTCTTTGAATGTTTTCTTACGTTTCTTTGTAATATTCACAATGTTTAGTTTTTGACTTTGATATCCATTTGTGTACTGATTGTTATAATATTGTGAAGATAATTTCAGTTGAATTTATTTGGTTTGTTTGATTACTAGAGTATATATGTGTATTTGCTTAGGCGCACAGCATATATGCTGTCATATATTAAATGACAACATATATTTTGCTAGAATTGTACTAATTTAATTCCATTTAGATCCATCAATTAACTTGCAGATCTGTGATTTTCCATCTTTATAGTTTGATATCTTTGTGTAAGATATATTTGGTTTTTGTGAGCTAGGCTTGTAGCTCCTACCGGGCATTGAGTATTTACTCCCACAGTTAAACTCACAGATTAGGGCTCTTCCTGTTATTACCAAGAATGTATTTGGTTTAAATTCTATAAGATTTGCTAGTTAGAAGCTGAGAAAAACATTTATGGTTTTGAGTACTTTCACTTGTTTGTTTTTGCTTCTCTTATTTTATAGTACTTTCACTTGTTTGTTTTTGCTTCTCTTTTGTGTAGTATTACAGCTACAACATTGCTTAATTTGTCAAAATTTCGTGAGGACAGATCATCAAGCTGGTGGTGTGAAGTACTTGGTGGAGTGAATGGATTAGTGAATGTATATTCAAGGAGGGGACTTCAATACAAGGGCTCTTGCATTGTTTTAAGATTCATGTTTTTTTTTTTGATGCAGATTCATGGTTTTTTTTTTTGTTATATCATTGTTTAGCAGTGAATGGATTTCTGTTTAAGATTCAGTTTGAGATGTATGAATTGAATGGAAGGTGGAGATGATATTCTGTATAGTTTGGTTCTAAATAATTTGCTAGAGGTGGTTTGGTTGCAAAGTATAAAATAGTAGTAAAACAATCAAATCCTGTTTGGGCCAGAAAAAAAACCCGAAAGCCCGAAAAAAATCCCGAAAGCCGAAAAATGATAATCGGTCCGGGCCCAATCGGGCTGAAAATCTGAAAAGGCCTGACCCGACCCGACCTGAGATTTTCGGCTTTCAGGTCGAGTTTTCCCAAAACCCGAACCGGCCCAACCCGAGCCCAGCCTTAGCACAACCTAGATGACCAAACAAACCAGCCCAAAAACGAAGCTCGTATCACGGAGAAGCCTAAACATAGACAAGCCAATAGCAACCCATGTGAAGTGGCTTCCTCCCATCGTTGCCGGTGATGAGCAACCGAATGAGGGACCTGCAATGAGAAGAAAAGTATAGGCTGAACCAACATATCGAGCAACAAAGGTAGGTTGAAGCAACACCAGAGCTACCTTAGCTTTGAACGGCTAGATATGCAATGAACAAGGATGGTGGGTTGTAACAAGGCCGGCGCCAACCCGAGGCAGTGGCGGAGATGACATTAGAGACGGTCGAGAAGGAGACCAAAATCAGATCAGAATCTCGCCTGAATTGGGTACGTGGATGAAAACGTTGCCGAATCTAAAAGTAGTAGATCCAAACCCCCACAAATAAGCTGGGGACGCAACAACAACAACAAAAAAATCAAGCAAGCAAAGAAAGCAGCGAGGCAGAATCGAAGACGAGCTTCAGAAGAATCCAAATTTAGAAGTTCAGCTATAACATTTCATTTCAATTGTTGTCAAACGTGTAGTTCCCAGACCTTAACATTCACTATACATTTTTTCTATCATATCAGTGGCCAATTATGCCATCCTTTCTCAGCCACATTTGCTTTTTGGTTTTGGGTTTGAGGAACAAACAAAGTCCACAACCAGATCACCCCACCTACCCTCCACCACCATCATACCAGCTTTTAAACCCCGACCACTTACTCAAATGAAAGGCAAAAACCTTAAACACAAAGCTGATGAGAGAGCCGGTAATGGCCACATTTGTTGCATACTAGTGTGTTATTTGTTTGTTATAGTGCATGTGTTATTTTTTAATTTTTTATTGTGTGTTATTTTAAATTTGTGAATAATTTAAATCTAAAATTTAAAAGCCCAGTACCATTTTGTATAGCGATATAATATCTCCTTACTGAGTGAAAGGTTGTGAGTTCAACTCACGAAGAACTTGTTGTAGTTAGTTATTTACCCGATCAAAAATAAATTAACTAAAGTTCATAACTTTTTTTTTTTAGGAAAACAAAAGTCCATAACTTAATCATTCTTTTGAGAAAAGTAAACTTTATATAATAAAATCCAATAAAGTAAACTTTTTTTTTTAGGGGAAAGAGATACATCCATTGATCAAAGATCATGACGACCAATATGTCAAGCATGAATAATTCGAAAACCATACAAGCAACATAGCAAAGCTAAATTAAACTAGTTTATGAATTTAAATAACAACCTCAAAACTACATTAAAAAAAGTGGATATATATGAGTCACTAGAAAGCAAAATATCTTCCAAAACCAATTGATGACTACTCTACTCTTAACAAATCAGGCCTAAGACCTCACAACGGTGTATCTTTCATCATTGAGAAGAGAGAGAGTAGTCGCTAGGCTTTGAAAGGGGTCTTTCCTAGTCTCACTAGAAATCTTCTCCTTATTAGACTAAAATATCTGTTAGATATCAAACCCTGATTTACAGGGATTCTCTATGTAATGCCTATATAAAGGCCAATCTATCAATGAATGAGTAGACATTTATTCTCGCATTCACATACTCTTCAACACGTTATCAGACTTGTTACCCTAACCCAGAGATAATAGGCCACCCATCCCTAAAACCTTTGAAAACCCTAATCTGCCCATTTCGTTTTTCCCGATTTCAGGCCGGATTTTCCTCTGTCCACGGCCGGAATTTCATATCCACAGAAAACCCTCGACGTCCCGGTTCAAACCCCACCGGTCTCACCCCAAGAACCGGCCGGAAGGTTCCTGAACCGGCCGCTGGAAGTTTCAAGACCGCCGCCGCGTCCAACCACCGGTTCACCCCCTTCCTGTGTTCCGATCGACCTGATTTTTGGACAGTAGCTTCCTCTAAACTCGAAGTAGAAGTAGGTGAAAATTTGCTTTCTCCTCTCGGCAGCCTCTAGAAACCAAAGATTTCAAGATTGCTCGTTTTCCAAGGAAAGCAAGAAAGATTCCCAACCCTCGGTCGAAGCATGCAATCGATTCAAACTCATCAGAGGTAAATTTTTAATTAAGGTTACTGCTTTCTTAATTTCAATTCATAGTTCGGGCTTAGTAGCATTTCCATCTATCCCCTCTCTATGATGAGATTGGGTTTGGGGGGAGGAATAGGGTTTGGGAGTTTTGTTGGGGCTCTCATCCTCTATTAAAATTTTGTGACTGCGACATACGCGTCACCATATATTTGCGACTGTGACTACGCGTCGCTGCGATAGCTGTGAGCGTCGCCTAAAAGGGAAGAATCGATTGTGGTTGCGATTACGCGTCACCTATTTTTATTTGCATCGATTTTATGACCACATCATTGGTTCACTAATTCCAATCCCCTTGTCTTTTGTAGATGATTGCGCCTCCAAGGCCTGAGTTTGAGATCCTTGATGTACGAGGCAATAATTATCTTCAATAGGCATCCGATGTTACACGATTGTTCGTCAGAAAAAGATTTACTTCCACTATTTTTCCTTCTGATGGCCTAGATGCGGTTCCCAGTGAGATGATCAAAGTCCAAGCCCTCATGTTCCTTAGGCACCATATTCATAAGGAATTGAAGATGCAATATCTGATGATAATGGATCCCAAAGAACTGTGGGACGACTTGAAGCTCCGCTTTGATTACGTACATGATGTACAGTTTCCAGCGTTGTCGGCAGTGTCACACCCTAATTTTCGAAAGATAATTTTTAAAAATTTTGGCATGATATATCTTAAAATATTAAAATCCCAAAACTTATTTCAACAAACTATCTCAAGCAACTAAAACTCATTTGCAGAAATGTAAATGTCACACAACCCAACGCTGAGTTAAATAGTACATTTCTTTGTTTACATAAACTTGAAAATCAAGAAAATGAAAAACAATCTCAAGAATTTAATATTGTCTACCCAAAAATAAAACTATACAGAATACAGCAAAACCAAAAAGAATCCTGCTACTAAGCCTCCGCCTCAACCCTGCTAATCCTCACTTGCAGGTCTAACCCCTACACCAAGAAGTGGTGCACCGGGTTGTAAAATAACAAACCCGGTCAAAATCGAAGTTGAAAACATGAATGTTGATGTTTCAATTGAAGATTGCATTGCAGACAGTTTGGCCAAGCCCCTAAGGGCCCCTGCCATGTCGGGCAACAGCTTGGCAGCGCCCAGCGCGCCCCTGCCGAGACCCTGCCACAGTTTGCCAACTCTTCAACAATATGTGTGTGTGTGTGTGTGTGTGTGTGTGTGTGTATATATATATATATATATATATATATAGGGCCCTTCCACTAAGGGATCCCTTATTTTGGTTTATATGAGGGATGGGAGATTACACTAACTTTTCGATTATATTTTTGAATCTCCACCGTTCAGTTTGTTAGTCCTTATATATAGATCAATTCTGCAAATTTTCAGCCAATTTGGTGATCGTTAAGGTATCGAACAAGATTAAATCAATGAACGAACCAAATCTACCAAACCTAAACCGTTCATGCTTATAATTATAAATCGTAGTTTTGAATGCCTTAACGATCACCAAAATTTCTGAAAATTACAGAAGTGATCTACTCATATAGAACTACATATTGAACGGTGGAGATGTGATTTTGTGATCGAAAAGTTGGTGTAATCCCCCATCCCTCATATATGTCAAAAAAAGGGATCCCTTAGTGGAAGGGTCCTGTATATATATATATATATATATACATACCAACTTTTCGATCACAAAATCACATCTCCACCATTCAATATGTAGTTCTATATGAGTAGATCACTTCTGTAAATTTTCAGAAATTTTGGTAATCGTTAAGGCATTCAAAACTACGATTTATAATTATAAGCATGAACGGTTTAGGTTTGGCAGATTTGGTTCGTTCATTGATTTAATCTTGTTCGATACCTTAACGATCACCAAATTGGCTGAAAATTTGCAGAATTGATCTATTTATAAGGACCAACAAACTGAACGGTAGAGATGCAAAAATATAATCGAAAAGTTGGTGTAATCCCCCATCCCTCATATATGTCAAAAAAATTGATCCCTTAGTGGAAGGGCACTGTGTGTGTGTGTCTATATAGTACGTTCCTATCCAGAGCGAAGCTTCGCTCTAAAATTAAAGTGTGAAGTTCCTTATTTGACTCACTTTTTCGTCATATTTACACATATCTACCGTTCAGATTATTAATACTAATGTATAGATCATTCATACAAAATTTTATCAAGATTAATGATCGTTTGGGTACTGAATTAGATAAAATCAATGAACGGACCATAAATTTGTCTAACAAAAACTGTTTGTGTAAATAACAATTACGAAAACTCAAACGATTATCAAATTAGATGAAACTTTGCATAAATGATCTACGCATTAGGTTCTACAAACTTTGCAAATATATATATATATATATATATATATATACAGTCTTTCTCAGGTGCGGAGGTCCGCACCAATGGTTTTGGTGTGGATTTCCATTTTTGCACCACTTTTTGATTGAATTTCCTCATCTCCATCGTCTAGTATCTAGATAATATTGTGTAGATCATTTCTGCAAAATTTCAGCTAATTTGGTAATCGTTAAGGCCCTCAAACTCGAAAAACAAATTGACGGACTGAATTTTGTCAAACATGAACCGTTCATGTTTAAAACAGAAAAACGTAATTTTGAGGGCCTTAACGATTACCAAATGGGCTGAAATTTTGCAGAAATGATCTACACAAAATTATCTAGATACAGACGGTGGAGATAGAGAAATTCGATCGAAAAGTGGTGTAAAAATGGAAATCCGCACCAAAACCATTGGTTTAGACCTCCGCAGCTGAGAAGCCCTGTATATATATATATATATATATATATATATATATATATATATATATATATATATATATATATATATATATGCTTTTTTCTTACTATATAACTCAGAGCTTACTTATTATCTTAATCTGTACATCTTAGATAGTGGCGTAGCTGCTATAGGGCTAGAGGGTTCAACTGACCTCTCTCAACTTTTTACCATCTTGCTGATTGGTTGAAACTTTTTTACTTTTAAGTACATGTAGTATCATTACACACAAAATTGACCCCTATGACAACAGAGAAAAATGGAATCCCCAACCAATTTACTTACATTTCTCTAAATCCTCGACTGATAGAAAACTATATATATTTTTTGGCCAAACCCATTTTATATTTTTATTTTATTTTCTTCTTCTTAGGTTTAACCTTTAGTATATTAGTTTTTTATGTTAGTTCTAGAAGACTACCGCTTGTCACATATGAGCCTTAACCACTGATTTAAATTCTCATAATATATTCTTCTTAGTATGCATTGTTAGTCCATGTTAGGCATTAATTTCAGTTTTTAATTATCATGCATCATAAACATTTAGGGATTGTGTTATATAGTATCCGACCCTCTATTTACATCTACTTCAATATAATTACAATTTTATAAATCAAATTATAACAAATATCAAGAACAAAGTTTGACCCTCGTGTCAAAAAATTTCTGGCTACGCCACTGATCTTAGTATCTTTCCATTGCATGCTATATTTCTTGTTTTGATTAATTAGGCTATATTCGTCTTACGTCTTGGATTTTCGGTCCATTTGTGCCCATATATACAAATTATTGGTCAACTTCGCCTGAAAGAGACCCCAATAACATATGAAGAAGCAAGAGTTATCTGATAATTTAAAAAATTATAATAGATAGATGGTTATTCTTATAGAAGAAAATTAAAAGCAGTCACATAGGAACCAAATATAGTAGAATATTAAGAGATGACGAAATGTCCTCCAGATTGGAGTTTTTTAAAAAAAGAGAAATAAAATTACATCCTCCAGATTGATTGGCATGCTTAATTTATATACACTGAAAATAACCAATCAATCATTCAAAGAAATTGAAGCGTAAAAGTTTGGACTTCTTCCAAAGTCATTCTTAAACCTATAAATTAGTTAGTTAATTTGTTGCTACGAGTACCATCTTTAAAAGAAGAAGGATTCGGGATCTCAACTCAGCTAGCTTGAAGAACAAATAGAGGAATAAGTTCGAGAGAGGAAAACAAAGTTGTATTGATTAGTCATCCAAATTATGGTTGATTCTATGGTTTGCTCAATATATATGGTGCAAATGAGTGTCATAAGCTATTTAGACTACACTCGTGGACACTAGCTAGCTTGTAGAGATGAGTTCAGACTTGGGAACTCCCAACGTTGAAGCCACAATCCATGTATCTACGAAACCTCTATACCCTGGATAAAGTTGGGCGCCTGTATACATGTTGGTAATCAGAATTTCTCTTGTTTAGGTTAATTAGATAACATGAATGTACATGCACTAGTTAAGGATTTAAGAACGATGATCGAATTTAAATTTTACTAATTTTTCATATAATGTCTGTTTTACGTAATCAGTAACACGTACACTTTTGTACTCCAAAACCCAGCACGTACTGACGTACTTATGCCTAGCACCAAAGAAGAGATACGGGGATATGGAGGGCTTGATCGAAATCCTTGAATACAATATATTATTCTAGCTTCCAAGGTGAGGAAGATTTAGGTCGATGGGTCATTAATGAAACTTGGTTATTCGATCTTCTCAGAAAGCTGAAATGGTTCTCAACAAGCAAGATGCATGGTTCCGTGAGTGAACAACGCAAGAACTCAAGAAGCCTAGCTAGCTAGGGTTCCGTGAGTTTCTATATATCGTCCCAACTCTAAAATTGTAGCTAGATACTTGATGAATTGATCAGTACTCGACTATATATATACAATTTTTAAGGTTTTATCTTTTCGATCTGTTATATTAAGACCAAACATTGTGGAGGATACAAATTCAACACCGTGCTGCTAAAAGCCTAGAAGAATACCAAGCTAGAGTCGATCTAATCTGAAGCACGCAGTTTTTGAA
The DNA here is from genome assembly GCA_009720345.1 of Fragaria iinumae. Lineage (NCBI taxonomy): Eukaryota > Viridiplantae > Streptophyta > Magnoliopsida > Rosales > Rosaceae > Fragaria > Fragaria iinumae. The sequence goes on along the minus strand of CM019122.1, from coordinate 24,010,159 downwards.
GCATTATTTGGCTTGATATACTTGTATATATATATATATCACATGACAAATACCATTCAGCTTAAAATTTATTTTCGGTATGACCAAAATAAATTTATTTTCGGATATTTTAGTTTTCTGGTACATGATCGATCCTCTCCTCGCTACATGTATATATATATATATGGTCCAACAATATCATGGTTTCACAAGAATCAGAATATGACGGCCAATGATTTAGACTATCTAACGTCTTGCATTATTATATATGTTCCATGATACCACAGCTAGATCAATTAGTTAGCCTCCCCTGAATATTTGTAGGGTTATATATAAACATTAATAGATAGAACTCCCCCCGAATTGGCCTACCTTCACCTTCACCTTCCTCTCTCTGTTATAAAGTTAGAAACCAAAACCTAATGCCAATAAACACATACCAATCTTGATCGTTTGCCATTTATATATATCCTCGCTTTCTTCTCTCTGTTATCTACGTCTTTCCCTTTCCTTTAAGTTTAGTGTAAAGCTGGGTTAACATCAGAACTGCTAGGTCGGCCAGCCAGTTCGATCAGAAAGCTTAACCCAGAATTTAATCCGAAAACTTAAAGAGAACCCTCTTCTGCAAAAGAAATAAAATGGTATACCACCAGCGCAAAAAAGGCGAAAAGCCTCCGGAGGAAGAAGATGATCACGAGTGTCAGACCCTTGCTATGGAGTGTGCGAGCTCTAGTTATTACAAAAGATCAAGGCCAAAGCTTTTCACCTTTCTCTTCATCTGTATTCTCTCTTGTAGCTTCATATTAGCCCCTCATCTGATATTTTCCTATGTCCCCACTTTCTCCCTTTCACGTAAGTTCTGTTTTCCCATATTTAGTTATGAAGTTTACACGTTTCATCTGTTAAAATTTGTAGCTATCTGTGTTTCTGCAGAACCACCGGAAGTAGAAAATGAAGGCCCGAGTACTGCTGCTGTTATCGACGCAAAGGCTCCCTTGTATTCTTCCATGTCTAATGGTTTGTGCTTTCTGCTTCTCTTCTGGCTTTCTCTGTATAAGATTAATTGTTTCTGCTGTAAGTAGTGTTGTTACGTATCTTTCAAGTTTCATCAACCCAGAACTATTATATACTTATTTATCTATAAACAAAATAGCATTCATTGGCCAAAAAGAAAGAAATTAACCAGTAAGTATACATTGTTATAATTTTGAAGGAGAAATTAAGTTTTCTTTAACGTCATCGTTTTCTCCTGGCCCTAGCGGAGTTGGCTGGCTGCGGTCTAGCCTTAAACCTAGACTATATATTTTTTCAAAAACCAACCTATCAAAGTAGACTAATTATAAGTTGGTGTGTATATAATTGTATACTAATACACGTACACCTTGTTAATTAGTTTGATATTTTGATATGCCTGATGGGAAACTCAGGGTCATCTCTACTTCAAAGACTTGATCCCTCTATGATTCATTTCACGGTCTACCAAAACATTCAACGGAACAAATTTTCCAACAAGAATATATATATTTTTTTTTTATCAAAACCCGCACCGACGAAAGAATATATTCATCACATGAATGATAAGACGTTACATTCCCTACCGCTGTCATTTATAGACAGACAAGGAGTTAGTGGTAGTACTCACAATGATACATAGACAATAGACCTATTCTTAAGAACTTAAAAATGTAGAGGTAGCGGATTCCTTCGGTACTACTCCGGAGACGCTAGAAACACATAGCATCCTAAGTACATAGGAAATTATTCGAGATAAACGAGCCAAAGAACTAATTTAAACCACAAAAAGGCTTAGAGAAAATAGAAAGTTAAATAAAAATAAAATAAAATTAAAAGGTGCAATGGGCCAGAGGAAGAGTCCTAACACCAAGCCCATTTGGCTGACCCGATCACAATCCACCTTGTCTCTTCCACGCGCCGCCATGCCAATCTCACCAAGTTTCGACTGCCCGACCTGTGCTGCTCCGGCACCAACCCAAACTTTGCAATTACACCACCACAGCACGCCACACAGATTAGAAACCAACCTCACCCAAGAAGCACAGCCTCGTCACCGATCCGAGCGCAGTACCATCAGGCAAAACGTTGCATCAGACCTGCATTGCCTGATCTGAAGAGCACAGATCGTGTCGATGAAAAGGATGAAACCATAACCTTGTCAAGCCGCCTGGAAAACTTGAATTAACCTCCCCTTTGAACACCAATACCCCTATTTGGATACCCGTCTGGCAGCATGTCCTAGATCAGCGAGGCCGGAGGCCGCATACTGACCCGGACGCCGCCGCCTGCTTTAGGGTTTTGGGAGTGTTTGAGAGACGAGAGTTACCTGTTGGTGGTGTCTACCCTCAAACTGCTCTATTTACCTGAGGACACTCTTTGCCTACTCTATTGTAATTACCAAACAAGAATATTATTCATATATAGTACGTAGTTAATTTCCAACAATAGTATCTTTTTATAACTCCTTTGTTAATACTTTCTTTGTTTCAAAAATAAGACTTTATTTTTCTCTCGATCTTTATTTTCAAACACTAGTTAAAGATTTTTGCTGCAAAGCTAGAGTGATTTGTTTAGTCGAAATAATCTCTCAAACACTGTTTTTTCTTTTAAATTTCCCTCAGATCGATCGACTAATTAATTTGTTTACTTATTTATTTGTTCATATATATATATATATATATATATATATATATATATATATATATACACACACACACACACACACACATAAAGTTATATTATTCATTTAACCAAAAAAATAAAGTTATAAACTACACTAATTAGAATTGTACTTGTCTTTGTAGCTGCAGGAGCTATTTGTTGTGATAGAAGCAGTATGCGTTCAGATGTTTGTACCATGAAAGGGGATGTAAGAACACACTCGCCTTCCTCTTCTATCTTCGTTTACGCATCGCAAGACCAAGCAGTGAAGAATGAGGAGGACCTCCAACACGAAAAGATCAAACCCTACACCAGAAAATGGGAAACAGTTATTATGGACACCATTGATGAGTTGGACCTCATTGCAAAGAAACGCACTCTGATTATGAACCATCATAACTGTGATGTCCAACATGATGTTCCGGCAGTGTTTTTCTCAACCGGGGGTTACACCGGCAACGTCTACCATGAATTTAATGATGGGATTATGCCACTGTACATTACTTCCCAACATTTCAACAAGAAGGTTGTGTTCGTCATTCTTGAATTTCACAATTGGTGGGTGATGAAATATTCAGACATTCTTTCCCATCTCTCAGATTATCCTGTAATAGATTTCCATACAGATGAGAGAGTTCATTGCTTCCCTGAGGCCATCGTTGGTTTGAAAATTCACGATGAGCTCACTGTGGATTCTTCATTGATAGAAGGGAATAAGAGCATCGTCGATTTCCGAGAACTCCTTGACAGAGCTTACCAGCCTCAGATCAGAAGTCGAATGCATATGCATGAACATGCAAAGGTTTCTGATGTTCTTTCGAAATCGAAAAGGCCATCCAGAATCAGGAGAAATGTGCAAGAGCATGCATTCAGTAACGAGCCGAAGTTGGTTATCATATCTCGGAATGGATCAAGGGCGATAACCAATGAGAATTTGCTGGTGAAAATGGCCGAGAAAATCGGGTTTCATGTCCAAGTTTTGAGGCCGGATAGCAGGACAATGTTAGCAGAGATTTATTGGGCTCTAAATTCGAGCGATGTCATGATTGGGGTTCATGGTGCTGCCATGACACATTTTCTGTTTATGAAGCCTGGTTCGGTGTTTATCCAAGTCATTCCTCTCGGGACTGAATGGGCAGCAGAGGCATACTATGGAGAACCTGCAAAGAAGCTTGGGTTAAACTACATTGGATACCAAATCCTTACTAAAGAGAGCTCGTTACGTGACAAATATAATAAGGATGATCCTGTTCTTAAAGATCCAAGGAGTGTAACCAGAAAGGGATGGCAACACACAAAGATGATCTATCTTGAGGGTCAGACGGTGAGACTAGACCTCCCAAGATTTCGGAAACAATTGGTTGGCGCTTACAATTACACCATTGATAGATTGAAACAGCAGCGTCCCAATATTCAGTCACATTGAGTTCATTAGTATCGTAAGGTATTTTCAACCTAGTTAGTCAGTAGCATTTTGGAAGTTGTAGATAGCACAAAAAGTACTTGTAAACTAGGAGTTGTTGTATGTACAGTGTCAACAAATTGATGAACAAAATAAGACCCCTGTAACATAACGATTGAAAAAGAAAGCTTAATCTTGTGCATCTATTATTTCTCATGCGAAAACCCTTTTTTCACGACTCATTTCATCTTGTACCTTTTCTGTTGAAACACAGTTAAATCACTTAAATGTACACTTCCACTCTCATCAGTATTGATCACTTTTATCATAAATCAGAGACTGCTTTTTTTTTTTTTTTTTTTCCAATGGTGATCCTTGTAGAGACTTCAAAGTAACTGGTAGTTTTATTTCAGACATATACGCCACTTCTATTTTTGATCCTGCTTATATGTTTATAGCTTGACTTTTCTGAAAGCGAATCAATTGATTTTATATTGAGAAAAACAAACAAAGTCCAAAGTACACGTCATTCCGCTATCATAAGTACAGACATAAGAATTAGTAAAAGATGCTTACAATAGTATGCAGGATAGAACTACTCACTAATCGTACGGTGCTACGTATTCAAGCAAAGCCTATATACTGCGACATATTCTAGTTCTGTGGATCATGCACCTAAAAATCTATCCAGAATTGCATGTACATATTTTTGCTGTCAAATCATTGTTTTCAAGCAATTCTCAGACCGTCAGAAGTAATAAGTATCTAAAAATTTCAAAGTTGAAAAGTTTCATATCGAAATTCTTGTCTATAACCTTGAACAGCTCCTAAATTATATCACGACTTACTAACAGTGAGTATGGAAACAAAACCAATACATGGGCTAAAAAAAGGACATTTTAAAACCAACTTCTAAACTGATCACCAAGACTTCATACTCGCTGAGGAGGAAAAGAATCCGAGCTCAACACGAAAAGTTATCCCTTATCATGGGCGTATACTCCTCTTTTTGGGATCAATTTCCGTTGGCCATTTCAGAAACACATCACGCTTCCATTCAGAGTGAAGTTTTTATATCAAAATAAAATGCACTCACATAACAGCAAGACCACATAATCAGTAACCAGAGCAGTATTTACAGAAGAGCAGAAGTATATTTTTGATCTAGTACCTCTCTAAACTTCTACTAACTTATAACCTGACAGAAATCTGAAGTCTCTTCCACAAAAGATGCCCAATAAATCTCATGTTACGATCTACTCCCTGGGAAAAGGAAACATTGGAGGATATCAGTTAACATACAATACGAAAACACACTTATCCATTCAGCACTAGTTAATACTTAAAATGCACATTTCCACATTTGAGACTCAGCTGTTGAATCATGATTGACACACGCAATATGAGAAATTCAGCTTCTACATACTCTGTTCAATAATAATCTTATGAAAACACCATACAACTGCTGAATTGGTGCTTGACATAAGTAATCTAATGCGATACTATTTCTTTACACCGCTATTCTATGTTTAAAGGTCAAAATGTTCATCACATACTCTTACAGAGTTACAGGTACGCAACAACTAAGTTGTGGGTTTCACAAAGATGACTAATAAGATGGCAAAAGTTTGATGTATTCTTGGACCTTAATACTATATCTGTCATGACAATAGAGGACCGGATACCAGTTTTGAGACTTGGAAAACCTATACCTGCAACTCTAGGCACACTCGATGCTAGTGCAATGCAGAAGATCACAGAGGGAATCTGAAAATCATCACTCGTTAAGAATAAAAGATGTTTCCTGTGATGATCTAAAAGCCTAGCTGACGGAGCAGCCATAAGCTGGCTGGAAAAGACTAAGCCCATCCCTTTTTGGTGCAAAGGAAAATCAAGGGTCTTGTCAGGTTTATTTTCAGATATAAAGAATAATTATGAGTAGTGCTTTTAAGTCTTGAGTGTGTCTTTATGTCTATTTAAGTCTTTAAGTATTTAAGGGTCAATTAATAAGTTTTATTAGTCTCATGGTATTCTAGGAGTAAGGGTTGTATTTGAAGCCTATAAACATGGCTTTCTAATGTAATCCCAAGGGGAGTTTGGAATTAATTGAGATTTTACCTTAATAAGGCTTGGCCTTGTTTCCTCTTCCCTAACCTCCCTCATTCTCCTTTCAAAAAAAAAAAAAAAACCTCCCTCATTCTATTTCCTTTCTAAACCCTCTCTTTCTTTAAAACCTATTCTGTTTCCTTTTCTCTCAACACTCCCTCATCACCCTATTACTCTTTCACCATCTGTTGCTCCTCCCTGCATCAGTAGCTCTTATATTGCTGTACCAGGTTTGTTGTTTAAGTTGAAACAAAAAGCTCAGAGAATGAAACATATGGCTGCATTTTCACATGAAGTCATGCAGGGAAAGGGAACACAACAACAAATAGAGACAATTGGCCTAGGATGGCCTCAGATCCTAACAAAAAGCTGTTACTCGATCAAGGCAGTGGCCAAATTTTTCAACCAATAATTCAAACAGTCCTAATTTTATCTGTAATCCAGCCAAACCCAAAACAAGTTATTAAGCCTCCCTCTGAACAACACCAAGCACTTAATTATGTTGTGTCAGTACATCCTGCTTAAATGCGGCTCCACCATAGACTAGAACTATAAGATCAGAACCACACTTTGTCTAAGAAATAAAATTCGGAATTACTCCTCCTTTTTCAAGCTTAATAACTTAACTCTAGAAGCGAAAAAGTACAAATTTGTAACTTGCTTACAATCTATGAATCTATGTTAATTGTTTAGATAGAGCAATGTAGATAAGTAAAAGGATCATACCATTTGATGAGCCAGCCGAATAGGAAATGCTGCATAATAGGCACCTTCTCCAACACCTCAACCTTATACATCTTGAGCATCCCACTATTAACTTTATTCCAATTCGGCACTCCACTGATATCATCCAACAGCGGCGAGTGCTCCGAAAACGGCCCCTTCTTCACCTTCTTCACGAAAGCCACCGCCGAAAGATACATATACTCCTTCGAAAAGTTCTCCAATATATCATCATTATGAATGGACTTAGGCTTCATGTACTTGTGATCAATCAACTGCGACGAGCCGAAAATAAACGGCAGGAAATGATAGTCGTCGAGGCCCCAAACGCCGTGAGACCCGGCCGGCTCTAAGCAATAGACCAGCTGAAGCTTCCTCATGAGCTCCAGGTACTTGACGAACACTCTGGCCACCACGGCAGGGTAGTCCTCTTGTTTTATGAGATCCATTCTGGCCAGGCAGTAGATCCACGCCGCGAAATTGGTCTCGTGGCCCGTGCCGTAGTCGATCCGGCTAGGGTTTCCGAAGGAGTCGGTGAAATAGGGGACGATCTCGACGGTGGAAGGTTCGAGATGGGGTGGGAGGAATTTGAGCATTAGGTGAGGGCTATTTTGGACCACGCGGTCGTGCCAGACGCGGTACGAAACGTTGCCGTATCGGGCGGCTTGCTGAGTCGGCGGGATTTGGTCGACCCATTGGATTAGGGTTTCGAGGATGGAGACGATGGAGGCGGTGACTGGGGACACGTGGCAGGGATCGGTGATCTTTTTGGAGCGGATGGATTCGGAGAGGGCGACGACGAAGCCGAGGAAGTGCTTGCCGGAATCGGAGTCGTGGAAGCGGCGGAGGTCGTCGGGGGACTGGATTATTTTGGAGGGGGGCTGGAAGTGGAAGGGGGGAGAGATGGGTGGGACCGGCTTGGCTTGTGGGACCGGGGCGAGGATGATGGCTTGTTGGGAGTTGTTGTTAGGGGGGAGGTTGATGGCGGGGGCTCGGATGGGGCGGTAGACTGGGGGAGGGGAGGACGACGGAGGAGGGGCGGCCATGGCGGTGGGGCCGCCGCATTTGCAGCAGGTGGGGGTGGAGGAGGGTGGGAGGGTTTCGGGGTGCTCGTGCTGGTGTTCCATTTTTGAGGAGGAGGAGGAGTTGGAAAGAGGAGGAGGAGGAACGGAAACACTTTTAAGTGCTTTCTGAAACGGGTCGGGTCAAGGATGGGCCTGACAAGTTATAAGGGTCCAGAGTCCGAATTTTCTTCTGGGCTTTATACCAATGAAAAGAGGGGCTTTTATGTAAATAGCCACGCAGTTACCGTTGGCTCTCATTCCGCTTGTATGTAAAGGCGATGAACAGAGAGAGAAACATTAGCAACACAATAACTGGGAAACGCGATTTTCAAATTCCAAGAGCAATTTCGGGAAATCTTCGTTCTTTAGGGTTTTGTTTGTTAAAATCACTGACTGCCATGGCTTCAATTGAAGAAATCCTTTAAGAATTGAATGTTGAATTTGTGGAGATCGGGAACAGGGTTAGTCCTAGTCAAGATTAATGATATGGGTTTTCCTTTTGAATTGGGTATATCTATTCGAGACCAGGTTTTGGGAATTTGGGGCCAATGGGTTTTGTTTTCAATTGATGATGGTAAAGAAGCACCAATAATCAAAATTTGAGATTCAGATATCATATGTGGTTTCTGAGATGGGGTTTATGTTCAAGATTTTGATTTTTTCTTCTTCTGTCAAATGATTTAAATCTATTCTGTCAAATAACTTAAATCTATTGAAATGTGATTTTAGGCATGTTGGTGATACAACCAGGGATTTGGAATGTTTTAAAATCTGTCCTTTCTTTTTTTGTTCATCTTTTCGGTTTAAACTGGTAACTCAGCTGTGGAGAATTTTCTTTAGGTGTGATCTCACTTTTGGTGTGTTTACTTTACATCAAAAGAAGAATTGGGTGTATTGATCGGATGTTGGCAACTATTTTTCCATCAAAAAGTTTCTATGCAATGGTCCAATTAGGTTTTGAATTCTGGCCGTATATTTTCTTTTATCCTAGATGGTCAAGGGACAAGTTCAACCAAGGGGACTAAACATGTGTTGATGCTGTGTATACTATGGTTATTTTCTTACTTTCTTTCATTTGTTTTTACAGTTAGCAGAGAATTCATTTCAGTTTGCTACAAAGATCCTACCAATGGCATCAAAAGTTGTTTGTTTGAGTCAAGATCAGAACCTCAATGTTCCCTCTGATGGTACTCACCAAGTTTATTGCTATTCCATAATATCTAAAATTCTTCCTATGATATTTTGGCCTAACCATATTATCTACAACAGGAGTTTCTGTTGCGGGAAAGCCAGCATTGAAATCAACAAAGAAAGGCGGACTAGGTGGTAGGAAACCACTAGCAGACCTATCCAATAGGGGGAAGCCAGATTTTACCAAGGCAACAAAAAAGCCTGCTCTCAACAATTTTCCCAAAATCATTGCTGATGCAAGCAAGAAGAAAGGCTCATCTGAAACCTTGCTTCACAAGACTTCTAATGTTGTGTCAGAGGAATTTTCTTGTGAGTATGAGAAGGAAGGTTTCCTGCATGACCATGAGCAGTGCATGAAAACAATGAGAGAGGCTACCCAGTTGGATGCAATGGATATAGACTGGATGATAAATGGACCAACTCCATGCAAGAAGCTTGCATCTCCACCAAAACCTTCTGCGCTAACCAAATTTGAGGTAAATTTCCAAAGGCTTTCTTTTGCAGCACATCTATCCTGTTAGTTTGGATCATTTTGAACAGTACGGTTTATTCTTTTATATTTGATTTTTCAGCAGGAGAGTCTAATAATGTACTTGAAAGAGATACCTGAGGATCAATACATCTTGCTGCCTACCGCGAAGTACTCAGTCTCCTCACCTCCTTTGTCTCCACCTCCATCACCAGATTGGTATACCAATTTGCGGATTGGGGTGGACTGTGATATTCAGGTGATGGGATCACCATAGTTTCCAAGTCACTATGCTATGTGATGTGCCATCAATAAAATTCAATTGATGTAGCGAGGACAACTCTGTGATTTGCTTTTCTTGGGTTTTCAGTAGTTCAGCAACTGAATGCTTCTGCTAGTTTTTTTTTCAATCACATTCTCCAAGTTCTTAAAGTTGATGGTTGTTCTGTCTGTAGATATATTACTTATTTCTTGGTCAGTTGATGCGTACCTATGAAGAGTATGCGTACCTATGTAGAGTATGATATTTCTAACTTGTTAGGCTTTGAAGCATTTATTTTTGCTGGAGGTGAAAATATTTCTTTCTTACTGGTGTTGTATGAAATCCTATGCTATCATGATTGATGAAAACTACCAAGAACTTTTAGGCTTAGATGTGTTGTTACTGTTTTTTTTTTTTTTTTTTTTGGAAATTCAACTATAAATTTTGGTAATAATAGTAATAAATTTTGGTACTTTATCATATTCTCTCGTAACTTCAAAAAATAAAAGTTTACTTTTTGGCCAATGCACTTGTGGCTAGTTCATCGAGTTGCTTCAAACTGCTTATGGGAGGGTTGTGTTCTCCCAGAATCCTCTATTGCGCTCTCTTTCGACAATGAAAACGTTGGTGCCCTCCGAAGCTCTATTTAGAAGGTCACTTTCTCCATAAAAAAAAAAAAAAAAAAATTAATAAATAAATAAGAAGGTCACTTTGAAAATATGTGCCATTATGTATTTGCCATCATGTGACTCACTTTGAATATTTCTTATTCACAGCATGGAGGCGCGAAACTCACCTTCGTCGGATTCCTATGCCCTTCTCCTCCAAGCATGCCTAAACAAGAGACACCCATTTGCCGGAAAAACCATCCACGCCCAGATCATCAAGTCAGGGCTTCACCTCGGTGTCTTCTTGATGAACAACCTCATCAACTACTACATCAAAACTGGGTCTTATGTCGATGCACACCACGTGTTCGATGAAATGCCTCTAAGAAACAGGTTCTCCTGGAACACCATTCTCTCGAGTTATACAAAGCAGGGAAGGCTTGATGCGGCTTGTAGAGTTTTCAATGCAATGCCTGAGCGTGACTCGGTTTCGTGGACTGCCATTATTGTGGGTTTCAATCAGATGGGTCGGTACGGCGATGCCATCAACATGTTCTTGGAGATGGTTTCGGATGGAGTTCCGGTGACCCAGTTCACTGTTACTAACATTCTTTCGGCGTGCGCGTCGGTGAAGGGTTTGGATATTGGTAGGAAGGTGCATTCGTTTGTTGTCAAGCTTGCTGTTGGTAGTTATGTTTCGGTTGGGAACTGCCTTGTGAACATGTATGCCAAATGCGGTGATCCGGGGACTGCGAAGATTGTGTTTGAGAGGATGAGATTGAAAAATGTGTCGAGTTTGAATCATATGATCTCAATACATATGCAATGTGGTCGTGCAGACCTTGCTCTTGCGCAGTTTAATCAAATGACGGAGCACGACATTGTATCTTGGAATTCAATGATTGCTGGATATAATCAGCATGGGCTCCATACGGAAGCAGTGAGTATATTCTCAAGTATGCGCAAGGATTCTTTTCTAAAGCCTGATAAGTTCACCTTGGCAAGCATTTTGTCGGCTTGTGCTAGCCTTGAGAAGTTGGAACTTGGAAAACAAATCCATGCTCTTATTGTAAGAGCTGGATTGGACACGTCGGAAGCTGTAGTTAATGCTTTGATTTCAATGTATGCCAAGTCTGGTGGGTTGGAAATTGCCGAGAAAGTTTTAGAGCAATGCGGGACTTCAGATCTCAATCTTATAGCTTTTACTGCCTTATTGGATGGATACATTAAGGTTGGGGATGTTAACCCAGCCAGACAGATATTTGACTCATTGAGAAACTGTGATGTGGTAGCATGGACCGCTATGATTGTTGGTTATATGCAGAATGGGTTAAATAATGATGCATTGGAGCTCTTTAGGTCCATGATAGCAGAAGGCCCCAGGCCAAACAACTACACATTAGCAGCGATGTTGAGCGTCAGTTCAAGCTTGGCTTCTTTGGATTATGGAAAACAAATTCATGCAACTGCCATACGAACAGGGCAAGTGTCTTCGGTTTCTGTGGGCAATGCTCTAATTACCATGTATTCCAAAGCTGGAAGCATCAGTGGTGCAAAGCAAGTATTCAATTTGATTGACTGGAACAGAGATACTGTTTCTTGGAGTTCAATGATATTGGCCCTGGCTCAACATGGTCTTGGGGAAGAATCCATTGAACTATTTGAGAAGATGTTGTCACTTGGTATTAGGCCTGACCATATAACTTATGTTGGGGTGCTCTCTGCTTGTACACATGTGGGATTGGTCGAACAGGGCAGGAGCTACTATAATTTGATGAGGAGCGTACACAAGATTGAACCCACCCATAGCCATTATGCATGCATGGTTGATCTGCTTGGGCGTGCTGGGTTACTTCAAGAAGCATACGACGTGATACAAAATATGCCAATTGAACCGGACGTTATAGCATGGGGTTCACTTTTATCTGCTTGTAAGCTTCACAAAAATGTGGATTTGGCCAAAGTTGCAGCAGAAAAATTGCTCCTTATTGAACCAGACAACAGTGGGGCGTACTCAGCCCTTGCTAATTTGTATTCAGCTTGTGGAAGATGGGCAGATGCCGCAGAAGTAAGAAAGTTAATGAAGAATAGGAAAGTGAAGAAAGGCCAAGGATTTAGTTGGATTGAGTATCAGAACAAAGTGCATGTGTTTGGGGTTGACGATTGGGTTCATCCACAGAGAGATGGAATCTATAAGACGATGGAGAAAATATGGGAAGAGATTAAAAATATTGGTTTTGTCCCTGATACTGAGTCGGTCTTGCATGATGTCGCAGAAGAATTGAAGGAGAAGATGCTTATGCATCACAGTGAGAAACTTGCAATTGCATTTGGGTTAATAAATACTCCAGATAACAGTACACTGAGGATCATGAAGAACCTCAGAGTTTGTAATGATTGTCACACTGCCATTAAATTTATATCCAAGCTTGTGGGCAGAGAAATCATTCTGAGAGACACTACTCGTTTTCACCATTTTAAGAATGGGACGTGTTCTTGTCGGGACTATTGGTAGGCTTACGGATGAAGATTTAAAGATAAATTTGATGTTCAAGTGTACAAAGATGGTTTTATGTAGAGAATGATACTCCACTAAGCTGATATGCTGGCTGACTAGATAGTTCTATACGGCTCCTGGAAGCTGCTAAGATAACTAAATTACAATTGACGTTAAAGTTTCTTGGCAATCATGTATGTGTTCTCTGTTTTTGCTTTATGATGGATGCTCTTTGAGACATTTAATTTTCAAATGATTTTTTTTTTTTTTTGAAGCAAAGGCGGGCATGTAACTCATTGTATTAATAGTCGCAGCCAGAATGACACAGATACAGACCCCAACGAATTGAAGTGATTCACATACCATTACATTGTCGCTCATTGATTTCCAAAGGATTGAAGCATGTTTGCCTGTTGATAACAGGACGGAGAACCAAACTTTTCGCTAGTTGATATCCATTATGGAGCCATTTGCAGTTGACTTATAAATTTGAATTTAAAGCTTAGCATTCTCTACAAATCTGATTTTGGCACATGCCTTGCTTCTGCTAGGTTTGACCATTTATTTTCCATTACAATCTTGGAATTATTTCGGAGCAGAATGATATTTTTGGGAGGGACTTGAGTCACATTTGAATCATGGGAAATCAACCAGAACTATGTTCCATCATTGTCTTTCAATGTAATCAAGGTTCGGTTTTCTTATTAACAGTTTCAAACTTGTAATCAAGGTTTGAATCATCATTCTTTTCGTACAACTTTAGACTTGGTTCAAGCTTGTTTTGTATATGTCAAGTCTTATTGCATACATACCAAAATGATCAAAATGACAGTGTCCAAAAAATGAACATTATATTGCATCATATCAAAGATGAACACAGAAAGTAAGTATCAGATTTCAAACACTACAAAATACTATACAAACAGCAAGAGACCTGAAAAATACTCCATATCAAAACACAGCAACACACTAACCGTTTCTACCGACGTTTCTTCCATCTCGGATTAGAAACACCTGAAGCACATGAATTCATCTCCTCCATCAAACTCACTGCCATCTCCACCTTCCCCATCTTCTTCAAATTACTGATCACTGCCCTATACAGATATAACGAAGGCCGAATCCGCCTCTTCTTCATCTGATCAAACAACCTCAACGACTCCTCAATATTCCCTGACCTCCCCAACCCATCAATGACCGCAGTATAACTCAGCAAATCAGGCTGCACACCCATTTCACACATTTCCTTGAAATAAAACAAGCACATTTCAACCTCCCCAAACTTCCTCACATGGTTTATCACTGTATTGTAAGAAACCAAATCCGGGTCAATCCCAGCTTCCTTCATCTCCCCAAACAGCCTCAGCATCTCACCTGTCCGACCCGCCCGGCCCAGTATCTCCAAAACAGTGTTGTATGTGTACAAATCCGGCCAAAAGCTTCGATCTTTGACATGGGCAAAGATCAAAGCTGCAGTATCAGTCTCTTTGAGTTGACCAAATGCAAAGAGGAGTCTGTTTATAACTGTCATGCTCGGTCGGGTCAGTTCCAATACTTGGTCGGTGAATCTGAGAAGCTCCAGAACAGAGTCATCTGCTTTTGCAAAGGCTTTGGCGACAGTGAGATAGCAGTTTGAGTATAAGGGTTGTGTTTTGGAAGCAACAGCGAGTTTGAAGATGTGGGTTAGGAGGTGAAGATGGTTTGTTTGGGCGGCGGAGATTAGAACAAGGTTGAAAGAGTTAGGGTTTAGGGACATGTGTTGGTTGTGTAGGGATTGAAGTAATGTGGGGGCGTTTTCGATGGAGGAGAGGATTTGAGTGAGTAGTGTTTGTTGTTGTGATTGGGAAGAGGGGTGAGTGTTGTGGGTGGATGTTGTTGCGGTGGTGAAGGATGGGAAGGTGTTCGGGTTTGGGAGTGGTGGAGATTTATGGATCCGAATGGGAAATGGGTCGGGAGAGAAAGCGGGAATGAGTAGCTCTGCTACTCTGTGGGATCGGAACTGCCTTGAGGAAGCGGATAGCATTGTCCCCGACTCCCTGCGTTCAAAGGAAGGACTAATATTAATTTTCTCTGAAATTTCTGTTGTTTTTTTACGAATGCACCGATGTTAACTTTTATATCTTTTTAATATCTAACATTTAGTTTTTTTTGTTGTCGTTTTTAGATAAAATTTAGTAAAATTTATATCGATATTCGATATTTTCTCAATATATTTATTGAGATTTTTTGTGTTCGAACCACCGATATTTCCGTAATTGTTGATATTTTAGTCCTTGGTTCAAAAAGAAGAGGTTTTTGAGACGCGGTCACACCAAAGAGAGCGATGTTATCCCCATTTTGTTGTAGTCATCAGAGATACTCTCTGGCTAGCTCTCAATCCTTTGAAAACACCTCCTTTATTTACATTTTCAGTAAGCGAGGCAAACTTTGTTACCAACAAGCTAGCTAATATTGTTAATTCCTCATCAAATGCTCTCGAAACATGATCTTCATTCATAGGGGGGGGGGGAGGGATTTTAGCGAGGATAGTGAAGGTGTTTGGATGAAATAAAATATGTCGATGCTGAATTCAATTTTACTGTATTGGATCGATGGAATTATTGAAGCGAAGGTGTTTATGTGTAAGATGAAGACATGATAAGCAAATAAACAACTACCAACAAATTGAAATCGCAAAGTAAACCCCCAAACCGAAACCTGCAGATCCAAAACCAATACATATCGCCATAAGAATGAGAGAACGATTCAAAATCGAACAAAAAAAAGAACAAAAAAAAAAAAAGTATTTAAATTTGAAGTTAGCATTTAACAATGAAAAATAAAAACTAACATATTTGTCCTATATTTGCAAATGTAACCAAGTAACTGATTCAGACTCAGATTCAATTACTTGGTTACTTTGGATTACATTGTTGTCCAAGACATTTTGAAGTATTATTTTTAGGTCTTGTAGCAATAGTTGGATTATGACGGACTTTTTGTACGATGGATTATTGTGTATTCTTTGCCTCTTTCTATCTTACAATGGTTTGACACCCCTTTGTTAAAAACAAAAACAAATGTTATAAACTAAAGAAATAAGAGAGAGATGATAGAGAGACAATATGTGGGAGGAGGAAAAAGTGTATCATTCATTCTCATTAGGCTCCTTTATATAGGAGTTTGATTTACATCATAAGGACATAACTAACGAATAATTCCGTAGACATTCACATATATATAATATTTACAACACTTCCCCTTGGATATCCACCAATAAATGATATGGTGTTGGACGCGCTTATTGTTGCCTCATTAAAAACCTTGCCAGTTAATAAAAATACTGTGGGAAAAAAACAACCATGGTCGAAGGAGAAAAAGAGTGCAACGCGCATATGTCCTAGGTAACATAATCTTGAATGCTCCCCCTGATGAGAATCTCCCTCTGATTGATTGATGCAATCTCCAATATCATGTATCTGATGGAATACATTTATCTTATATAGTAGATATGATGTGTCAATGACAGAAGTGAGACTGTGTGAGCTTTGCATGAGGGAGATTCATCATCAGAAGTGGAGAAAAATTTTCGATCACAAAGATTGTGTGTGTAATAGCACTATCAGCAATGCATATATGTTCTCCAACTTTTTGGAGCATATTGCGTCCATGAATCATTGTCGTTGCTATAATAAGATGCATTGATAATGTGAAATCAATCCAGAACATCCAAGTTCAAACCCTGCAACAGAATATATGTTGTTATTCATTTTTCATAAAGAAACTAAAATAAATATTTAATAACAATTACCAAACAATTGTAACAAATATGAGGTCGAAGAATTACTAATAATTAATAAGTACTATATCATAGCAATTAAAATGGTAATGTCATTTGTATAATATATTAAAATGGTAAGGTGTTGTCGTTTATAGCCATGATTACCGAATAATCAAAACATTAATAAGTTTTGTTGTTAAAAACAATAATGATAATGAAAATGGTAATAAGGAGCCATCAGTATTACTAATTTACAGTCATCAATAAACATAATGTACCACATAAATGACGATAAAAATGGTAAAATTGTCATGATTTCTCCACAAATACTCATGACTAACCTAATTATTGTAATAAAGGTAATTAAACGGATAGTGAAACATAATTACGTTTAATCAGAGCTAAACATAGGCTCAAAATTAGTCGGTGTTTAAGAACCCCATATATTGTTGATTATTTCAACATGTTTCTTGTCCTCCACAAAACAAATTGTCGATTTTCAGTAGAGTGATATGTAATGGCTTAGATCGGTTCCAAAATCAACGTATATATCAGCATTATTTAGTGCTTTTGAGGAGGGCTTGGTAGAGAGGCACTAAATTTTAGGGCATGCACCAAAGGTGCTACAAATTGTTACCATAGCCACATCTATAGCCACATCGGGATCCATATTTGAACATGTATGTTCTCTCAAAATGAATATGAACAATGAATCCCATAAGGGAGAACACGAGAAAAACATTCGTGTGATGTCTGTAGAACCAAAAGGTTTCAGACTACTCGGTCATCAGACTCGAGTCTTGACTATTGGAACATGAAGTTCTCAAAGTCGTATCCATAAACATGTATATATAAAAGGGAATGAACACATATATAAAATTGACGTTCATAAAAAAAGGAAAAACTCATAAATCATTAGCCTTGGTCATAAGCAATCTTGTTGCACCATATGCATGTAGATCATCACGGAGTTCATAGAAGAAGAAGAAAAATAAAGAGCAAATTCGTGTTGATAACGTGTTATAAACTAAAAAAAATAAAAGAAAGATGATAGAGAGACAATATGGGGGAGGAGAAAAAAGTGTATCATCGTTTTCATTAGGCTCCTTTATATAGAAGTTTGATTTACATCATAAGAACATAACTAACGAGTAATTACGTTGACATTTACATATATGTAATATTTACAACAACAAAGACAATTTTCTATTTTAACTGAAAAAAAACACCCAAAACCCAATCAATTAAGTGGAGAGTCCCATCACAAAAAAAAATAAAAATATTAAGTGAAGATAAAAATTCAGCTCCGGTGCCTACACTTTAGTGCGAAAGTCAAGTTGATACCGAATATCGAGTTTAGCCATCACAGTGGTAGTCTTGTGAGACATGATATGAACTTTTTCTCTCAAGTGTATTTTACCTTTTCAATTAAAAAAGAAAAAAAAAAAACCCAATTGAGCTAACCGGGTGGGTCGGGTACCCGACAATGTCAAACCCGAAAACCATCAACTACAAATGCCTAAAACCCTTGAGCATCTTTGAAAACCCTTGAGCATCAACCATGGAGGACGTAGTAGAGGAGTTGAAAGATGGCGCAGACATCTCCCAACAGCTCATGGACCGCTACTCCAAGTCCTCTGCCCCGCAGCACCAACACCTCCTCGCCACCGCCGCCGCAATGCGCTCCATCCTCGCCGCCGAGTCCCTCCCCCTCACTCCCCCTTCCTACTTCGCCGCCACCATCTCCGCCATCGACGACATGTCGTCCCCCGACCCTACCGCCGTAGCCGCGCTCCTCTCGTTTCTCTCCCTGGTGCTCCCGCTCGTGCCGCCACGTAGCATCTCGTCGCCCAAGGCCGGTCAGGCGCTGGCTATGCTGGTGGAGCTTCTGGAGCGAGAGGCGGAGAGGTTGACCATGACCGGCGTCAAGGCTGTGGTCAAGTGCTTGGGGGCTTTGGTCGGCTTTTGTGATTTGGAGGATTGGGATTCTCTCAAATTGGGGCTTCAGACTTTGCTCAAGTTCTCCGTTGATAAGAGACCTAAGGTAGCTATCTGAATTTGTGCATTGCTCTAATTTGCTTTGTGTTGTGGTTAATTTTTACTAGAAAGTCACACTCATTTCGGCGGAATTGTTAGTTTAAAGTCGGTTTTTACTGCATAGAACTTTCGGATTGGGTTTGAAATGTATGGAGTTGAGTGTTAGGCACCTAGGTGGCAATGCGTGTTTTGCGAGACAGATTATGAAAAATCAGACTTAAGATCAATGTAGTGCAATGGTAAGATTGTTCGTAAGTCATCTTCTAGTAGGGTTAGTACGGTATACAGCTGATCCGCTTGGAAATTGTGATTGAGGGATGTTTGTGGCTTGTTTAATTTGCTGCTTGTTGAAGAAAATTGATTTAGATTGTTTTTCTTGTTGCAGGTTCGCAAATGTTCACAAGACTGTCTCGAGAATGTATTTAAGTCGCTCCAGTCCCGCAGTGTTGTCAAGGAGGCGAGCAAGTTGATACTTTCTATGCTGAAAGGTTATATGCCTTTGGCGGTTAAGTTAAGTGCCTCTCGGACTTCAGATGGATCTAAAAACCTGGATGTCCTGCACATGCTAAATGTAGTGAAGCTTACTGTTCCCTTTCTCTCACCAAAAGTCAGCTCAAAACTTCTTTCAGAGATGAATAAACTTCTGGGTCCGCGGTTCTCCGAACTCACAAGGCATGTTTTCCAAATTATTGAAGCGATTTTCAAGATATCAAAAGCTGATGACGTTGTCCCAAAGACAGAGGGGACAGAGGGGACTATAGCTTCTCTCATTTCATACGTGTCCTTGGCAAATAAGAACCCTTCGGACACTGTCATGTCTGCAACAACCTTGTTAAAATATTCTATGGGCATACTTCATACTGGTGAATCAACATCATGGATCACGAATCTTCCGCTAGTTTGTGGCTCTGTGGCAGGTACGCTTCATATTGTATTTAGTATAATTGGACATGTAGGTCACTTGGATGCTATGTTATGAATGTTAATACCTTTGGATTGCCAAATTTTATTTTCATTTTAGTTAGTGGGAAAACGTTGCAGTTCAAATACATAGCCAGGCCCTTCTCCATATGAAGATGCCACAGTCATGTGCTGGCATGTTTGGAATTCTAATATGAACCTATTGCAATTTTGCCGTCTTTCTGTATCTTTGTTTTTCTCATATAAGAAGAATATTTTTGTTATCCCGTAGTTTGTTAGATCTTAAGCATTCTTTATTGTTTGCTTGGTTGATTTTAGATTTTTGTTAATTGAATTTCAATATTTAGACTCGAATTTTTCCCTGTGTATTGCAATTGTGCCTGGAAGTCGAAGATCTTTTGTTTACTTGTTGGTTGGGGTACCCAATAATTCATACTTCATATCTTTTATATATCCTTACCAGAGCTGTATATTCTTCATGCATAGTTCAATAATTATTATTGTTAAGTTTCATGTTATTGTTTTATGGAAATGCGGTTACTGTTAAAACTTGTTCTCTGATCCATGTCGACTTTACTGATCCAGGTCTTTTGACTTCTGAGGCTAGGACTGCATCCCATTCTTCAGATATTTTGAAAGAGTTGATTAGCCAACATGTGGATCTAAGTAGTATGTTGGTCAATGAAAACCAACCTTTCAAAGAAGAAGGAGATGATATTATAAAATCAAATGCATTGAGATCAATATGTGCTATTTTTGAGGAGGGTCTTAACTCATGTAAAGGACTGCCCAACGAGCATCTTTTGGATGTTATATCTGCTTTGTTCCTCAAGCTTGGTATGTATCAATCAGTGATTCTATGATCATTATATGCGGACATTCTTTGTTACTTTTCTATTTTTTTTGCTATATTAGTCAGCTACATAACATGATCATTGATATATATATTTTCTTCTGCAAGTGGCCAGAAGTGTTTTCAAGTGTTTGCTTACATTGTTCCTTTTTTGATAAGTCAATTTCTAATTGGTACTTGTGTTTTTGGTTATAGGAAAAATGTCCAATATTTATATGAGAAGTATTATACTGAAACTTGCTGAGTTGATGACCGCTGCTAGTGGGGACAAATCTAACACTGACCATGTAAGTTATTCTATCTGCTATTGATTAGGGAGTTGGTAAAAAATGACAATTGAATATACTTCATGAACACTAAACATGAGCGGAGCTGACTTTATCAAATCCAAAATATTTGGTTGCTTGTTGGTCCTAGATCTCAACTTTTTCTGAAAGAATCGTTCATTTTTCTTTTTTGGTACTATGTGGATGGAAGGATCATTGTATGGATAGTCTGCTTTATCATTGAATTGGTAGAGACAGTTGAGGTTTGAAAATATGTACCTCTTTCAGAATGAATAGGAAGAGAAGTAGAGATGAAGAGAAGAGTAGAGTCGCTTGTACTTAAAAGAGGAGTTGGGGTTCTCCGCACTCTTTATTAGTATTGAAGTTGTCAATTACATAGGATCCCTTGATATAAATATAACAGCAAACTGAACACTTAAATTATATGCTCTTCATTGATATCTCCCTTGATTAAATCTGAGTATCCATTCACGACATTGCTGTTCTCTACCTCAGTAGCTAAACTGTTGTCCCCTTACTGAAATAAAACTTTGATTGGTTTGGTTTGCCATGCTCTTATCTCGGACTTTCAAGTAGTTGCCAGTGGGTTGATATATTCACAGAACTCTAATAGGTACTTATCTAAGATAGCTTGGACGTTAAAATAGATATGATCGTACGATTTGCAGAACAGCTGAGATTAATCATTGAGGTAAATTCTCTCAAAAGGTTTATTGAGAACTCCGTTTTTAGCTGTTCGATTAGATACCAAATAAAATGAAAAGTAGTTGAGCAACATTAACATGCATCCCCTGCTGTGTATTCTCTCGTTCTTTTATTTTATTTTGAAAAGAAACAGCGTTTTATATATAAAAAAAAAGCAAGTACAAGGAGGTAGACAAGGAATCCGCTTTAAATAGCTAAAGAGGGCAGCTAGGGCTAGAGGCTTAGCAGCTCATTTATTGGTGCTAAATCTAAGATTAGGGGCCTATACTACAGCTGCTTGCCTTAGGGACCTATACTACAGCTGCTTGCCAGTTAAGAACAATGGGAAAAAGAGTATAATCCTTAAAATTCTTAGAAGTAGAGGCCCATACTGTCTCCCACAGGTCTATCTTCTCCCGGCCATAGGATTCAAATACTCTTTTATTTCTTTCCATCCACACCACCAAACTACAGCTAGCACCCCACAACCCCAAAGGATTTTCTTTTAGCAAGTCACTCCTCTGTAATGGAGATGTCCATACCACCCTTGCCTCCTTGAATAACTTCTTCCATAAGATATTAGCCCATTCACAGTGCATAAATGATATGTACATCTAGTCCATGGATCTTATAAAAATCTTCATATTCATGCAGCTTCAGAAATGTATTGGAACTGCTGTAATTGCTATGGGACCTGAGAGACTACTAGAACTTGTACCTGTATCACTTAATGCTGGTGACTTCACATGTGTAAACAATTGGCTGGTACCTATTTTGAAAAATTATGTTGTTGGAGCATCGTTGGCATACTATATGGACCAGATTATGCCTCTTGCTAAATCCTTTCAACTGGCCAGCAGTAAAGGTACATGGTTTTTTTTATTCTTTATCCTATGCTTGTCATAGAGAAAATGAGCTAAAACAGTTTTCTGCATGTGATCCTGCCCGCTCCCTGCAGTGCCGCTCTACAGTCTATTTTCAAATTGCATAACTTTACCATCTGTCTGCTCGCATTCACCTTTTTTCCCTTTTGTACCCATCTATGGTGCATGCATCTAATATTCAGTAACTCTTTTTCAATTTCGATGCCAGATGATTCTGTATAAAATGGGCTGATATGTAATATAAATCTAGAGGAATATTCTTTAACAATGCCCTGTGACTTTGATGTGGAAACTGATGGCAAAGTTTCTTCAAAACTATTAGTCTACATATTTATGAGGATGATTTAATAGAAACTTTGTGTTTGTCTTGCTTTTAAGTTCCACAAAATCTATCTATTCCTATGGTTCTTATTTCTTACTCTATGTTCTTTCCTTCTTTTTTTCTTCCTGAGGCGTTTTATATATTATGATTTAGTTTCTTTGAAGTTAACGTTCCGTTTATTCACGATATTTTTAATCTCTTAAGATTTGGTACATTTTATGATGGTCCTTCTGAACCACAATGTTCCTCTTTTGTACATTCTTTGTACTTGATTGCACTTTTAAGGTGATAAGCTGGTCTAGAAAGTCCAGCAAACACACAAGAGATATAAGAAAATATAATGAGGAAGCTGAATTTGGAAGACCAGGATCATAAAAAAACTTTCAGATCTTGTTGTCTTTTATTTGATGGCACAAAGGGCGTGAAAAAAAGAATTTGAGAAGAATTTTGAGTTGAAACCATATATCCTACGCTTTTCAATATAGGAAATTTAACTTATGATTCTTGACTAAGGAAAAAGATGCATGGAAATGAGGAACGATTTTTTTTGTGTTTGTTTTTTGTGCGCACTTCTCAAACCAAGTAATTGAATCTCATATTCCTCACATATTTATTTAATTGAATCTCGTATATTTTTTTTTTGTTTTTTGTTCTTTTGTTTTGGTGCACTCATGTCTCTCAGACCAAGTCATTGCATGTCATTTTCCTCACATTTTTTTTCCAATGGCTTTCTCAATCTTTCATATTTTAATATTATAAGACCAATATCTGGAACTCATATGCTCTTTTGCTTCTCTTCCAGTTAAGAAGTCTAAAACCCGTGAAGATCTACAGGGTCATGCACGTGATTTGTGGGGACTGCTACTTTCTTTTTGTCGCCATCCAACTGATATGTACCAAAATTTTGTCCCTCTGGCTGAGGTTATAGTAACATTTCTAAAGGAGGATTCTTTAATGCATGAAACTGTTGCATGTTCCTTGCAGGTGATGTTTCTCAATTGATCCACTTGAATTGTCGTAATTGTATTGAAGCTTCAACACATTTTTGATATATTTTCTTCTGTAGGCTCTTGTAAATCAGAACAAAAGTGTGGTTAACCAAAAAACTGGTGCTCGTGGTGCAGTTACCGATCCTGTACCAGAGTTGGGAAACATACCCACTTATTCAAAGAAAACTGCAACAAAAAACATAAAGGCTGTGGCACAGTGTTCTGCTGAGTTGCTTCAGGCTCTCATAGACTCATTTATTGGTTCAGCACCTGAGAAGCGTTCATATTTAAAGGTTCATCCCTTTTTTAAGCTTCACAAGTTAGTACACATTAATCACCCTGACATGAGATGAAGCAGGTTTCATTTTCGTTATGAGGGCACCAATGGCCTCATTTGTAGGTGGTACAATCTACCTTCCTGCCCATTTTTACTGGTGCCATATATATGGATTTCTATGTCATAACATTTTGATCCAGATCCCACTTTGGTACTCTTTTTGGGCAAAGTTTCATCATCTTATTCTTGTCTGTAGTCTATGACTGTTGAGGAAATTGAGATCTTGATTTTTTATTTTTTATTTTTTATTTTTAAACCAGGAAACACTCTTATTAGTATTGGATAGTAAGATACAATAAACCAACTATCTGGGTATCAGTACTTAACATAATTACTATTTCGAATTTCCAGGATGCTATAAGATGCTTGGCTTCAGTAGCTGATTCTTCTATTGCCAAGAAGATTTTCATATCAGTACTTAAGAAGTTTCACCTGATGGATGGTAGGAATGAATTTATAAAGTTGGAGAGTTATACTAATTCAATGGGCGTTGAAGAAGAGCGCAATCAAAGTACTAGAGAGAATAATGCACAGCGGTAAGCTATAAATTTATGTTCTACGTTATGGTAGTTTCAAAGATTACATAAGTGAGTCTTGTCTGTTGCATTAAGGATATATAATGACACTGGTTGGTCATTGTTTTGTCATTCTAGTATAATTTTATGGGTTAAATTGAATTTGGTGCCATCCATGTGTTTTGTGAATTTTAGTCTGTGTTCATATGTTTCAGATTCATTCGGGTGTTAATGCTGAAATCTTGGTCACTTTTACCCATTTCCATCCAATTGGTGTTAAAGATTGTACTTTAGCTTCACACCTACAGAGGCTTAGTTAAGCACACATAAGTATAACTCAACAGGAAAAGATGACTTAGCTCATGGATATTTGGTTCAGCTACGTTTCTAATGTCAGTTTAATGAAAATTGGCAGCAGCGACATGTATCCATTTTGGATCAAAAAGGATTTTCAATCAAAACACTTTGTCCAAAAATGAGTTTAAACCCACGTTCATCGCTTCTTTTTCTTTTTCTTCTTTTGTTTGTTAAGAAGTTCGGTATCATTTCAATAAAAACGGATTATGATGACTATCTTTATTTTGTTTTATTATTCGACAGATGTGTAATAATGGAATTAGCTTCTTCTCTAGTTGAAGGAGCCCAGGAAGATCTTATTGATCTAATCTATACCTTTATCAAACACACTTTTCAGGTATAGTTGACATTTCTGTTTTTGTGGCTTTCTATATCTATGGTTTCTTTAAGTATTATCCCTATTACTATGAAATGATACAACAACTTTTGTAATTAGGCCAGCGAGGAGGTTGCGAATCGTGAAGCATACTATACTTTGAGCAGAATTCTAGAGGTTTGTATTAGCATCTTGGCGCTATTTAAATCATTTTTCTATAGACCTTCTTCAGAGAAATTGAGCTCTTCTCTGGTTCTGAAATTTGCAGGAACATGCTTTGTTCTGTTCTTCCCGCTCTATTGAATTGATTGATCTGTTACTTGGGTTGAAATGTCCTGGTGATATTGTATCTCTAAGGAGTCGATTTGCTTGTTTCCAGACTTTAATGATTCATACTTTGAAGGTTAACAATGCAACTCATACTTTTCAGTATATTGTAACAAGTATCTGTTGGCATCTTTACCTTTTCTTCTATATATGCATTTGAAGCTATGCTCAATTCTTGGCACTTGAAGTTTTTCTATTGTAAATGATTTTGCAGATAGACTCAGAGGTGGAAAATGCAAAGGCTTTTCTTATTCTGAATGAGATCATAGTCACGTTGAAGGATGTAAGGGTTATTTTGAGAATTATTATTATTACTTTTTACATATCCATGTGTTGGTGTGTTTAAAAAGATATTCGCATGTTACCATATTCTTATGTTCTTCCATCTTCTTTACTGGACGTAGCTTGCCTTGTAGTCCCTTCATTTGTGAGCCTTTGACTTTTTCTATTTATCCTCCTAATGAGTTTTGGATTATTTCATGATACAAGACATGGATTTATTAGTAACCATTAGATTTCTTGTATATGCAGTCCCACGAAGAGAAAGCTAGGAAAACAGCCTATGATATACTCCTCAACATAAGATCTAGTTTGAGAGACTCGTCATGTCTCAGTTCAGACGGACCTTACCAGAAACTAATTAACATGGTAAGTGCTTCAGTTATCTCACTTGAAATATTGGATGAGGCTATTCATAGACTCTTCTCACGTGTACAAAAATTATCAATAGTAGCAAACTGTACTACATCCTGGAAATGGCCTTGTGGTAATTAGTCTTCTGTTGCAATCCACTTCTCTTCTGCTTTTTATGGTTATTGATTTGCCTAGTTTTCAATGTTCAGATAATGGGATATCTTTCCAGTGCATCACCTCACATAAAGAGTGGAGCAGTGTCTGTGCTATCGGTTCTGGTGTATAAAGATACTGATATTTGCCTTTCAATACCTGAGCTTGTGCCTTCTCTTTTATCTTTGCTGCAAGGCAAAGCTCTCGAAGTCATCAAAGTGAGTGTTCGTAGAATATTGCCTATTCATTTCATGTAATGATAGTGAGTTATGTTGGGTCACAAGAAATGTTAATGCATTAGTTGCTACACATTTGACAGGCTGTATTGGGCTTTTTCAAAGTACTGGTATCTTGCTTAGAGACTAGGCATCTGCAAAATCTTCTACCAGCTATTGTCACAGCGGTTCTCCCCTGGTCCCCTGTCTCGAGACATCATTTCAGAGAAAAGGTGTGCTAACTTAGCCTAATGCTTTTATGGCTACACATAAATTGAAGGTTATTTATGTCTGTAACATGCTGAATGTACAAATACATACTCATTTATACCTGTGAATCCTTTGACTTTATCACAAATTGATCATGATCCTTTTTATCTATAGGTCACAGTCATCATGGAAATTATGTTAAGGAAGTGTGGTTCTCCTGCAGTTGAGTTAGTTACACCAGATAAATACAAAGGTTTTGTCAAGGGTATTCTGGAGGTAGTTTTTACTTTATTGATTACCTATGGTGTCTCCCAAGTTGAATCAAGTTCCTATGGATGAAATGGCAATTTGTTTATACTATTACATCTATTGCAGAACCGCCGCGATGGCAAGAAAAGTTCCAAGGAAGTTGCCACCAAAGAAACAGATATGGAGCAGGCAGATTCTTCAACCAACAGGTCTGATATCATTAGTTCTAAGCACTTACAGCCATCTATTATTTTCATTGACATATGCTAATTTTACTTTGAGTTTATACATCTGCTTATTATTGGTGAACTCTTTCTTTTCAAAGGATGGAGAATAGAAAACGCAAGGAATTGGATCTTCTTCTGGAGAAAAATGGATCAATGGAACACAGGAAAAGAAAAAGGGTGAAGGAACACATAAATGGAAAGCCTAGTACTGAAGGTATATTTTCTGCGGGTGGAGATGGACTGAAACGTGCTATGAAAAATAGGCAATCTGATGTGATCAAATCATTTACAGACCGGTCAGAAATAAGTGGAAAGACAAATAAAGAGAATTACAGTAAACGTCCCTCAGGTGGTCGCAGAGGAAAGATTGGGAAGATGAGTACAAGCAAGGATGTGACTGCGGTAAGGAGACCTGGCGCTACAGCCAAATTGTTCAAACACAAGAAAGTTGGGAAGAAATAGTATCTAATTACATGTTCATTCGATGTGGGCTGATGCATACGAGGAAGGTGACAAGAATTGCACACCCCCTTCATTTTGCTCATTAGCGCTACAGCCAAATTGTTCAAACACAAGAAAGTTGGGAAGAAATAGTATCTAATTACATGTTCATTCGATGTGGGATGATGCATACGAGGAAGGTGACAAGAATTGAACACCCCCTTCATTTTGCTCATTAGCTTGAGGAACCTTGCAACTAGCTTATACATTTAATTTTTTTTCTTTTTTTTGCATTTTTGCGGAGAACCAGAAGAAGCAGATGACTTGGTTTTCCAGCAATGGTGCTAGGAAAGGCCTGTACACTAATTGTATTCGTTGTTCGCTTGTAAATTTAGGGATTCACTTTGATACTCAGACTCCATAAGTACTGATGAATGATGATAAGACAATGGTGCAGCTACTGCCATGTAGCAACTACAAAAGATATGTTCACCCCCGACATGTTGTAGATTTATTGAAAGATAACTTTGCAATTGCCATTTCGGACATTGATTTATCAAAGTAAATTTTACTTTGTTCAACGTACCCACATTCTCAGTCATTCGCTTGATTTTTAAAAATAAAATAAGAATGACTGCTCCCATTGTCTTTTAACGTTTTTTAAAATACGAATTTTAAATTTATTTTCTACTTTGGAAATATATTAGGTAATTTATTGTGAAAAGCATTTTTCATATTTTTTAATCTAGAAAAATAAAAAACTGAAAACGTCAAATTGATGTTTTCAGTCTTTCTTTGTAAAAGTTGAAGAACATTTTTCATTTCGACGTTTACAGAAATATCTCATAAAATACATTTTCATGTCAGTTTCATTTTCAAAAATAAAAATACAAGCATAAAAACGTTACCGAACGCCACCTTAATGTCTTAACATCCATCATTGTCACAATTTTTTTCATTGCTTACAATCTTGAACATGCATTTTGTTGTTATGCTTGGTAGAGACCAGCCGAACATCTGTGTGACTTTCCACTAAGGGCATATGGAGCATATTAGAATTGCTTAGAGTCTTAGAGCATCTCCAACCGATGAGTTACTTTGGATATGTCACCCAACGATGACACACTTTTCATATTTTTTTCCAACTAAAATGTCAAAGGATGTGGATTTGACATTTTTTCTTCCAATGTCAAATTTGATGTCATTTATTTCCTTAATGTTTCTCTCTCATCTTTCTTTCCTTATGATCTCTCTTCTTCCTCGTTTTATAAAATGATACTTTTATATGAATGTTTTATATAAAAAAAATGATATAGTAATATTTGAATTTGACATGAGGTATGAATAGAAGCGCAAATTTCACATACATGAGGAAAATTTCACTTTTCAAGACTCGCATTAAATTTCTCCGTTTCTTTCCGTCAAGTCATCAACACACCCACCTCTTGTTCTTCTCCATCACTTGCTTTCTGAGCATTTCAGCCTCTACCAGCTACATTGGGCTTTTGATCTAATGAATCTAAGGCTCCCTTGGTTCATGAGTTTGATTGATGTTTGGGAAAAGAGAGAAAAAAGAGGTATGAGAATAAACAATCTAGCTAGCATCTTCTTGTTCCCATTTCTTTTAGTATCGACTTGATTTGAATTCTTTTCCTGGACCAAAGGATTGATACCCTGCTCTTGAGTTCTTATAGCTGTCATTTGGGATTCAAACAAAGTTAAGAACCAACAAAGTTTCATTCTCCTTTTTATTCGTTTTCTTTTTTGCATAATCTTTGTAGGATTCGTTTAACAAGAGGGAAGTTAAGCATATGTTTGTGTTTGAATCTCAATCTGGGCTTTTCAATGTCATGTAAATTCATCTGCCGTGATTCAAATGGAGTTTGAACCTAGATCCAGAAAAGGGCCAGATTAATAGATTTAATCATAGGACTGCAACACTTAATACATGATAATTAGAAGAAAAATAAAAATTATAATTGAATGATGTAGTAGCTTAGCTTAGCACACCAAGTTTGCTGCCACATTCCGCTGACCAAATTAATAAGAGTACAAACATGCAACTGAAATCGTAACGGGAACAAAGGGGCCTTGCTGACACCCCATTTAATTACCCACCCTGAAATGGGTTTGCGTTACTATTTTCGACCACCGTTAAAAGGACACAGTGGGACAGTAATTGTAAAACTTACCCAAAAAAAAGTTAATAAATGAAAAGTCTTTTCTTGATGAATTATAAACGGTAGGGACAAAGAGAGATAGTAAGAGAATAGAGAATAATCATCTTATTTATTGATATGAGTCATTTATATAGAAAATTACAAAATACTAATATGGTAATGA
This sequence comes from Fragaria iinumae, assembly GCA_009720345.1. NCBI lineage: Eukaryota > Viridiplantae > Streptophyta > Magnoliopsida > Rosales > Rosaceae > Fragaria > Fragaria iinumae. The sequence continues at coordinate 23,980,122 of CM019122.1, read as the reverse complement.
TAAGGAATACATAGTCTTATTCTAACTACATATCTTGTTGACATAATGTCAAGACACACATATGAAATATCATAAAACACTCCCTCTTGTGCCGCGTGCTGGTATGCCGGTGGTGCTGATATGTCATCTCGTTAAAAACCTCGTCAAAGAACAAAAACCCTGTGGGAGAAAAACTAAACCTTGATCGTAGGAGAAAAAGAGTACAACGCACCCTTCACATCTGATAGTGACATGTATGTGCTAGACTCCCCCTGAAGTTCGCACCTCCCTCTAATCTTTACATCAATCATATGACTCTTCATGATTCTTGATAATCACATAAATTTCAATTAGCATGTCAATGCTCTTCAAATGTGACATTGAGCAATGATTAACTAGATCATGTCGTATTGTCCTCAAACATGATCTTTTACACTTAGATCTTGAGGAGAAGGACGCTTGTGAACTAAAAATATAAGTTCATGCAGGAAATCAGATTTCCGAGCAGCATGACCTTCAGTTACTAGAACAACAGTAACTTCCTCTAGGAAATACATATGAACGAACCGTAAAAGGTTTTCGAAACTAGGCTCATTTAGCTTTCCAATCGTATATTACACAAATTCTGTTTCATCAGGAGCTGTTCACAAAGTCCTGTTGAAGTTGACTGTTTTGCCAAAATCAGATTCTCAGACAGATTCGTCATACTTTACGAAAACGGCCATAACTCACTCAATATGATATGTATGATCAAATGTTTGATGTCCCTGGAAAGTAGACACATAGACCTTTCCAATGGTACCAAATTCACCATTTTATAGTGAGTGAGAGTTCCTGTAGGTCCCGTGGAAGTTGACCTACGAAACTTGTCAGATTCTGATTTCGCTATTGATGTGTCTTTCTTATGTAGGGATAGAATAAGCCTCAACCCTTCATACCATTAAGTATTGAAAAAGGAGTTACTGCCATTACATTGGCGTTGCATGGACGCATAGCTACACTTAGCTTTACAACTTTTCATAGCCAATGAGATGTCAAGTCTTTCGTATTGTGTTGAGTACATTGATGCGTTTTATTGTACTTAGATGAGAACTCCATCTCTTAACACATATTTGTCATCTTGCTTTAGACAAAACAACGGATCTCTCTTTAGAGCAAAGACTTTGACTAATCATGAGAGTAAATGTAGGTCTCACTAGTTATAGAACGCCTAAGCCGATTGATGGAAAATCATCATCAATACAGTCATCGAGTGCTTTATCGAGACCATTTCTTCCCAAAATCTTTTTCATTCTAACTTCGGATGTTTGATACATATTGGCATCTCTTGATCCATCAAGAGTCCATGTAAATCCAGAATGAACACGCAAAGGCATAATTCACCATATCCCTTCCAAATCAAGTAGAGTCCATGTGCGTTTCAATACATTTAGCAAACACATGCTCTTGTGGTCTGGAGCCACTTGATTTGGATGAATGAAGTCTGTTTAAGATCTTCATGTATATTTCTGATCCCGTAGAGATGTTATTATGACCACATTCATAGGCTGCATGTTTAGTTATTCGGAAACTACCAAACTAACAAAGTAGTGGAGTGCAATGACATCCATTACGAGAGCATATCTCATCGTAGTCGATCCAAGTGCGTGTTAGTGAGAGACCTTGGGCCATAACGTGAGTCTAAGCTCTTGTTCTCACTACGATATCTAACAAAGGCATAGTTGATAGGGTTCACACTTGCGGTGTCGACATCACTTGTCCAAGGACCTATCTCTTTGTTAATGTTGGATTACATATTTCCATTAGGCCAATCAACTAAGTTGATATCCATCAACGAATGGTGGTTCGATAGTAGACTCATTATCTCACGTCCTCATGTACACTAGTGTAATACTTGTAGAGATCTCTATATGGATTGGATTTGACATTGAGGCGTCCCCCAACGATAATCACAATTCAGACTTCGTGAGACAGATTTGAGTATCACTGATCAATGGATCAAGTTGTGCCAAACTCGCTTTCTTCCTAGTGCGAGAAAATATCGAACTTAAGGGCCTCCCTCCTTTTGGGGAGCCACACGGCCTTGTGACACCAATTTTGTCACTATATGGCGTCACCATTTCACCATCTATGCGAAGCACTCAATGTCTCTATGAGACAGATCTACAAAATGGAGTAGATAGAAGAGTAAATACTTCCACTTGAACCATTTAGAAGGATTGAAAGAAGCTACAAAAAGCTGCAATCCCAAGAGTGCATAAAAATTTATGCGCAGAATGACCTTTGCGCACTAAAATAGCCATAACTTCTTCGTTAAAATAGATATGGACAAACCGCGAAAGGTTCTGAAAACTAGACTCATAGAGCTTTCCAATGATATAAAGCTTATTGTCTGGTTTGTCCGGCGCTGTTCACAAAGCTTAAAACGAAGTTGACTATCCAGAAGGGACATATTGCTGTTTTTCACAGAATTGACATGTGCGAAGCTATGAAGCTTGTAGGTGGCATGTAGGCTATTGCCTTAGACAAAAGTGACGTGTGTATGATCAAAACCAAGTCATTTCGGTCGTTCCAAGGTCGTAAACTCCATGACTAGTTAGCAAAAGCTCCCTGACATGAACATAAACTAACTCAGAGGACTTAGAGGATTCGATCATGATGATGATTTTCCGGTTTTGATAAGTCTTCAACGTCTTTTGCAAGATGGAAATTAGTTTAATAGCGTAGGGGGATCCAAAATCAAAAGCTTTCAGTAACTCCAAGTCAGTATGACCAGACATGTCCGTGGATGGTCGGTAGTGCGAGGCACACTTGAAACCACTATCTCCTTAATTTCGGACAATTCTAAGACATCACACTGAGCTTGGACGAGCCTAGTTGAACAATTGATGATGGAAAATCCACTATAGGGTAGAAGACTTAACCGGAAACATGTTGGCGATCCTCCTTGAGGATAAAAGGCCGTGCGTCATCTTCACTTGGAAGAGACCAAAACGACACAATCTAACCATGTAGATTGTAAATATGCCATGCTTCTAAGGACGATGTAAAAATGTACATCTTGTTTGTAAATCAATATGAACCATAAGAGGAGAATAGTTTCATAACTTCGAAAAAATTCTCAAGGCATTCATTATTGCTAATGTGAGTACATCGAGGTCTCAAATAGACGAAAGACGTCGATACGATGCCTTATTACATATAGCTTGGAAAGAAAATCAATGTCTAGCCAATGATGTCAAAGTCAGGGGTAGCTAGAGCTGGATCTGAATCTTTGAAATTCGTGATCATAAGGATGACGTTATTGTCCTCATATTGATTTTCCGTACCTTTTTGTATGCATTCATAATTTGAAGGAGAGTTCGACAACTCTTGAACTAGTGATCCGGAGATCCACAACGGTTGCAGTGTCATGAGCTGACATGAGTAGTTTTGACAAATTGGTGTTTAGATCGGGAGTGTTGCCATTAGGGCTGGCGACACCTCCCCCTCTTTTCTAGACATCGACACGGCGTTTTCTGCCGTTGTCGTGACCCACATTGTTGTCCCCGCATTAGGGAACAATCCCAAATATGTTTATCGCATTAGCGTATATACAATTCCCGTTTGCAATTGTATGATCAAAATCAAGTCTCGTTGGTAATTCTAAACCAACTTGGAGGACCTAGAGAACTTAATGATGATCAAATCCGCTAAAGATCATAGATCATGATGCCATGGAATATCATTGACGATATGTAGTCAATTAAGGTGGTAAGCAATCCACTTGACTTAATAACTCAACTTGTTGAGTTAGGTGAACGTTTCAAGAAACGCTCCATGAGTGCATTCCACAGTACATTGTGGTCATTACTTTTTGCACAGATTGCCATTGAAGGCTTTTGTCGATGTGGCGCGTCAAAGACTTTGAGCGCATGAGATGTGAAATCTCGACATCTAGGCTTGTTAGCATGGGGGTCAAAACATGTGGTTTAATCATTTTCAATAAAAAGGTTCCCCAGATACCAAGCGAAGATTCGCCTTAGGCATCGAGTACGTCAAAACTCAAAGGAGCAGAATGTTACATTGCTCTTGCATACAAAACCAAGATGTTATGAGACTCTATAGAGGTCACAAACGATACTTTTAATGGTTTGTTCTTCGAATTGATCAAACATAATTCGAAAAAGGCCTCGGATTGATCAAACACAATCCGGAGAAAGGTCGAGGTTGATCATACACAACCCTGACAAAGAAACAAGAGTGATCAAACACACTATTGACCCGCGAATAAAATTTCGAGATTTTGGTACCTGTACGCACAAAATCCCAAGCATAGAATGAAGATGGAGAAGTGAGGAAAATATTTTATCCTTCCCGAGTTATTGAACTTGGAAAAGTTTAGGGTTTCAAAACATAACTTTTGAAACTTCAAACACTTGAAGAAGTCGAAAATTATAGTCGAAGGAAACTAAGAATCGTCGGCAAGTGGCGGCCAAGGGATTGGCAGCCAGTGATGTCGGACAGCGGTCGGGAAAACAGGCGGCGGCGGTAGTCGGACAGAGGAGCCAAAAAACACTTTTTAGGGTTTCGGAAAACAAATGGTGGGCTATTAGTTCTAGGGTTAAAACAAAGTGCATAATAACGTGATGAAGTATAAATGGTAGAGACAAAGAGAGATAGTAAGAGAATAGAGAATCATCATCTTATTCATTGATATGAGTCATTTATATAGGGAATTACAAAGTACCAATATGGTAATGATAAGTAATACATAGTGTTTATGCCGGAACTAATATTTTACTGGACAGTAAATGTCTATGTAAATATTAATTATTTCTTGGTCCATGTCATACCGGCGAGCCCAAGTTTCTTTAAGTTTACAAGTGATGGCCTTTTTAGTAAGACCACGCGAGCTGAGAACAGAGTTTACATGCGAACTGGACTTCACTTAGCTCGCGCGCGGAATGGACATAGGCGGACTGCGCAGTTCGCGTGGAACACTTAGCTCGCGCGCGGAATGACTTCGCGTGGAATTACTATTTGCCAGTCCGCGTAGGCGAGGCGAAACAAGTCCGCGTAGTCGAGACGCAAATGTACTTCGCGTAGGCGAGATTGACTCTCCACGTAGGCGAGGCGAGGCGAGCTGGCGAACTGGTTCGCGTAGGAGACTTCGCGAGGCAGCGACATGCAGACTCTGCGCGTACCACGACAAATGTCGAAGACTGTTACAAGTCTTTGACATGCTTCGGGCCAATCCCTGTGACCATTTTAATATAAAAAAACCCTTTTAAGGCTCGCGAGCTGCAATAGCCCGCGAAGTGGATGCGAGCTACAGAAGCACGCGAGATAGCATCCTGTAGCAGCCCGGGAGATGAGGATACTCCTAATTCCAGTTCACATAGGAGTCTACAGTTGGCAGCGCGGAAGCAATGCCCTATGCGGAATGAAGTGTGCGAACTGGACATGTGTCACAAGATGGTTGGTTCGCATGGACAGAACAATGCCCTTGCGCTATAGGGTTTCAGAGTCCGACTTGGATTCTAATTACTTTTCTTCCGTCACAAGTCGAACTACTATATAAGGGGGGCTCAAACCCTAACAGAAGGACAACTCTCGACAACTCAAAACACTCAAACAAATACAAACACAAACTGCAAACCAGTTACCCTTCGAGCTCCTCGAAACCCTAACCCTAAGCGTCGCCGCCTAGGTTTCTTCTCCAGAGCCCTCCGGACTCTACCCCCCGACTTCTCTCTGAACTCCCTATTAGTTGCTCTGCTCGCGCCGCCGTGAGTATCGATCGCTTGTGCTCGTAAATCCTCGTCTGAGGTGGCACCTGAAAGCCCCGTCGCCTGATCAGAAGTCAAGATCTCGCACACCTACAACCTCTTTCCTCGTCCGCGAGGTGGCACACCCGCAACTCTGCCCTCTCTTTGTTCGCTAGAAACCTCTGCTCTGCGCGCTGAGGATCGTGGCCAAAACACATAGTCCTATTCTAACTACATATCCTGTTGGCATAAGGCCAAGACACATATATGAAATATCCTAAAACATTTATATATATATATATATATATCTATTAATAAAGCCGGAAGACTTTTTTGACTTTGTTAATGGTTAAATTTTTAAACTACCTATAATGTCCTTAATTGATTAAAACTTTAAAATCTGTCTTTTAACAGATGAATGATAAATTAGTAATTACTAATGTTGTAAACAAGAAAAAAAAGAAAAATAGAAAAAAAAAAGCTTAAATCATACCATAAGAGGTGAGAGAGAAAAATGAGGAGAGAAATATAATAGTAAAAAAAAATCACACACACGCACATAATGAATGCGGGTTAAGATGACAGTGTGTGTGTCTGTATATATATATACAAGCCGCTTTTGTTTTGGTCAGAAAAAACAAATAAACTAGCTTTTGTTGACAGTGAACAAATAAAAGTAACAAAGACCGGAACTGAACCAACTGAGCTCCTCTCTCTCTCTCTCTCTCTCTCTCTCTCTCAAACACTCCAAGCCCAGAAATTGATGAACTCAGCAAACAGGTATTGACCAATTTTGCTTCTTGTTTTTCTCCTAATGGATGTGCTTGCATGTCGAATCTGTTGCTGCTTATGTCTCAAATCTCAATACTCATGCCTTTGATGCTTACCCTGTGTTCTAGATCCCGTCATCTGTAGATTTTCTGTTCATTTTTGGTTATTGTCTTCAAATTATGCATCATTTTGAATAATTTGTAGCGTCTTGTGCAATCTTTTCATGCAGAGTAAAATATCAAAGATATCTGTGTCTGTGATTATGTAGTTGAGACTTGGGATCTAGAGGTTTGTGGGAGAAGTGAAGAAACTGTGCAAGTTGGTGTTGGTTTTGTTGAGAAGTCAAGGGTTTTGTGATTATGGAACCTCTCAATGGTATTGATAAGTCGAGGGTTTTGGATGTGAAACCTCTGCGTACTCTGACGCCTGTGTTCCCAACCGGCGCTCAGGCCCCTAACTTTGGTTGCATACCTCCCTTTGGCCATACCCCTAATGGGTTTTCGCCCTTTTTCCCATTTAGTGCACCACCACAAGCCCAAGCCACTCAACACTCACCTGATCTCAATCATGTGGATCCCCCCGCAATGCAAACACCAGCTGGTCCCATGCCGGCTCCACTTCGGTCATATAGAGCCCCCAACCCGTCTGGAGGACTGGCCCATGACTTTCCGGAGGAGTCCAATGGAGACAGGGAGTCGTCAATGGGCGATGAAGATGGGTATTTTGATGGTCATAAGGATGTGGCCGGGTCTAGTTCATCTCGGAAGAAGACCACCAGAGGTTCATATCGTAAGAAGGTTAGGAGAAATGGAGATGCTGATGCAGTAGTCTTAGGATCGAGCGTGAACTTTGTTTCTGTGATCAGTCCAGCTCAGCTGGAAGATGGTAACAGGGACTTGGTAAATTATGTACTCATGAATTTTGATGCGATCCGGAGAAGGATTTGCCAGATTGAAGATACCAAGGAAAAGAACACCGACTCCATTAAGCGTGCAGATTTAAAAGCTGGCAATATTGCAATGACCAAAAAGGTTCGAACAAACATGAGGAGGAGAATTGGACCTGTCCCCGGAGTTGAGATTGGGGACATTTTCTTTTTCCGAATGGAAATGTGTGTGGTGGGATTACATGCTCCATCAATGGCTGGTATTGATTACATGACTCTCAGGGGTGATTTGGAAAAAGATCCCATAGCCTTGAGCATTGTATCTTCAGGAGGCTATGAGGATGACACAGATAGCAGTGATGTATTGATATACAGTGGTCAGGGTGGGATTACTAACAGCAAAGATAAGCAGGTAGCTGTCACTGATCAGAAGCTTGAAAGGGGCAATCTTGCTCTTGAGAGAAGCTTGCAACGTGGCAATGAAGTAAGAGTGATTCGAGGGTTGAAAGATGATACTACTCCTAACTCCAAGGTCTATATCTATGATGGCCTCTATAAGATCCAAGAGTCATGGACGGAGAGGGGGAAATCTGGTGGCAATATGTTCAAGTACAAGCTAGTGAGGGTGTCTGGACAGCCCGATGCCTTTTCAGTTCTGCAAACAATCCGAAAGTGGAAGGACGGTTTTTCGTCAAGGGCTGGACTTGTTCTTCCAGACCTCACTTCGGGTTCTGAACGAATACCTGTTTCCCTTGTAAATGAAGTTGATAACGAGAAGGGGCCTGCTTATTTCACGTATTTCCCTTCGCTCAAGTATTCCAAATCTTTCACTTTAACGCAGCCTAGTTTAGGTTGCAAATGCCGTAATGCATGCCTCCCAGGTGATATGAATTGCTCTTGCATTCAGAAAAATGAAGGTGAATTTCCTTACACTGGTAATGGGATTCTAGTCAGCCGTAAACAGTTGGTCTATGAATGTGGTGCCTCATGTCCATGCCCTCCTAACTGCAAGAACCGGGTATCCCAAAATGGTGTAAAAGTGCGCTTGGAAGTGTTTAGGACAAAGGATAGGGGCTGGGGCCTACGGTCATGGGATCCTATTCGTGCTGGTACTTTTATTTGCGAGTATGCTGGTGAAGTTATAGATGAAGTGAAATTCAAAAATAAAGGGGACGAAGGCGAAATTGATGAGTATATTTTTGATACAAGGCGCAATTTTGACTCCTTCAAGTGGAATTATGAACCTGGCTTATTAGATGAGGAGAGTCCTAATGATTCTGTCGAGGTCTATAGCATCCCATATCCCCTGATCATAAGTGCCAAGAATGCTGGGAATGTTTCTCGTTTTATTAACCACAGTTGTTCACCAAATGTCTTTTGGCAACCAGTTCTGTATGAACAGAACAATCAGTCTTTTCTCCATATTGGGTTTTTTGCCATCAGACACATTCCCCCTTTGACAGAACTGACATATGATTACGGGGTTTCAATGTCTGGTGGAGCGGGCAATAACAATGGCCCCCATAGGAAAAAGAAATGCTTATGTGGATCCTCAAAATGCCGGGGTTATTTTGGCTGATGGTTTCTGTAGTTTCTACAAACAGAGGAGCATGGTACCAGCAAACATGACACTGGTTAAATTGTTTGGAATTTTTACCATGTTCATATGTCTTGGAACTTAGTGTAACTGTGATTTCTATTTTGTATCTTTTAATTTTGTGATTGTTTAGCTTGCAGGATGCACCATGTTTCCACCATGTATCGAAACTTGACTTGTCTTTGATTTTGTTGTTGTATGTTTCCACATTTGATGTTTTAGGGTCTACCAGCAGATACTTATGGTATCAGTAAGTGTGACCTGGTTATAAGTTTGGACTCGTCATGAAGTCTATACGTTTGTCTTTCACATTCATAGCTTCATAGAAGTCATTATTCATGCTTGCTTAGTTTACCTTCTGATTTATGCTTTTCGCTTCATCTTAAATGCTTGTTGCCTGCAAACTGTATGAAAGCTGGTCTCAAAGATGTGAGAACATTTCATCTAAAGTTCTAAACTCATGCAGTTAGTTCTAATCTATTTAATCTATTTAAATTATTGACTTTTTGGGGGTCTATTTAGCACATATTAATAGTTCTACTCTTTTTTTTTTTCTTTTTTTTTTTTTTTCATGTTATCTGATACATATCATCTGAAGCAAAGTTTTTTCCGTTGCATACTAACCTGGCTAAACCAGATTACTCTATTTGATGTCAAGCATCGACTTAGTGTACAAGCCAAGCACTTGGTTCCACTTGTTTCACGAGATTGCTCTCTATTTGATTTCAAGCATCGACGTAGTGTACAGGCCAAGCACTTGGTTCTCACTTTTTTCAATGATTCTAGATGCTTATCCTTGGTCTGTTGAATAGTACGTGTGTATAGAACTATTGACCTTTGTATATCCAGAAAGTGCATCAGAGGAAAATTTTTATGTCAAATTGTGGAGTGGTCCTCTATCTAAAGACTGTTACGTTGCTTGTGTGATAGCTACAGTACTTTAAGTTATACTGATTGATTCTTCATCTTGACACAGGGGTCTTAGTAACTTGGAGTGTTAAATTCTTTCAAGGAATAAAGGAGTCCTGGGTTACTGATTTCTGCTGCTTTGGGTAGTTTAGGCAACCGTAGCGTGTTTGGGACTTCGGGTGGTGACCTTAAAGTTTATGCAACCGAGTAGGTTTTTTTCATCCAAACGTACCGTTAGAGTATCTCTAACAACTTTTCTATTTTCTCGATTTCGTCGATTTTAGGGAATATTAAGCGTTTTTTAGGTCAAATAGCTTCCCTATCTCATTCTCTAAAATGTGGATGAAGAAAAAAAAAAGTCTTTATTTCCTAAATTTGCAGCAAAATCTTTCTTCCTTAAAATTAAATTCTTTAGGTATTCCAACAAGAAAAAAACAATAATAGAATATTTTATTAGGTATATTATTTGTAACAATAAAATATATAATGTTTTTTTGCTATAATTAATGATGATAGGGTACCATAATGATATAGTATATTTTATTATTGTATTAAATGCTGAAATCTCTAAAATGAAGAATCTGTTTGATTTTGAGCATAAATTTTTTTGGAGATTTTAGTTTTTACTTCCTAATTTCAGAGAAATTTTAGGGAAGATGTTGGAGATGCTTTTAATCTTTAAACCAAACTGTGTTTCAAAATAGTTTAGGGCTCTCGGATATACTCCAACTCTTGCTCGTCAAGGCTGAACAGTCAGCATGTCTCAATACCCTAAAAATAAAAATAATCGAGTAACCTTAATAAATTTTAACAGAAGATCTCTAATGTTCACTAAATCATAAGATATCATGCCATACTGTGTCAGAGCAAGGTCTATTCTCGGCTATTTAACACTGATAATTAGATTCGCTTGGCTTTTATCACTACGCAAGTACGTATAGTAAATGGTCTATGAAGTCCTGGGCACAAATCTCAATTTTTTTTTCGTGAGAAATGAATAATTCATTAATCAAGAGACATATCTAATTACAAAGTCCGTAAATGAAAAGCCGAAAAGCTACAGATAACAAAGAAAATAGGTCTCTAACTCGATCAAACTAGAAAGAGTGAGAGGAAACCTATAGCTCACTAAACTATGGGCCGAAGACCCTACAATTGAATATAAGTATGCAACAAAACTAACAAATCTAACACATCCACTACCCAAGATCGTTAACATTGTTGTCTCCACCGTCGTCAACAACTGAGAGGTGAGGAGTGATAAATCGAAGTGTTGATGCTCGAGTAACTAATGTCAAACAAATCCCAATACACACATCATAAAGACACCCACGACCTAGAGGAGAAGCTCCTCCCAAAAAAACCCGTACAAGATCTCAAACTTGCATAATAGAAACAACATGCATCTAGAACATTTGCACTCACAAGCCAAGTCAATGCATGCTGTGATAAAGCTAAACAAGCCAAAGTAATTGTGTTATAGTGTTACAGTAGTTATCAAGTACTGAACAACTCAATGCAGCATAACCATCCTATTAAACACAATGATTGGGATGGTGTTTCATCTCAAGTCACTACCCATTATAATGATTTGGATTGGGGAAGATGTAGGAGGGTAGGTGCACTCGAAAAGAGTACTTGACTGCTATTGTCGCTGACATATGGCAGATCATTGAAGAGCAGCACTGGATTTGAATGTTGTTATGAGTTTGATCAGAGCAAGCTAGACTGTAGAGTTTGGATGAAATTGAGGTCTGCTACTTTGTTGCCGCTGGATCTGTTACTTGAGTTGAAATGTCCTGGTGATATTATATCTCTTAAGAGTGGATTTGCTTGTTTCCGGTCTTTAATGATGAGAAGTGAAATCCACGTCTAAAATTGTAATCTACATACTCACTTTCTATTATTAGTAACTTAAATTTTGTCTTTAGGTGACATGTGTAATTTTCCAGTTGGTTTTTCTCTAGTTTGCTCTGTTGCTTTCCCTTTCATATTACAGTTGTAACTTGTTTCTCCGCAGTGCGTTGAATTGCGACTTCACTAGGGATGAGAACTATTAAGCTTGTACAAAAATGTAAGGGTCATTTTTCAAATTGAGTGGTGACTAGGCCAAATTCAACCCAAATTGTGATTAATGAGAAAAGTTTGTTCGTGATTCAAGGCATATGGAAAACTAGAAAAGTGCTTGACAGTGTGAGCGTGGCGTGGGAGGTAAAAACGCACTGTGGTGAAGAGATTTGAAGGGTTAGCTGGGTAAATAGGTTTATCGGAAAGACTGAGACTTAGAAGTGGTTGTTTGGAGGGAGAGACTAACTAGACTTAGAGCTTGAAAGCATGAGGGGCTTGAATGCTTGAAGGCTTGAAGGTTATGTCTAAGTTTTTCTGGGCTGAAATTGCTTGATGATCGTTTATGTTCTAAACTCCTCTTTTTATAAGCAGAGCTTTGGGGTATTGAGGTGATTCAAGCTCTCTAATTTTATGGGTAATAGACTTCCTTGTCAATTTACAATTTTATACCAAACTTCTGCCCTAAAATCAGAAATGGTTGCTTAAGGTGGTTCTTCTTGGTAAATGTGATTTGCTGCCAGGATTGATAATTGTTGATGTAGCAGCAAGCGTGAAACTATGAAATTTAAACAGAATAGGGAAATGAGAGAAGGAAGTTGTTGGGCCTAGGTGTAGTTTGGGCTTGGGTTTGAAAGAAAGGGTAGTTTGATCCAAATTCTCATGCATGTTCATCATTTCATTTTGTTGATCGAAGTCTTTAGGCTTGGATTTCAAGCCCAAGTCCGAAATCACGAACGACGTTAAACAGATGAATAAGTATTGTGTGTTTCCATAAGTTTCCACACCACATCCACTACCGCAAGCCTCAAGAATGCGTGGATGCGGCTGGGGCCCTCATTAATGGGTGTATTTGCACGGTGAGATAATAATGAGAGTAAAACTAATAGATTTCTTATACGAATTGCGTGACTACGCATGATAGCGTTTTAAATGGCCGCGTGATTTTTCAAGTATCAATATTAGCCCTTGGTTATGTGAGCATCTCGTGAGATGGGCCACATAATTAAACCTGTAAAGAAAAATCAGCCCGGCCCAAAACCTTTTAAAGGTAGCTAAGCGTGAGAGAGTTTTGAGAGTGCATCTTCTTCCCGCCTGAGGAATGCACATACCAGAAGGAAACAACTTCCTCCTTCAATTTGTTTTTTTTCTTTTCCTTTGCTGCGGGAGTTCTAAAGGTCTGGTACGCGCATCAGTCCTGCTAAACACAAATTCATTGGGCAAGGGTTTCTCCAATCGTCGCGGCCTCGAGGTAGAGTCTGCAATTTTCCCAATTACTTTCGTTTTGAAACCATGAATTCCTTCTTTTCTTCAACGGATTGTCGTCTTTAACTTACGGCGGGGATTCACAATTTCTTGAATTCAGTATACTGGTGCTCCTTATTTTTTTTGATAGCAGTAAGCTTCCTTTGGATGAATTTGGGATGAGAACTATTGAAATAGAATTGCCCTGATCATGTGAAATCCCCTTTAGCTTTAATCTTTAGCACAGAAACACCTTATGTTGTGTTGATGAATCGCCGAATGGACTTAGTTTTGGTATTGCATAATGAACCCCATGTTGGTAAAAGGTTGTAGATGATGCTCATATTTCTTCTTGTTTATGTGAATCTGTAATCGTCTTTGTCACCGCAGTAGACACCATGACTAGGCATTAGGAACTCTTTGCAGAAGAGTTGTGTCGCATCCCTTGCTTTTCCTCTTTTTTTTTCTTTTTTTTTTTTTTTTTTTTGTCAAGTCACCGCAGCTAGCCTTCTTCTTCTTATGCAGGAGGCTAATTGCAAATTTACTGATATTTTTTTTGCTTTCGCATACTTCCTCACGCTACAAGCTCTTATTTCAGGTAATCTTAGGCAGCTTGAACTGAACCACAGCATGTTTGAGTATTGAATGGCTCAAAGCTTTAAGTAGACCATCTTGTGATGTGGAACCCTTGTCGTATGCTGAATGCTATCCTGAGAAATTTTGCACCTTAGCTTTGTTGGGATCAAAAACTGATTATGCAACAACACAAACACAGCAGCTTGAAAACCAGCAAACACAGAACAAATGAGAGAAATAAAAGAACAATGACACCAGCAATTTTAACGTGGAAACCCTCCAAAGTGAAGGGAAAAACCACGGGACAAACTCCGAAAAACTTCCACTATAGAATGGGATTACAATCTCCAATCTCTCTAGATTACTAGAGGAATAACACAGTAGGCAGTACAAGAAGGATTGGTTCTCTATTTTCTCTTCTTAGAGCAAGTCCAACAGGTTCCCTAAATTCTTTAATTTTCCCTATTTTGGGGAATATGTGGTCATTTTCCACTCCAACAACTTCTCTATCATATTCTCTAAAATAGGGAAAGAGATGAAAGATGAGCTTTGCTTCCCTATATTTACAGATTCTCTAAAAATATTTAGGGAAAGAAGAATTGAATGTTGCACATTCTTCAAGACTCAAAGATAAGAAAGAAAACATAATTTATTCTAAAAAATAAACTTTTAAATTTTTATACTTATTATTATATTGCAATAAATGAGGATTGTTGTTGTAATAAATATTTGAATCTTTAAAATAAGGAAACTGTTGGATTTGGTATACAAATTTTTTAGAGATTTTGAGTTTTGTTTCTCTATTATGTAGAAAATATAAGGAAGCTGTTGGACTTGCTCTTACACAGGCCTCACAAAACTACTACTCAAAACAGAGAGAACAGGATTTATATTTGCCTTTTTTCTCTCCAGCTCCTTCTAGAGAATACGAAGGGATTACCAAGAAATAATAACTCTATTGTTTCCACTGAGAGCTGCATACTTCTCAGTTATCAAGACTGAAACGTCTTTTTCTTTTCTTTCAAGACAGAAACCAGCTTGGACTAAAACACTTATTTAATGAGATGTCTAGCATGAGGAGGGAACTCCAACAAGCTTGAGTATCTGCGCATCCTATTATTTCCAAATTCGGCTTTGTCTTCTTATTTTTTTTTTCGCAGCTGAAGATCTCTTTCAATTTTTTTTTCTTAGTGTATGCATATAGGTGTTTTACATTTGTAGCATGTGAAAAGAAAAGGCTGCTCGAGCTTGGTTTGAGCGTTGATGCATGTGTTGCTTGATATGGTTGAGTGAATGTGTGCTTGGAATTTTTGTAAAAAGGATACATGAATTTATTATTGCATCCTTCCGTATATACATCTTTTGGTCATGGTAGATTTATGCAAGGCGATGGACATGTCAAATTTTAGCTTGGCCTGGCTTGTGCATTGCCTTTGGTGTGACTGATTTCATTTGAATTACTTATGACTTGGCATGGCTTGTTATTAGTTGTGTTTTGCATGATTGCTGGGCTTTGGTAATGATGAATGATTGATGGTAATTTATAGCGATATGACATGTTTTGGCATGGCGTCATGAGTTTCATGAGTATGCTTGGAGCGTAATGTTGCTTGGTAAGACTTGCTGTGTGCTAGAAAATGAAAAGAAATTTTTTGCTTACGCATGATTTTATTTTTCTTTTTTGCAGAAGGGATTCCTTTCCTTGCGATGGCCCAGGCATCTGACTCTTATCAGCTTATTGAACTCCGTGACCCTCACTTCCTATTAGATGATGCTCTTGCAATTGCTCCTACCACAGAGGGACGCGAAGGCATCTTAGAGGAAATGTCTGGCGAGTATGCTTTCAGTATCCTGCGGAGGTCATTGCAGGTTGGTCAGACTGGGTCTGCTTTGAGGTGTAGAAAGAAAAGTTTGAAGAAGCCTTTTGTAGCGCAGGGATAAAGCTTTCATTGTTTATTTCTGGTTTTTGTGAAATTTGCAAGGATGATGTTTGCCTTCGTCACTTCATGCGCAGATGGAGCCCCGAGACTCACACTTTTGTCTGCTCTTGGGGGGAGTTTCACTTACCCCTACTTTAGAAGATGTTTGCAACATCATGAGATCTTTGGGGAAGGTAATCTATTCAAAATGAAGTTGGACGAGGCTCAGAACAAGAAGTTGAAGATTCTAGAAAAAGGGGCTTGTAGCTTCAGAGAAGTGTTTCGTTTTTGTAACTAGGTGAGGCATTTTTGGGGTTTGAATGAATGAGGAAAGTTTCAAAACGGTGAAGGTTTTAATTCGGGTTGCCGGGTGGAGGCCATGCTTGCTTACTGGTTAAGTAAGTTTATCTTTACGGACTTCCCTCATGAGCATGTGCAGGAGAGAGTTTTTCCATTGGCGATCAAGTTAGCTGCTGGGGTTTGTTTTCCGCTTGCTCCTCTTTTCCTCAGTCACTTGTACAAGAAGCTTGACCAGATTGGCATTTGCACTTTAGTATCTACATTCTTTCTTCAAGTGTTTGTGGGAGTGAAGCGTACAAAACCTGAGTCCCTTTGTCAACTAGACGAGGGTAGAAGAGTTTTTAATTTAATGGCATTCCCATGGCATTCCCATTGTGTTTCAGATGGCATGGGAAGAAAGGTGCATTCAGGCCTGCAGTCATGGATAAGATTGAGCAGTTCAACTTCAGGCCGTACTTCAATGATCATGGATTCTTAATATTTCCTTTCTTGCACCCAGAGAAAGGTTCATCACCACTCATAGGGCCTACAGAGTTGCTTCTGACTACTGCCGCGCAGTCTATTGTGGCGTGTGATGATCTCTTTGGCCCCTCAATGGAGAAGTATTCCCCTCATAGAGTTAGGAGACAATTTGGCATTGATCAGGATGTGCCGTCACACCTTCCTTTCGGTGGGCATATTGGCAATTGCATAGTTGCTTTCACTCAGACAGTTGTTACTTCCTGCCAGGACAAGCTTTCTGGCAGTCTTGGGAAAAAGGGCAGTGCTGGCTCTGCTACATTATCATTCTTGGGATTTTGGAAACAGCAGTAGTGCGAGTTTGTAAAGTTTATCAAGACAGGTGGTACTAGGTTGCGCCCGAACAGTAATAATGAGAACAAAAGGTTGCTTTGCAGCAAAACCGTCATGGGTATCATGTCAAGGCTTAATCTTCCTTACCTTGAGGTATACTCAGATAGCTCTGAGTGTTTGGTGGGTCACCTCAAGGGTGTCAAAGGAGGGTGTAACAGGTGTGCAACAAAGAGCAATGTAAAGTTTCCTGAGAACGGCGAAAAAGGTAAAAATGGAAAGATTCGTCGTTTTAAACCAAAGGTTGTAAAGGACCGCATTCCTTCTTCGACAGTTAAAAGTACGAAGGGCGTTAAACTCGTACTCCCATTGAAACTGGCTGATGGGACAGAGAAAAGAGAAAAGCTGCTCCTGCTTCGAGATTGAGTGGCGCTGTTAAGAAAAAGGCCGCGCCAGATGCCTCAAATGTTCTCCTGAGGCTTAGTCCTCGTGTTGCTGACATGACACAATCCAAACTCCAACTATATGTTGATGATGATCTCACTGATGGCCAAGATGACGATAGCGAAGATTCTGAGGGTAGCCCCCTAAGTGAAGATGCAAGTATGCATGAGGATAATGATTCTGGTGCTAGTGGGGAAGGAACCAGCGATGACGACAGCCAAGTGTGTGTATATATATATAAACACATTTTATTTTTCTTGTTCGCTGCATGGGGTGTGATTTTCTTTGTTATCCTCTTCTTTCAGACGAAATCTTTTGAAGGCGAGGACTCTGAGGACAACGAAGGTGAGGTGAGTTTTCTGTGAGCTTCGAGCCCTTGTGATTTTTTGTGAGAATATTTGCTTCTTTGCATGTTACTGTGATTTTGGCATTTGCTCTCAGCATGGTGTGTGTGTTTGCATAATGACTCATTGCTTTGTTTTTGTAGAGCAACTCGACTGCAACTCCAATTGAAGGGAGTAACTCTCATAGTACTGCTGTTTCAATGGAGGATTATGAGCATGGTGTTAGCGGGGTATGTGACCAAGGCTTATTGCATGACTATTATTTCTTGTCTCGTTTTGTTTTTAACGCTTGTGTCTGTTTGAAACTTGCTAGGATAACAACGTTGATGCTCAGGAGAGGGAACCTGATATAAATATCTGTGTTTATGAAGATAACTGCGGTGAGCAGGCATGCAAGGCTGTGGAAACTTGCCATGGTGCTGATACTCAGGTGAATGAACCTGCTGTAAATTTTGGTGTCTGTGGAGATAACCGCGGTGAGCAGGTATGCAAAGTTGTGGATCCATATTGCATTTCTTTTTCTTGAATGTGGTGTGTTTTAGCCCCCATGATTATGTGGACTGTGGAAAACAAACATAATCCACATAATCAAACTTTTTGTGACGCAAGTCTTGCAAATTTATTATCAAAATATGTGTACTTCTTTTTCTTGAAGGGTGAATCAGGTGAGCAGGTCTTGTTGGAAACTGGAGGAACTATGCGCGGGGATAACAATATTGATGCTGCAGCCTTGGTAAATAGAGAGGTTCCTTCCTGCACCACTTCAACTATTTCTTCCACTCTTGATTCCGACAAGGCAGGGAATGATTCGCTGACTGATTTAGAGGCGCGATTCAGAGATTTTGTTGCTTGCTTTGATGCTAAGGACAGCTTGAGCATTACTGTTGATAGTATTACAAAACCGCTGAGTGGTAATCAATTTCCCTTCGAAGGTGGAATGGTTCCTTCGGAGTTTGTGGTTCCGCTGACCAAATTTGCTCAAAAGTATGGTGGAGGTAGTTTTTCTAGCTTGTTTGCTGAGGGAAAAAGTGCTTATCAGAAACATACCTTAGTTGAAAGGTTTGGTCTGCTATGGTATAGTATGGAAGTTGAGGAAGTGAAGCATGAGGGGACATTTTTGGTTTGGAGAGATCTATGTCATGATGTTGTAGATTGGGGACTCAAATTGGCTTCATGTTTGATCATCTGAAGCAAGCTGCCAGGAGCTTCTTCGGATACAAACTCAAGCCTGCTGGTTCAGACAACTACTGCAGGGAGGTTCTCCAGTTGGAAAAATCTGTACTTGAGCTGAGAAGTGAGCTTGCACGTCTTGAAGAGCAACTGGACAAAGCACAAGAGGGCCTCCGCAGCAAATTCGGCAATGTTATTTGCCCTGATGTCATGACTTGTATTTTGGAGTCCTCTTGGACTCCTTAAAGCCGCGCAACTCATGGCTTGTATTAGCTTTGTTTTCTGCCCTTGTTGACTCTCAACTTGTAACCTTTTTCTTTTCTTTTTTTTGGAATTTGGAATGGAATTCCATTTGAACTCATGTGTGACGCATCTGATCATGCGGTAGGAGCTGTGTTAGGGCAGCGTGTTGGAAAGACTCCCCATGTCATATACTATGCATCAAGGACTCTCAATGATGCCTAATTGAATTACTCCACAACGGAGAAAGAACTCCTTGCTGTGGTTTTCGCTTTAGAAAAGTTTCTTTCTTATTTAATTGGTACTAAAGTTACTGTATTTACTGATCATGCAGCATTGAAGTACCTACTTACCAAGAAAGAAGCGAAACCACGCTTGATTAGGTGGATGCTTTTGCTCCAAGAATTTGATCTTGACATCAAGGACAAGAAAAGAAGTGAGAACGTGGTTGCTGACCATTTAAGTAGGCTCGTTCATGGTTCAAAAGAGGAGGAAGACATCCTGCCCTTGAAGGATAGTTTTTCAGACGAGCAACTTTTCATGTTGAACACGAAGACAAATTCAGAAAAAGATCGATCTCAAGAGACAAGAGATCGATCTTCAGCTTTCAGAAAACCCCAAAAGATCGATCTCTCGGTTCTGGCGATCGATCTTCAGCAGCATGGGCAGAAAAGTGCAAGTCCTTGGTGCGCCGATATTGTGAACTACAAAGCTTTCAAGTTGATTCCGGATGACTTAACTCGAGCACAGAAGGATAAACTCATCAAAACTTCCAAGCAATATGTGTGGGATGACCCATATTTATGGAAGTATTGTGCAGACCAACTGGTAAGAAGGTGTCCTAATGATTCTGAATTTCATTCTATTCTTACCTTTTGTCATTCATATGCATGTGGTGGACATTTTGGAGCAAAAAGAACAGCTCATAAGGTTCTTGAAAGTGGTTTCTATTGGCCTACCTTGTTCAAAGATGCCTATATCTTTTGCCAATCATGTGATCGTTGTCAACGAACAGGTAACTTGGGCCCTAGAAATCAAATGCCACAAACCCCCATTCTGACCGTTGAACTTTTTGACCTTTGGGGCATTGATTTCATGGGACCATTCCCTTCATCTTATGGTAATCTTTACATTCTTCTCGCTGTTGATTATGTGTCTAAGTGGGTGGAGGCTAAAGCCACCTGAACTAATGATTCTAAAGTGGTTTCAGATTTTCTTAAGTCTCATATCTTTTCAAGATGTGGAACACCGAGAGCGATAATCAGCGATGGAGGATCCCACTTTTGCAATCGAACATTTGAGGCTCTCCTTCGGAAATACAACATCACTCATAAGGTGGCAACACCTTATCGTCCTCAAACTAGTGGTCAAGCAGAAGTGTCTAACCGTGAAATTAAGCAAATCTTGGAGAAGACCGTTGGCCCTAGTAGGAAAGATTGGAGCTTAAGACTTGATGAGGCTCTCTGGTCATATAGGACTGCTTACAAGACACCAATTGGAATGTCCCTTTTTCGGTTGGTGTATGGTAAGCCTTGTCATTTACCAGTGGAGCTTGAGTATCATGCATGGTGGGCAGTTAAGCAATTCAACATGGCTATAGACGCAGCTGGCGTGCATAGAAAGCTTCAGTTGAATGAATTGGAGGAAATCCGTAATGATGCATATGAGAGTTCTCGAGTTTATAAAGAGAAGACCAAGGCATTCCATGATCGAATGATCTTTCATAAAGATTTTTCTGTTGGACAGAAAGTCCTCCTCTTCAACTCTCGTCTCAAACTTTTTCCTAGAAAATTACGCTCTAGATGGTTTGGTCCTTTTATTGTTATTAATGTTTATTCTCATGGTGCAGTGGACATCCAAAACTTGAGGGCCAATGAAACATTCAAGGTCAATGGACACCGCCTCAAACCATATTATGAGGCCTTTCAAGAGCACAATGTAGAGGAGGAGAACCTCTGCAATGCATCACCCCCTGTGGACTAAAGAAGAAACTTCGTCTGGCTGAAGACGCTAAATCAGCGCTTGTTGGGAGGCAACCCAACCATCTTTATCTTCTGTGTTTTATTTGTTTTGTTTTTGTTTGTTTTGATGTGTTTTGTGTGTGTGCAGATTAGAGTTGAGAAAAGTTGAAGAAAACTCCAAGTTATGCAAAAACAGTGATCTTGCAAAAAGCAGTCTGCCAACTTTGGAGGGACACTGTTTGCAGCTCACAAGACCTGGGAATATGTGCTTTATATTAAAAGAAAGTTCTTTGAGTCTAGTTTCTGTAGGATTTTACAGAAGTGAATTTGGAGATCTGAGTCATTCCCAGTTTAACCTTGAAGGAAGAAAGGTCACTGTCAGGAAAACAGAAGTTGTGCACTACAGCTGGAAAAAGGTCAAAACAGGGGATACTTCCAGCAATTCTGTAGAGGAAAGCCATGTATGCCTAAACAGCTTGTTGAGTTAGCTTCAACTTTGCTTTGAGGCACTTTTACATTCCGGCACCCGAACTCATTGGAAATCAGGTTTGAATGGGTAAAAGTCCTTGCTTCAGCTTTTCTGTGCGAATTCTGTTTTTCTTTTAACTTTGCAGGGCTGCCATTTTCAAATCATTTGGAGTTAGGAAACGTGTCACATATCCACATAAAGCTAGCCATGCCATATTTCATCTCCAATTGGAATCTCAGACATTGGATGCTGCAACAAAATGTTATATGAGCTGGAACTTAGCTTCAGAGCACAAAATGGGGGAGCTTTTCTAAACTTTATCTTATTAATCTCTTGTTTTGCTCACTTTCCTCCATACATCTGTTATCATTGCATGATCTATATTGTTCTTGCATCGAGGACACTGCATAGTTCAAGTGTGGGGGAAGGGACTACACACATTTTTGAGTCGTAGAAGCCCTTAACAAGTCTAGGATGATACAATTCTTCTGAAATCATGGCTAAAAGATGATCATGTAATTGAGATGATGAGCATAACATTCTTTGGTTAATCGAGTCTTATGTGATGCTTGCGTACTTGTAGTAGATATGGCTTGAGACTTTGGTACAGAATTTTTGAACATGCTATTTCGGATTGTGATTTCAAAATAACCCTTGTGAGATTATGGATCTTAATGCCTTTCTCTGGAGAGATTTTGAAATTCATTACTCGATTTTCAATGATATGCTTGTTGCTAAATCCCATTATTCTTTCATGATTGAATGCTTGCCGCAGATTAAGTTTAATGGACTAGAGAGTTTACTAGAACTCGCTTTTGCCACCTTTCAAAACTTTTAGTCATGACATGCCCTGATTAGGGAAGGGATTGAGGCACTTAGGATCGCCACCAAAGCCAAATCAGCCTTTGTCCCCATTTGTGTACACAAGATGTACACCCCCTAGATTAACCCCATTGAGCCTATGTTTTAGACCTTTTGTCATCACCCTTATTATCTTGACCTTGAGCTTTAGTATAGCTATATCCGTACCCTTGTTTTAGAATCTAGTAGAGCTATACATGAGATTTATGCAAAATCAAGGCGATACGAAGATGATAAAGAAGAATAAGTGTGGAGGAGGACTCAAGCTGGATTGCAATCCCTGGCAGTATTTAAAAAATAAAAAATAAACAATTTGCACGGCCAGGAAGAGAAGAACAAAAAAAAATGTAAAAAATCGACCTTGTGTTCTTGAGGTGTTTAAACTGAAGCAACGGCCCAACTCAATGACATTCGGCCGCATTTAATGACACTATGAAGTTACAAGGAGACCTTGATGGTTGTAAGAGCACAAGAGGAATCTCTCTACATCAATGAAAGCTCTGCTAGGTTTCAGGATACTTGTTTGAATTCCTATCCGTTTGTTTCTGTAACCCTAAGCCTAGCCCCATTACAACCTTGAAAAAGACCTACTTGATCCTTGAGATGGGCAAACTATGATCTGTGGAGTTAGGTGCAAAAGTTGAGCATATTGTGGTCCATTTGGCAAGTATTTGATTTTCTTCATGGGATTATAAATCATGTTTTTCGTTGAGGTTTTTTTTTTTTTTTTTTTTCTTACATATGTGAGCTATTTGTTGATTTTTATTTTGATCTCTCGCATACACTTGAGTGAAAGCTTTTAAGCATACCTTGAATCTTGAGAGAAGAAAGAGTGCAATCCTTGTGAGGTGAAATCATGATTTGTTTTATGCATGTTGAGCTCTAACCATCACCATTGTTCTCTCCCAAGTCTTACTTGTACTATGTTGAACATGAGTCTTTATTAACTCTCGAATGTGAGCTTAATTCTTGGTTGCGTGTTATTCTTGGTGCTATGAAAGTAGGGGATTTCTGAGACAATTTGTTAAGGGCATTAGAGTTGGTTTCGAGACAAGTTAGGTTTTGAGTCTTTGGTTTTGCTAAGGGACTAGCAAAAGCTAAGTATGGAGGAATTTGATATGAGCATAAAATGTGATGATTTTATAGTTTAACGTTTACATTTAACTTAGCTATTTTCCTATAAAAAGATCGTTTTAACTTTGTTATTTTCTTAGGTACTTCGTGGAGCAAGATAATGCAAATATGTGTTCAAGTGATGCAAGCAAAGCTTCCAATACGAAGTAGAGATGTCAAGGATGGATTTTGATCATTCACATGATCAAAAATATCAAGGAAAGGCGATGGAACCACTTCACCAAAACAGAAGCTGTAAACACAAAAAGCTGAAAACTGGTTTATGCTTATTTTCTCCGGTTTTGAAGGCCTATTTCCATAAGGTTCCGAGAATTTTTTCACTGAGATTACTGCTCAGATTTGTAGAGGTGCGTTTGTAGATCAATTTGGACTCAAGAATCATCCAAATCGGTGATGACATCTTGGATTTATGAAGCGTTGAAGTTGGACAGAAAATTAGCAGTTCCGGGAAAGCTGTGCAGCAGTCAAGTTCGAGGCAGTGTTTGGGCTGGATTCTGAGAAGCTGTCTTGGGGGTTTTTGTACGATTTTGAAGAGTGACATCATTAATATAATTTTTCCAAAAGCCAAGTCCAGATTATATATGGAAGACATTCAAAAGATAGCCCAAACATAGTTTGAAAAGGAAGCTTTCAAGACTTGGAGACTACTTAAGGCAAAACCCTAATACCATAACGTTTGTTTTTGGAAAAAGCCATCATACGGGAAGAGAGCCTGGACGTTGCTGAAAAACGCACAAGAGAAGAGGGAGACGTCAAGCAACTCAAAGAGAGGAAGCAAAGTTCAGAGCCCAGAGGAGATCGATCTCTCGACTCAGAAAATCGATCTTTTCCCCTGTTCTTTATCTTTAGTATTTTCTTTTCTTCCCGAACCTCATGAAATTCTCTGGTGTGTTTTCAAAGATGATGAGTAGTTCCTAACTAGTTTTTGTTATTTGATTTCCAAAATCAAAATTCCCAAATTTAGTTTTCTGTTTTTGACCATTCTGTCCGTCATATTTATGAATTTTGTTAGCATAGCAAAATTACACATTTTCCCCCCAAATTTTGTGTGTGTCTTCGTCAGTGTGTCTAGTTTCTCCAGATTTAATTTCATAATTTTTCATTTCGTCTACCTATAGTTTTTAATTGCGTCTTTGTCTAGTGTCTGTTCAGTTTTTCAGAGTCATATTTGCAATTGTTAATTCACAATCATCTGCGGGAAACACCCTACTTTTCTATACTACCATCGATAACTTTATTGTGATTGCAGGGTTATTTATATGTCTATTTTATGTTTCCCCGGCAACGGCGCCAATTTGATAAGCCTAAAATAGACTTATAAATAACCCTGCAATCACAATAAAGTTATCGATGATAGTATAGAAAAGTAGGGTGTCTCCCGCAGAGGATTGTGACTTAACAATTGTAAATATGACTCTGAAAAACTGAACAGACACTAGACAAAGACGCAATTAAAAACTATAGCTAGACGAAGTAAAAAATTATGAAATTAAATCTGGAGAAACTAGACACACTGACGAAGACACACACAAAATTTGGGGGAAAACTGTGTAATTTTGCTATGCTAACAAAATTCAGAAATATGACGGACATAATGGTCAAAAACAGAAAACTAAATTTGGGGATTTTGGTTTTGGAAATCAAATAACAAAAACTAGTTAGGAACTACTCATCATCTTTGAAAACACACCAGAGAATTTCATGAGGTTCGGGAAGAAAAGAAAATACTAAAGATAAAAGAACAGGGGAAAAGATCGATTTTCTGAGTCGAGAGATCGATCTCCTCTGGGCTCTGAACTTTGCTTCCTCTCCTTGAGTTGCTTGACGGCTCCCTCTTCTCTTGTGCGTTTTTCAGCAACGTCCAGGCTCTCTTCCCTTATGATGGCTTTTTCCAAAAACAAACGTTATGGTATTAGGGTTTTGCCTTAAGTAGTCTCCAAGTCTTGAAAGCTTCCTTTTCAAACTATGTTTCCTTCTTTGATTAGAATCAATGTTTGGGCTATCTTTTGAATGTCTTCCATATATAATCTGGACTTGGCTTTTGGGAAAATTATATTAATGATGTCACTCTTCAAAATCGTGCAAAAACCCCCAAGACAGCTTCTCAGAATACAGCCTAAACACTGCCTCGAACTTGACTGCTGCACAGCTTTCCCGGAACTACTAATTTTCTGTCCAACTTCGACGCTTCATAAATCCAAGATGTCATCACCGATTTGGATGATTCTTGAGTCCAAATTGATCTACAAACGCACCTCTACAAATCTGGGCAGTAATCTCAGTGAAAAAAAATTCTCGGAACCTTATGGAAATAGGCCTTGAAAACCGGAGAAAATAAGCATAAACCAGTTTTCAGCTTTTTGTGTTTACAGCTTCTGTTTTGGTGAAGTGGTTCCATCGCCTTTCTTTGATATTTTTGACCATGTGAATGATCAAACTCCATCCTTGACATCTCTACTTCGTATTGGAAGCCTTGCTTGCATCACTTGAACACATATTTGCATTATCTTGCTCCACGAAGTACCTAAGAAAATAACAAAGTTAAAACGATCTTTTTATAGGAAAATAGCTAAGTTAAATGCAAACCTTAAACTATAAAATCATCGCATTTTATGCTCCTATCACTGGTGTCACTTCGATTTAAATGACTTACATTTGCTGCGTGTGAACTTTGGTTCCAACACCTTTTTTTTGAGAAATTTATTTACACATTGCTAATAAAATTTCGAAGTTAGTCAAATAATGATAAGATGAGGCTTTGTCCCTTCCTCTTTATGTTCTCGATGGCTGATTACTTGTTCCGTTTGCTATCACGGAAGATTGATCATAGCGCTTCATCTCATGGTCTTTAATATTGAGATTGTTTAGTGTCTACTAGGTAATTTCGCAGGATTGCCCCCGCGGGCGGATCATGTTCATGTTGTTGTACTTACTCTCAAAGTTGTGATCAATAAAAAATTAACATTCTTGGATCAAAAAACAAAAAACAGAAGGATCTTTATTAAAATCTAAAGAGTTTCTGCAATTCAATGATGCAATTTATTTTCCAAATGGAAACAAAAGAAAGTTAGAGATAGCGAGGGATTATTAAGCTTCTAGGACATGGTGGATGGTTCTAGCGAATTATTATTTACAATGGCATAGCCTAGAGAAAACAAGAAGTGAATTGATCATAGATGGTGTTAGCCAAGAGACAAAAATCACAAAATGAAGGGGATAAATAGAACAGTGGAGAAACAATCATATATAAGTATATCCAAGACTGGTGAATCTCAATTTGTTTTTTTGATCAGTTTTCGTAATTGATTATGACTCGATCTTCAGGGTTTGCACAGAAGAAGAAAACTCTAATGACGAATAACTAATTGTTTTTTCGATTTTGATATAAATGTTTGTGTATCATTTAAAAAGAAATGTTTTTTTAGGTAATTTGACGTATCTATAATATCTACTGTTGTGTCTATGAAAAAACAATGGGTTAATCTAGCCCTAATTTTGAGAATTTTATTCCCACCAACAAAATCAGATTTATAAATTCTCAAATTCCAACTTAAACAACATCAAGACAATTATACCTCTAATGAATTAAATAAACTATTATATGTCATTATAACAATAGAGGGTCTATTGTGAAATAAAGTAACTATGATCGGATTGTAACAAAAAAAAATGTAACTATGATCGGATTGAACTGTTGATCGGACTCCAGTGACCATTGACCGGACTCCGGTGACCGTTGACAGAAATCCGATGACCGTTGACCGGACTCCGACTACCGTTGATCGAATTGCGACGACCGTTAACCAAAATCTAACAATAAGGGTATATTAAGGGCAGCAGAAGGTCTACTGGGGTCTATCAGGAGATCATTAGGGGCAGTAGGAAGGTCTGTTGGGGTCAGCAGGAGAGTCTACTAAGGGTAGTAGAGGGTCTATTAAGGTCAGTACGAGGGTGAGGACAGTAGGGGGCTTATTGGAGGCAGTAGGGGGTCGATCATGGTCTATTATGGGCAGCAGGGGGTTTATTTAGGGCAATAATGGGGCTATCGGGGGATATATTGCCCCCAATAGACGCAAATAAACATATACTACTCTTCCAACATGAAAATTTCTTTTTTGCTAAAAAGAAAAAAAAAAGACATGAAAGTTACATTTTCACATCCTAACTTCTCAAGCACACGTAAAAAAATTTATGCAATACAAATTAAGGGTTTAAGAAACACCAAAACAAAGTATTCCTCTGAATAACAAATAAACAACTCACAAAATTAAAAAAGATACATTGGATACAAAGTGGTAGGCTGAGGAAATCTTTTTACAACCCAAAAATACTGTGAACACCTACCACAAAGCTTCCAAAATTAGCTGCAATTTTTCTCTTCTAGTACTTGGCAGACAAAGAAATGGAGCCCTAATGAAGAGAAGTCAACAAAAAAATTACATTGCAGCAATACTACTCATCAAGTGGCTATATTAAACTAAGTTGAGCAGCTAGAACTAAGATCAAAAGGTCCTATACTTCTTAGTTTAACATACATGCGCGACTAAGCCTTACCCTTGATTTGTTCAGTACCTGAAATTACACAAATAAGGGGGTTAAGATAAGGTGAGGAAACAAAATGATTTGATAAACTCAGCAAGTAACATTATCAACAAGTAGCATAAAGTGCAAAATACAACAACACACATTTGGTAGCTCACAGTACAAATCAGATTCTAAACAAACTATACTGTGGGAAACAAACATATTTGAGTCTTATTCAGAACACAAGGTCACATGATCACACAATACACTTCATATCACATAAATCCTGCCTAATTCACAACTGATCAGGCGAGATATCACATTCTGAGCACATTTGCTTATCCCTTTTTACAACTAAAAAGGGAATGCCATATTCACAAAGTGTTAATCGGAACAACCCACATTATTCTCCTGTGGATAGGGCCCACACTAACCCCTGTGGCCGAGGTCCACACTATTCCCTTGTGGATAGGGCCAACACTAACCCCGTGGCCGAGGATCACAAAGAGAACTCACAACAGAAACAAAACTTATATTCCAGACATATATTCATCAATAAGTATCTAATTTCAGAAATTAATCACGATTCAACCACTCAATAGAAATTCACCAAAATTTCCAGATCAATAGTACACAAAGAAGTTCATAAGCACAAATTTTCAAGTCATTCAGAGTCCTAAATCCCACTCAAACTCGAATTCAAATCAGCTGCATTACATAACTAGAACACAGTTTCAGAACAGAGCACTAAACTTCAGAAAATCGCCACAAATCACCTACCCTATCAAATAACACCAAACTCTCCAGATCAAGAGTTCACATATAGAAGATCAAACATGTAAAGTTTCAGAACAAAAGGCGTTCTAAATCATGATCAAATTCGGACTCCAACAGCTGTACAACATAACTTCAATTTCAGCACAATACACTTATCCTTAGAAAATCACTATAAATCATCTATCTTATCAAATGACACCAAAATTTGCAGACCAAGAGTACCCTCAAGGAAGAATAATGGTGCAAAATTTCAAGCCAAACGGAGTTCCAAATCCTAACCAAAATCGAACTACAACACAGCTTAGAAAATATACTGAACAGAAACTAATATTTCTGTTCTAATCCCTGTTTACTCTCTTTTCTAACCCAAAAGTTTCAGACCCTGAGTTATTACCAATATGCAGAGACATACCTCAAGTCTAGAAGACTTCAATCTATTGTCTATAAGCATAAATTCAAGAGGCTTAACCCCAAACTAATTCGTAACCACTCTACCTGGAAAATAAAACAACTTCAGCTATCTCTATGACGAATCAAGGCCTGAAAGCTCCCTTCCTTTCTTTTTTTTTTTTTTTTGATTTCCCCCAGCCAAAGCACTCGTCTCCGTCTTTCTTTTCTGTCGTTTCCCTTCCTCTCTTTTTTTTTTCACCGCCCCCTCCTTTAAAGGCTAGACTTCCCTTTCCAACACCGACTGAAGTTCCTTTCTAAAGCAGCAACTAAGGAAACTAAAAGAATAGATAAATATGAAGTAACAGACAACCACTCCCTAATTTTCAGAATTCCTAATAACACTTATAAAACACATAGAAAGTGAAAAGAATTTAATTTACGAAAATCAAACTCAAAATTTACTTAAGGTTCTCTAATAAAAAGCAATTAAAGATTTGGGACTCTACATACATTACAATAGAGACCACCAAATCTACCACCTTCAACATCCCTTCAATAACATATAGAAATATCTTACTTGAGATTCTTCTTTTTCAATAAGAGTGATAAAGTGATCACTCCTAATAATCTCAACATATCTACATTAACCAAAGCCACAAAATCACTGCACTAATTATGGAAATCATACATTCATACATTCATACATCCATCCTATTTAATTAATGGATTATATGTTCAAGATCATTGACACAGCGCATTATCATGCTATACACTTGTATTATTCTAGTTCTACATCAACTCGAAATAAGAAGGGTTTAGAATAAGAGATAAAGGGAAACTGAATTAAATTTGGGCATAAACTTGAAACCCTCTCGGAAATTAAGGATATATAACTAGCCATGTGATTTAGGAACCAACAACTTCTCTGAAAATCTATGGCCGAGTGTTCACACCAAATTGAAGGCAGCAAGTTAATTTGATAAAACTCTCTAACCCCATAAACAACAAGAACCCAGATGAAGAAGGAGACGCAGGCGGAGGTGAAGAAGAAGAAGCAAATCCATAACGTTGCATTTACCTTCCTCTCACAACCACCATACAAGAATATCATTGATTTGTCTTGCACAAGCCATGGACGATGACTCCGAGTACGGGCCTCAGTGCTTGGAGATCACTCAGATTTGGTGGGTACTGTTGTGGCGGTGGAATTGAAGAGACGCGGCTTCGATGCCGATGTTGACTTCATGACGAGCCAGATCGAGCTAGAGGTGAAGGATTTAGCCGGCGTGATGATGAAGCTGAACCAGATCGAGCCGGAGATGAAGGCGTAGTGATGGAGGTGAAGGCGTGGTGATGGAGCCATGGAGGTGAACCAGATCGTGCCAGAGAGAGAGAGCATATACGAATGAGTGGACATGAAAAAGAGATGAGAGATAAGAGGCAGAGGTAAATCTAATCAGGAAAAAAACACAGAAAGTCAAAAGTTTTGTCAGTGGAAATAGATCTCAAGAGTCTATTGGTTTTGATGGACATTTTAAAATTTATGGCCGGTGGGAATTTTCTCAAAACAGAACAACATAAATTTGCATTTAGTATTTAGAGGTGTATGAACAGGTGCAGGAAATTAGGATGAGAGGTACCATTATTCATCAATGCTTTTTCAATTTTTCTACTAAAAAGATTAAAAAATGGTGCAACATCACCGTAGTGGTGTGTTTACAAAGAGTCAAGAGTATTGAAGAAGCAGTTCTTGCAGAAAATAAAACAATTGAAGTTGCGAGATTAATAGTAGTAGGGCTTCAACCATTTTTTGTTAACAGTTGATGGAGATTGTGAGAGTTTCATCAGTTGTCGAGGCAAGCATATAGTAGTCACCGCTATGGGATTCTTTGATGACGAATGGCCCTTCTCACTGTGGTGCAAACTTTGAGGGACTTGAGACTTGCTTCCTTACCCAATCAACTATTCTAAACACAATGTCACCTTCTTTGAAAATTCTTTCTTTGACTGTTCTGTTGTAGGCTTGAGTAACTCTCCCGTGATATGTTGTCATATTCTCCTCAGCTTGTTGTCTTTGTTCATCTATAACTTCCAGATCCATGAGCCGTGCAATCAAAGCAAGACTTCGCATCCCATTCTGTGTCATTCACTGTTAAAACTCATGTTGTTGGGACTGCTAGTTCTACCAGAGATATTGTTTCTGATCCATACACCAGTAAAAGGAGAAACCTATGGCAATGCGGGGAGAGGTGCGGAAGGCCCCCAAAGCATCTGGAAGGTGAGTGCTCCATCCTTGCTCGTACTCGGACACCATTTTACTCAAAATTCTCAATAGCGTAATGTTTGTAGCTTTCGCTTGGCTGTTTCCCTGAGGATAATAAGGAGTGGACTTGCGGAGCTTGATTCCATATCCTTTAAGCATGTTGCTAACTTCTTGGTTTACAAAAGGGAGTTCCATTGTCTGTGATAATCTTGTAGGGTATTCCATGCCTGCAAAAAATGTCTTATCTTATGAAGTTACACACTGTAGCTCTGTTGGCTTTACGAAGGGGAATGACTTCCACCCTCTTTTTGGAACTTTTCGCAGTATGCCCAAGTGTTTTCCTCTTGTCTTTGACTTCACCACTAGATCATCATCATAATCTTCGACTTCTTTCCCTATCATGTCATGGAAAATATCAGTCATTGCTCGCTGATATGCCGCACTGACGTTCTTCAAGCCAAATGGCATGACTGTCTAATGAAAATTTCAATAAGGTGTGTAGAATGCAGTCCTCTCAGCATCTCTAGCGGCCATCTTGATCTAGTTATACCCGTTAAAACCATCCATAAAGGACACGCTTTGGCCTGAAGTTGAATCAATGAGCATGTCCATGTTTGGTAGTGGAAATTCATCATTAGGACAAGCTCGATTCAGGTCTCTAAAATCAATGCAAATTCTGACTTGACCATTTTTCTTTTTCACAAGAACAATATTTGCAAACCACATGGGGTGCTTGATAGGCTTGATGAAATCACAAGCTAGAAGCTTCTTGATTTCTTCCTTGATTTGTAACTCGTCACCATGGTGATAGTTCCTCGCTTGTACCACCGATCTAGCTCCTGGCTCTACATTCAAGGTATGACACACAAGGTTTGGATCCAAACCAGGCATCTTATCATAGCTCCAAGCAAAAACATCTTTGAACGCCTTGAGCAATGCGACCATATCTTCTTTTTCTTGGATTAATAGATTACTACTGATGAGTATGAGTTTTTGTATTGTAGGGTCATCGCTCAGGTTCACTGATTCTCTCTCTTCAACTACTGCATTGGATCCATCTTGCATGCATCTTGGGGCTGGTAACGCTTCTTGAAGGACCAGAGTTTCAGATGCCATAGAAGTCCCTTCCTTAGTGCTAAGACACACACTTTCCATGACACTCCTTTGTTTGGGGCCTTTCCACAAGTTGCAACCAGGCCCCTTAACCCGTTATGAGCGGTAGATGGTGCGCCCGTTAGGCAACACCACCTTTGAACACATTGGTGGCTCTTGAGCATAAGCATTGGCTCTCATTCCTTGTCTCACTACTGCTGATAGATTCTCCCACTGATATCTCTAACGTCACGCCATAACGGCAGAGGCATGCCAGAAACTCTAAAGTGAATAGATCCTCCATCTACTGTGAACTCTGTCATAGTATTCAGCCTTTATGTAATGAGTCTCACTCTGATGGAATGATAATTGATTCCTTGAAATTCTTATAGGCTTGAGTCCAATTTGGCCTTTGACACATTGATGGTAGGTGGATGGTATCAACTTGTGCTTGTTGAGCCAAGGTCGCCCTATCAAGGCATGGTAGCTTTTGTCGACATCTAAAACTTGGAACTTTGTCCATGATCAAATTGGCCCGAACTTGAGATCCAATTGTATGTAGCCTATTGAAGTTTCATCCGCCTCAACAAAGCCAATATCTTCAATTAGTCTTGACAATCCTTGACTTCGGGATCCTTGTAGCTTTAAGAACATACAGTGGAATGATGTTAAATGAGGACCCTGTGTCAACAAGTGCTCTCCAACTACACCCTATATCTCATCATTGTAATATTTTCTTTTATAAAGGACCTTGAAGGCTTGAAATGTTGTTTTCTTTGGCCTGGATAATCAGGAAAGTTCATGTCAAATACAGTTGAACAATGATGTGCTTGTGTTGACAAAAGATGAAAAGGCCAAAAGGGATGTACTACAATTATATGCAAGCTACAAACAAAGAAATATTGATAATATAAACTAATAATTACTTACCTCTGCACCTTTCTTGCAAGCCCTCTGCATATCATGTTTACTGTCTCTATGAAAACAAGACAGCAACAGCTTCCCTAGCTTGCGGACCATATTCCAACTGGTCCAACAAGGACTTGAATTTGGGTTTGTGCTGGAGTACTTGCGTGGCTGTAGGCCTATTGTTTTTGTCAAGGTATTGTTCGATCACATCTTTTACTTCCGTTACATAGCAGGCCTAACTTGTTTCACCCGGGAATGAACCCTTGTTGCTTCATTGTAATGGTACACTTGATTTGTTTTCCTACATTGATTAGCATGAATAACTGAATCCACCAAGTACTGGTTTGTAGGTGCATGATTGTTCAAGTATGACCATAGGGTATCATAACCCTGAGGTTTAGAGTACCTGCTTGAAGTCGACCGATCAATGGCATGTGAGCATTGGTACTTACATACTGCATTTAGGTAATGCATGACATGTGATCATTTAGGTAATGCATGACAGTAACCATAACACATGTCTCCTTTCCTTTGGGCTTTAGCAGTGGGTCTTCATCAATAAATTGTCGCTTAGTGGATAATTCAAGTGTTCTATCATTTATCTTCTCATGAACAATCCTCCGCAAGACTTGGCAAGCTAGACTTGGATGTCCAACGAATTGATGGTAACGACAGTAGCGAGGATCACTCTTTTCTTCCCTTGAAGGTGGCTTTTGTGGCCGCGGTGGTTTGATGACGCCGTTGGCAAACATGGAGTCTAGTATAGCATGAAACTCCTCATTGCCGCAGTGAATGGACGGGTAAGTTTCTCACTTTCTTTTGTATGGAGGCTTGTCTTCAATTGCGAGGGTTTGGTGTGTATCTTTTTTTTTGACCTCTATCTCTTTTGTGCCTTCACAAACATGCTTGTCTTCTTAATTGCATCCATTAGTCCAGAGAACTGGTTGAGGCCGACATTCTCCAAGTAAACCCTGTATTCCGGCAGCATGTTACTAGCACTCATTTGCACAAGAGACTATTCTCCTTTTTCATCATAACAGTTAAAGGCCAAGTCGCGAAACCTGCAAACGAAATCAACAAGGTTTCACCTGATCTTTGACGAATGTAGTTGAGCTGAGTGATGGTCACTCTTTCTTAATGCTCGTAGTATTTCTTGCAGAACCGGCTTGCTAAATCCTCCCAAGTTCGAATGGAGCCTACAACCAGCGTAGTGTACCATGTATAAGCACGATCAGTGAGTGTTTTTGAGAACTCACGAAGCCTGAGGTTGTGATCTCCGGCATGAGGTCCGGGTGCATCAATGAAACGACTTATGTTCTCTTTGGGGCTCCCCTTCCTCCTGTCGAAGACAACAAAAGCAGGTGTTTCATATCCTTAGGGGTAAGGCAGGGAAATCAAGCTTGATGGATAGGGAGATTGAGGGATGTACTTCCAGTCCTCATTTGTGCAGTGCAACTCCTTTTCTAGCATGACGACTACATCCTCTTAAGTAATAAAGGATGGACCTTTCTGCTCATGACGACTACATCCTCTTTAGCTGCTGACTCTTTTTTTGAGACACCTTTTCATTCTGCTCAGTGCTTGGTTTTGGTGCAGAGTTGGAATTTTTCAGCTCTCTAACAGCCTGTAAAAGCTCTGTTTGTGTCTCTGACAACTTGGCGAGGGTACGCACAAGGTCAGTTAGATTATTTATTCTGCTACTTCTTCTTGAACTTCTTCCTTAATATCTAGATGATGCTCTTCATGCTGCTGGGATTGGCGCCTCACAGTGGATTCACTAATTGGCTCCTGGGAGTGTGCACCCTTTTTCTTGCTTGGAGTCATAGCTTGGATCACAACCTAGTCCCCTATGGAGTCCTTAAAATGTAAGGGACGTCCTTTTTCAAATTGAGTGGTTACTAGGCCAAATTCAATCTAAATTGTGATTAATGTTCGTGATTCAAGACATATGGAAAACTAGAAAAGGGTTTGACAGTGTGAGCGTGGCGTGGGAGCTAAAAACGCACTGTGGTGAAGAGATTTGGAGAGTTTTGCTGGGTAAACAGGATTCTGAAACGACTGAGGCTTAGGAGTGGTTGTTTGGAGGGAGAGACTAACTAGACTTAGAGCTTGAAGGCATGAGGGGCTTGAATGCTTAAAAGCTTGAAGGTTATGTCTAAGTGTTTATGGGCTGAATTGCTTGATGATCATTTATGTTCTGAACTCCTCCTTTTATAGGCAGAGCTTTGGGGTATTGAGATGATTCAAGCTCTCAAATTTTATGAATAATAGACTTCATTGTCAATTTACACTAAACTTGTGCCCTAAAAACATGAAAGGTTGCTTAAGGTGGTTCTTATAGGTAAATGTGATTTGCTGTATAATTGCTGATGTAGCAACAAACTATGAAATCTGGGGAGAGGTGCAAGAGATGGCTTGGCAATTGTGATCTCATGGTTTGAGGAAGAAGGTGATGTTTCTTAACTAGCTTAAAGACCTCTCTTAATAAGATAATGTGATGATTTGTGAGGAAATTATAGATCGGACTAGGTACTTGTTGTTGCAGGGAGGTAAGATTTGAACAAACTGGGTATTTTGTTGCTGCTGCAGGGAAGAGATTTAAACACAATAGACAAACGTGAGAAGGAAGTTGTTGGGCCTAAGTGTAATTTGGGCTTGGGTTTGAAAAAAGAGTAGTTTGATCAAATTTTTTTTTAATGCATTCACCCTTTCATTTTGTTGATCTAAATTTTTGAGGTTGGATTTCGGGCCCAAATCTGAAATCACCAACAACGTTAAACCGACGAATGAGTATTGTGTGTTTTCGTAACCTTTCACACCACACCTACTACCGTAAGCATCAAAAATGTGTGGATGCGGCTTGGGCCCGCATTAATAGATGCATTTGCATTGCGAGATAAGAATGAGAGTAAAACTAATGGATTTTTTATACGAGTTTGTGTGATTTTCTATGAATAGTAAGAATCAAATTAACCGGTTAAACAACCAACCTATCCAAAGTTGTATAAACGAAGACAGTACTACAGTGCTTGGTTTCTCAATTTCAATCTTGAGCTGCACATGTAGGGTCCCTCCCAATGGCGACTCTATTATCTCAGCCACCCCTCCTCCACCGAATTCTCTGCAACAACAACAAGACCGACTCAACTCCCTTCAAAGAGAAGAAGCACGTCTCCGTCGACTACGACGCCGCCACTCACACCCTCTCCACCCAAATCAGCGGCCTCCGGAAGCGAGACATCCCCAAGCACCACCGCCTCCGCGTCCAAACCGACCCTTTCCAGAAGGACTGGTCCGTCTCCGACGTCGTCCATCGCGTCTATCAGCTCCGCCGCTACGACGATATCGACGGCGTGCTCAACCGATGGGTCGGACGCTTCGCCCGGAAGAATTTCCCGATTTTGATCAGAGTAAGGTTCATTCTTGATTAGAATCGTTAGCCTGAGCTTACATTTGGGTTTGTGAGATTGATAATTGTTCTTGAATTTGTAGGAGATGGCGGCGAGGGGGTCGGTGGAGCACTGTATGCAAGTGTTCCGGTGGATGAAGACCCTCAAGAACTACTGTGCTCGCACCGATATTTACAACATGCTGATCCGATTGCATGCCAGGCATAGTCTTGTTGATCAAGCTCGCGGCTTGTTTTTCGAAATGCAGGAATGGAGGTACTGCCTTTTTTTCTTCTTCTCACTTTTGCTTCTCCTAACTGGTTAGAGTTTTAATTAGGTGGAAGGATAAGAGCATCTATAATGGATATTCTCTATGTAGAGGTAATCTGGAGTTAGTCTTAACTGACTACTACAATGTGATCAGAATTTAGGCAAGAAGTTTGATTTTCATTTAAGTGCATGCATTTCCTCATCTATAGTGAATTTAGCGCAGAATAAGTTGTTGCCTTCCTATAAGAAGCAAGGGTGGAAGCAAAAGAAAGGGAACTGAAAAATTAGCTAATGGATAAAGTGTTGTAGTTAGATTAGAGCATTGGGTAGCATCTTGGGTTTCACACAGAACCACAAATAGAGATTAAGAATTCTAAAGTGCTTCCAACAGTTTTAGATTAGCCGAGCACAAGGTTACATGAAGAATTCTCCTGAAAAAAATAGAGATGGAGAGATTAACGGAGAGAAAGAGGAGGTATGGTCAAATAGCCTTCAGGATTCCTACCTCCTCTCTAGTTATATAGGCTGTCCAAAATGTGTCAGCCAAATTACAGAAATATTGTTGTGGTTCTCTCACAATAATAAAGTACTGCTATTCTCGTCAATGAACCCAAATATACTAAGAACGTAGAGAAACTAACGTTCTTGGACTTCTAAATCTGTCAGTTGTAAGCTTACCTTATGATTCTTTTGATCAACGATAACAAGTAATATTGGCACAATGAACTTTTTGTAGGTGCAAACCTGATGCCGAGTCCTACAATGCTCTTATCAATGCGCATGGTCGAGCAGGTCAATGGCGCTGGGCCATGAACATTATGGATGACATGCTGCGTGCAGCTGTGTGTAATTTTTGTATTCCTCTTCCCTAAACAATCTTAGTGGGTGTGATTTGATGTGAGCAACTTTCTTTTTTCTTTGATTTCTCAAATGATGCATGGTAGAAAATGTTTGTATCACATGAAATGACCACTCATTCTGTTTTCTTTTCGGAAGGGGGTTATTTTAGTAATTAACTTACGGTTTGCATGATACTGTTGGTCGCATTGAGAATCATGTTTATTGATTGCTTAATGTTGTTCTGGCTCATTTACATAGTCCACTGCTTTAAATTTTAGATTGGATCAAATGTTGATTTAGTTATGTCCTCACTTCTGATTTCTCAAGTTGCCATCTACCCTTTTATGGTGCTTAATATTACTATTTACTACTGGTATTGGATCCCTGATTTGAAAGGGACTATCTTAGAGTCCACACATTTCACAAAAATCGAGTTATGTCTCAACTTGTTGGCATTCAAAGCTTGCTGAATGGCACTTGATCAATTGCTTTATCATTTAACTGTCCTTCCTCTACCATACTGAGCTTCCTTTGAAAGTTTAAATGATGGACCACATCCAGTGACATATATCTTTATGAATCCAAGATTCTGTGCTAGTTGAATCAGATACTGCTCAAGTTTATGCAAACTTTATTGTAATTATGGTCTGGGTGTTATAGTTATGACTGATGATGGAATATTCATGATCAGTGGTATTCCTTTGATCCAATGTCCAGTAATATTGCTTTATATTAATTGACATCACATCTTGAAGAGATTTTCATGACCTATCCTTGTATGTGCAGATCCCTCCTAGTCGGTCAACATATAACAACTTGATCAATGCATGTGGATCTAGTGGAAACTGGAGAGAAGCGTTAAAAGTTTGCAAGAAAATGACAGATAATGGAGTTGGACCTGATCTTGTGACTCACAATATTGTTTTATCTGCGTACAAAACTGGGGCTCAATATTCAAAAGCTTTGTCTTATTTTGAACTTATGAAGGGAACAAATGTCCGTCCAGACACTACAACCCTCAATATTGTTATATATTGCCTAGTGAAGCTTGGACAGTATGGAAAAGCAATGGATATTTTCAGTTCCATGAGAGATAAGGGAGCAGAATGTCGCCCTGACATTGTAACATTCACCAGCATCATTCAATTGTATTCTGTGAGCGGACAGATAGACAATTGCACAGCCATATTTAATACAATTCTTGCAGAAGGGCTAAAACCTAACATTGTTTCCTATAATGCACTGTTAGGTGCATATGCTTCACGTGGGATGTGCACAGAGGCGGTGTCAGTATTTAATGAGATGAAGAAAAGTAGTTTCCGGCCTGATGTTGTGTCATATACATCTTTACTCAATGCTTATGGAAGATCACAACATCCTAAAAAGGCTAGGGAAGTTTTTGACAGGATGAAATCCAACCACTTGAAGCCAAACCTTGTGAGCTACAACGCACTGATTAATGCCTATGGATCCAGTGGCTTATTAGCCGAAGCTGTTGAGGTCTTGCGTGAGATGGAGCAAGAT
Source organism: Fragaria iinumae (assembly GCA_009720345.1). Classification (NCBI taxonomy): domain Eukaryota; kingdom Viridiplantae; phylum Streptophyta; class Magnoliopsida; order Rosales; family Rosaceae; genus Fragaria; species Fragaria iinumae. The sequence goes on along the minus strand of CM019122.1, from coordinate 23,940,736 downwards.
GGAATTCATCCAAACATAGTCTCTATATGTACCCTTTTGGCTGCTTGTGGACAATGTGGCCAGAAGGTGAAAATTGATACCATACTTTCAGCAGCCAAGCTGCGAGGCATAGAACTGAACACAATTGCGTATAATTCAGCTATTGGAAGCTATATGAATTTGGGAGAACATGAGAAAGCTATAAACTTGTATCAATTGATCAGAAAGAAGAAAGTGAAACCAGATTCTGTTACTTTCAATGTGTTGATAAGTGGTTGTTGTAAGATGTCGAAATACAGTGAGGCGATAACTTTTTTTGATGAAATGGTGGATTTGAAAATTCCTTTATCCAAAGAAGTGTACTCATCTGTGCTCTGTGCCTACAGCAAGAAGGTAATGTTTCCTTTTCTTTTCTTATTCTTATTTTCTTTTAATCAAGTTGCCATTTTGTAGATTATTTGTTTCTTGTGACATGTGTCAAACTATTTTCTGACCTTTCTTCATAACCAAAATGCAGGGCCAACTGATGGAAGCGGAATCTGTATTCAACTCGATGAAGATGGCTGGTTGTCCTCCTGATATAGTTACATATACTGCAATGTTACATGCGTATAGTGCTGCAGGTAAGATTGTGACGTACTTTGACAATGGAGACTGATAGGATGGAGTACCTGTGGGATTCATTCTTTTCTTCGTTTCTCAGATAACTGGGAAAAGGCTTGTGAGCTATTTCAAGAGATGGAAATAAATGGTATCCAACCAGATGCTATCGCATGTGCAGCTTTGATGAGAGCTTTCAACAAAGGAGGCCTTCCCTCTAGAGTTCTTATTCTGGCAGAACTCATGAGAGAGAAAGAAATTCCTTTCAGTGATGCCATTTTCTTTGAAATGGTTTCGGCTTGTAGCTTGTGAGTGCACTTTCTTTTTCTTTTTGCACTTGTTGAACAAAATGTTTTTTCAGTTTTTCCCTATCATTGTTAATTGATATATCATCTGTTCTTAACTTGCACACATGAAAACTTGGACATTAATTTAGACAACTGCTCATTTAATAAATAAAAAACTGCTATGGAAGCACTTAACCGAGATAATCTTAACTAGGTTGGATAAAATACAATATTCTTATACTTGCTATATTCGTAAGATATTCCTGAATAAAGTGCTTTCCTTGTTTGATCCAATATGCATCAATAGTGTCCATCATGAAAACTTAGACATTAATATCTCTGTGTTTCCTTCTGTCAACAAAATATGTGAACATATATATTTACCTAAGAATATTTTTATATATTGCTGGGTTTGTTGTTACGATAATGCACTGAACCGTGTTTGATTGATATATTGGTCCACTTCTGAGTTCTGACTGCTTCAGTTTTATGCTCTATTTGCAATTATTCAAAGTTGCTTCACTGAAGTAGTATAGCTTCTATGTTTTTGGCATATCCCTTTCATCTATTCTTGTTGAGCAACTGATAGTTGAAATTTGAATGAAGATTACAAGATTGGAGAACAACAATACAATTGATTAAGGTAATAGAGCCCTCATTACCTAGACTTTCAATCGGGCTTATGAATCAGCTTCTGCAGATTATGGGAAGAAGCGGAAAGACAGAGGCTATGATGAAGGTACTATTGCATTTCCCAATATTTTATGGCTAAATATTACCATACCACGTTACCATGCATTTTTTTTTTTTTTCAATATGCACATTACAAATTTACATAAGCAACACATTCATTTTTTTACTGAAGTCACTGCATTTTGAACGATATGCATATACCAGCAGCTTTTGATTATCTGTGGGTTATTTTTTGTTATTGCTGACACTTTTAACTCACTCTCTTTCTCCTCTCTTTTTCTCACTGCACAGTTGTTCTACAAGATAGTTGCATCCAATGGTGATATCAACTTTGATACTTACTCAATTTTGTTGAAGAATCTTTTGTCTGTTGGAAGTTGGAGGAAATATATTGAGGTAACCTACAAGTCCAATTTCCAATTTCTGATTTTTTTGAAGTTTTGCAACAATAGTTTGCATCTAGCTATTTTCCTTAGTCACAGAAATGATATGATGGCGAACAATCCAAGTCTGAAATTAATACTGTGGAATACCTGATTCTTAGTTGATATTGCTGTTGCATAATTTATGCATGTGATACATCGAAGCTCCCATTTGTTTAATAGTTAGAGAATTGAAATTACGACTAACCTACCATTATGTGCTTATGCTGGCATCAGGCTCAGCTATTGAAAATTTCTCTCCCTATGGAGATTAATCTTAAATTTATGAATATGGGTAACTACTAACTACCAGTTGAACGGTTGGCTGAAGCACCCTGATTGACTACTGAAGCTCTGAGCTCTGAAATAAACCACCAATTCTTTGTGATTGCATGCATAATGTACAATTGTATGCTTCTATATGGAATTAGGAAGAATGATACTTGTGCTATCAACGCCTTGATGGAAGTTTCACATTACCATTTTACGGTTATATACATTGATCTGAACTGGTGTTTCTCCAAAGGTATTGCAATGGATGGTGGATGCTAGAATACGACCTTCAAGCCAGATGTATCTCGATATATCCTGTTTTGCACAGAAAAGTGCTGGAACTGAATATGCTTCTATTATAAACGAAAGAATCGGTATGCAGATGCACATTTCTTTGACCTAAAGTTTATTTAATTTGAGTCTATGCCTTGCTTTGACCAATCAACCTAAGTAATTCAGTTCCATATAGTAATATTGGTGCTCAACAGTGTAATTGATCTCATTCTAATATTCTAGTTCAGGGCTTACCACTAGTTATGCAAGTTACTTGGTTAAAATACTCCTAGATTTTGAATATGCGACTTTTATGTCTCGACTTTTCCACACTTTGTGTTTGAAATACAGTACATGAACAAAACAAGCTAATCAAAAGAAAACGTACAAATTATGAAGTAAGTATGTTATGTGGTCTTTAAGAAGTCATTGCAAGTTATTGTAGCCAAATTTCTCAAACCACACACTAAAGGAGTTTTCTCTGTATTTACCGACTAATCTATTTTGAATAGTTACATTTGCTGCTTACAACAGACTTCCCTTGAGCCACAAGCCAATTTTAGAGCCGAGAGCAATTTGAAGCATCTAAAGTATGAATAGGTCATAAGGTTCAATTATACCAGCACTAAATCCAATAATTGTGGGAACCGTGGTGTGCACACCAACCCCTTTGTTTATGAACTTACAGCTGAATTTTTTCGTATATGTTCTCCATGACGGTGATTTTTCATATTTTTCATTTTGTGATGTGAACAAATAGAAAATTAGTCAAGTCCACTAAGCTACTGTTGATGAAGTATGCTTATCCTAGCTATCTAATAATTGCTCCATTTCCATTTTGGGATTATGATGAATTATAAACATATATACATATATATCTGTTTTGCATTCACGTGTAAATAGTTCTGTGCTCTTGAATTTAATAAGCAATTTTCTTTGTCAATTTATACATGACATTCATGCACTTTATTAGTTGATTGAAATTCTTACATCAATTTGCAGAGTTATTGAAGAAGAAAATAAGGGAAGAAGACTCTCGAAGCAAGGTACACGATCCTCACTCCACCTTGCTGGTACATAGAACAAAAGCAGAGAACCACAGGCTGCTCGAATCAAGAATGGCTGTTGCACATCCTGTATTTACTGTATAATTATACTATCTGTTCGTCCTAAGTTTTACTCATATATGATCTTCCCAAGTAGTCAATATTTTTTTTTTTTCTTTTTGATCAATGAATTCATTTCAATTCAATAGAGAGAAACAATACATCAAGGAGTGTATACTTTATAGTGGCCTCGTTAGGTTTATAGTGGCCTCGTTAAACCTAACCAAACGTTAGGAATAGTACCACACTCCACTACAGGCAAACATACTAATTGGACTCGTCATCTTCCACCAGGAAGTAGGATATGAGAAGGATTTGCTGTTGTAGCTACCAGATGGGCAGCTTTATTACCTAACCTTGGAACAAAACCCCAACTACAAGACTCATAGCCACTGATTAGGACTTTAACTTCATCCACCAAGGCCCCATCATCACTAAAATCATTCAAAGAGTCAAGAGCTGCAAAGACACTTTGAGCATCACCTTCAATTTCCAGACAAGAGAATCCAGTCTGCAAACAGAAGTGTAAGCCAAGGACTGGAGCTAAGAACTCACTGGAACGAGGATTAAGGACTCCCATCCCTGGTGTAGCCAATACTCCCAAACACACCATTTTCATCACGCACTATAGCACCTGTGCGAAACTTGCCCTTTGCATCCACAGCCACATCTATGTTCAGTTTCACAACTCCTGGACTTGGCTTCTTCCAGGTAGTCTCCCTTCTATCTATAACAGCAGCTTCTTGTCTAAGCACTTCCCACCCTTCATCCTCCCCTTTCCCAGCTCTCTCATTTAACTCCCACCAATTCACAATCTTATTGACTAAACAGCATCCCTCCCATGAATTCTACCATTGCGCTAATGCCAAAGAAACCACGCCACTATACAAAACCATTCCAGCTCCTTATTAACTCCCACCATTAGAACATGTAAGAAAAGGCCACACATCTTTCTCTCTCCAGGTACTACACACGTCCCTCTAGAATGTTCTCTTCCAAATCCTGCGACTTGCGAGCCCATTTACATTCCCAAAGAACATGAATTGCAGTTTGCTCTCCATCTCCGCACTGAACGCACCCACTATGCTGCCCTATTTCCCATTTTACTCCCCGCGCGCTTTCATTCCACCATTCCTTCTCGTCTTTCCTGATCAGCTACCCAATATCCCGATTTCACTGAATACCTCTCATTCTTATTACAATGCCAAATGAGTCTATCATGTATTGGAAGATGGATAATGAGAATATTTCTAACCTCAAAATCCAGGAAGCTAAGTGCGCTTGCAGTAATACTACTCTCCAACCTACTCCAGGTTCAATGAACTCTGTCACCTGCATATTCCAGAGCTCTTCATTAGGTGTTACCGCCTTGAATATCAGTGGCTGTGGAATCCATCTATCATTCTTGGCATTAATTGATCTGCCATTTCCCACCCTCCATCTTGTTCCCAACTCCAGCACCTCTTTACCCTATATCAAGCTCCTCCAAATGAGCGAAGCACCTACCCTCTCTTGCCGACATCCATCTATATTGGTAGCTATAGAAGTATATGAATTTATATAATTCTTACTGATTTTATCACATTTTCCATATGGTTGTTTTGATGACTTCAAGTAACCAAGTGAATACCATGAATCAACTTGTGAACTGATCGACTATACCAAGTTTTCCCTATCAACCGTACAATCCCCAACTCTCATTTCTCAATTCTCTCAACATCTCTCACTCTCTTAGTCTTCAATCAGGTGACTAATTTTGAAGCAGTTAATCACCATCCAATCTTACGCTAATTAAGTAATTATTATCAACAAAGTCATTACCTTCACCTTGATCACGGACATTGTGTCTTGATTTAATAGCAAGGAGCTAGTAGCTTGACCTCGACCAATTGCATCTGGTCTTGATATGACTCTCTGATGATGTTAACCCTCACCCTGTGTGGTCTGTGCCACTGCAAGTTGAAGCTTAATTGTAGCTCCTACATCTTCACGTCAGCCTCAACCTCAGCTAAAAGCTCAAGTTCTTGCATCTTCAAGCCCAGCGTGAGCAAAATCAACCTCCTCCAGATGACTGCTACTCCTTTTGATTCAAGTAGGAAATGGAGAAGATCGAGAATTTGAGATAGGTAAGTATTTGGATGAGAGTGATATAGAAAATTAAAGATTATTAGAAAAATGGTTTATTGTGTATTTGTGTTCAAGCAGGGCCGGTCCTGACAATTTCAGGGCTATAGGCGACAACAAAAAATGGGGCTCCTTATTGCTAGATGTATTAAAAAAAAAATCTTCTTCTTCTTCAACAATAAGCATGTAACTATGCAAGCAACATATGAATACTAATAAAATTAATCCAACAATATATCAATCCAGTCATTTGATCAGATACTACAGTAGTTCAAATAAAATCTTAGAATTACAAAAAACAACATTCTTGCTACTGAAAAACAACCCTTCTTGCATTCTTGGCTGTAAAACTTTCAATTAAGCTTGAATAATCAAGCTTTTGAGCCAACTCTTTTTCAATCGACAACAAAGCTAAACCATTCAGTCTTTCCTGTGACATAGTTGATCGAAGATAAGATTTGATCAACTTTAATTTTGAAAAGCTTCTTTCAGCAGAGGCAACAGTAACCAGTATGGTTAATAGAATTCTATAAGCAACCCATGCATTTGGATAACATCCATCCCTTCGCTTCAAATAGTTCAATACATCAATTGCTCTTTTTGCCTCTTTTGGTATAGCTCCTTTCAAGTAGCGCAACTCATAAAATAGATCACGCCCAATAATGTCAGAATCATCACCAACCTTCAATAGACTTTCAAGTTTCATACAATAATTCATCAAACTTTTATTATGTGCGGACTTCAACTTCTCCAACTTAAATAAAAATCCAAACTCTTCTTCATATATTTTAAATTGCTCAAACCTACTTTGAAGCGAAGAAAGTGCTTGATCAATTATATAGAGAAAGTAACTGACCTTAAATGATTCCAAAGCTGATTGTGCCAACTCCTCTTCACTATCGCTATCATCAAAATGCTTTCTTTTCCGGGTGGTTCTCTTTTCACGGAATACTGCTTCAACTTTCATCTCACTTGCAATTTCTTTAGCTATGATCAAGGCATCATTAAATCCAGTTTCTCTGTACTTCTGGATAAATGAAATAAGCTTCTCCAATTCTTCAATGGCAACATCAATATGCATATCTTCAGTTTGAAGAACTTTACTGACAATATTGATAGCATGTAATAAATCATACCAAATAACCATCCCGAACAAGAACTCAAAATTCCCCATTTCATATGTTGCCATGCATTCGGCTTCACACCTTGTTTTGGAATTAACACCATTTTTTCCCAAGTAAGCTAAAGCATCTCTTATTTTGGGAGCTTGGAATCTAAATGTTTTTATACTATCAACACGACTCTCCCATCTTGTTTCAGACAATGGTTTAAGAGTGAGCCCTTCCACATGATCCCTGAAAACTTGCCATCGCTTTGTAGAAGATGAGAAGAATGAATATATCCGTTGTACCACTCCAAAAAAATAATCAGCTTTAGGAGTACAATTAGCCATATCACAAATAGCAAGATTTAGACTATGACAACCACAAGGCATATAAAATGCTCTAGGATTTACCTCAAGAAGTCTCTTCTGCACACCTTTGTGTTTTCCTCTCATGTTAGATCCGTTATCATATCCATGTCCTCGTACATCACCAATATTAAGTGCATGAGTGTCGAGTGCATTTTTAAGCTCATTAAACAGTCCAAGTCCTGATGTATCATTCACCTTTAAAAATCCCAAAAAGAATTCTTTCACCACAATAGGACTTGCTGTAACATCAACACACCGGCCAACAAGAGACATTTGTTCCTCATGGCTCGCATCTGGAGTGCAATCAAGTATAACTGAAAAGTACTTTGCCTCTTTGATTGTTGCAACTATGGAAGCTTTTACCTCATTTGCTAGAAGCTGAATCATTTCATTTTGGATCTTATGACTCAAGTAATGGTAATGAGTTTCTTTTTTAAAAACACGCCGAACATGTTCATGCATCACTGGATCAAACTCAGCGATCATCTCAATCACTTGTAAGAAAACCTCATTGTTCTCCTCACACAATTTCTCATTGCTCCCACGAAATGCCAAATTATTTTTTGCAAGTCTTTTCACAACGGCCATGATTCTCAACAGTACATGTCTCCAATGCTCTCTCTCCTTCTTTGTTTGTTCCTCCAAACCCTGATCAATTGTTGCATTATTTTTCAATCTTGTTTCAAGTTCAATCCAACTAGTAAAGCAACCGAGGTGATGCTTACTTTTTTCATGACTTTCAAGTCTGGCACTCACATTTTTCCAATCATTCAATCCTTCATTAGCAAATTGACCCAACAAAGTCTTGATGTGATTTTGCTTGAACAATTTACAACAAAAACATAATACTTTGTCCAAAGAAATTGAGTACACTAACCACCTTCTGTTCTTCTTTTCACCATTAGATAAGACACGAAAATAATATTTGGAACTGAAATGTCTCCCCATGGCATCTTCTGGAAAGCTCAAATCAGTCTCTCTTTTAGGACCTCTTTGGACTAAAAAATCTCGGACATTTTGTTTTATCTTCTCCCAATTTCCTGGATCATCAACATCGAATGGTAAATCAAATGCTGAAGTTGAATCTTGTTGATCATCTTTGGCAACAATTATTTCTTCCTCATTCACTGTGAGATCTCGTTCTTCCATACTACCACTATCATCTGCATCTTGTTGATCATCTTCAGGAATAATTCTTTCTTCCTCATTCACTCTGAGATTTGGTTCTTCCCCATTACCAATAATATCTGCATTCTCGTTCTCGTTCTCATTCTCATGCACATTCTCATCAGTACATGTCTGTTCTTGTTCCTTATTTGGCTTGAAGTACTTATTGATAGATCCAGATTGAACTTTAGCCAATGCATCTCTCTTTTTCTTCTGTTTTCTTTTTTCAGCCCCTGAAGGATACTTCCTAAGTGGAGCCATGATATAGCAACCTGAAAATAAACAAGCATGAAATTTAATCGGAAGCAAATCCTATTCACAATGACAATTGTTATAATCAAGTATGGTGGCTAATGTTTAGACTTTAGTTTGGTACTTTGGTCGAACTAGTAAATAACAACTATGTAAGACTATAACTAATAATTCATTCACCAAGAACTGAAGAACAATAAGAAAAAACTTTGCAAAACTTCAATAACACTCAGTTGAAAGGGTTAGGAACCAAACAATCAAACAATAGGTCAATAGTATACACACAAACAAAACAAAAAAAATCTGTCTCATCTATTCATCAATCATACAATTAAACAAACAAGTAAAATTATGGAATCATAAAATTGCAGCAATTCAATGGAATTATGGAACTAAAGCAAAGGGCATCATCGAAAAAAAAACCAAAAGAAAGAAGAAGAAAATACCTGGTAATATAAACAAGGACTAAAAGAGAAGAGAGAGTCTAAACCAAAAAGAAAAAAAGAGAACAAGACACTTTGGAAACGCCAATTTGCTGCAATAGAATTATGAAAGTGAACAAGAGAAGACGAAACGGCCTGGTGCCTTTTCTGGAAAAAAAGAGATCACGGCTGTATAATTTTTTTTTTTTTCATTATATATAAGGAGGAAATTTTTTTTTTTGGGCCCATAAAACTTGGGGCTCTAGGCCAGCGCCTGCTGGGCCTATGGTCAGGGCCGGCCCTGGGTGCTGATCCGGGTTTCTTCTAAGGGGTGCTTGGGCGGTGGTGCTGGAGATGGCGACTTTGCTAGTGGAGTGGCAAAGCAAGATGGCAGAGGCTGACAGCTCTTTTGGGTACCCACATCTGGAGCTGGGACTGGTTTCCTTGTGTTAAGGCTCGAAAGTTGATGGAGTGGTGAACTGAGCTTTCGAGTGGTCAACTTTTATTTCTGTAATTTTAATTTCCCCGTTTTATTTAGTTAAGATGAATGGGGTATTTGCGACCTCTATTAGGCAAGGTGTAGCCAAGGCTAGCTGTATTATCTTATCAGAGATATAGATAGCTTGAGGGAGTGAAATTTGCCTTTCTTAAATTATCAGAGAGAAAAAAGGTCCAAACAATATCTCATCTTTTTGCAAAATAAAACTTTCGTATCTCATTTTTTAAAAACTTCAAAACGGTGTCCCACCTTTTGACCCTGACCCAATATCAGTACCCGACACCGTTAACTCTGTTAAAAACACTAACAGCGGAAGAACTTTTTCGTCTTTTACCTTAGTAAATTTTTTTTCTGTATATTTTCCTCTCTCTCTTGTTCTTATTGAGACCCCAATCAACCCAGAATTCTCTTCTAGTGTTCAAGAAAAAATAAAAACTAAATCCATCACCCCACTTCCCAATCCTTCCCTACTCCACTCAAATCAATACCCCATAACCACAACTCAATCTAAACTCCAAATTCCTTTGCGCCTCTCCGCCGAATAATCTCGACGCCTACGTCGATCCCTGGGATTTCTTTTCGCTGGAATCAAGATTTGCCTTTTTGCGTGACTTTATTTTGGATTATGGCTCACAACGTCGGAATTTGAGCCTGATCATCATCGGGTTCTACCAAGCAAAGCAATTTTTGGTGAGAAGCAATGGTACTTTGTCAGTCCAAGCTCATTCAGAAGCCGATGGTAAGGTCAAAACCGTTCTGAGTAAAGAGCTGCAATGAATCTTCGTCTGACGTGATGGAATGGTTGTCGGAGATTGAGGATCGGTTATTTACTCTGCTGGGTTTAGGCCATAACTTTGGAGCAATCTCAAGGAAGGAATTTTGTCGAAGGTGTTTGTAAAAATTGTATCTGTGAATGTTTGTGTTGTGATGATTAGGGGTTTGAAGGATTATAAGGTGGCTGGGATCATGATGGTGGGAAATGGGTTAATTCCCAATATACGGGTGATCAATCAAAAACGATGTTAGTCACAAACCATGTTACCTACCAAGAGCTTGTGGATGAATTATATCATCAGATTGGCGTAAATTCAGATCAATATGAAATGAAAGTGCATTATCAGTATATGAGCAACTTAGGGGCCTGTAACACAATGGAGTGACTTTCCATTTAACCTAACAAGATTCTATTGTATATTACTTTGAAGCAGAGCTTGTCAAGATCTGTAAGTGGAAGTAATCAAGACATGATCAATAGACCTAACCGATCACAATATGTTGATGTTGTCTCAACGATTTTCTCTACTGAAGTTGAAGATCAACACCCAATTGCTTTGAGTTCCCCGCATGAGCCATTAGTAGTAAACTATGCGTTGGAGAATGGTGATAATGTCTCATACAAAAATAGGGAGGAAGATGAGTTTCCACATTCCAATTGGGATAATGAGGATCAAATGGACAATGTAGAAATTGGAAGTGACCAACATGAGACTGTGAAGCTCGACTCCATCATCATCTTAATCTAGCAAAAGAAGGCATATACAAGACTATGAGAATGTTGCATCTGTGGACATTAATGAAGATATTGTTGTAGGTCAGTTATACCTAAGCAAGAAAGCCTTCAACAACATTTGAGTATGTTCGCAATAAGAAAGAACCACGAGTTTAAAGTGAAAAAATCAGCTAGTGATCGATTTGAAGTTGGGTGCGTGAATCCTAGTTGTAAGTGGCGACTCCGTGCAATGAAGCTACAAAACTTGGCCTATTTTGAAGTAGAAAATTTCACGATGAACATTCTTGTTCGTTGGATATTCTCCATCATGATCATCGACAATCAAGCAGCTCCCTAATTGGTCAATTTGTAAAGTCAAAGTTTGAGGGAGGAACCTCTCGTATATACAAATCTAGAGATATCATTGATGATGACCGTGCTCAACTTGGTGTTAATATGGGTTATAATAAAGTTGGGAGGGCAAGAGAAGCAGCACTAGAAATTGCAAGAGGGTCGCCAGAGGAATCATTTGCTCAACTTCCAGCATATTGTGCTATGTTAGAGCGTCGAAACCAAGATATAATAACACACATAGAAATTGATGATCATAATCACTTTCTATGCTTTTTCATGGCAATTGGAGCCTCAATTAGAGAATTTTGTGATTCTATGAGGCCTGTTAGTGCTATAGATGGTACATTTTTAAAAGGAAAGTATTTTGGAACCATGTTAGTGGCTGCATGCCAAGATGGAGAGAATCAAATATATCCTTTGGCATTTGGGGTGGTAGACTTAGACAATGATGCCTCATGGTCATGCTTTTTGACAAAATTGAGAGGGGCCGTTGGAGTTGTAGAGAACTTTATGTTCATATCTGATAGGCATGGAAGCACCGCCAAAGCTGTGGATAACGTTTTTCCTAATGAGCAAAGAAGTACCAAGTAGCTGAGTTCGATACTTTGATGGACGACATTCGAAAAATAAAAGATGGAGAAGTCTGTAAATATCTTTAAGACATTGGGTGCCATAGGTAGGCAAGAGCTCATTTTATGGGGTACAGGTTCAACATGATGACATCCAACATAGCTAAATCTATGAATGCGAAGCTTAAAGAGGCTCGAAAAGTACCAATTACTGCTTTAGTGGAACACATAAGAGAGGTGCTTCAACAATAGTTTGTGGAACGACGCGATGCAGCAAGCTCCCTTAATACACCCTTAACCGAATTGGCAGAAGACAAAGTGCGCAAAAACAACAATAGTGGTTCGCATATGCGGGTACGTATTCTAAAAATTAGGTTCATAATATTTGTTCTTGCTAGTATTGTATTGTTTGATTTTTGTTTAGGAAACATGCTAACTTTGGTTTAATTTTATATTAGGTGTCTCCAATTGATCTCTATGCATTTCAAATTCATGATAAAAGTGAAACATTTACAGTGGATTTGAATAACATGACATGTTCATGCCGAGAGTTTAATCTTAATCGACTTCCTTGTGCCCATTCAATTGTTGCCTGTAGATTTAAAGGAATATCATTGTATAGCATGTGCTCCCAGTTTTACACAGCCAATGCACTTGTCTTAGCATATGCAGAGCCTATTTGGCCAGTTGGGAATAAAAGTGAGTGGGATGTCCCTGAAGATGCGCAAAACAAAATTGACAAGTAGTACTTAGACGATGTAAGACAATAGGAATTTCATCTGTAGGGGAAGATGCAGTCAGGAAAAAGTGTACAAGATGTGGTGGAGGAGGTCATAATCGTGTAACTTGCTGAAATCCCTGAAAAGCCTATTTGGCCAATTGGGAATAAAAGTGAGTGGGATGTCCCTGAAGATGCGCAAAACAAAATTGACAAGTAGTACCTGGACGATGTAAGACAATAGGAATTCCATCTGTAGGGGAAGATGCAGTCAGGAAAAAGTGTACAAGATGGGGTGGAGGAGGTCATAATCGTGTAACTTGCCGAAATCCAATTCCATTTAACTGATGAAATGTGATAGTAAATTTTGTTAATGTGTTCTAGATTACGAGAATTTATATGCTTAAGTTTTAGATGATTTTTCTTTCTTTCATTGTTGAATAATCATTGTACTATTAGTCATTATTTTATTAGAATGAAGTACCAATTAACTTTGTTATGAGTATTGATGAGTTCATTAGAAAGATTGATTTATTAAGAAGTATTATGTGACTATGTTTGCTGTTTAGATTTCAATTTTTCTTTCTTCTTCTTAAGCTCTTCGTTGTGTACCCGGTCATGATTTTCTTGTTTTTGTCTCTCTAATTTTCATGCTTTACACTCAATAATGAAACATCGGAAAATTGTCTAAAGAGTGTCTCACCTTTTAAATAAGCAAAGTTTTGGTATCTCACCTTTAGAAAACTTCAAAACAGTATCTCACGTTCTTATCTCGATTGAAGTTTGGTATCTAGTACTGTTAGCTCCGTTAAAAAGACTGACGACAATCATTTTTATTCATAAAATGACCAATTTACCCTTCAGTTTTTTTTTTCTTTTTCATTTTATATAATAATAAAAAAAATCATAACGGTGCCTCATCTTTTCTTGCTCATAAACTTTGATACTTCAAGTTTTGAAAACAACATAACGGTAGACCCAATTTTAGTACTTTTAGTTGTATCCTTCGATATGGTAACTGTCAGTTGGCCATTTTTTATAGGTATTTTTCGTCTCTTCATATTTCACTTCATTATTTTTTCTCTAAATATATATTTCATTTTTGTGATAATAAAAGATAAAATACCGTTATGACGAATTTCTCTTTTTATTATATAAAAAGAATAACAAAAACAAAAACTCAAGGGTATATTGGTCTTTTCATGAATAAAAATGGTTGCCGTCAGTTTTTTTAACAGAGCTAACAGTTCTAGATACCAAACTTTGGTTGAGGTAAGAACGTGAGATACTATTTTGATGTTTTTTAAAGGTGAGTTTGCTTCTTCAAAATGTGAGACACTGTTTGTACCATTTTTCCATGAAACATTAGTTTTCATATCCTCTCAAATCATGGAGAAAAAAAATATTGAAGATGGGAGAGTCATATTTTTCAACGCCCAACAAAATAAGGTTTTGGGTCTGACAATTTTTTGAAGATATGTGTAGTAAAAATTATCGTTTTAAAAATAATTATAATAGAGATTACAAGACCTATGAGTAAGAAACATTAAGGGTTTTATTGACTTTTTATCCTGTTAAAATGTCATTAGACTCTATTAGAATTGAAAAATTATTAAAATCAACTAATATCTTTATTTCCGACAGAAATTACACTTTGAATTGATTTGTACAAAGCACTTTTTTTTTTCTTAAAAAAAAAAAGAGCTCTTTAAAAAAAATACAATAAAGTTGCAGATTTGTTCCTCCACAAACAATACACGATCAAGGTTATAAATCAACTTGGTGACCAAAATACGGTCATTTCTCAAAATTCTTCTATGATGGAAGGTGGTCGTGTATTGTTTGTGGAGGAACAAATCTGCAACTTTATTGTATTTTTTTTTAAAGAGCTCTTTTTTTTTAAGAAAAAAAAAGTGCTTTGTACAAATCAATTCAAAGTGTAATTTCTGTCGGAAATATAGATATTAGTTTATTTTAATAATTTTTCAATTCTAATAGAGTCTAAAGCTAGTTAAGCTAGTCTAATAGAGTTAAAATTAGTTTAAAGCTAATAGAGTTTTTTTTTAATTACATAAAAATATTGTAATGAAAACAAAAAAGACGCAAGGTGAATTGGTCATTTTATAAAAAAAAAGTGTCTGCCGTTAGAGTTTTTAACGGAGCTAACGGTGCCAGATACTGATCTTGGGTCAAGGTTAAAACGTGAGACACTGTTTTGAAGTTTTTAAAATGTGAGATACAAAAGTTTTGCTCCTCTGAAAGGTGAGATATTGTTTGGACCATTTTTTCATCAACAAATATATGAGATTAAGATCCCTCTCCAAAAAAACCAAAAAAATATATGAGATTAAGATATTAGATTGGGTGTACAAAAGAAAAAACAAGGGATGTGGATAAAATTCTCAAAATCAGTTGAAATGCTTAAATGATGTCATTCATCAAAACTTCTCTACTATGGGAGAAGCCATTAGCATATCTCATTTATAATTTGTGCACGTTCCCTGTACAACATATTAAAATCGGGAACTGATGTGTGGAACATGTTTAGCAAAACTGAAACATTACTACTCCGACACTTCCGAACCATATTAAAATACACAGTCTATACCTTATCTACTATATAAGATACAACTTCATTTCCCTTCCCATATTCTCTAGACTCCGTGTAATATAAACCTGCAACATATAAGTAAAAGCCTTGACAATTCCTGAGCTTCTTGTGTAGGCAAACCCCTCAGGACAGGAAATGTGACATCAACTGTTAGTACATTTCCTGGAAACTTGCAGAGAAACAAAATAAGGGATGTCATTCGTCAGGCCGAAATAAAGTGAAACTTCCACTGGTCTCAGTCTTTGTAACCTGCATCGCAATAGGCACAAGCAAAATCAGCGGAAGAAACTCTCTTTCCGCCTTTCCATATTGATTAACAGTGTGAGGAGATAATGCTAATGCTGATTCCACTTTCTATATCATGAAGCACTTTTGTTTTGCACTCGATTATAATACCTACCATTTGAGTACTGATTGATGAAGGATTAAGTGCATATACAGGATTAACTTATTGATGTCCTAGTTCTAAAAAAAAAAAATAATAATAATAATATTGATGTCCGTTATTGACTTGGATGTCATGTGATCTTGCCAGCCCTTATACTGATGTCTATTAGTCTGTATCAGAAACGCCAACAACAATATTTATTGTATAATTTTTCTACAGCTTAACTTCTTCTCAGATATTCAAGAAATGGTGCCATAATGTCTGACCATGTCAATTTTGACGAAGTACAAAAAGAAATTTGCTTAGGTCTTATGTTCTAGTGGAGGTCAGTTTACAGATGTAATTAATATGAAATTTCACTTCTCTTGATTATATCAGCAAACAGAGATCCAAAACAAGTTTTAACAATAGTGCCTTGATATCTGACCAACCGAGGTCAACAAGATTTAACAAGTCTACTAATGGATCATCAACAAATTGCATAAAGATAGTAGCTCAAAATGTGCGTTAAAAAAGAGGTCATTTAATAGATAAAATCGAGAAAAAATGGAAATTCAATTCGTGTAATGAGCAAACCAGTAATCCAATGCAAGTTATTTGGCAAGATAAGTACAGTTTTCATTTATCTTGGTATAGAAAGAGAGAGTATACCAACCTCGGGAAGATTAGGAGCAAGAGATGTCCAAAGAATGGGGTCTACTAATGGATCAATCATATTGTAGTTGGTCAGCAGTGGTGCAGACAAGAACGGAGTCAATGGGTATGTATTCCTCTGGAGAGACAATCCACCACTCATTCCTAATGCAGCACACAGTCTCTCATCCCCACCATCATGACTTGAGGGTTTCTCAATTTCCTTGCCAAAGTCTTTTTTGTGGATCATATTTTTGTTTTCATTCTCGTCATTATCTGCATTCTTTTCTTGTTTAATTGATGCTTTCTCTTGCAAGCTTTTATAAGCCGCTGACCGTGACAAGATACTCATGGCAGAGACTCTGCCACCTTTCTGCTTTTCACCTTCATGGCAGACACCCAAACGGGGCATCTGGAATGGTTCAGTGGGCTGCGTTTCCCATTCCAATGTTTTTAGTTCACATCCACTATCTCCAGCGAAACCATGTTTTACATCCTCAGATGATCTTATGACACCTTCCACTTGACGAGTTTTGTTAGGACCCCACCACTTGATGTAACTTGTTAAATCAATCTTTCTTTCAATGCAAAACGTTCCTAAAAATTCATTTTCTGTTGCTTGATCATCTCCTGTGCCTTAAAATGACAAAAAAAAGACAGAAACTTAGCACTCATTCAGGGAGTAATCCAGATGACAGGAAAGCCAGCAATTATCAGACAATTTTGGCAGATAGTGTACATGGAGACTGATTTAGCAGATCTCTCTTATTTAAAAAGCTCACAGTTTGGAATCTGCTGATGACGTACCATAATGGATGCTATTGAAGTATTCAGATCCACCCATGCGACCAAACGATGGCTCCCACCGGCTGTTATGTGATAGCATATAATAAGTTTAAAAACAAGCTAAAATGAAACAAACTGGTATATACTACAATAGGATATCACACCACAATGGACTGTAAATAAAACATGCAAGTATTATGTTAAGATCAGTGTTATAATTACTCCATGAGCATGCAGACTAAACAAATTGTAACTACTGGTGATCAATTATCATATACAAGGCGCATTTTCATTGCTCGTTACCCTGTGTGGGATGGTGTACATCAGGAAAAAAAGAAAAAGAAAAAAAAAAGGTCTTTAACTAGATAAAAAGGACTAGATCAACATAAATTCAATCTTTACAAAACTCTGCATCTCTTAGGAGAAACATTATGCGCTAGGAAACCCTAAAATACTTGTATGATGCATACAAGTAACATATAAATGTAAACATACCTGGAGAGTGCACGATATTTAGACATTCCTCTAGAGAAGCCACTGCTCTTCCTGCCAGAGAAAAACCACTATAAGAAATGTGCCAGCAATCAGATTGAGATATGTTCTTAGATCCAAACCTGCGAAGGGATGCAAGATATTCCTCCCTTGACACATTCTGCATCTCTTCGAGATCTCTTGTGTAATCAGTAACCTGCAGTGAGAGTGCAATTGAGAAAATGATACTTACTTTTACAAAAATGGTAAATTTAATTGCAAAAACAAATATTGAGAAGTCTTCAGATGTGACCACAAATATTTATAGATGTCATGCATTTCCATATCTGGAGAAAGAATGAAAGTGAGGCCTCGATTTAAGAAACACACAGATGCATTCTCTTTCCACAGAGTGTATGATCCTCAATATAAAGAAAAGAAAAACCCAAGTGCTAAAACACAGAAATGCTTCCATGCGAAACAAAAACAATGCAACAAATTTATGGAATCAATGACAATAATCTCACAGGGAAATTAATCAGAGTGCCGGGGCCCCAATATTTCAAGGCAGCAAGATCATAAGCTCTGGCTGCAGCCTCTTCATCATCATACGCCCCTGTAATTTACATATGCTATTCAAGGATCAACTCAAAATACACACAATGACAAGTTCATTAAAGTATTTTAGAGAATTGAAGCCACCAACTTACCCAAGTACACTGAAATATTGAATTGCACGCCGACCGGTTCCATGCACAACAGTAATTAAAATTAAGTTAGCAATCACAGATGTATACACAGATCCAGAGACGGACACAAAAGAGCATGTAAATAAACATATTTTGCAGAGAGAGAGAGAGAGACCTTGCTTTCCCTTCTTATTCTGGTTCTGGTTCCAGGTACTTTTATCCCAGAGATGAGCTTCGTAACGGCCCGTCCACCTATGCCTAGATTTGCACAAAATAAAGAATAAATCAATCAGCTTTTACACTCAGAAGCTCTAATGTGCTTCTTTGCTTAATGTATACCAACAACAAGAACCGTTCATCACTTTCTGACTATTAAGCAATTAAATCGGTCATATTGTCAGCTAAGGCTCATACATTTCCTCAGGAACATAACAAGAAACTTCAATTCCAATTACTCAAATGTTCAAATGTTTTCCATTTCCTAACTAAATCATATATCTTTGGCTCGAAAACAAAACAATCTGCTTTGGGTCTTTTTGACCCAGTTTGTAACCAAAAACCAAAACAAAACAATCTGAATTGATACATAGATTTGTAAGGGAGAGACTAACCGAGTGACTCCACGGTAAATGGAGCTCCGTTTTCCGGCGGCACAGGGAGGCATTTTGCTGATGCGCTCTTTGGCGGTGCAGCCTCTCTCCTTCTTAGCCTTCTTCAGCCCTCTGTAAAGCAACTGCTGATCGTTCGGCGCCGCTTCCGAGGCCTCCGCTCCTCCTCCGCCGCCGCCGCTGCCGCTTCCGCTCTCGGTCTTGGGACCAGGATCCGACGACGACGAAGCCATACTTCAATTTCAACCAGAAACCCCAACCCTAGATAAAGAAAGAGAGAAAGAGGGAAGGAGACTGTGATTGTGATCGTTGAGGGGAGTTTGTTTTGGACTACTCTCTGGTCTGCACTGTGGAGGGGAAAATCTACAGAGGAGAGTGAGGGAATGACGAGATGACGGGTTTGCCCTTGGTTTGGTTGTATGTGACAATTGAGTTGTTGAGGTTAAAAAGGTTCTAACGGCTAGGATGAGGGTCGGGGTAGTACCGTAATTTTTTGGTGCTTTGAAAATGTGAGGAGGCCACATGGCTGCTGCTGCTCTTGGCAACGAGTCAAAAGAGAAGCCAGCTCAAAGGCTCTCTCATCATTATCATCATTTATTGTTCATGTTGAGGAAACATAGTAGAGTACTACTACTTTCTAAATTGAATGCATCAATGAAAAGATTCTGGACAATGAGTTTGTAGCTATGTTGCACGGAGCCACGGACTCGAAAACCGAGTTTCCGACACGGTTTGGACACAGCAAATAGAATAATATATTTATATATTTTTAATACATAAAAAATATACTAAAATATGAAATAAGTTCATTAGATTACCAAAATCATGTTCTAAATTCAATCTTTTTTTCTTTCTTTTTTGTCTAAATTCAATTCATTGCATAAACATATTAAAATAACATTAAAGATAATCAAATGTAAGTCATTGAAGAGAATCAAATTGGCAGATATAGGTTGTGAAAAAAAAACTAGGTATCAACTTAGTAACACAACAACCCTCTAACACCTAATAGACAAGAAAATTTTCATCATTCCATAATTCATTTAAACCTCTTTTTTTCTTTTTTTTTCTTTTTTTAAATATATATATATATATATAAATAATTGATGACATGGCGTGTTGGTCAACGTGTCAGGATGTGTCGGAAAAGTCAATAGCCGTGTCGGACGCTCCGACACTCCAGGGCTGTGAAGTGCCCGTGCAACATAGGTTTGTAGCTTAGTCACATTGATGTGCCATTAGTGGTTATATCTTTTCTGTAGCAATAACATTCATCGTTTATTCTTCACACCTTTGCATTCCTTAGGGTTAGGGAAAGGAGGGGACAATGTCCATCCGGAGAGAGGCTCCAAAGGCAAGGTTGTCACCTGAGTTAGAACTACGCTCCATGCTACGAGGACTTTTGAGACTTGTACATTCCCCCACCGCCCTTGTAGCCTATAGGAGCGACACGTTGAGAACCAACCAGAGGGACAATCAGTGCTTACTTGTCCAGTGTGCGAAACCTATATATCGAATTAGCAAAAGGAGGTGAGACTTCACAACAAATTATTTATAACTTGAACCTGAAAAAAATCTAACATAGGGCGCATCTAAACTTGATTTATCAACATGCAAGAACTCAGCCTAGTAATGTAAATTAATATTAAAGTTCAATTAAACTTAAATGTATCTCTACTCTCACAGAAATAAAATTTAAACACAAGATCTCATCAAAACTTATTTTCTTTTTATAGGTGTCACACCCTTGAAGCTGACTAGAGAAAATCCACCAAGTGTTGGTTAGTCTTGCACCACACTTAGTCGGATGAGAGGCAGCAGGAGGAGTTGCCAAGGAAGCAAGATTGAGGCATCAAGGATGGGCGGATGGTGAGCACCAAGGGTCCCAGCAGGGTGCACATCACTTATGCACCCTAGGGCTCAGCAGGGTGCACACCCCATCAGCACCCCAAGACTCAATAGGGTGTTCACAACATTTATGCACCCTAGGGTTCAATAAGGGTGCGCTGTAGGGCTCAACAGGGTGTGTGCAACATGCATGCACCCCAGGCTCCAGTAAGGGTGCGCTGTAGGGTGCACTACAGGGTGCACGACAAGAGTGCGATGCAGGGTGCACACCATGGTCCAAGAAGGAACCGAGCCTCATTATGCACCCAATGTCTGCGGGATGCAAGCTCATCGAGAGCAAGTGCGTGAATGTGTTAAGGTAACAAAGCAGCCAAGTGTGCAAAGCAGGCGGTTGAGCGGAGGTTACCAAGGCCTATCCAAAAGGCGGTTAACAAGTAATGGGCATGGCGGTTACTTTGTGTGGCAACCATGATCTATTAGTAGGGATCATATATAAGAAGTTACTTTGTGTAACTTCCCATTTTGGATAAACTATCTAGTGGGTAGTTACTTGCTTAAGTAGTGGGTAGTTATTTGCTATGATCCTAAGTCGGTTGGGGATGTCAACCGCAAGAGTATACTGCTCTATAAATAGTACGTAGTAGGCAAGTAACACTCAAACTAAACTATAAGTTCAGAGTTTGTTAAGTTGCACTTGCCAAAGTCCTTTGTTAAGAGTGAGAATTAATAAAGGTTGAGATTTCTCATACTTTGTGTGTGTTTGAAAGACAAATACTTGAAGTTTCCACTAAAGTGAGAGAGATAAACACTTTGAGTGTCAAAAGCACCTTACTCTGAGGGTGTGAGAGAGGCGTTGATCATGTTAGCTTCTGAGGTAGCAAGGCACCAAAAAGAAAGAAAATTTTGTTGCATGTTAAAGGACTGTGACAGCAGGTATAGACAACATATTTGAAATAGCTAGGTATCATTTTGGTCTAGTAGTCTAATCTATTCTTCGTAATTAAGAAGTTGTGAGTTCGATTCACCAAAACACTAATTAGATGTGGTATACGAGTTGTTTAACTGATAATTATAAAAAGAAAAACATTTTAAAAAAATACGATAAATGTTTTTTAATGGATAAATGTAAAACATTTACAATAAGAAGTTATTAAAACTTTCATAATTCTTCAGCTCTGTGCTCTAGGGTTGGCTCGATAGCAATGATCGACGTTTTGAGTCTAGCACCGCTACCATGCCAAAGTTCAATGGTTTGGGAATTTCAAAAATCGTTGTCATGCCGTCAAATCAGTTATTGACGAGTCGGTAACCGGCGTTGCGGCTTGGTATCCGGTATGACGACCAAAAACTTATGCGACGGCAGGATAGTGAGCGCTAACGTCGATCTTTGTCGTTCCAAATCAAGAAATTTTAGTTAGAGATTTAACTTTTATTCAATAGATAAAAGACATGGAAGAGCTGGAGAAAGAATCAAAGAATGGAGGAAGAAGAATTAGAAGTTGTGGAAGAGAAATGGAGGAAGAAGAATTAGAAATTATAGAAAAAAAAATAAAAAAGAGAAAACATAAAAAAGAAGAATACAGACTTTATGTTAGTCCTATTCAACTAAAAGATCGTGTCAAAGGTATTAAAAATTGAACTCAACTTTAGGTCGATCATCATGTTAGTACTTTTTCTTTCAATTTCATCAAAAACACCCCTCAACTCCCAATTTTCATTAGCCGTATCCAAACCTCCGTTCTGCATCCAATTCCTCCGTCAAATGATGACGTGGCATCAAGAAGAAAGTCAAATTCCGAAAAAAATAACATTTCTGACCATTTTTTCCCATATCGATACACATCTCCGTTCTCATCACAACTCTCTAACCTTAGTGATTTTGGTGGGATTAAATGCAATTTGTCTATTTTGCCCTTTTTCTGTGGGCCCAGCGACTTCAAATTTGGTTTTCTTCATTCACATACATTTGAGAATACAATATTAGACTGAAACCGTTAATAAAACCCTAGGACCGCTCACATGTGGGACGGGAATTGCGGGATAAAACGGGACAAAACTCCGTCAGCTGTTAGATTTTAAATGAATGGATCTGACGACATACAACCAAAATTTGGGGGACTTGAAGAAAGAAGAACTCAGTGAGGCAAAGATGAAATAAAGCATCGATGAAATAGTAAATAAAAAGGGCAGAGATATAAACTTGGAGGATTGGTTTCGAGATGCCGAGAAGAAGATGAGTGGCTGTCCACACCAAAATGAGAGAAGAAAGAAAGAAGAGTGAAGGCGCTCTGCTTTGTTTTTGGGAGCTGTTGGGACTTAGGAGAGTTCCAACACACTGTCCCTAGGTTTCTTCATCCCTCTCATTTCAAACCACACTATCGCGCTTGATTGATCGGACTCCGAAAAAATCTGTGCAGATGAACATTGCAAAAATCCTCTATGTGTCCTTGGTAATTAACTGATGAACCAAAACCCAAAAAAACAAAGTGAGATTGACTTTGCTTTTGATTTGAGAGAGTTGAATACATTTGAATCGAACTTTGGTTAACATAATTATATTCTTCCCTCATTGAGAAACTGTTTACGCCTAGATTAATATTTTACTGGACAGTAAATGTCTGTGTGAATATTAATTACATTCTTGGTCCATGTCACACCGGCGAGCCCAAGTTCTTTAAGTTTACAAATGTCGGCCCACCAGTGAGATCACGCGAGCCGAGTTAGACTTCACGCGGAACGAACTGCATGCAAACTGGAACACATAGCTCGCGCGCGGAATGGACATAGGCGGACTACGCAGTTCGCGTAGAACACTTAACTCGCGCGCGTAATGACTTCGCGCGGAATTAATATCCAACACTCCGCGTAGGCGAGGCGAGGTTGACACTCCGCCTAGGCGAGGCGAGATTGACTCTCCGCGTAGGCGAGGCGAGCTGGCGAACTGGCTCGCGTAGGAGACTTCGCGAGGAAGACACATGCGGAGTCCGCGCGCACCACGACAAACGTTGAAGACTTTTACAAGTCTTTGATATGCTTCGGGCCAATCCATGTGGCCCATTAAATATAAAAAGCCCTTTTAAGGCTCGCGAGCTGCAATAGCCCGCGAAATGGAAGCGAGCTTCAGGAGCACGCGAGATAGCATCCTGTGACAGCCCGCGGGATGAAGACATTCCTAAATCCAGTTTGCATAGGAGTCTACAGTTAGCAGAGCGGAAGCAATGCCCTATGCGCGGAATGAAGTGTACGAACTGGACATGTGTCACAAGATGGTTGGTTCGCATGGATGGAGCAGTGTCCTTGTGCGAATAGGGTTTCAGAGTCCGACTTGGATTCTAATTATACTCTTATTCTGCTGCAAGTCGAACTACTATATAAAGGGGCTCGAACCCTAACAGAAGGGACTCTCAAACAATACACAAAAACACAAATACAAACTGAAACCAGTTACCTTTCGAGCTCCTTGAAACCCTAACCCTAAGCGCCGCCGCCTAGGTTCTTTCTTCAGAGCCCTCCGGACTCTACATCCCAGCTTCTCTCTGAACTCCCTATAGTTGCTCTGCTCGCGCCGCCGTGAGTATCGATCGCTTGTGCTCGTAAATCCTCGTCTGAGGTGGCACCTGTAACCCCCTTCGCCTGATCAAGAAGTCAAGCGCACCCCTACTACTCTTTCCTCGTCCGCGAGGTGGCACGCCCGCAACACTCCCCCCTTCTCTTTGTTCACTAGAAACATCTGCTCCGCGCGCTGAGGATCGTGGCCAAAACAGAAACAACAACAACAAGAAGTACATGGGAGAAGATCTGATTTTGACAAAACAAAAGAGGATTGATTGGATTGTGATCATATGCACATCATTTATATGACTGAGAAGAGATTCAAATAACCAGATCTGTTGCACTTTGATATGATATTTTCTTATGCGGTTCCAATTAGAGACGAAGCTCAAATCTTCATAAGATTCTAATGAAGAGTTTCAGAGAAGAAGAGCTGGGCTTTGCGAAAACAAAAAAAAGAGAGAGAAAGAAGAAGAAGAGTTGGGCGAGGGAATGAATCAAAGATGAGGAAGGAGGAAGAAGATAGAGATGAAAGAGGAGTCCAACATCCCTTCATAAACGTCACCAGGTAAACCAAGATTTTATCGTCTTCGAAGTAGGACGCCAGCAAACAGAGAGAGAGAGCTTTGGGAGGTTGGTGTAATCTCCCGTCTCTCGTTCTCTAGAAAACTCGAGAGATACGAGACATGGCCGTCGTGCTTCATTCTCCCACCCTTTTATTCTTATTATTTTATTATTTTTCATCCCTCTTAGATCGGTGAGCTAGAGCCTTCTAGACCTCTCTTTCATTAATTATGTATTTATATTATTATTTTGGAGGATATATCAAAATACATACACAATAATGACAATATACATATTAACACATGAAAAGTATCCGAAAAATTATCCCGACCATCCAGTTGATATTATCGAGACAACCAAATCAATTTCGATCAATACCGTCTCGATAAGAAATAAAGTCATGGACTTCTCCTATACATTTATATATTTTTCGATAATTTATAGAAGAGGAATATTATATGCTTTGCTTGTTATCTTTTTTTTTTTTTTCCGAAAGGATATGCTTTGTGACTCCTAGAACATTATGATCCACTCTTCTTTGGTGGATTACAAGTCTTTGGTGGGGCCCACAACCTTTTATAAAGCTTCGGAAACATCACACACTGTTGTTGATCGTTACGCGAACTGTCTCAGTTTCGAGCAACTTCATCACCACAATGTCCTTCCATTTGCTTAGAGTCAGTATTTGATTTTTTTTTTCATGTGCTTTTTGGATTTCGTGTGTGAAATCCAGTGAATTATTAGAGTTGTCTCATTTTCTAGTCCGGAATGATTGGATTGCTCTAACTTTCGAAATCGTTATAACTCTTCGTTTATTAATGAAGATGTCTTGATAAAAAAAAAATTTCGAGCCAAAAATAGAAGTTTAAGAGTAGCGTAGTATGTTTCTGGGACGATGAAAGTTTCAAATTTTGGCCAACTTTTGTTTGTCACACTACCTACTAGGACGTAATCATTTTGTTATTATAATTAATACCGCTTTAAATATGTTATCTAGGTCTTTTTTGAAGGAAAATCAATAGACTTTATGTATTAGAAACTCAGGCCAGAGCATCCTTAACTTACTCTTGCGCTACCATTTTCAAAGAGTTAAGAAGTTGTGAGGGACACTCACACTAGTACATAGGATAGAACCACTCATTAGACATATTCTTGCTCACTTATTGAGCGTTATAATACGACTTAGCAGAGATTCTAAGATGATGTTGCTGGGGTGGTAAGAATATTGGTGACTTTAGTGATGAGATGATATTTGGATTGAGAAATAGTACATGAAGTTGTTGAAGTTGCTCATGCTGCAGATTGGGAAGATGTACCGTCGATTGTTGGCACTTTGAGAATTTCATGTGATATTGATGGATTATGAAAGGTTGTGCAACATAGGGGAAGCAGAGACAAAGCTCTAGGTTCTTCAATGTGGAAATGTGGGTTTCAAGAGATACATCAATGGAAGGGTTGTGCAACATAGTGGAAGCAGAGATAAACCACAAGGTTCTTCAATGTCGAAGGGGTGAGTTTCAAGGGATGCATCAATGGAGGGGTTGTGCAACATAGGGGAAGCACAGATAAAACTCATGGTTCTTCAATGTCGAAAAGTGGGTTTCAAGGGATACATCAATGAAATCTTCAACAAAAGTCTGATAGAAAGGAGTGATTAATTTATCTCAAGCTTGGTCAAGCAAGATTGGAGTATTCAACAAAAGTCCTCAGCAAACAAACAATACAAACGCATGAAACAACAACAACATACATAATACAAACTCTCCCAAAAATTAAAGCAGATAAACTAATGACAAACGAATCAGAATCAAGATAAAAAAGAGGAAAGGAGACCGACGACTTGTAGTCATAGCAGAATAGCAAAAGATGTGAAAGTTCATCATCGATTAAAGCAGAAAAACTAACCATGTGAGATTGTAAGTGATCCAAAGAAACTTGCACAAAATAAAAGAATTCGAAGGAAATGAAAACCAAATATCCAGATTCATGTCCTTTATCAGATAAAACCCAAAAACTGAGATTGAAATATATAAAGATGAA
The DNA here is from genome assembly GCA_009720345.1 of Fragaria iinumae. Lineage (NCBI taxonomy): Eukaryota > Viridiplantae > Streptophyta > Magnoliopsida > Rosales > Rosaceae > Fragaria > Fragaria iinumae. The sequence goes on along the minus strand of CM019122.1, from coordinate 23,913,845 downwards.
GGAGCAGGTACCAAATAGCGAGTCTAGATTCAGAAGATCACCACCGACTCACTGAGGCTAACTTTCTGATAGGTTCTCTAGAGTTTTAGGGAGGGAAGCGGCCGGTGGAAGTGTTGTAAGGTGATGATTACTGTCAAGACCTACCCCGAATTTCACCCTGAAACCCGAAGTAAGTCTTGCGGGTCCACTTCCAATGAAAATTTACTGAAGAACTCGCTAAATCTCCCTTGAAAATGGATAACCCTAACCCGGAAAATTCAAGAATTTACCCTCCTAGACGAAACAACCAACTTCCAATTTATCCATAAATATCCAAATAAAATAACATAACTCTTAGCACACCACCATTAAAATATTCGCTAACCCCAAAGGTAGTCATAGCACCCAGAAAACTGTTGCTGACCAAAAGAGAAAGTCTGACCACCAGATGTCCCACCATGAAAACTGCCACCAGGACCAAACTGACCAGTCTACTGTCTACCCAATTGGCTCCGAAAAGGTCTCTTATGATGCCCCCTAGCTCTGAACCGAGAATTAGAACTGGATCCCCCACTACTGCCACTACCCGCTGAAGATCCAGAAACGAATGATGAAGCGGCCTTCTTAGAGGGACCCTGACTGGGACCACTGAAATCTCGGGGCTGAGCACTATATGTTTCCCTGGTCTCGATCGCCATGGCTACACTAACCGCATCAAGAAAGGTCGGGTAAATAACACCTGTCATCCTATCTGCATACACTCCACCAAGTGCCCTAATAAACATATCAATCCTGGTCATCTCGTCAGGAACCAAATATGGCACATGGTAGCTCAAGGTAGTGAACATTTGCTCAAACTCTATGACACCCTCATCAACCCTCTTCTTCATGTTTGGAAAATCCGTTTGAATCCTACTACGATGAGTATGACTGAAGTACTGACCCAAGAAGAGCACCTTAAACTGCTCCCAAGTCATGTCCTGAGCACCACCATTATTTCTGCTAGCGAGAGTCCACCAATGATGCGCTGAGTCATCCAGAAAAGTCACTGCCATATTCACTTTCTTTTCTTCCGGCAGATCAGTGCTCTCAAAAGCCTTTTCCATCTTATCTACCCAAGTGTTTGAATCAAGGGGTCCCTTGGCACCCTTGAATTCAATTGCCCCAGCATCGAAGACATCTTTTATCAAGACTCACCCCGAATTTCACCCTGAAACCCGAGGTAAGTCCTACGGGGACCACCTCCAAGGAAAATTTACCGAAGGACTCGGCAAACCTCCCTTGAAAATGGACAACCCTAACCCGGAAAAAATATAGAACACCTTCTTAACCAAAATATTAATCTTCACTTTAATCCAAATAACTGAATAAAATAATACACAATTATTTTTCCGAAAAATATTCAGAGCTACTACAAGAAAGACAACGGAAGCTGATAGAAATCCTAATGGGTTTAAACAGATGACCTACTGGCGAACAGTAGTGGAAATGTGGGTGACTATGCCTCGGTGCCTCCTTCTAGACCCCACCCGAACTCTGCAGACTGGGCGATTAAAAACGAAAGAAAAGCCCAGGGGAAAATATTTAATCACGTCAGGGTGAGTGGACAAAATAATCTCGACAACAATAATATTTTCCCAAGAAAAACTATCAAGGACACGACTAGTTCTGGCTAGTCTTCAAATCTTAAACAAGTACAGCCTCTCAGGCTAAAATTATATAATTATATCAGTATGTATTCACACCCGTCTACTCCATGTATGTTATCTATGAATAAGCTTGAAAGTAGATAGTCATACCAGGCTACTACGCTCGCGTCTAACGCGCACGTCACCCCATAGTGGCATTTTTCCTCAGTATGGGGGGGGGACCGGGTGGTATTTATACGTGCTTACTCCCTGTACGAATTCTATGAATGAATCTAAAAACATAGAATGAACTCGGAAAGTAGAAAGTCGTACAGGGCTACGACGCTGGCGTCTAACGCTCACGTCACCTCATAATGGCATTTTTCCTCATTATGAGGGGAACACGTATGGCTAGCTAGCGTTCTCTCATATACATACTATACTCATAAACGTTAAATAAAATGAGTAAAATCACTGAAATTCTCAATTCAGGATAAATTCCAACAAAGGAAATTATTCAACAATAAAACATTATTTAAAAACAAAGGTCCACTCACAACTTAGGCCTAAGCCTGACGTCGGTCGGAGGTCTCCTTTGCTCGAGCCTCCTCGCGTCCTGTTCCAAAACATAAATAATTCCTCAAATAAATCCCAACGTTCAAAGATAATAGGCATAATTAAATATGAGCTTCTCGCGCTCAACCATGCCTATCGTCCTAAATCTTAACTTCACTGCCAACCACAAATCTCCATAAATACCGACATCCTCAAAAATCACCTTCCAACGTCCTAATCATAAAAAATAATCCAATGGCCGGATTTTAACTTATTAATCCGCCAAAATACCAAACTTAACAAATTCCAAAACCTATCCAAAACTCCTCCAAAAATTCTAAAACTCATTCCATTAAACTCCTCATAATATTCTCCACCAAAAACATTTTCTCGGCGGCGGCTCCGCCGGCAGCGGCGGCCGGCGACCAACTCCGGCGACCTCCGATGCTCACCAAAATTTGACAGCACCTTCCTCTCAACCAACTCTACAACATTCCTAACTACCATAAACTCTAATTCTAAGCCTAACCATGTCAATCGAACACAAACACACAATAAAGCCCTAGAATTTCAAATACCGATTTCTCCTTACCTAGCTCAAGATGGAAGGAGCCCTTTGGAGGGATTGAAGCACGGGAGGAGGGCTTCCTTTTGAGCCAAGGCTCGCCGGATATGGCGGCCGGAGGAAGGAGTTCCGGCGAAAAGAAGCTTTCGGCAGTCGGGGCTTTCGGCGTCGATTCCTCCTTCACGGCGGCGCTAGGGAGGCTGCCACCGGTCTAGAACTGTAGCTGGGTTGGAGACCGATCGTTTGGGACCGGTGCGGCGGTCTGGGGGCGGCCGGACGGCGGCGAACGGGCGGCCGGAAAACTTTCGGCAGTGAAGGCTCGGGGAAGAGAAAACCGGGAGGAAAAGAGAGAAAGAAAAGAGGAAGAAATGGGTTGGGCTCGGCCCAGCCGATCCAACACCATATTTAACCCAAATTCCAAAAATTCAACACCCCAAAATAATACCCCACTAAAAATTACCTTTTACTAGCTAAAATTTACCATTTTTACCGTCGTCACATTTTCTTCCTTCGAATAATTCTTTCGAAATATTCGTCCCTCAACACACCTCTAGGGACTTTAGGACTATAAATTCAATGACGAAGACGGTAAAATTCTTATTACCACAATGCTAGTAATTAAGGTAAAATTTAAGAGTCGGGGCGTGACATCTTTCTTCTTCACAGACCGAGGGTGTTGAACCCTATCTAAAAAAACACCTCTCAGCATATTCCCAATGGAATTAACTAATCCTCTAACTTCATCACCCTCATTCGCATTGGTCTAGGTAGCCACACGGGGTCGGCGTCTAGGAGGCATAGTACCTGAGGAAGGAGATATTTAGTAGTCTGTACACAAGACTAACATAACTATCACACATACCCAATAACACATAGCATCCAAAACATAAAATGCTAGTGAATCCGCCGCGGTCGGATCACCACTCTATAGGCACTATGTGCTTCTTAGGCAAATATGATAGTACGAAGGAGGCAGGAAATGAAACCTAAAGCCCCGACACCAACTGTCAAGACCCACCCCGAATTTCACCCTGAAACCCGAAGTAAGTCTTGCGGGGTCCACTTCCAAGGAAAATTTACTGAAGAACTCGGTAAACCTCCCTTGAAAATGGACAACCCTAACCCGGAAAATTCAAGAATTTACCCTCCTAGACGAAACAACCAACTTCCAATTCATCCATAAATATCCAAATAAAATAACATAAATCTTAGCACACCACCATTAAAATATTCGCTAACCCTAAGAGTAGTCAGAGTTAGTAAAGAAAACTAGAGGAAGCAGGAAAATACATTGGTAGGTTTAACAGGTAACCTACTGATGAAAAGTGGTAGAAAAGTGGGTAATTATGCCTCGCCTTCTATTAGTGCCAACCCGGACTCTGCAGACTGGGCATTTTTAAAACGAAGGGCCCAGGGGAAAACATTCGAAAAACGTTAGAGTGAGTGGACAAAAATAAAAGAATAAATAAAGAAAATAAATAACAATATTTATGCTTTCCCAATTTAAATTTCAAAGAAAACGAATGCGTGCTCAACGCGATAAATCTTTTATCTCAAAAATATATACCAACATATGTATGTATTTACACACGTCCATACTCCATATATAATTATTTAATAGATTTAAAATAATTTATATAGGGCTACTACACTTGCGTCGAACGCTCACGTCACGTCTTAATGCGGTGCTACACTCACTACGCCATTAAGGTAGACGGACGAGTGTATAAATATGTGCCTATACCCCCTATATGAATTAAACACTCATATAGGGCTACTACGCTTGCGTCTAACGCTCACGTCACATCATAATGCGGTTATATACTACGCCATTAAGGTAGACAGACACATATGGCTAGCTAGCATTTATATACATACTCTCCTCATAAAAATATTTATAATTTACCGAAAAATCTCATTTTCGGTAACTCTTCAAAATAATTAAAGTCATCAAAATAAAATGACCTCAAATGCTCCAATAAAAGAAATTGTTCAACCCAGAAGCATAGCATGCATATTACTTAAAACAAAAGTCCACTCACAAATTAGGCCTAAGCCTGATGTCGGTCCGAGGCCTCTTCAGCTCGAGCCTCCTCACATCCTGTTTCAAACACATAAATTAATCCCTACTATATACCAACGCTTATATAAAAATAGGCAAAATTAAATGTGGTCTTATCTACTCTCATCCTTGCCCAACTTCGCCAATCTTAAAATCGATACGGTTCAAACTTCACCACAAATACCGACAGCCTTAAACCAACCTTCTACAGCCAAAACAACAATAATCTAACGGCCGGATTCTATCCAAATTAACGGTCAAAATACCAAACTTTGAAAAATCCCAAACCTATCCAAAATTCCTCCTAAAATTCCAAAATTCACATCATTAACCTCCCATTAATATTCCACATCTAAAACCATAAAAAGCCCCCTAACAGCAGTGGCGGCCGGCTCCGGCGACCTCCAATGCCTACCAAAATTTAGCACAACATTCCTCTCAACACGCACAGCAACTTCCCTGACCGGCACAAACACTAATTCCAAGCCTAGATAGAGTAATCGAACCAAAACAATGATTTGAGCCCTAGAACTTCAACTCACCGATTCTCCTTACTTAGCTCAAGAGGGAGCGAATCTTTTGGAGGGGTTGCTACACGGGAGGAGGGCTTCCAAACGAGCCAAGTGGCTCCGGCTATGGTGGCTGGAGGAGCGAGTTCCGGCGACCGGACCTCCACGGTAGTCGGGGCTTTCGGGCGGTTTTTCTCCCTCACGACGGCACTAAGGCGGCTCCCACCGGTCTAGGAAGAGAGCTGGGTTGAAGGCCGACTGATTTGGACCGGTGCGGCCGTCTACGGTGGCCGGACGGCGGCGGACGGGCGGCGGACAGCTCCTGCAGGGAGAGAGAGAGAGGGAGAAAGTCGGGAGGGAGGAGAGAGAAGAGAGAGAGGGGTTTTGGGCTTTTCTGCCCAACCCGGTCCAACACCTCCATATAACCCAAAACTAAAATTAACACCCCCAAAAATAATACCCTGATAAAACTTACCTTTTTACTAGCTAAAATTTACCATTTTTACCGTCGTCACAATTTTCTCTTACGAATAATTACTCCAAAATATTCGTCCCTCAACACTCCTTTAGGGACCTTTGAACTAAAAATTCATTTACGAAGACGGTAAAACTATTGTTAATTTCAAGCCAGTAAATAAGGTAAAAATTTAAGAGTCGGAATGTGACAATTACACGTGCGGTCAGGCCTTCTAGATGCAAGACCAACTGGAGTCAGTTATACACACTATTGATTACGGAAAACAACAACTTAAATGAATAGTAAAAAAACTAGCTCATCTTTAGTATAGGTATAATTAGCCCTAATAATTAGTATAGAGTGCGATCACAAAACTTTGTTATTATTTGTTTTATAATGACTAGCTTCTTAACATGTGTTTCGCACATGTCAATTTGTTTTTCCTAAAAAAAATCAAATAGAGATGTAGTAGGGCAACTTTGCAAATAGTTATTTAGTTGGGTAAAAATACAAAATAGAATAGATAAATCATATTACATTCTTAACCTTGTCTAATATTTTCAGGTTCTTTAATATTTTGCAATATCAGAGGCAAACTGAGAAGAGTCAATTTTTTTTTGAAGGTTTGACACCAAAATTTGGGCTTCCCATTATAGGAGTTGAGATATCAACATAAATATGACCAAGAACAAATGAACCAACCTTCATACTATATTTCTGACTAGAAATTATTTTAGTTGTACTCACTTGAAATTCAGTCATCACTTAGGCTCTTGGGAGAAAATAAGCTTAATTTGAAATAACTCCATAACTTTAATAACATTATTTACTATATTATTATAGCGCCTGGCGCGCGGCACTGTTCCCGTGAACAGTGTCAGTTGGGCTTGGGCTTTTTCTTCTTTCCTTGGGTTTTTTCTTCTCTCTTTGGGCTTGGCCTTTTCCTTCTCTCTTCTTCACTTTTTCTACGACCTTCTTCGAGGAAGGTTGTCTCCGCTCTTTAATTCTCTCTCGATCTCTCTCGAAAGTTGTAGATCAAGTTAGTCTTATTGTTCTTTTTGTAACAAAATTTGGCTTTTGCCTTCCTTCTCTCTGTGTTTCTTTTTATGGTGTTCAACTGTCTCTCGATTCTTCAACTCTCTCTCGATCTCTCTCGAAAGTTGTAGATCAGGTTATTATTGATGACTACCCACTGAATCACGGTTCGAGTTTGCCTTCTAGCTACCAGCGATTCGGGTTTCCGGCCGGTTGTGCTGCGGTGTCCAACTGTCTCCCGACTCTTCAACTGTCTCTCGATCTCTCTCGAAAGTTGTAGATCAGGTGTCTCTCTCGACCTGCCTTAGCTCTGCTTTACCATCTTTGCTGTTTTGCAAGTTTGATTTCGATTTTTTTTTTTTTTATTGTTATCAGGCAGTGGTTGCATCATGTTCTCCTATATCCAATTGAATCACAAAACTCCTCGAAACCCAAGAGTTCAGAATTAGGGAGTAGGTATGATGCGTTTTAGATTAATGATTTGAGTTAAAGTGATGTCTTCAATCTTGATTGTTTTGATTTCTCTTAAACCCTTAAGAGATGCTAACTTCCGAATAATGAATAAATAATGCTTTGTGCTTAAATATCATTGGATTAGTAAGGTTATAGTGTTTTCATCAATCTGTGGAATAGGTGAAGTTTAATTGAAAGTCTACATAGAAAAGTAAAACTGTAAATGCTATAATATTTGCAAGTATCTAGACAAAATACAACTTCACTATAGCAACATCATTGGAATACTTGCCACGATTAGAACACATAGCACTATAATTGGAAGTAGATATTTTTGAAGCAGCTTCTAAAACGTACATAAAGTCATAAACAAGAATCTATCTTCGGTTGCCATAGTTTTTGATGTAAATCGTCCTGAGCCCTAAAATGACCATAAGAACCATGAACTTCAAGAAGATAAAAAGAAAGTTGGGTAGTTTTTTGGGTCGTGCAAACCTGTTTAGTGAGTGAATACGATTAAAGGGTAATCTATCTTCTGTAGTAGGTGAGGTGAGACATGTCTCACAACTACTTGGTACTCAGTGTTGTAAAAACTATATATCTATTGGTTGAGTACTGTTCATAAGCACTGTTCATAAGCGCTTGGGCTTGGGCTTTTCTTTCTCTCCTTGGGTCTCTCGCTCGGGCTTGGGCTTCTTCTTTATCTCCAGATTCTTCTCTCGCCGCTTTGTATATCTCTCTCGATCTCTCTCGATGTCATTCAGCCAGTTCCATCTTTCTTCCTCTCTCGATCTCTCTCGACACCGCCGAATCATCTCTATCAAGAGATTCAGCCAGATCTCAAGCTCTTCTTCCCTCTCTTTTGTGGCTCCCGATCTCCCAAGGAGGCCTTCATCGACGACCACTTCGAGCTCGCCGTTGACCTCTACACCCAGGGGTCCCAGGCCATCGCCCTCGACCCCAAAGAACTCCGAGCTCTACTCCAACCGCGCTCAGGTCAACACCAAATCCAACAATCTCACCGGTAAACAACCTCTCTCTCACAATATCCCGACGCTTCTGCGTTGCTGTTTCGTTTTTCTGAGACCTAGAGTTGAATTGCGTTGTGTCTAATGCTGATTGTGGTTTTGGGGGTTTTGGTTTCAGAGGCGGTTGCGGATGCGAGTTCCCAGAGAGAGAGAGTTAAGTAGATGACTTCATTGGTTGCAGGTGGAGACTGTGGAGAGAAGCCAAGCAAGTCAAGATTTGCATCTCTTTCACTCTGGCTAGCTCACAACACATCTCATTCATTTGGCCATTTTTGGACTCTTTCTTTCCCTGTGTTCTCTGTCATGTCTCATAATTGTTAACATGTATATTCAAGAACTGGGAGATTTTTAACGACCAAAAACAAAAAATAACTCGGAGATTTTCTCATTTCATTTTAGGACCTTTGGTGGATGAAGATTAAAGGGAGGATAGGTGGACATAGTTCATACTTATCTTAGTGCCTAAGATGTCATTAAGTTCTCATGTCATGATTAACCAATCAAATATTCTATCAGGTATTGCCCCTGCTGTTGGTTGGTAGATTTCCGCGTGTGCCCTCATCTGTTCTTTTGTCTAGATTCTTCCATCTTTTTCTTCTTTCTTCTACAGTTGATGTCTAGATTCTTCCATATTTTTACTCTTTATCTACAGTTGAAATCTGTGTGGTTCAGAGGTGCGATACCATTTTTCACCGTCACTGTTCGCAGAGCAGATCATGTCCAGTTTCTGGTCCAAGATCAGCCGCTGCCTTCTCTTTTGCTCTTCCGAGATCAATCTTTCGTTGCTTTGTTCTCTCTCCTCTCTCACTGCTCCACCGCTTCATCAATCCCAGTCCTAATTTTTCCTGTATTCGCTTTTGTCAGACTGGAACCGAGCTCCCTCTTTCAAATGTAGCCCTCTGCTTCCATGCATTCAGAACAAGTGGTTTCGGGCAATTGATTGCAGGGTCTGTGGCAAGCTTATGGTAAGAACCTTCTTCTCATTCTACTTCTCACACCAATTTCTGCCAATGGCAATGATAATGAATTAAACGGGTTCCCTAGAGGTAGTATATTTTTTTTGTTATATGTTGTTAGATTGGTATTGATTATATCAGTGGTTTTTATTGTTGCTATTTAATTCTTTGTATTTCGAAAAAGGTGTCTGAGTGTATATGACTAAAAGATTCTGAAGATGTAGCTATTCTTAAATTGATTTTTGTTGGATATTTGAATAATAGGAAAGTTAATCTTATATTAAAGATAAACTCTTCTTTCAGGTTGATTTGATGGGCAAGGCGCGACGACTCCAAAAGGGTCTTAATCGAATTACAGGACCTGTGAATACTTATACTTCAAAGGGTTTGATTAGCCTCTTCCAATTTGATTTTGATCTTATTTTTTCATATACAGTATATACCTTTTCCGTTTTCTTTTTTTGGTATTTGGTTCGGCTACGTACATGAATATGTGCATCAATTTCATTGACATTTTAGAAGAATATATTTTGGGTCCTGATTAGTTTGAAATGGATATTACTGCCTGTTAGTATATTTAATCATATGAGGCATTTGATAGAAGAATTATTGATCGAAAATATTTTACCTGCTAATACTGGAGCATTTCTTTAGAACAGATTATTTACTATCTTATCTGTTATTTAAATTTTTAAGTTTGAAAAGGATATTGTTTGTTAGCTTTGGCACAAAATTGACATAATACATTTTCCAGCTCTTATACCTAAAAAGTCAAAGCCAGTAAGCTACTATTTTTTTACTTATATTTTTCCTTTCATGATGCAGTTTTACAATTCCAGAGGCAACAACAGCTTTCCTATGGACTGGGCGAGACAAATATGAAGTCTATGCAGAAGATAACCATTATGGATTGAAACATACATGATCCAATAGTTGATGAGGTAAAGACTACCGGTTATAATTAATCTGCGCTATAACAACTATGCAGTTATAATTGCAATCTAAACATAAGTTTCATTGAGTTGCAGGATAAATTGTTCTACTAAACAATCATAGTTTTTGTGCCCTTAAGCTTATTGATTAATTTTAATGAACAAGAAGAGTGATTTGTAGTTCTGCTGTGGTTTTTAGTTATTTGGCTTGCTGCCTTTTGCATTTTTGGCAACTCTTATCACTTCCATTAAATTGGCAATCTTATATCATCAGTATATGTTAATACTTTTTCTGAATCTATTATTGTTGTTGCTAACTATTCTACTCTTAGTGTGGCTTATTAATGGATGACTATTATGTCTACATATCTTCAGGGCATGGATTGATTCTAGAACCATGTCCATGGCCATGATCAAATTGATTTCAGAACCATGTTCATATAACAACAATTCTGTATAGTGGGGTTTGACTAGCTTACAGCTAAAATGGACAACAATGATATTCCTCATGGGTAGATTTTATTAATTACATAAGGCAATTTGCCACAAACATTACTAAAGGTGTTAAGGACGAAAGATGATTGTCTTTTATATTTTTCTGTAGTATCCTTAAAAACAAGCACAGCAGATGCTAGCTCAATGCACATGTATCAAGGTAGATGTAATATTTTTGCTGTTGTCTATCAGTAATTGCAATCAACAAGTTTACAAATCTTTGTAATTATAGAATGATCGTTATCAGTTCATTGAAACAAGAACATTACAGTGCATTGTCAAAATAAAAGCTAAGAATAAGGATTTCACTCTGTTTCAAGCAAAGTTGATAACTGATACAGCATTTATCGACCATAAAAATGACATGTTACAGTATCGAAAATCCCGCAGCAGCGCGCGGGCTACCTTTCTAGTATAATTTTATACCTTAATCACGTTGTATGAGTTTTGACTTTTGAGCTCTAGCCTTTGTAATTTTTCTACCTAAGAGAAAAAGAAGAATAAAGGAAGGTAATCATAATCCAACTATTGTACCAAAAACTTATCTGCGTCACAAACCAGCAGGGGCATATGTTTCTTTCTCATTGTCTTTTGGCTATAGTACTAAACTTGCTTCAAGATTAGGTAGAAGAAAGTAACATGCTTATTCTCAAAGTTACTTCACAATTATTAAAACTTCAAGTTCTCAAGCAAGTTTTGACACTATCAATCTAGGACACATCATTAGCAACTGTAATAGTATGTAAATGATCTATAATCATCCATTATCCAAGGCAAGATATATACAAACAAAACAGTAGAGACAATTGTAAAATTATTTTAATGAATAGAACTCTGAAACGGTAACAAGTATCTCCGATCCAGGGCCGGCCTTTGGCATGTGCAATGTGTGCAATTGCACAAGGCCTCCGATTTTTGGGGGCCTCCAAGAAAAAATATTATATAGGTATGTTAAATGAAATAAAGGTTGATATGTTCACAATAACTGATATAGTAGAATTGGTTTAAATTTTTTAGCTCAACATCCACAATCCCAGTTCAAGGCCTACCTTCTCTCATATCTTCCTAGTCTTCTCATATGCTTTCATATTTTTCCTACACTGTCGTATTCATCTTCCCCAATTTCATCTAACTAGAAAAGGAAAAAACAAAACCGAGCCAATCCCTAATTTGATGTCTCAAAAGATCAAATTTCAATGAAGCAATCAGACACTTATATTCACACAAAAGAAAAGGCCACATTTGAAAGTTCGCACAAGGCCTCCTATGCCTCAGAACCGGCCCTGCTCCGATCGAGCATATATAGAGATGTTATCAATGAGGGTGGCAATTCTATAGGCAACACAAATGATCACGAGATGAATATGAAATCAAACAGCAATTTTTACTTATATAGACCACCGCCGAAAATGTCAAACGAAAATGCATAAACAGTGAAAACTTCATATTTTTTTTAGTTGAGCAATTAAACTTCTCAGATCATCGCAATCAAATACTTCAAATTGAACCAAATACTAGATAAGGTAATGATATTTTCTAAAGTCAAAATTTTATTTCCGAATCATGATCAATGAGATGTGTGTTACTCTCAACTTGTGAGTGAGTCGTGACAATCCCTTGCAAACTCAATCTCGTAGTAGGTAAAAACAAATTTGTCACATAAGTTAAGCCTGTACTAGACCTACCTTTGAGGGTAAGAATGTAATATCGAGCACGGTATTGCAGTCAACAATTCAACATCTCACCATCGACGACCGGTAAAAGAAAAGGTTTCAACTACCAGCCACCGGAGAGTACCCTAATCCCTCAAACCGATCGACCTACCTTTAGAGCAAGTTCACCCGTTGGGTTAGAATGAACATAGTGACCTGGGTCACTCTGGGTTACTGTGACTGGGCAGCAGTTTCCACCCGTCTGAAATGTGAGATTGCTGCCACGTGGCAGTGACTGTTTATTTAATTTCAAAAATTGTTTTTAAGTGTGAATAATTGTTCAATCGTAAATAAATAGTGATTAAATAAACAATATGAATTATTGAATTTTTTTTTATTCCATGACATTTAATTGACAAGCCAAGCCTAGGAAATTAGAAAAAAATACAATTATTTAAAATTTCCTAATGAAAAGCACAAAATCATAATAAAAAACAAACAATCTAGACATTCAAATTGCCCTGAAATTGCCACAAATGCTCTATGAGATCTGCTTGAAGGTCGGAGTGCTCGTACGGACATCTAATTGCATTGTATTGCTCCATGAACCCATCGAAGGTATGACTATCTCTACCAACTTCATCAAAGTCTCGACCGGTTGGTCCATCCCAAACTTCGGCTATTCTAGGCCTCGTATTGTTTTCCTCTTCTTCATCGGACTCCAAATCATCATCACTATCAGCAGGGCGTTCGTCCTCCACTATCATGTTGTGTAAAATAATACAAGCCAATATGATGTATCAGAGATCTTCTTTATCCCAACAGTGAGCAGCTCCTCTAATAATACCAAAGCGTGATTGCAAAATACCAAAACACCTCTCCACATCCTTCCTATACCCGTCTTATGCCTTGAAAAATGTAATATCTTTAGGACGGGTGGGATGTGAAATAGTTTTGACGAAAATCGCCCACCTAGGATATATACCGTCGGCAAGATAGTAGCCCAACTTGTGGACTCTATTATTCACTTGGAACTCGATCTTAGGTGCTCGACCGACAGTAAGCTCGTCAAACAACGGGGATTTTGCTAGGACATTGAGGTCATTGCATGACCCGGGCATTCCAAAGAAGGCGTGCCATATCCAAGTGTCGTATGATGCACCCGTTTCAAGAATAATAGTGGGGATGTGTTTTCTACCACTATATTCACCAGCCCAACCGGATGGACAATTCTTTCATTGCCAATGCATACAGTTGATGCTCCCAATCATCCCTGGAAAGCCTCGCCTTTCACCTTTAGTGAGAAGTCTTTTTAGATCGGCTGGATTAGGAGCTCGAAGGTAATCTGCTGAGTAAAGAGCAACAATTCCTCTTGTAAATCATTGGAGGCACTCGATAGAGGTAGATTTTGCCATCCGACAATACTCCGCACATTGATATGCGGATGCGCCGTAGGCGAGCATCCGTAAAGAGGATGTCATCTTTTGCTGGGGAAGTAAACCGACCTTCTTGGCAGCGTCGATTTTTTGAACAAAATATCAATCGTAGTTGCAAATGTCACCACATATGGGTTGAAGACACTGTGGCTCATCCTGTAGCCAACTCGGAATTCCTCATCATTAAAAATAAGAGGTTCGACAAAGTAATCTTCAAGCATACCTTTGCCTCTGTCCTCCCTTTCTCGAGGTTGGTTTGGACGACGACCTGGATGAGATCCACGACCTCGTGGTTGATTTTTAGCTTCAAGGTGAGTAACGGCTGCGATAACAATGTTGTTAGTTGCTAGATCATCTTCGTCGTCTTCTTCTTGAGATTTTCGGATCCTTTCCCACAAATTATTCATTGTGAAGAGAAGGAATGAGAAAAAAGGGAATGAGAAATATAGTGTGGAAAGGAAAAACTAGTAATCAAAGTTGGAATTTTTTTGTGGTGTGAGATATGTAAAATTGACTATGTATATATATGAGATTTTTTTATGTTACCGTTAGAAATAATACAATTTTTTTTTAAAAAAAAATTGGATTTTTTTTGTTGAAATTATTCAAAACGGTCGGATTTTTTGAATTTAGGGTTGCAACGGTCGGTTTCCAGACGTCGCTTACTGTGCGACGCGTGACGTGGTCCCGTCTCCCTGTCACGCTCGCAGGGCGTGGTCCTTGTCTCCCTGTCGGTGGAGTCACGCGCTCAGCTCGTTGCTGCGGTTGGTTCGTACGTGACACGTTCCTTCCAGGCGCGTCGATCGGTGCAGGCGTCGTTGCCGACGCAAGCCACGAGCGTGGGCTGGGCTGAGGTGGCTGCATCTCGCCTGGGTCAGTCTTCTCCTCTCACCTGGGTTAGTTTTCTTCCCAACAAAGTAACCTGAATTAGAAAATGAGATAACCCATTTCATGGGTGGAAGCAAAAAAATTTAGACTGTGTTACTCTGTGTATGTGGATCCAACCTGGGTTGAATTTTTTGCTCACCGGTGGGCATGCTCTTACTTTATCCCTCCTCTTCCTCTTTCCCCCTATTAAATTATTATTATTATTATTCTTCTTCTTCTCCAAACGACCAAAACAAAAAGGAAAATTCCACCTTTTTGTCCGTTACAATTTTCCACACCTTCTCTCTCAAACTTTGAGGCCCCTTGAATTGATGAGAGCACACATGTCTTCCCCAAACTAACAACTCCATTTCCCAGTTGCCACCCAGTCCCACTCGTCATCACTACCTACTCTCTCTCTCTCTCTCTCTCTCTCTATTTCTCAGTCTTTCTCTGCAATCCACAGAGAGAGAGAATCGGAACCCGGCGGTGGTGGAAAGCTCAGGGATTTCGGAGAATGGGGACCGGAGCAAGACAGCTCAAGGCGATGCTTCGCAAGAATTGGCTTCTCAAAATACGTCACCCTTTCGTCACCTGCGCTGAGGTTTGTTTCTTAACTTTTATCTCTATTTGCATTCGGATTTTCCGGCGATCATCATCGTCGGCGATCGGCTGTTCTCGATTCTTGTTGTTAACTAATTCTTTTTGCAGTTTACTGTGGAGTTTCTATTTTGAGAATCTCAGTTTCTATGCTTTTTAATTTCGACTGTAGTTTAGTTTCCTATTTTGGAAATAATGATTAGTTGTGAACATAAGCTTTGGATTCAGATGAATTTAAGATGAGTAGGTTTAGGGATGAATATTTGGAGTGAAAGAAGAATAAGGAGGCTGTGATTACCGAGGTCAAAGAGATTGGAAAGAGTGAAATCTTTGATTAATTTGAGGGAAGGAATAGTAGATGATGGTATGAATCGTGGGATCTAAGAAAAATGGGTCAGTTGGAGGGGGCTATGATCATCATCATACGCCTTGCGAATCGAAGGTAAAGCAACTATTACACCAGCCATGCCCCTATGGAACAAAGTGATGGACATGTTGTAATTGAGGCGTGGGAGGACAAGAAAGGATGTCATTTGAAATGAAGTGGGAGGGTTGGATTAGCTCCGGTCAGAAACTATGTACCACATGGTCCACATTGATCAATTGATCACCAATTACAAGTACACAAGAATGACCAGTGGTAGTGCTAGGGAGAAGTGCAGACAAGAAATCACATGGACAGAGGCAATTAGGAATATTATGATAAAGTGTGGCTTGGATGAAAATATGGTGCAGAGGAGGAAGAATGAGTCTAGGGTTCATGCAGTTGACTTGAGATCATGCTATTTTGCTGATGTTGTTGTTCCGTTCATTGTTGCTGTCCTTGTTGTTTGCTCATTACTTTTTGTCTTTTTTTTTTTTCTGTCCTAGTTTTAGTTGAAGGTAAATGATTACAATCGGCTGCTGATCCTATCTAGATATTGACATTTTGATTGCAAACTGGTAGTTTATCCCCCGGTTTTCATTCATGATATTTCCAAGATGGATTATTTTTCTAATATATATTCTCTCTCTCTCTCTCTCTCTCTCTCTCTTTTCTAAATTGAATATCTTAGTGTTAATTTATCTGATAATTTTCTGCAGATATTACTCCCTACAGTAGTCATGTTGATGCTCATAGCTGTAAGGACACATGTTGATACACAGATTCACCCTTCACAGCCGTAAGTAATGCAAAACTCTGTATACTTCATGTTTTGCAGTTTTTATTCACATGCTCGTGTGTGTATGCACGTGTCTATGCTTGTTACTTTTGTGGTTCTTGTGTTTTTCTTGCTAGGAATTTCTAGACAATCTTAATACTCACCAATAATTTTTCAAGTTGATACATATTCTTATTTATCATTATCATTTTATTCAATGGAATGCTACTTTCAATTGATAAGTACTATTTGTTCTAAGATTTATGATATCAATCCAGGTATATCCGGAAAGGGATGTTGGTGGAAGTGGGAAAAGGAATATCCCCTAATTTTGAGCAAGTTTTGGAATTACTATTGAAGAAGGAAGAGATTTTGGCTTTTACACCAGATACAAAAGAGACAAGGTCAATGATTAACGTGATGTCGATTAAATTTCCTCTCTTGAAGGTACCATTGTTATCTACTTGTATTTCACACTGCTAGTTCTAGCAGCTTAATGTTAATATATATATATATATATATATATATACGAAAAGGATGTGGAGCGGACGTCCGCACGGTCCTTAAAGTGCGGACGTCCCTCCGTTCGTCACCGTACGGCGCCGGCGAGGGCGCGCCTCCACCCCAGCGGACTCCAGCAGCGTCCCCGACCTCTTTCCATCCTCGGCGAGTCCGGCGAATTCCAGTTTTCCGGCCAGATTGATCTTGTTTGAAGTTTTGGGTGATCTCGCCGGAAAACTGGAATTCGCCGGACTCGCCGGGGATGGAAAGAGGTCGGGGACGCTGCTGGAGTCCGCTGGGGTGGAGGCGCGCCCTCGCCGGCACCGTATGGTGGTGAACGGAGGGACGTCCGCACTTTAAGGACAGTGCGGACGTCCGCTCCACATCCGGCCTGTATATATATATATATAAATATTATTTTGTTTTTGTGCAAAAACTGGGTAAATGCATGAAGTTTACAGCTGTTCTCTGCATATATGCGACATTGATGTGAAAACTTCATACTTTTGACCTCAGTCATAGGGGTTCTGCTGCTATTGAGTATAAATGGTTGCATTGAATGACATGACTAAGTAGTATGTGGATTTATTAGTTATTTCTAGACATTCAGATGAGTGACAGAATGGTCATGACTCATAAGGCGTGGACTTTGTCGTTGTTGATTTGTTCTATTTTGTTGCTCACTCCTATTAAATTTATTTTCACTGCAAAATGGGTCTTTCTTGCGATTTTTATTCACATTACTCTCAATTAAGCAAGACCTTGTATATTTTGAATTTTGTGTACAAAATAGAACATGAAATAACAGGTTTCCCATTATGAGCAGGGATTTCACAACCCAAACTAAATAAAATAATTTCATACTTGCAGCATGTTTCTAGAGTTTACAAAGATGAGGAGGAGCTGGAAACCTATATACGCTCAGATCTCTATGGTACCTGCAATCAAATCATGTAAGCCAAACTTCTGTGTTACAATTTGAGGGAAGTTTTGTTAACTGTAACATCTCTTCCAATTGAGACTGAAGATCATTGGAAGACTGAACAAATGAAGATACAAAAACTGTATCTCTTACAGTTTTCTAGTGCTGGTCAAATGTTGCCTTCCTAATATCTTGCATTTTTATAATATCTAGGGTACATAACTAGATATTTGTACATGCTTGATTTTGTGATTCTATGTGGAATTCATAAACTGAATCAATGCCTTTAATCACTCAAATTTATCATCATGATGATATTGTTACTCAATTTATCCACCATGATCATATCTTCAATGTTTTGTTGGGTTTTGGAAATTTCTGTATGACGCACATATCTGCGCACACAGGATTAGAGGTCTAACATATCTGCATACCTGAATCAGTTTTTGATTTTTTATTCTTCAATTTTTTCAGTTGTTTTATTTTTGTTTTAATCCGTCTTACTTATAGAGTTATAGTTGGAAACTTACTGTATTATTTTATGACATAACCAACTTGATGGCTACTCGGTTAAGTTTTGATGAGATCAAGCTGTTAGATTCTATTAAAGTCAAATTATTGAATTTAGTTGAATTACTGAATAAACTCATCTTTCTAATTAGGAATTGCTCGAACCCAAAAATCAAAGGAGCAGTAGTATTTCATGATCAGGGTCCTCAACGTTTCGATTATAGCATTCGTCTTAATCACACATGGGCTTTCTCGGGATTTCCTGATGTTAAATCGATCATGGACACAAATGGCCCTTACTTCAATGACTTGGAACTGGGCGTGAATACTGTACCGACAATGCAATACAGCTTCAGTGGATTTTTAACTGTATGGTTGCTTCATGCCTTCTCCAGTTGTTGATCTTTGCTATTTAGTTTTCATTTGTTCCTTTAGTTGGTTAATTGAGCTTCTTCGTAACTATACGTTGGTGGAAGAATTTAACATGTGATATAAACCCTGTTGTGTTCCCAAATTATGTTCGTATGTAAAACTAGGTTTGTATTTCTAATCCTGTTTATGTAAAAATTTCTGTTAGGAATACCATTTCCTGTTTTATTACATTCTTTTAAGGAAACACTCTAAATGTTAAGATGAAAATCAATCTGATAATTGTATACACACACAAGTTCACCTCAGTCTTTTTCTGTGTTGTACCTGAATAATCATAGCATCAAGCAGACTACATACCTTGTGCTCAACTCCAACATTTTTTCTAGCTTGATATTTATCCTTGTAGTTGGCTGGATAAGGTTTCTATATACTCATACTGGCTACTGACATTTTTTTGTACGTCTCTTCTCAGATGTCTCCATGACTGTAGAACTCGCAATCTAAAGATATGACTAAATATAGATATGTTATAAAATTATTCCAGCAGTATAAACTTGATGTGTTTGCCTTTACTAAGTCCATTGATTTTCAGTGAAGAATCCACCTTCTAACTTCCATCTTTTTTTGTTTTTTTTCCCTTTTGGTACAATGGAGGCAAAAGCCCAACAATTTCCATCATTATGTTGTTACTTCTCTTAAATATGTTTTGTTGTTGTTTTTTATTTGATTTAATTTCTGTTTTGAAGACTATTCTTTGGTTACGCCTTGAAAAACCCCTCATATTTGAAGTGAAGCTGCATCCACTATATCTAGGTTCCATATATATGAAACTTATACATTCTTTCTTCATAATATTGCAGCTCCAGCAAGCACTGGATTCTTTCATAATTTTTGCAGCCCAGCAATCCGTTACCAAAAATATAGAACTTCCTACTCCGCTGTCCTCTAGCACACTTTCGTGTCTCAAAGTTCCATGGACACAATATGGTCCATCAACCATTCGTGTAGCCCCGTTTCCAACACGTGAATACACTGATGATGAGTTCCAGTCCATCATAAAAAGTGTCATGGGTGTATTGTATGTATCCCTTGAATGTTGTATTACTGTATCATTTATTAACTTAGTTTTGTTTCTGTATTTCATGTTCAAATTATCACAATCAATATTTGTTATCTTTTCTGACAAATTGTGATGTTCTGGTACTTGGATGAGCAGGTATCTTTTGGGATTTCTCTATCCAATTTCACGCTTGATCAGCTATTCTGTGTTTGAGAAGGTTTGGTGATTTTATGACGATACAGCTAATGATATCCTAATTGTTTCAGTTTATTTATTTTTGGTTGGTTAACTGTTTCAAGTCACGCTAATTTATGTCTTTCCTGACTGCAATCCATTTGTTCGTTATTCAATTGTTTCAGGAACAAAAGATAAGAGAAGGTCTCTATATGATGGGGCTGAAAGATGGGGTATTCCATCTATCATGGTTTATTGCATATGCTCTGCAGGTTGGTTTTAACTCCGTCCTGTTTCATTGAATTTGATTATTGTATGTTCTATTTTGCTTATGTGAAGATATTTTTGGAGACTTGGGTGATTTGCCGTTTTTGGAAAGATTACTAACTAGTGCTGGCATGATTTTAGTAACTGCTGTGCGGTAATTGTATCTCACAAACGATCAGTTTTGCATGAAAACAGTGCCTTAAACACCCTTTTCCACCAAAAGCTTCAGAACTGCTTTTTCAAATTCAATTACATGGGCCAGCCTTCTTTCTTCGCTTTTCTGCTTCGTCATAACTTCATTTATGCCTACTTATAATGAAAGCTCTTTGAGTATCAGAAAACTGCATTATATATATATATATCTGTATGTGTGTGGGTGGGTGGGTGGTTGGGCGCGCAGAGCTCTTTTTAATGAAACGATCAAATACAAGATAAGGATAGTCTTCCACTCACTATCAATCATCCTTTCTGGTTCTTTTCTACAGCACCTCATTGGTTATTAGAATTTCATCAAATCTGCATCCTTCAAAGTAATAGCGTCTACCAAAACCTCTCTCATGTTTTTCAGAGGCTGAATCCCCATACCTTCAAATAATCTAATAAAAACTTGTCACCAGAGACCCATAATGATGACAAGGCCCTAAATCATTAACTTCCTTCTCTCCTTCCTCTCTTTCCCCACTTAACGAGAGTACCCCATCTGCATACTTTCATCCCTACTCCTGACTCATTGGCCTGAAATAGCGAACCTGATTATATCTTGTTTCAATTGTGAAATAGTATCAGAATATTTAACTTTTATCATTTGAGTGTATGACATCTTTCAACATGTTCTTATGGGTCATTGTTTTCTAATAGTTTTGATTTCTTCTGCAGTTTGCTGTTTCTTCTCTTATTATTACAGTTTGCACGATGGATAACCTTTTCAAGTATAGTGACAAGTCCGTGGTGTTTGTTTACTTCTTCTTTTTCGGATTAAGCGCGATTATGCTGTCATTTTTAATCTCTACGTTCTTCGAACGAGCGAAGACAGCTGTTGCAGTTGGGACCCTTGCTTTCTTGGGTGCTTTTTTCCCTTACTACTCTGTCAATGACGAGGCTGTTCCTATGTAAGTCCTGAACAGATTGGATATATAAAGTGGACCCTGCCCTTCTTTAGAGGTGCAAATTTTGCAGATTATGTAATGCTGGTGGGTACTGATTAACATTTTCTCTTTCAGGATTCTAAAGGTCATTGCCTCACTGCTTTCGCCTACAGCCTTTGCACTGGGTTCAATCAACTTTGCGGATTATGAGCGTGCTCATGTTGGTCTTCGTTGGAGCAATATATGGCGGGTATGTACTTGGGTCTCCCTCTCAACCCTATTCTGATTTATATATAGGTGTTTTTAATTTTGAATGCTTTTATATCTGTAGGCATCGTCAGGAGTTAATTTTTCAGTCTGTCTCCTGATGATGTTGCTCGATGCGTTGCTCTACTGTGTAATTGGTCTTTACCTAGATAAGGTATATTCTTTAATCCTACCTGTTTTTTTATATATATATATATATATATTTTTTTTTTTTTAATTAGAGTTTCTAAATTGCTCAACGGCTAGAGCAGACAACATGTCATGCTTAAGCTTCTTTATTAGTGTTCTCTCATGCAGAATCACCCTAAAGCTCTCCATGTATCATGTTTATCAGTATGGCATAGTGCTGCCTTATTACCTTTTTATTGTACAGAGTTTTCCCAAGGTTGAACAGAATGGTATAGTAATATCTTAGTAGTCATGTGTTTTTAAACTTGTTTTACTATTGGAGGAAATAAATGTGCCTAAAATGATAACTTTTTTCTTGTTCATTTGGAATGCTGGTCTAGAATAAATTCTTGTAACTTATACTTGCCATTTGGTGGTTTGCGGTTCAGGAAAAAATAGGAATGATGAAAATGACAACCAGTTATGTGGTAGTGATAAAGACTATATTTGGATTTTGGAACACTGTGCTGTATATCGTTCTATTCAAACATCTCGTTTCATTAATTTCTTGCCAGAAGGTAGGACAGAGGTCATGTACAAGTTTCATTTTGATATCCTCTGGTCCTCGTCCTCTTCCACTGACAACAAGATAGATTTAGTGTTGAAGGATTGTTGGTTTGCTCAAGTTGCCCAATGAACTGAAATTAAAATGTCAAGACTTCAATCGATTTTGGTTGAGAACTTTAGATTAAAAGTTTTAGTAACCTGTAAATTTTCTTCAACCAGAGGATGACATTTGTTTATTTATATATATTTATATTTTTTTAACTTCACCCCTCTCATCCCATGGTCCCAGTGCGATTTGAACCCTTGATTTCAACATAATTGGTTATTCCATTATTAAGAATTTTTATTTTTATTTTTTTAATTTTTTTTTATGGTAGAGATTGAACTTGTTATAAATACCCTCTTTGGAAAAATCTCTTGTCATCAGGTACTTCCTAGAGAGAATGGAGTTAGGTATCCCTGGAACTTCATTCTTCAGAAGTGTTTTTGGAAGACTCCAAATGTTAACAACTACCACAATTCCAGTCCAGAAGTTCACATTCGCGACAAGGTATACCAGAAGGCAATGTTTTCTGGTAAAGAAAATGCTAAGGCTGCTGTGGAAGCAATAACCTTTGATATGAAACAACAAGAGCTTGACCATAGGTATGGGTGCTAAAACTTGGATGTTAAATATCTATACAACATGATCTACTCTTTTCTTTACAATTTTATTCAACTTGTAGATGCATCCAAATAAGGAACCTGCGTAAAGTTTATGCTAATAAAAAGGGGAAATGTTGTGCTGTCAACTCATTACACCTCACCATGTATGAAAATCAGATTCTTGCTCTTCTAGGTGAGTATGTTCAATATTTACCCAAATTTGTTATTTTATTCTATTTTATCCGAATCTTAATATTCAAATGCTAAATATGTTTGTAACATATGAGCTGATCCTTGTATCCTTGAAAAATAATGTCTAATCTTCTGGCTTATTAAGTTTTCGGGAGTTTGTGATTGCATATCGTCATAGCATCTGTCATTAGAGGTTTTGAACTCATATCCTTGTATCCTTTAGCATATTGTAGTGGCTGATAAGAGACATGTTCTTCTACTTGGATGAGTCGTTTTTGTTTTGCACCAAGTTTAAATTTTGTAATTTACAGGACATAATGGAGCTGGTAAAAGCACAACAATATCAATGCTTGTTGGCCTTCTTCGTCCTACTTCAGGGGATGCTATGGTGTTTGGAAAAAATATTACATCAGACATGGTAAGTTATCTTTTTAACGCATCAGTGCGTAACACGAGCATCAAACATTGATCAATTATAATTTTTCTACTGTAGCTCACTCCTTTATATGACTAGTATCCAGTATGAGCAATACCTCTTGGTGATTGACATTGAAGTTGTAGTTATCAAGTCTACAGGAAATTATTGGTTTTGATAGCTAAAATTTTAAGTACCATCGTTCTAAAGCTTTTTGATGCCAAAGCTTTTCCTCCTAGCTCTTCTTTTTTGATCTTCTGTCTTGCTAGCGGACGTTTCTTTGTGTACAAGGTGGTATGTAACACAGACAGATGGAAGGAACACTAGATTTATGAATATTTCAGTGTCAATTAATTTTTTTATTTTTACTTTCTTCTCCTAGGCCAGTTTGATTTCTGTTTGATTTTATGTGGTTAATTTGTAGGAGGAGATACGGAAAGAGTTGGGTGTATGCCCTCAGCATGATATCCTTTTTCCAGAATTGACAGTAAGTTGGTCATTTAATTCATTTTCCACTTCAAATCTGGTAGTGTCTTTGAATATGTTTCTATTACACAGAAGCTTTCCAGTCCTAAGCTGTATTGTGATATGTCTTTGTTTTATTGCTATTTCTGCAAGAATGGACTACTTGGCCGCAACTTGTTTTCTTGCGCTGTTTTTGTTTTGCTTCATTTCTCTCTTCTAGAAGCAAGTCAATAAATAATTTTTTTTGTGTCATTGTCTTGTAAACAATGAGTTTCCGGTTCTAATTGAATGGTTTTCCCATTAAGATTTTATGCTTTTTTCTTTTATTTCATGAGGTTCCAAGAAACTTTGTTGATGCATACACACATCTGAACTCTGGTTCTACAGTAATATTTCATTTTGATGTAGTGAGATACTTTGTCCAGGTGAAGGAGCACTTGGAAATATTCGCCATCTTGAAAGGTGTGCGGGAAGATTTTGTGAACAGTGTCGTGATTGATATGGTTGACCAAGTGAGTTATTTTTGCCTAACTGGTTTCCTGCATATCCCTTTTTTTTTTTTTTTTTTTTTTTTTTTTTCTTTCTTTCATTTTTCTATTTGCCTTTCAGTTTATATCAACTATATCTTCTTGAGGGTGCCAATCACTAAAACTGAATGTGCAATACAAAATCTGTTTTTCTTACAATCACTAAAACTGAATGTGCAATACAAAATCTGTTTTTCTTACTGTTTCAGCCTACATGTTCAAAATCTGTGATTGAGTTGTGCATTCTGATATCTTGATTTTCAGACAATGGAATTTAATCCCTTCCCTTATTAATTTACTACTTTAACTTCACTGGTTTCTCTGTAGTCTGGTGGCTTTGTGTTACATAAACATTTTTGTGCTACATGTGAAGTGGGTTATGATGAACACTAATCCTGGGGCATTTTCTTTGGTTTGTAATCAAACGAGGAGTTCTGTTTATTATTTTGTCATTATTCTCAGGTAGGGTTGGCCGATAAAATCAACACTACTGTTATGGCTCTTTCTGGAGGCATGAAGAGGAAGTTGTCACTTGGAATTGCACTAATAGGAAATAGTAAGGTAATGCAACTTTTCAAAGGCAATTTAGTTTCCTGGTGTGGGAATTTTCTCAAAAACATTATATTTTTTCTTTTACAGGTTATAATTCTTGATGAACCTACTAGTGGAATGGATCCATACTCTATGCGCTTGACTTGGCAATTAATAAAAAAGATTAGAAAGGGAAGGATAGTATTACTGACAACGCACTCAATGGATGAAGCTGAGGCACTTGGAGATCGCATAGCCATCATGGCTAATGGTTCGTTGAAATGCTGCGGAAGGTCTCACCTTTGAGCTCATTATATTCTTAAGTCTTACTGTGCTTTTGAGTAATGTATGTTAACTTAGTCCATAGGTGGTTTTGTGTTCTGCTAACTCATATCTTCTGGTTTAAGTCACATCAGTATTGGCCCCTGTTATTCTATATGTATATATATAGTTTTGTTTTGCTTTTGGGAATCCAGTTGTGGGTTAAATTTGTTTTTAATGTCTTATATTTTGGATTATTGCCTATGTGTGTGTCTATATATATATATATATATATATATATATATATATATATATAATATATAACATACAAGTCGACTTGCGGACCTGACTACAATTGCTGCACCTTCCAGTGGTACATCAGCACAATTAAACGGGCCCCTGCATCCAGCAAGGATCCGTGGGTCTGCAGGTCTCTTTCTAAATGGGCTTGTTTATATATATGTGTAATCATATTCATAAATAATGGACCTATTGTCTTCTTTTCTTAAGTGGTGATGATTTGGATGGCTTAGACTTCTCCCTTTTCCCCCTATATGACCTCACAGTTTGATGGACCCGTGCTTAAACAGATCTTATTAGAGATCTATTTCTATACACACATATCTGTCTTGGATTTATCAACATAGTACATGATTTTCTCACCTCTGATTTTCATTTCAACAGTTCGCTTTTCTTGAAGCATCAGTATGGGGTTGGTTATACTCTAACTTTAGTGAAGGTAATGACATAACCCTATTGTCATATGTTGTTGGGCTGTGTACTGAATTGTTACTCGTATCATTAATAATAATAACATGCTATGTCCTTTGCATTTCAGTCTGCACCCACTGCCTCTATGGCTGCTGATATTGTTCACCGCCATATCCCATCAGCAACATGTGTGAGTGAGGTATCCATCCATCAGATTCCATGACTCTGTATCATTGCAGCTAATTAGCAAAAAGCTATCTTATAAAGAGTATTTTACGTGATACCATGTCTGAGAAATATGTACACCTTGTAGTCCAGGGTACATTTAATGATGCTCTAATAAGAAAGAGATCTCAAATTGGTGATTTGATTTATGTACACAATATTTGGTTCTTTATAGTTTTACTATTATTCTTGTGTAGTTATAGATTGACTACTATTTTGAAGTAGTAGTTCTTGTTTCCTCCATATGCCATTGTTATGATATGGTTGATTCCCTGCCATTGATCAGGAATTTCAAGGAATATTTCTGTTTACTATGTACAAGTCCATTAACTAGAATATATTTGATAATACTAAATTATAAACGTGGTTTTTATGTTCCTGTGCAGGTTGGAACTGAGATTTCCTTTAAGCTTCCTTTGGCATCTTCAACATCCTTCGAAAGTATGTTTAGAGAAATTGAGAGTTGCATGAGATCATCCATATTAAACGTAGGAACAAGTTCTGATGAGAAGGACTATATTGGCATTGAAAGTTATGGCATATCTGTCACAACTTTGGAGGAGGTGTTCCTGAGGGTTGCAGGCTGTGATTATGACGAAGCTGCTTCTTTTGACCAGAAGAATGGTCTACTGTGCCCTGAGTCTCAGATCTCTCAGACTTCTCATGATCCTACCCACAAACAGATTTTTCACTCGAAGAAATCTTTTGCTTATTATAAAGGGATTCTTGGGGTCCTATTTGAAATGGTGGGAAGAGCCTGTGGTTTTATTTTTGCTACAGTGTTAAGTTTCTTAAACTTCTTAGGCGTGCAATGCTGTGGCTGTTGTATCATTTCAAGGTCGACATTTTGGAGGCATTCTAAAGCATTATTCATAAAGAGGGCAATTTCTGCCCGTAGAGACCGTAAAACAATCGTGTTCCAGCTTGTAATTCCTGCAGTTTTCTTATTTTTCGGTCTTTTGTTTCTCAAGCTCAAGCCACATCCTGATCAGGAGTCTGTTACCTTCACAACTTCACATTTTAATCCACTATTACGTGGTGGAGGTGGTGGTGGTCCAATTCCTTATGATCTGTCCTGGCCTATAGCACATGAGGTTTGTTAATCACTTCAATTTTTTTATCCGAACTTTTTCTTTTTGTTATGTTTTGATATCTATGGTTATGTTGTATCCCCTGGCGTTGATAGTTTATAAGATAAATGGTTTCCTTTTAAATGCTACCAATGCTGCAGGTTGCAGAACACATAGAAGGAGGTTGGATACAAACCTTCAAACCAAGTGGGTATAAATTTCCCAACTCAGAGAAGGCATTGAATGATGCAATTGAGGCAGCAGGGGAAACTCTGGGACCTGCTTTACTTTCAATGAGCGAATTTTTGATGTCCAGTTTTAATGAATCTTACCAGTCAAGGTGTGTGAAACCAAATTCTAAAAGTTTCTCATTGTTTACAAGTTCTATCTATAGTAACGGATTAGATCGTTGAAATGAAAAATTGATATGACGTCACTGTTGAATAAATGATCTAGTAACAAAGCCAGCAAATGTTTTGGTCGACTATAGTGAGCTTGTAATTTGGCGGTCTAACGAACTTGATGTAGGTATGGGGCAGTTGTGATGGACAATCAGGGTGACGATGGGAGTTTAGGGTACACTGTGCTACACAACAGTTCCTGTCAGCATGCTGCCCCAACCTTTATCAATTTGGTGAATGCTGCAATTCTTAGGCTTGCTTCTCGTGATAAGAATATGACAATTCAAACACGCAATCATCCTCTGCCAATGACACAAAGTCAACATCTTCAACGGCATGTATGTTCCGCGTTTCTTGTTTTTGTGTTCTGGTCTTGACTAGGTGTGCAAAAAAACAAAAAAAAAGTGAATTCGTCTAATTTATAAGTATACAATAAAATATAAAATCTATGTAAAAGCCAAGCATCCATTTCATTTCTCTTTTTACAAGGAATTGATTTTCAACTTTTTGAAAAGCAAAAGTCAATCTTTCTGTAGATTTGTATTTTCCTGTGCTGAACGTCAATCGTTATTTTCACTTCCATTAGTTTTCTGAAAAGTGTTGACTTGTTTCATGTTTTCCGCTGCCTAAAAGCTAGGTAAAGTAGAAGTGGTTTTTATATCAAGTAAATGTTAAATAACTTTTAGTTGAAATTATGTGGAGCTGAAATCCATCAGAGCGTAGTTATGCTTTTACACCTCGCAAGTTCTGTGATATGATTCAGTTACAAGTAACAGGATATGTGAATATTTATTTTAGTTAACTTCTTGATATTGTAGGATTTGGATGCTTTCTCTGCTGCAGTTATTGTTAGTATCGCCTTCTCCTTTATTCCTGCATCGTTTGCTGTTCCTATAGTGAAGGTACTGTATGAAACCAACTATTTATGAGATAAGTGCCTATTCGTGGAAGCAATGTCAAAAACAGAAATTTTAGATTGATGTTAATCAGAAAAAAAATGCAGCGACAACTTTAATTTAGTCGTTCCTTCTGCTTGTTAAGTTCTTTATATATTGTCATTTTAACAAACATGTTTTTTGTGTAACAATGAAATCCAATATTATGTGATCCCCGTGAAACAATTTAGTTTAATATGTTCTGTACTTTAGCGTGGAAGACTAAACTTTTGTTTCATTGATTGTTGCAGGAACGTGAAGTAAAAGCTAAGCACCAACAACTTATTAGTGGGGTATGTTTGCTTCTTTGGCAAAACAACTATCAACTATGATCTTGTATTTTTGTTTCTGACACTGATAAGATTAACTGTGTAATACATCCTTCCTCAGGTTTCCATACTGTCATATTGGACTTCTACATACATATGGGACTTCATTAGCTTCCTCTTTCCTTCATCGTTTGCCATAATTCTTTTTTACATATTTGGTATGTCCTTAAAGGGTTATTTTTTCTTTTAGTTATTAATTTTATAATTTTTCTAGGAAGTTGAGCTTTCAATATCATTTCAGGGTTCACTTAGTTTTGGTTATATAATTGATGGTAGGGCCATCCTTATGGTAAAATGAGCCTGGTATAAAAATGTCAAATGAAGATTATAATCACTCAAGTGATGTGGGGGTCTCATCTGCTTTATATCATCTTTTAACATATCAGACCTCCATTTATCATGCTACAATGTTTTACAGTTTATTTCTTATTTAAACTATGAACATAATATATATATATATATATACACGAAAACGATATGAAGCGGACGTCCCTCCGTTCTCCTCCGTCCGGCGCCGACGACGGCGCGCCTCCACCCGAGCGGACACTAGAGGAGTCCCCGATCACTTTCTCTTCCCAGCGAGTCCGCCAAATTCCAGTTTGCCGGCGAGATCGACCTTGTCTGAAGTTTTGGGTGGAGGTTGCTGCTGGGATGCCGCTGCTGTCCACTCAGGTGGAGGAGCACCATCATCGGCGCCGGACGGAGGAGAACGGAGGGACGTCCGCACTTTAAGCCCAGTGCGGACGTCCGCTTCATATCGTTTTCGTATATATAAAAATATAATATATATATATATATATATATATAATATCATCCAGGGATGGAGGAGACGAATCAATATCTATGGACTTCTAGTCTACCATGACATTTTGTTATTTACATTCTTTCTTTACCGTATTATAAAATGTAGAAATGCATATTACTTGTGAAATAAAAATGCCATGTTTAATTAAAAAGAAATATAATTATAAGACAAAAATGCGTATCATTTTGTTTGTTGGTGTCTGGAGATTTAGGGATAAGGTGGACATAAACCTCATATATAGACGTGAAATGACTGCAATGAAGTTGGAAGATAATTGATGATTGTTTCCTCTCAAAGCTAATTGTTTGGCGCTTTTGTAAATTAATGGTTTCTCTGTGTCTACCCGCACGCTTGTGTGTCCAACTGTCACATAATAATGTTCTCCCAAACTGAGGCTTTTCTATAGTTTTTACTTGGGAAACTTTTATTTATTATTTTGTTATTTTAGTGTATCTTGAAAAATGTATGGATGTATAGGTGTTACAGATCTGAAAGTTAACTTCCATTTGTCAGTAATAGATCTCAAAGATTAGTGTATTGAATGCTGAGCAGGTTGACAAACTGTTTCTAAATTGCGAAACAAAAAAGTGTATTAAAGGGGAATTGGTTTCAGAGGCATCCGACCAATTAAAAAAACTGTCAACTCTAATCAGGAATCGTATATGGCCATGGACACACTGTTAAACTTTATTCTATTTTTCATGTTCCGTTCTCATGGGAAGTACAAATATATATATATATATATATATATATATATATATATATGCAGGTTTGGACCAGTTTATTGGAAGAGGATGTTTACTGTCGACAGTCATCATGTTTTTAGCATACGGATTAGCAATTGCATCATCAACATACTGCCTTACATTTTTCTTTTCTGATCACACTATGGCTCAGGTGCGGTAGTGTAGGGAATTAAACTTTCATGTTCATGATTATGAATGTTGTACTTTGCTTTATTAACCTTCTACTTGATCATACCCAGAATGTGGTTCTCTTAGTCCACTTTTTCACTGGACTCATTCTCATGGTTATCTCATTCATTATGGGGCTTATAAAGACGACAGCAAGTGTAAATTCTTTTCTTAAGGTTGGATTCTTACCTCCATATGCTTTATTTGTGTGAAATATCAACAATGCTGAGAGCATGACTCGAAAACTGTTTATTCTGAAAGTTCTAACTTACCTCTTCATAAATTTTGAGATTCATTATAGAACATTTTGAGATTCATTATAGAACACTGCGCTGATAATATAATAAGAGCAAAAAGCTCCCCTGACGTTTGGGTTTTTGCTTCCAGAACTTTTTCAGATTATCTCCAGGATTTTGCTTTGCTGATGGACTGGCTTCACTGGCTCTTCTACGTCAAGATATGAAAAATAAATCAAGCAATAAGGCCTTTGATTGGAATGTTACTGGTGGCTCAATCTGCTATCTTGGTATTGAGGTTTGTATTTAGCTTACGGGTTTTGCATGGAATTCTCTGCTGATTTGCTTATAACTCTGTGGAAATTTTAATGAATAACAGTGATATGCTAATGAGCAAAGAGCAATAACTCCTCATCCTTAAGAGTGTGTTAGTTAAGTGCTTCTATATTGAACCTTTACAAAAGTTACAAGTTAGCAAGGCGCAATATTACAATCGAAATCTTTGGAGGGTCACACATCTCTATAACTGATATATCCTGTTGTTTAAACCAAGAATATATAAAACTAAAAATATAGGAGAGCGAAATAAAAAAACTTTACAATTAGAACACTAATGGAGAAGGTTGGATTGGAGAAACATGTATCAAAACATAGGAGAAGGTTGGCATGTAAAACTCTCCTTTATTTCCAAAACTTCCAACTGTCAATTCTGGAAGATTTTGCTGATAATTTCAATTATGTTTCCTGACTCTTGCTCGGATGATATGTTTTTCTGCCTCCACTCTATCTCTATTTTTTTCTTTCCCTCACATGTGTCGAAAATAAAGCAAAAGATGGTTAATTACTTAATTACATTGAGAGGTATACTATTTGCGGCATCTGAAGTAGATAAGACCTTTGTTTGTAATGTTCTACTGAAGTGATGCTAAACCTGACATCTGCTAGCACACCAACGCATAATTTAAAGAAATAGCAGTAACATATCTTGGTTTATTACTGGTTATATGCTCAAATATAGGATTGAAGTGAAAACTTTAATTAATGTGCACAGTAGGATTCCTCTGATCTTGTACAATTTTTTCGCCTGTTACAGAGCCTTTGCTACTTCCTTTTGGCACTTGGTCTTGAAATCTTTCCTTTCAATAAATTGACACTAGCCACACTCAAGGAGTGGTGGAAGAGTATAAAAATTATCCACCCTGGCACTTCAAGTTATCGAGAGCCCCTTCTGACTTCTTCCGCAGAATCCATCACTCTGGACCTTGATGAGGACACAGATGTGAAGACAGAAAGAACTAGGGTACTTTCAGGTTCCATTGACAATGCCATCATCTACTTGTGTAATCTTCGTAAGGTAATTCTATATGTGCTCTAAAGGATGTTAATGGTTGTCTCAGTTGAATAATGTGATATTTTTGTATCTTGGTTTATAATAGCAATAATGTCAACTTTCAGGTATATCCAGGAGGACAGCAGCATGCTACAAAGGTAGCGGTACATTCATTGACTTTTTCAGTTCAAGAAGGAGAATGTTTTGGGTTTTTAGGAACAAATGGAGCTGGGAAGACCACAACTCTGTCTATGTTGACTGGTATATAATAGATGAACACTGGATAGTTATGTTATTTGAACTATTTATATGCACATCTGGCCTATTATTTTCTCTTGTTTGCAAATTTTTTTCTGAAACAAAATGGGAGGGAACCACCTCTAACCAATGACTTGCATGTCATGATAATGGGAAACTGCATCAAGGTCTCATTTCTTTTTAGTTGTGTTTATTATATTTTAGGTGACGGTTGCCTTAAGAAGTTGTCAATCTTCTAAGCAAATACTAGGGAAACAGTTTCCGATTTTTTGATTGCTGAAACTGAAATTGTGGCCTCATGTGCTCTAGCAAACTGAAATTTTTTGATTTCTTCTTTTCTAATGAATGAATTTGCAAGCAGGTGAGGAATCTCCAACGGATGGGACTGCTTGTATATTTGGCAAGGATATTTGCTCCAATCCCAAAGCTGCACGTCAACATGTATTTCCTCATTTTTCTTCATATACTTTTGCATATATTTGAAATACATTATAGATCTCTCTCTCTCTCTCTCTCTCTCTCTCTCTCTCTCTCTCTCTCCGCGTGCCGTGTGGGTTGTGTGCGAGTCTCTTTATTTTTTAATCCTCTTCAAGAATAATCCTTGCAAGAAATTTATCCTTAGACTTTATTATTTGACTGAATCTATGCAGGGATGATCTTTGAAGAGGGCCCTAATTTTTTCTGTTTACACATGTTTTTTCTTCTGTCTGCATCAGATAGTTATGGAACCCTAATTTTATTTGATCAATCAATTTCAGATTGGGTTTTGCCCACAGTTTGATGCTCTGTTAGAATATTTAACTGTTCAAGAGCATCTTGAGCTTTATGCCACGATAAAAGGAGTACCAGATTATAAGATAGATGAGGTACATATCTCATTTTAAGCTCATAGAACTTTATTGTCTTCTTTGCAAATGAACCCTTAGCCTGCTTATGTTGTGGGTAAAAATTTAGCATTCTTCCTATATTCTTTTTCTTTTTAATAAGATCTGTTTCTTTTCAAGAAAAAGAAAAAGATGATCAGTCAAATGGTGAACCCTTGTGCCTGAAACCATGTGAACAGGTTGTAATGGAAAAGTTGATGGAGTTTGACTTGTTAAAGCATGCCAGCAAACCATCATTTTCCCTCAGCGGGGGAAACAAGCGTAAATTATCTGTTGCAATTGCTATGATTGGTGATCCTCCTATAGTTGTTCTTGATGAGCCATCAACAGGTATACGTGCTATTTTTATTATTAATATTATCTTTTGTTAATTTCCTCAAATTTTTATGTTCCCCTTTATGCATATGAAGTTGCCTTTAAGTTTTGGCATAAAATTTTGGGATCTAAGTAATATTATCAGCCGAACCACAAGTAAATGAGGACATGATTCCCTACCTAAACCACATTAGTTGAACTACAGAGCATTATGACGCAATTGTAGGGACCCTGGACCTTAGATCCCTGACCCTAGAGCTGAGAGACAAGACTTGCCTTCTTCTAGAGTTAGTCAAGAGGAAAGGAAGGACAAGGATAGTTGGTACTGTTGTTTTCTGGGAAAAAGAAGGAAATCAGGAATAGGAGATCATTTTTTATTTATTACTGTGAGATTGTTGTTAATGAAGATGAAAATGGCATACATCTATGCTATTTTTAGGTGTGGAAAATTGACTTCAGTTGGTTAAGTCTCCTAGAAAGTAGTGCTTGATCTATACCCTAAGCATAGTTTAAATACAAGCATCTCACGTTCTAATTCTAAGCATAGTTTAATTCTAATGTTTGGATTTCATCTATAATCATAGTCTAATTACAATTCCAATATAATCCTTCCCATATCCATTTTATGGATTTAAAAGTTCTTCTTACAAGAATATAGATAAAAAAATATGTTTTTGTTTCTGCTTCCTTTCTCCGGAATACTGTGAGATAGTGGATGGTAGGATCAAGGTGATTACACGCCGCTTTATGAGACACAATTATAACGTACTGAATTTAAGAATTTTTCCTGTATGCCAGACAATTTCGACACTAACACGCCGTGATGTTTGCCATAAATATTCTGTCGATGCAAGTGTTTTGACGCATAATTTTTGTGGCTTATAATAACCATCCTTTCCCTCCCCCACCTCAAAATACATATATATCTATATATATGATATAAAAATTAATAATATTAAAGTTAATTGAAGAAAAGAAGCAAGACACTTGTATTATTTGAGACTCCTACCTATTTTATGGACAAAATTCTCTAACTTCTGTTATATTAGGTATGGATCCAATTGCCAAAAGATTCATGTGGGAAGTGATATCTCGTTTGTCAACCAGACGAGGAAAGACGGCAGTGATACTCACTACCCATAGTATGAATGAAGCTCAAGCTCTGTGCACGCGCATCGGAATCATGGTACCTGTTCATCTTGCTCACTAGCTACTTAAAGCACTTGTTAATTCCATCGTGCAGATAACAATTTTACCTTTTATGTTCTTTTTGAAGGTTGGAGGCCAGTTAAGGTGCATTGGAAGTCCCCAGCATTTGAAAAATCGATTTGGGAATCATCTTGAGCTAGAGGTATTTCTTTTTGGTTTTCCTCCTGTCCTTTTCCTTGTGGAGTGCGTTCATGGGATATAATATTTCATGATATGATTTTTTAGGGCATATTAACATCTGTTACTGTCCTTAGGTGAAACCTATTGAAGTTAGCTCTGTGGACTTGGACAAGCTTTGCCGTGTTATCCAAGAAAGACTCTCATATGTTCCTTCTCATCCAAGAAGCTTACTTGATGGCCTTGAAGTCTGCATTGGTGCCACTGACTCCATCGTGGCGGAAAATGCATCGGTGGCAGAGATTAGTTTATCACGAGAAATGATTATTATGATTGGACGGTGGCTTGGGAACGAAGAAAGAATAAAGCCACTTATATCTCCCACACCACTTTCAGACGGGGTGCTTGGTGAACAGTTATTTGAGCAGTTAGATCGAGATGGTATTAGAAACTTTACTTTAAAATCCATGCATTATTTATTAGTGTTATGTAGATTTTGAAGTTCTTCTGTGCCTTTCGTCTTGGTTTTTTTAAAATTAAGAGATGCAAATTTAGAGGTTCCAATTCCCATGTGGACACAATCCTGAACGCAACCCAGTTATCTGACCCATCCTTATTAGTTTCCACTTAAGGGTCATTGTACTAAAAATCAAGCAAATCTCATTCTTGTTTTATTATTACCAGAAAAACCACACTGCTACCATTAAATGCATGAAAGATTATTTTCATAATTAATGGTCAACCCATCTTTTATTCAGTTAAAATCAAAAGACATCAGATTACGATCTTTCGACCCATTGTGGGTGGCCTTAGCAATCTATCTGAAGAAGGATGTGTGTTTGTTTTTGTGTGTGTGTGTGTGTGTGTCTCCCTATAGTATATGTGAGGTATTACCCTCCTTTGTAATGTTGTGTGTTAGCCGCAGGGGAAATTTTCGTAATATTGTGATATTTCCGGAGTTTCAAACAGCATTTAGAGTCTGATTGCTATAATTCGACTTACTTCCTTAAGATTCCTGGTTATGTTTCCCAAATTAACAGCCCGTCTTCCAGACTTCTGGAAAAATTCAAAAAATTGGTAGTTGATTCTCTGAACTCTAATTGGGATGTCAATGTTGGTAACTATTGTAGCTATACATCTTGTACTTTTTCTTTGCCTTCTATGCTTTTCACTTACTATTGGATTTTGTGCAGGTGGAATACCATTGCTAATATTTTCAGAATGGTGGCTGTCCAGTGAAAAGTTTTCAGCAATTGATTCATTTGTCCTATCATCATTTCCTGGTGCAATGTTCCAGGGAATGAATGGCTTGAGTGTTAAATATCAGGTAACTTTGGTCTTGCATTAAGGTTCTTGTGTGTGTATGTGTGTGTGTGTGTGTGTGTGATGTACACGATATTGATCATGATATTCCACTGCAAGGCAAAATCCAGTAGTGGCTAGTATTGAAAACAAATGAAACTCGGAACCTTTACTATTATTAGGTCAACTTTTTGGCTCAATTTATGAGTAGTACTTTCAGGAGAGAGTGGCATTTCTTGTATGGAGACATTCTAGGATACTCATAATGATAGCCCTTTTCCTTCGGTATAGTGGCAGCACTTCTCTATTTAATAGGGTCAGTAAGACAATTGGTGTCTCCAACGTAGATTTTACACATTCAGCCAAAAAAAAAACATGAGTTTACACATTATGGACACATACACGACATGCAATTCATGTTTATGCTAGCACATTAGAATATTTGGAACTCATATCAGATTCTGTTTCAGTTGCCTTGTGGTCCGGACCTCTCTCTTGCTGATGTATTTGGACACCTTGAACGGAAAAGGTGAATCCGTCTTACATTTTTTGTTTCCTTTTCTTTGCGTCTACCTAACCAATGTGATATCTCTCTTCTTTTAGAAACCGCCTTGGAATTGCAGAATATAGTATCAGCCAGTCCACTCTGGAGACCATATTCAATCATTTTGCAGCCAACTCTTGAGATATGTATCTATCGGAACATATATTATTCAGCATAGTTTGACAGAACTTATCAAATCGTTAACAAGTAGAAGCAGCTCTCTTGTTCTTCTTAGAGTTGAGCTCGTCTGATGACTTGTGAATATTAGAAACAGCATATTGTACATGGTTATGCTTAGTGAAATGCAATCATTGACAAAATTATGGGTCCATGCATTTGTGGGACGGTGCACTGCAATAAAGGAACTTGTGAAAACAAACTAGAGTTTCAGACCAACATTTTCAAGTAGTGTGCAGAAGCTCCAAGATGGTAAGCTCCAACATTTTCAACTCTTGACGTCTTGACATGGTCGCATCCTTAACAAAATAGATTATTGTTTGAGGGGTTAACTAGTTCAAGTTCTGCCCATGATCTTACCCAGATGAAACTTCATACTTTTTGGGCCTAGTGTGTTATCTTTCGAAATGCAAAATCATTTGGTCTTTTATAAAACACTAGTGTGTAGTTGCGTTAATACTTGAATATAAAACACGAGTGCAAAAACATCCCAAATTCACTCATCTCTGGCCATGTTTCATTATTGTCGCTCTCACATGATGTGAATGATATCACAAAGTCAAAACTTGATTCAAAACTCGAATCCAAAAGGCTATAACACATTTATGGTCATCGTCTCACTCCTCTGACCCAAACAAATTCAGAACTCCCACTCACTCCCTCTCTCTAACTCACTCAATTCTCCGGCGATGCCAGAAGACTCCGTACGGTCGAAGATGGAGTCGCTAAGGGTGGCCTGCGACAGAGAGATTCGGACTCAGCTCCACAAGACCGATGCTGCCACGGCGGCGCTTCACGACTCCCTCGCTACCATCCGCGCCAGAATTCGAGAAACCGTCCAGTGCCAAGGTCCACTCTCATTCAACTCTTTACTTGCTCTTCTTCAAAATTGACTTGAATTTTGTTTTGTTTGGAATTTAGGGAGACTTGGAGAGGCTAAAGCGAACCTGCGACAAGCCGAGGAGGAATTGTTCAAGGCCCTAGCAGGTAATTTATTGAATGCAAGTAGAAATTACCTCGGTGGTGAAAATGAAATTCAAATTTCAAACTGAATTATTTCGGTTTTTACTTCAATTGGCTGAAATCTTGGGTTTTTTTATATTTTTATTCAGTTAATGTCAGTGTGATTTATTATGTGGATGTATGTTTGATTGGTTTGTAGCAAAGACTCATAAAGAGGCCAAGCAGATGGCAATGATGGATGCAATTTCTGCTAGGAAAGCTAGAATCGACGAGCTTAAGAGAGTGGTGCAGGATCGGAGGGCTAAGAGGGATGAGTATGCTGCAATTCTGAATCAGCAAATTTCTGGTACTTTCCTCTTGACGCTTTTGGCGCATTGGATTTAGTATATATCATTGTGCAATAATTGTCAATGCGTCTTCTTTTGTTCCTATTTCATGGCATTCTGGCTTTGAAGAAATGTATGTTTTCAACTACTCATGTCCAGTCTTCTGAAAGCTTTTTAACATTGGCAGGATCTGAAGATAGGTCGGTTGAAGACAGTAAAGAAGAAACAGAAGAGGCCATATCATGGTATAATGAGGTCCTTGGTTTCCATATTGAAGGCGGACATGGTAATTGAAGTGTTTTAGTTGAGCCAAATTTATCATGTAAATATCATGAAAAATGACTTGAAACCTTCTTTTCACAGGGGTGAGATTCAAGTTCAAGCATATTAACTCAAAAAATCCAGATGAGGAATTCTCCTTCACTGTTAGGCTCGCAAATGATGTGTACACCTGTAAGCATTGTACTTCTATAGGTTATTCTCTGTTATCCAGTTGTCTAATGATGTGCATGTTAACCTTCCCTGTATTGAATTCGTTTAATCCTCAGTGTTAGATTGTGATCCACGCTTGAATGAGATCAAAGAGTTGTTAGACGAATTGAACAGAACCAATGGATTATTTAAATTTGTCAGAGATATGAGACAAAGGTTTCAAGAAGCTGCTTCTCAAGGTACTAATTCTCTCTTCTATTTTACCTAATATCCTGAATGATGGCCCTCTCTTATGTATGCTAGCGGTTTTTGCAGCTTTAGTATTTGATACCCAAAAACGAAAATGTTTACATCAACTGCAGTTGACATTTGGGAGAAGGATTGATACTCTTATACCATTGTTTCTGATATAAATTTGTGTCCATTATGATTCAATAGGATTACCAATGGTTCTGCATCAAGAGTATTCAACAATTTCTGGGTCTGCTCCAGCTTTGTCAGTGTCAACAGTCAGAAGTGAATCTTTTGCTGAGAGTCATGAGCAACTCCAAGTTCAACATGAAAAACCTGATAGACAATTCAAGATATTTAGCCCTGGAAAGGGGAGTAAATCACAGAATCTATCTCCTGGGTCTTCATTGTCTCGTCGTCGCTCTCCTCGTTTTAGGGTATTTTCTTTTTTCTTTCGCTACTTGTTTCAGTTGTTTGGATCCCTTTGGTGCAGAAACATTTTGATTCACATCCATTGAAAATCCATGACAGGTCAGGAAATGAAGATGCAGGACAGACTGTTTTTCATTTTAACGCGAGTACTAACCTCCTCAA
Organism: Fragaria iinumae; assembly: GCA_009720345.1. Lineage (NCBI taxonomy): Eukaryota > Viridiplantae > Streptophyta > Magnoliopsida > Rosales > Rosaceae > Fragaria > Fragaria iinumae. Next base: position 23,874,317 of record CM019122.1, on the reverse strand, counting down.
ATCAGATACTTCAGACCTTGAGTGCTGTTACAAATAGCCTAAACTGACAGAAAGAAAGAGCTTCATGGAATTAAGTTTTGCAAATCAACATGACAGCATTACCTTTGTTGCTGGTTTGGTTTGCTCACCCAGTTTGTTTTGAAATGATAAGCTGATGTGATGGAATGTAGGGCATGTCATTTCCAAATTCTGTAGTACTGGATCTAGATGTGTGACTGTGTGTATTTCACTTTATTTTGCATGCTCATTCGGTAATGTAATGTGATCTGCAGCAGAGCTCATTCATTATAAGATGTATCTTTTTAAACACAACTGTTGGTTGTATTTTCACCTTCCTATGTGATTCATATTTATCGATTACGAGTCTTGTGATTATGAAATTCTTGACTATTGCTTCTATGGCAACAATTGGCTGCGTGTTTCGTGTAGGTGTAAGAATTATTATCAGTTTTTCCTTTGGTAGTGCAAGGATGATCTAGATTTCTATGAACATATTGATACACATTGCTAGGGACCTTTCTGATATTGCTGTCAAGCACTCACTATAACCAACCAAAACGGCCAAACCTTAATCATGTTGATAATTTCCTTTTGCTATGCCATTTATCATTTTTAGCTTTCAAACCATAAGAACCAACATATATATATAACAGCCACCATAAAGGACATTCTCATGATCATGATAATTTTGACCCATTCCAGAAACAAAATTAAAGCAAATAAAGCATGTTTAATTTGCTTGCTTTGATTGAATAGAATAGATACTGTTATCAGTTATAGTTGGTGATATTTCATTGGCTTGTGCCTGTTTATATCACCTTTGATTCAACAAAGTAATACATACATAAACTAACATTTACAGATCTTGCTAGAATGCTTGATGCTGAAATTTCATGCATCAATAGAATTTGGTAACTATAAGGCACTTGATTTTAACTAGATCATATATATGTAGTACTCTTGCTTTGATTATATAATTATATGCAACATTTTATTTGCATGGTTGAGATAGTAAAATGCTTGCGCTTTCACTAATTATCTCTGCCCTCTTTCTCTTTCTTTCCCTCTCTCCCTCAACCTCCAATCTCACACCAAACAGCTTTGGCCTTTGGTCGTCGTCTTCCTCTTGATCCGAATCCCGGCCATACTTGGCCACCAAATCGAGAAGCTCCTTGCACTTGTTTTTCATGCTAGTAAGCTCGCAGCTCAAAACCCCATTTTCCATCTTCAGCCGTTTGTTTTCATCAATAAGAGAGCTGTACTCAGACGAAGAAGAAGTCGACGAAGACCTTTCATCAGACTGGTCATCTTCTCCTCCTGCTGCTTGGCCTTGCTGATTTGGCTGTTGCTTGTTCGACCATGCTTTTCTACGACGGATTTCACACAGATGATCCTTTTCACCCTTTCGAAACTTGTCGTTGCAAAACTCCCACCGGCTTGTTGCAACTTTGCGAAATCCCTGTTAACTTTGCAGGTTAGAAGAAAGATAAGAGCAACCAATATATAACCACAAGTGTGAATACTAATTATGACAGATGATATTTTTAAAATAGAGAATAGACATTGCCGAGGTCTTAATCCAGGGTCCGCGTTGAATATGTATACTAACAATTACTGGTTGAACTGACTCCAATTAGAAGAGCTTAGTCAATTTTGGAACACACTATGATGAAGCTTCCTCTCTAGCTATATATATGAAAAATAAAAATGATATGACTTTGATTTGGTCGCTCCATCACAAATCAATATGAATATCACAATACTGTAATATCTTATGGTTTCATTTTCATTTGGAAACAAAAGATAAATAAGAAGGTTATTGATCAAGGTGTGTAAGAGATCAATTAGATAAATCAGCATGCATAACAGTGAGGAATATTAATGAATGATCGATGTTAATTATACGTACGTAAGTATTGAGCTGCCTGACAAAGCTAGAGAAGTTACTGTGCTTGAAGAGAGTTGGGAGGAGATCTCGGGCAAACTCAGCCGGCTGCCACACGACGAACGCCGACCCGTCTTCATTCCACGATATCACGGCGTCGGTTGCCGGATCCTCCACCAGTATGTACGTCTTCAACAAGAAAGGCGGCGGGCTCGACTTCCTCGTGACGTATTCCAACAGAACCTTTTGATCACACACACCCTCCATTGATATATTGGTGGAATGAAAAGAGAGCTAGCTAGCTAGGGATTGAGCTAGATCGAAACAAGAAGATGATCGTTGCTTGCTGCTAGAAACATGGATATATTGATGAGAAGATTAATTAAGACGAAGATTGAGGATGATAATAAGGGGATGATGAGGAGAAGAGAAGAAGGGCCGTTAAGAACTCCCAACCCCAACAATAGAAACCCAGCACGACTCCACAGTTCATGAGAAATGCAAGGGGGGCTTTGTTTCCTTCTTCTCTCTCTCTTTCTCTCTCTACACTAAGTTGATGAGTTCCCACGAAATTGTTAAAACGTATCAACTAAGCGTACCTCCCTTTTTATATACTTGATTCTTTTCCAAATTCATGACATGCACATCACATTTCCAAAAAAAAAAAAAAAAAAAAAAAAAAAAAAAAAGATATGTATATATACACCACTAGGTAGTACTATTTGTCTTGACCAAAAAAAAAAAAAGCTAGTACTATTTGTGTGACCATATCACATGGTATATATGTATTATGTACTGTATATACTGTATATGCACTTGACATATACAGTATAAACTTTCTCAATACTGAATAGGGTTTTTTTTTTTTTTTTTTTTTTTTAGAATTCTCAATACTAAATAGTTAATTAGTCTCGGTGTGAATTGTTAGAGCTTTTTGATAAGGTGTGGAAAATGGTAGAGCTTCTTGTTATTAATTATTCTGCATGGTGACTCTGAAGTTTAATAACCTGTAAGTGAAAATTGTCATTTTTTTTAAGAAGGGCCGGTGCGGCTGCTCTTAAGTGTTGAATAATGAAACCATAAAATACAAAGAGGAGACATAGAGCCTAAATCCCAAATTACAATAAGTAATGTATTATAACATGCACCGGTTAGCAAAGAGTGTGTTATTGGCTACTTTATTTGTTTTAACAAAGCGGTGACATAACAGTAAGTCAACTGTACTAAAGACAAGCATCATGCAGTTTTCCTATTATGTTGCCGCACGGAATCATATCCGGCGACCCAATGTTTCATCCTGTTGGTAGGAGGTTGCGACCATTTGACAAAGCAAGAAATTCGCAACTTACCTAGAGCCACTAAGACACGGAAGGTGCCAATACCGAGACGGTGCCCACATCTCCTTATTGAAAACAGTAAATAGTTAACATCTAGTAAAATAAAATAACGTAATGCTAGAAATATAATTGCCCTAAAATGGTTAAATTTATTAGCCAAGACCCAATGGACCAAACCTAAGAGACACCCACTCCTCCTCCCGACCCAAACCCGTGGCTGCTATGCCCTTCCTCCCCACCACCGCAGTCGAGCCTCCACCACGACGTCGTCCGACCATCGATCGATGACGTCGGACATCTCAGTCCACCTGACGCCAACCAAGACCCAGATATCCTGCAACTGGAATCGGAGCCAACCCCACCAGCCATCGATCCACATCAGCCTATGCGGCGATCCGAAATTCGGCCAGCCCGATCAAAAATTGTCATTTATTTTTGATAAATTTAATCTTTTACATTATGGTATCTATAAACAACGTACCTCGATCTCGTAGTTTTATTGGATTTTCCATATACTAATCTCGTTTTGGATAAACCATACATAGATTTGGAACGGTCAAGATATAAGTGAGTGCACAAGATCGAGTGTGGTCTCATTGCGACACTGCTAGCTAGCTTGAGCAGTCGTCCCCATGTAAATATTAAAGGAGGGTTTATACGTTGATCAGTTGGAATTGCATTACAGGTGGGCTGCTACTTCCTTTGTTAATTTCTACGTACATTCTTTTAAACCATAACGTGCTCATTCTTCTATCCAAATTTTCAATCTCCAGTCTTTGATCGATTTGATTTGCAATTTCTTCCCCAATCTTCTAATTGCTTTTGGAGGTGTGACTTTTTGACTTTGTGCTTTTCCACGTCTCATTTTCTTTGAGAATTTTAATTAAGCTCGTGTACGACACCCCCTAATCAATACCTGCAACTTCGAATGCTGTCCTTGATCTCAATTCTCACCTTCAAAAATGTGATAAGATAGAAAAAATAAATCTAGCTATCCACTTAAGTACTAAGGAAATTTGATCTCAAAATCGTGGTTCACTAAAAGGTAGTTCACCTAGCATTACTCTATTTGAATTCTTCTTATTTTAAGAAAAAATAAATATGTTTTGCTCTAACTAATTTCCTATAACTATCCCTCGTAAAGAACGAATGTGACAGAAAGAGAGAACAAGATTCCCTAAACTTACAATCTCCAAAAATTTAAAGAAGAAATATAGAGATTTTGGAGATTGGTGTAAAATAGGGAAATATTGATCTTTTGCTCCCCTCAAAAGGAAAAAACTATAGGAAAGTTGTTGGAGTTGTTCTAATTTATCTATTATAGGGATACATTTTCTCTTTCAACTCCAACAAATTTCTTATTTTACAGATTTCATTATTCCAAATGCAAAGGAATGTAGTCGTATGATTAAGATTGGATAGTCAAGATTATCTCATTAGACAATACTGTATAAGGAGATAAATATTAATTCGGAGAGGATCTGAATCCCCTTCTTTTGCGGTGCGCATGAGTCATTCAAACATATGAGGTATAAACAAAAGTAGATACCCAAACTTGTTCATATACACATTTAACCATTGCAAATATGGTGACAAGGGTTGATGTGTTGATGTAAAATGAATTCTAAACCATAAATTATGTCGTCAAATAACTCGAAAAAAAAAAAATGGTTTGGTATACCACAAGCAGATGCGTAAACCTAGATGTATTTATACAAGCTAGCAAGTGTTAATCAAATGATGTTAATTAGAGAAAGAGTAAGATGAACGCGTTGTTGTAAAAGGGGAGAAGAAGAAGCTGAAATTCATGGCATTTGGACATTTGGGAAGTTTCTGAGATCATTGTTGTTGGCCGCTGGGCATTCTTGACTTGACCTTAATCAAATCAAAGGCATTCTTCCTCCTCCCTTTTTAATCTTTCTTTTCAAATTGTTGGCTAGTTTTGTCCTCAGTAGACACACCGTCACCTACCACAGGTTTGTTTTTCCTTTCCATTTGGAATGTGTGAAAGCTAGCTAGCTCATCCCATTCCTAATTCCTTCATAGATAACAGGATAAACTAACCCTAGCTACTCTTTGTTGCTTGACCTAAATGGGAAAATTGGAGCCGTGGTACCTAAGCTTTGACATTGTAACCAGCTTATTAGGCCATCCACGACTATCTTCCAAACTATTTGGTAGTGATAATCGATCATGAGTCAAACATGTACAACTCACTTTTTATAAGTGATATCGTCGTATCGATGAGAACTAATCAATATGACATACAAATGAATTCATTCAATCTGGTGTGCTGTATATGGATCTGGTATATTTAATATCGTAATATCTCTTGAATTTTCACTTGGGTAAATTTTCATCCAAATGAATTCATTCAATCTCGGATGACTTTTAACAAAATAGATGTCAAACTCATTCCTTCCGTTTCATACCTTCCTCGTAGTTCTAATTATTCAGAAATTTCATAGACCCAAAAAGTATCAGTCTCAATGAGCAGACGACCACCACATGGCCAATCAAGCATTCCTTCTGAGCTTGTAGGTATAACGTATGGTATGCTGTATTAAGACATGACAGAATAGCGACTCATGATGGCGACTCATGATGGCGTTCCAACATATAGGGGTATGTTCACGTCGTTAGAGCAAATGTACCCATTTTAAGTGGGTTAGACCAATTTTTAACCAGGATTAAAATATTATTCACCTAAATCACCTAAATCACTCATTCAATATTGTTTCGACAATATAATAAGGATGTTGCTATTAACACACATTTTCTGTTTTTATTATTATTTTAACTCCATATCATTCTTAAACTGTCAAAACTACATTCCTTCAATTTTGTCATGTTTCACTTGCCCTCTTTTCACTTCCTCTCTCCTTGTCTCAGAATTGAGTCCGAGTGCTTGAACTCCCTCCACTTTCTTCACCATGGTCCTCACCAAATTCTTTAGTTGCGATATATCACCGTTATTCCATTAATTAAAGAATCAATTGCATGTCACTATCTTTATAAATAGCACACAAGAAGGAATCAGATGCATCACCTGTCTCAGGACTGCAAGGAAGACAACCCGACCCGATCCGTTCTACCATGTCCACATCTTAAAGACGTCGCACCATCGGACCCTAATCGGTTTGAGAGGGTGAGGCAGGACTCCTCTGCCAGTTTATGCGATTGTTGACTGGAGGAGGAAATTCGAAGCTCAAAAGTTTGAGTTATTCGGCAGGTTTTCAGTGTTTTGCGGCCAATTCGGTCATTGTTGCCGGTGGGAAATTTGATCTACTCCTCACACTGTACAAGCTGTTATACATAACTATTCAGAGAACTTCTTCTTGAACTTTGTCATTGTACATTTAGAGTGAATGCGTTCAACCTTTTAAATGCTATATATAATAAAGAAAATGCAGGCATGAGAAATGAGAAGTCATACGAGTTTATTCACACAAATCTGCTAATCTTCAACTTAAGATTACCTCATTTCACTTAGTTGGTCACTCAAGCTTATCTCAGTCAAACTTATGTGTGGGATTTAAATCCAAACGACGAGAGTTTCATCTTTGAAAACAATGACTTGAACATAAATGAATTAAAATAACAATAAAAATAGAAATGGTATGTGAATAGCAAAAATGGGTGTGTTAATAGCAGCACCCTACAATAACTAGATCAATCAAATGACCAATTACCATGTACATTTTAGAAAAAAAAATTCTATTGATATTTGTAATGTTTTAGGGTTTATTGGCACCACGTTTGGATTGGTCTGGACTAATCCGTGGGTTGAGGATTACCACATGCTTTAGTCAGGTTAGGTGGGCTCCACATAAGATCCACGTCTAACCTGGACTAATTTCTCTCTAGTAGATAGTGTTTTTCGATCCGATCTTGAACCATTGTTGCATTTGCTCTTAGCATGCAAAGGTTCATCCTAGCTAGTGTTTAAGGCTAATACATGTCAAGGAAAGCGGTAGTGGCAATGAGTCAACAGCTTAAAAAAAAAAAAAAAAAAGGCTTTGTTGAAAACACTGATATAGTATTCCAGCACGTAAGACTGGAAACAAAATGAAACATATGACGTAAAACTCAAGCAGAGTTTACATCGCCTTTTTACTTCACATTAACAAATATACACGCATGACTCATTCATCAAGTCCTAACTAATGTAAAGATCTAGCGCGTTTGAGCTTCTCTAGTCACTTCTCTTCCCTTACTCTTACTTTGATGTTCATAATTATGTTGAAGCTTGTATATTTGACTATGAGTGAGTAATTAGTTTGTTAGGGTTTCAACCCTAGCCAATTTTGTATGACTTTGATGTTAACATTATGATTGATGCACTTTTCATTAGCACCTTAATATGCTAGATCAAGAGTTGGACATTCATGCTTGAACTTAATCAATTTGTGTATGTTTGTTTGCCATGACATGAGAAATGATTAGGGCTTGATTAACCTTAGTTGTTTGAAGCATGAAAGCATATCATATGTGCATGTTAGGGTTGTGACCTACAATCACTTAGAGATAAGATTTGTTGGTTTGCATAATTTCTTATTCTCCAAGCTTTATGCACTTAGGGTAATGCATTAGATTCCTAATCGGATTGAAATGCATTACTTAGGTAGTTAAGTATTACACCCGAGAGGGGTTGCTTGATATCATCAAAGGAGAATGTCCCTTGTCATACCCGAGAGGCATGCAAGGAGAGAAATTGACCAAGACGCGGGCCACACACGTTGAAGACCTTCGGCAGGTTTTCACGCGGATGCGGAAACACCACCTGAAGATGAATCCCGCCAAATGTGTTTTCTTCGCGGAGGCAGGCGACTTCCTTGGTTTTCTCATCCATCAAAGAGGTATTGAGATCCCCAAAGACAAGGCGCAGGCGGTCATCAACGCCTCGCCTCCTACGACCAAAAAGGAGCTCCAACAATTGATCGGGCGCATCAATTTCCTCCGCCGTTTCATTTCAAACGCGGCAGGGAAGGTTCAGCCTTTTTCGCCTCTTCTCAAGCTCCAGGGGGCAACCGAGTTCGTTTGGGAGCCACAACACCAGGAGGCCTTCGATCGCATTAAGGATTATCTTGCCACCCCACCTGTTTTGGTTCCCCCTCGCCCGGGCGTTCCACTTAAACTATACATTGCCGCTGCTGACTTGTCCATTGGCGGACTCTTGGCACAAGACGATGAGAATGGGGTGGAACACGCCGTTTACTATCTCAGCAGGGTGTTGACCGATTGCGAGACGCGCTACTCCCCAATGGAAAAGTTGTGTCTCGCCCTTTTCTTTGCAAGTTGCAAGCTCCGCCACTACATGTTAGCCTTTACCACGGTGGTGATCGCCCAGTCCGACCTCGTCAAATATATGCTTTTCCGCCCTATCCTACGCGGACGCATAGGTAAATGGATATTGGCCTTGTCTGAATTCTCGTTGCAATATGTTCCGCAGAAGGCAGTTAAAGGACAGGCCATAGCAGATTTCCTCGCGCATCACCCGCCCACTGAGCTGACAACATTCCCCGAGTTGGAAGTCGTTGCAGTCTCCCCTTCTCCATGGACCCTCTACTTCGACGGCTCACGTACTGACCTCGCTGCCGGTGCTGGGATCGCCATCGAGAACCCTGCAGGAGACCGTTTTTCTTACTCTTTCCAGCTGGACTTTAAATGTACCAATAATCAGGCGGAATACGAGGCGCTCATTATCGGACTGGAAATCTTGTTGGACTTAGGAGTCCGCGAGGTTCAAGTCTTTAGCGACTCCTTACTGGTGGTCAACCAACTCGTGGCGAAGTTCAAGTGTTTAAGCTCATCCATTGAACCTTACCTACGAAAAGCTTTTGATGTCTTGGACCGCTTCGACGATGTTCACATTGAACACATCCCCCGCGAGTTCAACTTCGCGGCGAACGAGCTCGCGCAGATCGCATCCGGTCTTAGCCTGCGCGATGGAGTGCGCGAACGACTCCTCAAAGTCGAGCGACGTACACTTCCTTCTTTTCTTGCTAGGGGGCAATATGACACAGAGCCTCTCCACGTCGCCGCCTTAGATCCTATTGGTGAGGATTGGCGGTTACCGTTTATTGCTTACCTCGAACACCCTCATGACGCCACCCATTCCAGGCAAATGCGGTTTCTCGCCCTCAACTTTGTGCTTCGCAATGGTGAGCTTCGCCGGCGCGGCGAGGACGGTAACGACTTCCGCTGCGTGTATGGCAATGAGGCTAAGCGGCTTATACGCGAGGTGCATTCCGGTGTTTGTGGTTCGCATCAGGCTGGACCCAAGATGCGTTGGTTAATCTGCCGCCACGGTTACTACTGGCCTACTATTCTCAAAGATTGTATAACTTTTGCCAAAGGATGTCAGGATTGCCAGGCTCACGGACCAGTACAACACATTCCAAACATTCCGTTACAGCCGATCATCAAACCCTGGCCATGTCGAGGTTGGGCGATAGACTTCATCGGTCTCATTCACCCCCATTCCTCCGAGCAGCACAAGTTCCTTATCGTGGCTACCGATTTCTTTACCAAGTGGGTTGAGGCCGAGCTACTCAAGGTTGCTTCCGCGACATCGGTCCGTAACTTTATTTTCAGCAACATTATCTCCCGCTTTGGTATTCCAGAGTGCATCGTGACGGACTGGGGGGCAGCTTTCATGGCGGATTCTGTAGTCACTTTCCTCACCGGTTATGGCGTCAAACTCCTGCATTCAACCCCTTATTATGCCCAGTCCAATGGTCAGGCGGAGGTGAGCAACAAAGTTATCCTCGGCATCCTGCGCAAGATGCTAGAGTTGAACCCCCGCGTTTGGCATCTAGAACTTCACCATACTTTGTGGGCCTACCGTACCTCCAAGCGCGGTCCGACCGATACCACCTCTTATGCTCTCATGTTCGGCCATGATGCCGTCCTTCCCCTGGAGGTCCACGTCGCCTCGCTTCGTGTCCAGGAACAGCACCAGTTGCTCGGTGACGATTACGTCCAGGTAATGTGGCAGGAGCTTGAAGACCTTGACGAACATCGCATCACTGCTTTCAACAATCTCATCCTCGAGAAGCAGCGTGTTGCGCGGTCCTATGATAAAATCACTCAAGGTCGGAGCTATGCTGAAGGACAAACGGTATGGCGTGCTGTACTCCCCCTTGGGGAGAAAACCGACGGCCGCGGGAAATGGTCCGCGCGGTGGGAGGGACCCTTTATTATTCATCGCATATTACCTAAGGGGGCATACAATTTGCGTGACCTCGACGGTTCGCTCCATCCTAACCCTATTAATGGTCGTTTCTTAAAACGCCATATCGCTAGTGTTTGAGAACGCGCAGATCCTCCTCCCCCCTCTGATCCCACGACCACTGTCATTAGTGTCACGCGCCGTCGCGCTTACGCTCCATCACCTCACACTAGGGGGCAACACCAGGAAGAAGCATGCAATTAGTTTTAAAACGTGCGTGGTCTAATTAACAGACCAGTACAAGATTGGGGCCTATTCCAGAGGCCCTAAATATTTTTAAAATTTCTTTTATTCAAGTGTTTCTCATGTCATCAGTTTTTCCCTTTGTAAACGTGCGTGGTCTAGTTAACAGACCAGTACAAGATTGGGGCCTATTCCAGAGGCCCTAAATAAATAAAATAAAAAAATTCATTCAAGTACTTCTCAGTTCGCCGACTTTGTTTGATTGTCTCTCTTTGGTTCGCACTGGGGGGGCAGCGAGGTACTTAGCCATTCCTTGTTTATCACCAAGTTGATTCGCCACTGCTAAGATTTCGCGAAGAGCCTTTTTTGGAGTGTAGTCAAGTCAAACGTCCACTCCAGATACATCCATGCGAGCTACATTCGTTCGCGGTATATGCAATGTACTATGTCTTCTAAGTGGAGCAGGCGAATGCAGGCATTTTCAAGTTCAAAGTCCAAATTGCCTAGGCGAGCCGTGCAGCAGTTCGCTACGATGCCTTACTGGGTGTTTGAGTTTCAAGGCCTATTCACAGGCTTGTTTCTTCACACTCCTTTTATGTATGACCCGAGCCAATACTATTGGCTTTGGAGCAGCATGAACATAAACCTCTTCAGTCATTCTCGATATTTCATAACTTTGAGGCTAGGGGGCAATGTTTACGCCTGAATTAATATTTTACTAGACAGTAAATGTCTATGTAAATATTAATTATTTCTTGGACCATGTCATACCGGCGAGATGGAGTTTCTCTAAGTTTATAAGTGATAGCTCGCCAGTAAGTCCACGCGAGCCAAGTTAAACTTCGCGCGGAACGAACTGCATGAGAATTTGACTTCACTTAGCCCGCGCGCGGAATGACTTCACGCGGAATTACTGTTCAACGCTCCGCGAGGCGAGGCGAGATGGACTCTCCGCGTAGGCAAAGCGAGGCGAGCTGGCAAACTAGCTCGCGTAGAGGACTTCGCGAGGAAGCGACATGCGGAGTCCGCGCGCACCACGACAAACGTCGAAGACTTTTTCAAGTCTTTGATATGCTTCGGGCCAACCCCTGTGGCCCATTAAATATAAAAAGCCCTTTTAAGGCTCGCGAGCTGCAATAGCCCGCGAAATGGACGCGAGCTACAGAAGCACGCGAGATAGCACCCTGTAACAGCCCGCGAGATGATAATTCCAGTTCGCATAGGAGTCTACAGTTGGCAGCACAGAAGCAATACCCTATGCGCGGAATGGAGTGTGCGAACTGGGCAGGTGTCACCAATTGGTTGGTTCGCATGGACGAAACAGTGTCCTTGTGAAATAGTGTTTCAGAGTCCGACTTGGATTCTAATCACTTTGCTTCTGCCGAACTACTATATAAGGGGGCTCGAACCCTAACAGAAAATCTCTCTCTCAAATCAATACAAACAACAAACAAACACAACTGAAACCCAGTTCCCTTCGAGCCCCTCGAAACCCTAACCCTAAGCGCCGCCGCCTAGGTCTTTCTCCAGAGCTCTCCGGACTCTGCATCCTTGCTTCTCTCCGAACTCCCTGTGATTGCTCTGCTCGCGCCGCCGTGAGTATCGACTCGCTTGTGCTCGTAAATCCTCCTCTGAGGTGGCACCTGTGACCCCCCCTTTCTGCCTGATCAAGAAGTCAAGCGCACCCCCCATCAACCTTTTCCTCGTCCGCGAGGTGGCACGCCCGCAACACTCCCATCTCTTTGTCTGCTAGAAAGCTCTGCTCCGCGCACTGAGGATCGTGGCCAAAACAGTATAGAGAGTGATATGTTAGCTCTAAAAGTGAAGACATTATTGTTACGAGGTTTAGATGATAGACTTTAATATTTAATTTATTTTTCTCTTCTTTATCTAAATTTATGATTTTTAAACTTTAAAATTCTGAATTTATTTGGATGGACTTTAAACTATAGAGTCTATATTTTGTGTTCAAGATAAACTTAGAAGTTTTAAAATTATGGTTTCATGGTGTGCTAGTGTGGTCAATTCCCAATACTTTCGAAATTATTAAGTATTAAACTTTCAAAGTATCTATTTGGTTTATAAATTGTTGGTTTGTTGAATGATTATTGCCAAAAAAATTATTGATATATTATATGTGCTTATAAAAACAAGTCATAGAAGAAAAAAAAAACTAAAATACGATAATTTTTTACTAAGCCAAAAGCATATAAATTTTAAGAAAAATTATTTTTAAAAAGAAGAAAAACCAAAACCGAACCGAACCGAATCACAGTTTGGTTTGGTTTCCGGTTCAAGGTCTCAAAAAATACCAAACCGAACCGAATTTTTTATTCGGTTTGGCTTCCGGTTTAGGTGAAAATCGAACCGAACAAAACCGAACCCACCTCTAATTTCTAAACACTGTTTCAGATAAGGTATGTCTCAATGTTTCTAATTGTTCTGGAAGTCTCATTATTTTGTGTAAACTGAGATTCTGTGTTTTTTTTTCGATATTAAAAAATATAAATTAAAAAAAATGATTATTTGTTCTATGCTTCGTATTTTGTTGAATTTTTTTTTTCAAATAATTTTTAATTATGTTTTTTATTTTCTTTTTAACTTGTTCAACGTAAATAGGCATTATAAATTCCAATTTATAAATTTTGTAAAAAATCTTATAAACTATGTTCTTTGTGTATTTATTCAATATTTCATCAGTATTATGTATCAAGATTTTAAGACTACGTTTTGATCTGACTGTAGATAATGCAACATATATTGTTCATGTGTAAAAACCGGTTCATTAAGATATATACCAAATTGATTGAGTGATTGACCTTGGCTTTTATTGATAGTTATTGCGTAGCATTCAGTTGCAGATAAGACAATTCTAGGTATAAAAAAACTTTTGTCCAATGTTGTTACCAGTTAATATTTCTACTTCTATTAGCTTATCAAATAATTTTGTCACTATCAATCTGGTGTCATTACATAAACCACATTTTTGATTCAGATTTCTTAATAACATTATCGGCATGCCAACTTTTGAAATTAATTCATGTGTTGGTAATCCACTGAACTCAAGTCTGATGAGATTGTGCCATAACTAAAATATGTAGTTTTATTACTAGGCAATAAATTTATGGCGTAGGTATTTATATTATGAACGGTTGAATTCTGTGGTGTAACTATTCATGTTCTCTTAAATAATCGTTGTTATTGTAGTTAATAGTAAAATGAGGATAAGTAGCCATAAAAATTGATTCTATAGGGTCTGTATAAGAACTTATTAGTAAATCATTTGGAATTTCGATCCATGATATGTCTTCATCACCTGTATCTTGAATTGATTGCACTCGTCCTTCATCAATTTGTAACATCCAATTTGCAAAATCCGAAATATCTTTCTTTTCATGATGCATCTTATAGCAAACTTGTGTACAATTAACTGAGACACTGAGATAGGGAGAGTAGAAAAGTAGGGTGAATCCAAGTCTCTTTCACTTTCACCAATAAATATTAGCAAAACCCAAACACATACAGGAGACTGGAGCTTAAATAGCATACGCACTCTGCAACCTCTGTGCTTCATCTCATAGCAAATAGTTGGATGGCGGTCTAAGCTTTCATCATCCTCTGCCAAATCTTTGTAATATTTGTTCCTTCTTCAACAACTGACACTATTTGTCTAAAATATCCACCTAATAAAATTGGTTTTCTGCCAAATGGCGTATTTTTTTGTGATAGAATATCTTGACGAGAATTATCTAATGATTCAAAACAATATTTTTTACACATCGGATCTTCGTCCCAAATGATTAAATCTGTCTTTTTAAGAAGTTCTGCGAGTTGGGTTCTTTTGCTTATTGGACATATCGTATCATCAGTCACTTTAAATGGTTTTTTAAAACGGGAATGTGTAGTTCTACCGTTTGGAAGTAATAACGATCCAATTCCAGAGGAATGAACGATCAAAACTATTTTTCCTTCATATCTTATTTTGCTAGTTATTGCATGCCATAAAAATGTTTTTCCAGTTCCACCACCGCCATCAACAAAAACAGTTCCAGATCTTTTTTCTTCAAGATAAGGATCTTGTCCTTGGCTCAGTCAAATCCTTGTTTGTCCTTAGCTTTTTGTGTCGGTCGTCCGTTGCAAATCCTAAGGTTAATAATAAGCCACATCAGCAGTTCAGTAATAATTACTCAAACTTTGGGTTTCCAACAACGTCCGTTATTTTTTTTTACTTTACCGTCAATGTTGTGCATGTCCTTTCATCTTCTTCTCTTTATCTCAGACTTGGTTGTTCTCGAAGACGGTTAGGCACTTAGCATAATCAACATCAATTTAACATCTTATTCTTGAGTTGTGAGGTTTGTCATTTTCCTTGTTCCATTTTTTTTTTGTAGATTTCAAAATCAGCTGTACATCAGTTCCAATTTGGAATACTTGATCATGTCAAGAATCTTGAGTTCAATTTACCAAGTTATTTTGCCGCAAAACATCTCTTCAAGAAGTATGATAAAACTTTGGATCTATATAAAAATTGAATCTTGCTGATTTTTAATCTGGCCATGAAATCAACTGAATTCCATAGGTCGACCGAGAAGGCATTAAAAAAAATCAGATCTGAAAAAGCCACTAATCCCCCCACAATTGATGGTTTCAGAATAAAAATAAAACATTAAGCTTGACAAGAGAAGAAGAATGAAGAAGAAGACGCTCTCCTTACTTGGATATTGGGAGGATATAGGTTGGAGATGAAATGATCTGGAAAGAATTATTGATTTGGGATGAAACAAAAATAAACGTAGTATGGCTTTGATCTGGAATTGGAGTAAAGAAAAAATGTAACAGAGGTTCTCCATTGTGTTGCCTAAATTTATTTTTTAGTGCAATTAATTGTCATTTGCTGAGCTGGACGCACTAGTCACCATTGGATCTCGAATAGATGGCTGACAAAAAAAGCCAAGGATAAACAAGGATTTAACTGAGCCAAAGAGATGATCTGTATCATTTTCTTCAACTATTTCCATAACATAATCATACACCATTTTTTGACACACAATTAATTTGGTTATAATATTTTCATGCTGATGTTTTAACACTTGTAAATTATAATTGAGTTCTTCTTTTAACAATCTGTTGTTAAGCTCTGACACTTTATTTTCATCTGGCATCTGGCATTGGTAAATTAAAATTTCGTAATGAATGAGATGACATCTTAAATAATTTTTCTAACTTAAATAAAAGACTATTTTTCAATTCAGGTTTAGGTATGATTATGTTCGTGTTTTGTGTATAATATCATCACACATGCTTAACCAATGTGTATTGAGTAATTTTTATGGATTTGCGACTTAACAATATATAATTATTGTCGTAAACAATCGACGCATTGCTGATGCTGTAGCAAAGTGTGAGGAATTTGTTAACGCATCTCTCCATTTTTTATCGTCTATTAACAAACTCAATGCTCGACATGCTTCTTGATAAGAAAAATATGTGATACCATTAATTGTTTTTATGTCATCATAATTTTTACAGCCTTTTTGAAAAGTTCGTAACATTGTCATGAAATACACTTCACCTCTTGAGAGATGTACATGGGTCATTCTTCCTATAGTTTTATATTGTTTTCTTGGTGTCCATTTTTTTTTTCTTTTGAATTCCAGACATATTTAGTAGGAAATTCAGTGTAAGTTAGTTGCCTTGCTTCTTTGGATTCCTTGTTCACTTCAAACCAACCAGTTAGTGTAGTGTGATCATTCCCTTGATATTCAATAACAGATTGAAGAGAAATATATTCTTTAAAAATTATATTTTTTTCTGAAGGTAGATAGACAACCAAATATTTTACAGTAGGATATCTCGTGTCAATTGAATATTCAAACAATCTTCATACAAATTCGTGAGGACTTAAATAGCGACAGTTAAGATAAGTTTGGATCTCCGTCATTTTTATTCTTGTTCAATAAAATTCGAGCTCTGTCTGGACCTTTATTAATGTATTTTAACAAATATTTGATCAACATTGATTGTGAACGTGATTCGACATTAATATGAGCATTGTATCTCAATAATAATTAAGTTAGAGTTGTAAGGTACAACAAAATTGTTTCCAATAGGAACTTCATCTATTAACACAAATTTTGTTTTGTCATCGCATCTTCTATATGAAGGTGGTTTAATTTCCTGAAATATGGTATCAACATTGTAAGACTTTGGGAAAAATTTAGAACATTTTCCATCTCACATGCAAGGAGATTTTAAGTTTATTGGTCCACAAGATCTGTGAATCATGAACTGATTAACAATTTCAAAAATGTGTGAATCATTTTTATCAGGAAGTTCAACAGAAATAATAGAATCTACAACCCTCGATATATAGCATTTATATGCTTTTTTTTTTCAACCAAAACAACATATGAGCATGGAGTAGTTCTCTTTTTTGAAATTCGACTGTGTATACATTTGCCTCAACTTCTCTAAAAGATTCTCCGGATTTAATATATGCTTTCATACTCTCTAATTTCAATTGGGAAATTCGTGAGGTAATATCATGTCTATCTTCTTGTCTATATCCAGTGTTGTTTCAAAAGTATTTTATTATCTCTAGCCATTTAGGATTGCAAGTAAAAGTTAAAAATAGATCTGGATTGCCATATTGCCTGCAAATTGGCATTGCATCTCGATAATTGTTAATCATGTTTCGAGGACTTCCCGTATGAGAACTTGGAAGAATGTTTGTCTGTCCCACATCGCTACTTTCAATAACTCCAGATGAAGCAACAGCAGCAAATACATCCATTTTTTTAACTGAATTTATCTTGGTTTTTTCTGATGTAATCTAAACGATTTTCTTCAACAGTTGCATTCGCATCGACTAAATATTGTTGAAACAATCTTCCGCCTTTTAAGAGAGTGCTTGTTCTATTACTTTTATCATGAATTTGATATGCAACATAATTATCCATCGTCATTCTTTTTCCCTTATCATCTTCGTTTTTTGAAGTTGGTGTTAATTTTAAGCTAGTTTTATATCTATCTTCACCATATGGAAAAAGTATTGGATATTGCAACGACATATATTTTGGATGTATTTTCAGAATACGTCTCAAACATTCGTCATTAGATTGAACAACAATGTCCCTATCAGAGTGAAATTGGCCAGTATCACCGACAACCAAACCAACTATTTCCTCATTTGTTGGTTCTTCGTATTGTCAATTGTTAGATGGTCCCCAACCTAAAAATGTTATATCAAATGAAGGCAAAGATTCATCTTCAAATTTATCTCTAACAGTTCAAAATACTTTTGTCAATTCATTAATCTCGTCAAACATGTCTATAAGTCCTCGTACAATATTCGGATCAATTCTTTGTCTTTTACTTGGACGCATAGCATTGATACGATTCGAAACTTCATTTTGAGTATCATAAATATATAACTGTACATATTTAGGTGGCTGACCATCAAGTGGCAAAACAGAACCCATCAAATGATGCATTTGTCCGCATATTTTAAATACATAAGGTCCTGACTCCTTACCCATTGTTTATATCTTTATCGATCGATATCTGCACCCATGGAAGTAAAACTGAATATCGAATTATAAACACGTATATTTTCTCGAAAATGTATACTTTTTGAACCATTATTCGAATCTAACAAATTTTCAAGAAAAGGAGGTGTTGGATTTGGTGGTTGTAACTTCACTCGTCATCCCTTGCAACAACCGGTGTAGATTGCACACGTGTTTGTCTCATCCTGCCAATCATATGTGTAATACCCCAGATTTTCATAACTTTTTTCTTGTATTATTCCTATATTTAATGAAAGATTATTTATGAAAATTCTTATTTGGTTGTGCGAAGTTGAAGTTTTGGGAGTAATTTTTAAGGTGTTTTGACTTTTAAGAGGCCAAAAGTTGACTTTCTTTTCTATAAGTTATTTGTGAAAACTTTCTTCTTGAAAGTTGTAGAGTTTGGAGATACGAGTTCATGGACATACGGCACGCATGATTTGGATGTAGTATGAGAAACTTATGGTCAGAGGAAGTCAATTTCCGGTTTTGGAAACTGTATAAGTAGAAAAATGTGGGGGAGTTATTTTTGGAAACCTAAACTGGTCTCACTTTCTCTCTCCTCTCTCCCGACCTCCTCCCGCTCTCTTTTTCTCCGGCTCGGTTCTCCTTTGTCCAGCCACCAAAGTGGACGCCACCTGTCCCGTTGGGTCGGCACAGTTCTCCTCTCCACTCCTGGGGCAGCCTCGCTTGCTGTCTCGCCGCCTAGAGGCCGCCACGAAGCGGCGGAGCTGCTGCTGTCTTGCGGGAAAACTGGCGATTTTGACGGCGTTTTCGGTGAGAGTTAGGTGAATCTTGCTCCTCTTCATCCTCTAGAGATGTTTACACCTCTTTGGTGACCTAAAAATCAAGTTTGGGCGCCGGATTTGCAGGTTTGGTTTTTGATTTCAGGTTGGTGTTTCGGGGTGTTTTCTGGCCGATTCCGGCCGAACTGGTTAAACCTCCAGGTATTAAAGTTGTTCACCATGCTTTAATCTACAAGTTTCATGTTGTGAGTTCCTCCTAATTCGAAAGTTTTCTCGCCGCCACTTGTGGCGGCACGTCTGGCTGTGTTGCGACCTTAGTTTCCTGTGGTTAGCTAGCTCTTGTTGTTGTGAGCTTGTTGAGATGTAGTATTGCTAGGTTTTGAGCAAGGATTGCTTGTTAGGACCTTAAGTTTATTATGTGGCTTGGTTGAGGTTTGGGTTTAGATTTTGAAGATTTGAGGCAGCTTTATTTTGTCGTTGAGTTCAACGACTTTGGGAAGTTGTCCTCCCTTGAGCTAAGGGTTAGTTTAAGGGTATTGTGTTATCCTTTAGTACTTTGGTTTCTAAGGTTATTAATTGTATGATTTTAGGTGATTTGTGAAGTTGTGTTGTGGGATTTGTAGCGGGATTTGTATGTGAGTAAATCTCACCATGGTTCATTTTTTTTGGACTAAATTTCATTATGGTCATTGGAAGTTGATGATGGATTTAGTAATATGCTATTAATTGTTTTTAAATATATGAGATTGATCGCCAATGGCTCATAGGTAAGATTAAAACAAGTTTTCCTTGTATGTTTATTTTTATTGTTCATATAATTATATCTTTGTGAAGGATATAATTTTATGATATGAATCATGTGTTGTTGATGATGATGTGGTGATATAGTGAATTGTTGTTCAAATAGTCAAACCGGGTTTCAAGCCTTTAATCGGGTGATTGGTTACGGTTATGATGTTATTTTTATTTTGTGATTATTATTGGACAGTCAAACTAGGTTCCAAGCCTTTGGCCGAGTGATTGGTTACGGTTAGGAATAGAGCTCTAGTTCGTCTGTCGGTGTAGGTCATAAGAGATACTTTATGGTATCTGGGACCCATGGGTACATAATTTATTGTTGTAGGTCATGAGAGGTATTTATTAATATCTGGGACTCATGGGTACATGTCTTAAATAAATGTGTGATTTTTAATTATTGATCTAATTGCTTTTGTGGTATATTTGGTTGTGAGAAGTGTTGTGTTATTTTTGAGATTACTCATATGAGCTTTTTAGCTTATCGGGTTTGTTATTTTACAACTCGGTGCACCAATTCATGGTGTAGGGGTTAGACCTGCAGGTGAGGATCAACAGGGGTGAGGTGGAGGCTTAGTGGAAGGGTCTTGGTTGGGTTTTGCTGTACACTGCTTTTTTTGTATATTTGGGTAGATAGTATTAAACTCGTGAGATTGTTTTCATGTTCTTGATTTTCAAGTTTATGTAAACAAGGAAATGTAATATTTAACTCAGTGTTGGGTTGTGTGACATATACATTTCCGCAAATGAGTTTTAGTTGCTTGAGAATTTTTGTTGGACAGGTTTTGAGATTTATTATTTTTGAAATATATCATGCCCAGATTTTTGAAAATTATCCTTTAAAAATTGGGGTGTGACAATATGCATTACAATGTACACATTGAAAAGTGTTGTTGCCGAAATCCTTGTATTCTGTAATTCTAACTCATTTTTAGTTAGATTCACAGTATGTTCATTTGTTAGGGAAAAGAACTACAACTACACAAAACATGTAAAACTTTGTTTCTGCCTTTGATAGTGTGCTTGACCAGATGGAGTCAGATTCACAAATGTAGATTCTTCTACAATAAAAACAATGAGAGCTATAATTGATATGGATCTATACAATGTAAACATATATAAAGATAGAGTAAATGTAAGATATGTATATATATATAACCCCGATCAGGGGCGCACATCTATATATATGTGTGTGTACTTATAGGAATATATTAAACTATTGTCATTTTCATTTGCTATATTTTTTTATGAATTGTAATTATGTCAATTTCTGACAACTTTAAGACAAAAATTACCAAATTCTTCGTGACTGCTCATTTCACCATCTCATGCTTCTGCATGTTCATTTTCAAGAACATCGTGACTATCTATTGTCGTTGTTGTATTGATCATATCACCTTGTTGTTCCAAAGCCTCAAAGACTCTTGATGATCCTTCATTTTCCAAATATTGAAACAATTTTTTTCTTGAGGACTTCGCGTTTTCACGCTGTGTAACTGTAACACATATCGTAATAGAAGAGTCGGTGATTCAAAGTTCATAGAGATAAACATTTAAGTTATATGCCTATTATAAATACCTATACGGTGAACATATAATAAATATACACAGATACCTATTTTATTTACGTCGTCATCTGATGTATTTCCATAATTTGATGTTCTTCCAATATCCAATGCATAAATATCTTCAACAGTATGATCATCTTGAAAGGTATGTTTTTGAAAAAATCTTTTTCTAGAAGACATTCGATTTCCACGCGGCATATATGTAATATATATCATAAAGTCAAATAAATCAATGATAATATCTGAAACTAATAAAGACAAATGAAAGACGAATAAGCTGAAATGAACCTTAAGCAATGGTATGATCATTAATAAGTTTAATTACTAAAGCAGACTAAAATCTTTCGATTGAGCGTGTAATTTAAACTCCTCAAGATAATGACAAAACTGAGAACCTAAAGACCTAATTTCTTGTTTAAAAGAAGAATAGGAGGGTAAACAAAACACATCCAAAATGTCACCAATGTGAAACAAAACCCATAATTTATTAAATCTAAAACTCATAATGTTAAAAGAAATAAGATACATATTTAATTATAGTCATTATTATGCAGATACATATTTGAAAGGAATAAAGATTTCTTTATATTTTCTACTTAACTCTAAATGAGCATCAAATTTGAATTACTTCCTTCTTGTATAGAAATATAAGGGGTAAAATACTGTATAGTTCTTGTGGTTTGAAGTCGACATCTGTTTAGTCATTGTAGTTTTATTTTAATCTAAATGATCTTGAAAGTCACAATTTTTCATCCAAATGGTCATTCCGTCAATTTTCTCAGTTAAATGGCTGACGTGGCCGTTAAAAATTACAATGTCTTTAACGGTCACGTCAGTATTGTAACAAAAAAATTGAAGGAAGAACAATTTGGATGAAAAATCATGATTTTAAGGATCATTCAGATTAAAATAAAACCACAAGGACTGAATAGATGTCAATTTCAAACCATAAGGACTAAACAAATTTCAATTCAAATATAAGTGAGGGATATAAAGTGGTGCCTCATGCAAACTGTTTTTACAAGCTGTGTTAATTCCTAATGTTTCTTCATTTTTTAAGTAAGGATTTGAAAAGAAAAAGTTTACTTGATTTATTTCTACTCTTATGTCTCCTAATACCTGTATGGCAATCTCCAACACTCACCGCTCGTTTTGCAAAACTTGTTCATTAGCAAAGTTGCAGGCACGACCCTCTTTTGTTGTAGACACACTATGCCAATAACATCATCAAACGACACAAGAGGCACAACATATAAAGCTGCATTTCAAAATAGTGTCGTCTGATGGTTTTTGTGGTTTTTTAGATGACATATAAAATGTAAAAGTCGTCTCAATGACATGCTACTTCAATACTTTTAGAAGCTGCTTCATTTTTTATAGGTTTGTAAAAATCATACGACATATATGTGTGGTGTCAACAAACCCAGAAATTCTCACTTTCATCTGAAAATTGAGACCTCATACATATGTTGTGTGAGGAAGGCTGTACAAATAGGGTTTTCAGCTCTTTTAATGTACTTCTGGAGACGACAAATATATGTTATATGTCATCTGAAAGAAACTGAAATTTTCAATTCGAACTTCCCTGTGCGAGTTTTAATGTGCTTATCTTTCAGACGACATATTTATGTCGTCCAACAAAAACCTTAAATTTTCAATTGGCGCACTGAAGTTTTCCCACCCTTAGCGAAATTTTTCCGCTCTTTACAAAATAGGGCGCTACTTAATTGTGTGAGTCAAACGACATAAATATGTGGTTGTAAGAGGTCCGAAATTGGTCAACAAACGATATGCCTATTATCCATACGGAAACGCTCTTATCTCCTCCGGCCGAACTTATTTTTTTGATTCGTGAATGTTAGAACTCTCATTGAGTACTCGCGAAACTAATTCATGAGAAAATTTAGACACTTTTATAAACCGATTATATACATCCCCATAGAGAAATTTATAGGTAAATAAAGTTGACTCATACGATTGAGACCCAAACTTTATCGAAAATTGGTAAGTTTTTTATCGTATCCATATTTAACTATTGTGATCACATCGTACGGTCAAATTTTACAAATTATATTTCGTTCATATAATTGGCTTATAAAGATACACGTTTAGGTATAATCTAGTAAACGTCTTATAGCACATTAGTAGGCTCGTTATGATTGAGATGACTAAAACTTAAAAAAATGAAGTTTGAGTATTGGATATTATCATGATAGCGAAACATAGCCATGGTACAAAATTCAGACACTTTCGATAATGTTCGGGTCTCAGTCGATGCAGTCAATGTTAGATCGATCATTCTTCAATAAAGTCAGACTACATATACATGTTGTCTGATTAATACTTGAAAAAATTAACACAATTATCAAAATGAAAACGCTCTTATCTACTCCGGTCAAAACTTATATTTTTGATTGGTCAAAAGCCAAACTCTCATTTAGTATTGGCGAAACTAATCCATGTGAAAATTTGGACACTTTTACAAATTGATGGTATAGTTCCCCATAAGGAAGCATAGGGAAGTTTGTGCGTAAATAAAGTTAACCCATGCGATCGAGACCCAAACGTTATCGAAAATAGGTAAATTTTCTACCATATCCATATTTAACGATTGTGATCACATCGTACGGTCAAATTTTACAAGTTTTATTTTACAGTTCAGTTTGACGAACACATAAACTTAATAAACGTCATGAAAAGTTTTACCCAGTCTTAAAATTTTCACTTAACCCTGCCTTATTTTTCATCAAAAATCAAATTTCTCCTTTCCTAATTTTAAGTTTTCAACTTTTAAAGGTTTCCAAGCACTTGACCAAAACTTTTGACCAAAAAAAAAAAAAAAACACTTGACCAAAACTTCAAACCCCAGTAGTCTTCTCTTCCTCACAACTTAACTTTTTCTTCTTATTCTTCACTCGGCCGCACAACTCTCTCTCTCTCTCTCTCTCCATTCTTCAACCTCCGGCTCCACCTCTACTGCGTCTCCGATACCATCGACGAAGCCTGCATCTCCGATCCCGACGCCGACGCCTGCATCTCCGATTTCGTCGACGACGCCTTGACGATGACTTCATCTCCGAGAGTCTCTTCAGGTCTCGATCGTCGATCGCCGCCGCACTCCCAATCACTCTGATTTGATATTCAAGGGTACGTACGATCTCTTCTCTCTCTCGGGTTTCAGTTCTATTATGATCTATCATCTAACTGAGTTTGTTTGAATGTGGATGTGTTAGGATTTGTAGGAGGTAAGTTGAAAATGGCCGTTCCGTTGTTGAAGAAGGCGATTGTAAGATACGGTCAACTGGTCAAGGTATTCACCTTCACCATTATGACTATTAGCTCTTGCTTCCGATTTGTAATAGCTCGATTTCTTTGTTGAGTGAAAATGATGATAGTGATTGTCACCCCAGTCTTATTTGCATCCAAGAGATGCAAGGTGGTGAATGACTTGCTTAATTATAACTTATTCCATATTTTTTTTATGTACAAATTGCTTTGAATCTTTAGCATATGTTTGTTTGCTCAGTACCTACATTAGCATATGTATATTTAATGTATGAAGGGTCTTTGCGGATGACAACTCCTAGCTATACATATATAGTTATAGATTGTAATAGCTAAGTTAATTACGAAAGCAAAGCGAACTGTAACTTGTATACATACCGCGCAAAGCTCATTACTGCTCTCTACTAGATTGACAAACTTGATAGAAATAGGCACCACAGACAATGCACAAAGGAATGGAATTGTTGAATCAAGGTTGGGTATGTAGTCATAGATTAATTAAATGTCTGTCATGGAGCAACAATATAAATTTGGTTTATTCATGTGGTCTCCTTTTGTTCTATTTCAGGGGAACTTGAATTGTCATTGCAATTGGTAACATTAGTCCTCTTCTTGTTTCATGAGCAGAAGGCACAAGTTTTGATTGAAATTGGTGATGCGTGTAATGCAATAAAGAGAGCTACTCGTGAATTCTCGTACTTATCTCCTCATTTTTACTTTAGAGCTCTATTTCCGTTTTAGTTTCTGTTGTATGCAAGTGATTGTTGTCTATTACAATTTCACTGGTTTGATTGCAAGTGTTTTGTTATACTATATGTGGATAAATGTTGGCAGGAGCTACTGGGTTGGAGTGTTCATGGGCTGAGGTATGTCAAAATGCTCAAAACTTCTTCACTGTGCTTTTCCCTTGCAAATGATTCTCTATTCTTCCTAATATTATTACATGTAGACGATGCAATATATTGTCTTGCTGAGAAAATAGTGTTGACATTGTCCTTAATGGTCTATATAAACATATATTTATAATTAGCTGACACATAGTAATTAACAATTTTTATTGAAATTTTGCTAGACATTTTGGAGAATAGTATAATAGATAATTCTTATGCTAGCATCCAAGTGATTTTTTTCTTTCTTCACATTGTTTAGGTAATGGGTCACCCTTGGCAGAGCATCCAATTGGTTTGTAGATTTTTTTGGTTTTAAGTACTTGCTTTGCTTTCCGTCATTTTTGGAATAATAGAGATGATAAATGTTGTTTCTTCATGAGCTTATGTTTCTTTTGTTGTATGCCCTGTTTTAATTTGTTCAATTTAACAACTCATTTGTTATGACCTGTTATGCCCACAGTTCAGTTTGATGATTTTCTGATTGTATACTTTAAATAAGAGCAGGTGGGTAACCCAATTATCAGGAAGAGGATCTGTGTGTGTGGAGCATGCACCAAATGAACTAATCTCTCATTCCTTTTGTTGTTGATTTGGTCAATATGCAGGTATGTTTGTAGAAGGTTCCAAGGTCATTTTGCGACTTGAGGCCCCGTTGAGAGGAATGACACCAATGTTGACATTGTTAATAGGTTTCGGTATATCATTTCTAGAAATAGATTAGGTTCATATATTCATTTTAGTGAATAGATTGAAAGTTGGACCACAACTTATAGCCTTTTATGGATTAGGATAAAAAAAGTATAATGTACTCTTTTAATTGAAGTGGATTATTAACATTCAATGAAGTTTTACTTTCTTTTATTCTTAATTTTGTTACATATGAAGTTCAATTCATAGTCAAACATTAGTGCTTATAAAACGCAACAAGAATGTGAATTCCAATAGACAATCAGACAACATAAGTCCTTGTAACAAGCAACAAAAATATGAAGTCTAATAGACTGTCAGACGACATAAGTCCTTCATCAGACGACATATATATGTTGTTGGTTTTCCATTGAGACGATATGTAGTCTAATAATTTTTCAAATTTGATAACATCAGACAACATTAAATTGTCATTAGAAAGCAACAGGTGAATGTATTTGTCGTTGTAGGTTCTATAGCTTGACGATTAGATGCAGTGTAAGGTTGTATCATACTACATCTATTTCGACAAATCTTTCATTTTTTCTTCTTTCACTCGACATTTAAATGTCGTTAGTCTTTCATCCAGACGACATAAAGTTCAGAAACCTTCAAACTTGTCAAATTTCAGACGACATATTATCTGTCGTCTGACTTACACTCACACGACAGTGAAGAATTGTCGTCTGATAGCCTATCAGACGACATATGATTTTTCGTCAGACGACAGTGTTCAACTGTCGTCTGATGCTGTTTTTGGCATAGTGACACAAAATAAAGCATTCTATTCTTACAGAGGATCCAAGGTGATATTTGTGGACCTATCAAACCAGAATGCATACCATTTCGATACTTTATAATTCTGGTTGATGCATCAATGCGTTCGTCACATGTCGCTTTGTTATCCTCAAGGAATGCTGCATTTGCTAAACTCCTGACTCAAATTATAAAACTCAGGGCTCACCACCTTGATCATCCCATCAAGTTTATTCGATTGGACAATGCAGGAGAGTTTACAACAATATCTTTTTATGATTATTGCATGTCTATTGGGATTGATGTTGAACATCTCGTTCCTCATGATCATTCATAGAATGGTCTTGCAGAATCAACAATCACGCGGTAACAGCTTGTGGCTCGGGCATTGGTGATGCACACCAATCTACTCGTATCTGCATGGGGTTATACAATTTTACATACAGATGTACTTATTCGTTTCAGACCCACTGCCAACCAACCATTCAGTGCGTACCAGTTTGTAACTGGATATGAGCTTGACATTTCTCATTTACACATATTTGGTTGTGCGGTCTATGTCTATTACACCTCTACTGCGTACTAAATGGGTCCTCAAAGACGAGTGAGTATATATGTTGGCTTTGAAGCACCAACGATTGTCCGCTATTTAGAATCTTTGATAGGAGATCTCTTTACTGCAAGATTTGCATATTGTCATTTTGATGAGACATACTTCCCGCCGTTAGAAGGAGAGAGGAACGATAATGTTCCAGTTGAACGACATGAATTGTCGTGGTGTGTTCCCACTATGTCTCATTATGATCCCCGCTCATCTCAGAGCAAGATTGAAGTGCAACGAAATCTCGATCTTCACATCCTTTACTGATATCACAAAAGTGACGAGATCAAACTATCCCTGCTGCAAACATTCCAGTAAGGTTAGAAGTCCCGAAAACTGGGCAAGTTAATGCCACACCCGGGCTAGGCACCACCGGCGTCACCGACACACCTGATGCCCACGGTGGAGCGGTGGCTACGGCCTCGGCTCCCACCCGAAAAAGGGGGAGACCAAATAATGGTTCAACTGATGTCTTGCCGCCGAAAAGACAAGACATCAAGGCACACAATGATCCACTCATCATCAATATTGTGAATCCATCACATGAGATTGTCTCTGACTATAGCTATGTCTATGAATCAATATTGAAACCTCTGGGGGACGCCTCAGAATCAATGTTTATGTCAGAGAACAAAGAAATCTCATTAAATTACACAAGTGCGCGCGTTCATATGGATATGTCTTCCATGTTTATTGATGATGCTTTTACTTATTCCGTCACTGAGGAGATTATTGACAACGATGAAATAGAACCTCGCATTGTTGCAGAATGTCAACGTAGAGCAGATTGACCGAAATAGAAAGATGCAATCCAGACATTGCATTCTTTGTGAACTTGTTAGCTAGATTTAGCTATGCGCCAACGCATCGTCATTGAAATGATGTTAATCACATCTTCAGGTATCTGAAGGGTTCCATTGACTTGGGCATGTTCTTTCCCAATAGTGAAACAAGAGAGCAAAAGATCCTCTCTGAGACCGGTGGATCACAGCTCTCGACCTCACACCGAGAGACTGTGTCTGACGCTGCCAAAGTCGCAAGTCATGCGCACTGCAGACTAGTCCCCTATCGTGAAATACCGAATAATGTGTTAGCTGGATTTGCTGATGTTGGGTATCTCTCTGACCCATATAAAAGACGTTTTCAAACTGGTTATGTGTTTACAATTAGGAATATGGCGATATCTTGGAGATCAACCAAGCAAACCCATGTTGTTACTTCCTCGAATCATGCTGAGATTATTGCACTACATGAAACAGTTAAAGAATGTGTTTGACTTCGGTCTGTAGTGTCTCATATATTTGAGAGTCTAGTGGATTAACATCTACTACGACTGAACCAACTTGCATCTATGAGGATAATGCGGCTTGCATTGAACTGAGGAAGTTAGGTTTCATTAAAGGTGATAATATTAAACATATCTCGCAGAAGTTCTTTTATAATCAGCAACATCAATAGTTTTTGAATATTCATGTGAACTAGGTGAGTTCTGAGGATAATGTAGCAGATTTGTTTATCAAGTCTCTACTCAAATCTACCTTTGAGAAACATATAAAGAATATTGAAAAAAAAAAAAAAAAGGGCAAAAAGAAGGAAGTTTTGGTCGTGTAAAAAAAAAAGAAAAAAAAGAAAAAGAAAAAGGAAGTTTTGGTCGTGTAAAAAAAGAAGAGAATTCAGGTTAGAAAATGAATAATATTTGAAATGTCAATCTTCTACTTGCCAGGTGTAAAAGGATATCGAAAGAAGAAAAGGAAGAAGGCAAGAGACCAATCCAGTCCCTGATCTCAATTCCAATCTGGAATTGAAATCTGAAATCAGAGAGAGAGAGAGAGAGAGAGAGAGAGAGAGAGAAGAAGAAGAAGAAGAAGAAGAAGAAGAAGAAGAAGACGAAGTAGTCGAAGAAGATGATGGTTGAGGATCTCGGTGTGGAAGCGAAGGAGGCAGCGGTGCGCGAGGTTGCGAAGCTCTTGCCTCTGCCGGAGCTTCTTCAGTCTATCGCTTCCATCAAGGCCGATTACATTGCTCGCCAACAGGTTCTTACTCCTCGCTACGCTTTTAGGGATTCAATTTTGTTGAAGACTGTTTATGCTGTAATGATGTTATCTATAAAGTTCATATTGCTTGATGTATCAAATTCTACAGAAACTTGTGTATTCTCAGAAGCTATAGGTTTGGATGTGAAAATTTTGGACTAGGCGGATGTTTTATCTGTGTTTTAGTGGATTTTTCGGTGATGAATGTCGTAATTGGAACGCTAGTCCGTCATTTGAAGCATTGGAGTTTGTTACATGGACTGCTGATGTCATCGTGTTTGCTTAGACGAAGTTGTGTGTGCATTTGACAGTTTCGTGATCGATTGAAAATGATTCCATGGCACTGACTTAACCTTTTATGTCAGAGACCATGCTGATGTTGTGGATCACTAGTAATGGTATAGGCATTATGCGACTGCTTAGGTACACAACTGTTAGGTGGAAGTATAACGGAAGTATAACTTAATATGTAATTGATTTGAGTCCCTTACTTGATGGGGATACGAAATCATTGACCTTATCATTAATATGTAATTGATTTGAGTCCCTTACTTGATGGGGATACGAAATCATTGACCTTATCATGTAACTAATCTGAAGGAACTGAACATTCAGTTAACTTTACCAGCTTAGGTCCAATAGTATGTCCAAAATTTAGTTCATGCTAAAAGAAAAGGAGGCACCGTTCAGTTAACGACCCGTTTCCAGGTAGTACAAGAATTAGCGAAGGAAGCACCAGTTAATAAACTATTAAAAGCTTCAGCCTTAGTACCAATTTGGAAAACAGCAGTGTCTATTTTTTTATTTTTTTAGGCTCTGAGGACTTCGTATTCTCCCTTGTACTTCGATCTTCTTCCTATAAAAGTTTTAGTTCTTAAAAGAAGAAAAAGAATCTATAAAAACATTTCAAGGTATTTACTTTAAACACTTTATCCAACGACCTTCATCTTTTTTATTTTTTTTATTTTTTTTGTGTGGTTATAGAAGGGACATAAAAGGCCCAAACCGATCTTCATCTCTTTTAATCAGCAAGTAGATATTGTTTATCATTGAATTTTCTTGAGATCCAGCCTTCCTTTGGTCTTTGGGCAGCAACCTGTCCTCAGTTGTATAAACTTTTGATTATAATAAGACCAAAAACTAAATAATAAATTCAAGGTAGTAGAATCCAGTAGAAAGTTTTCGCAAAACAACTTACTGCAGATGCTAGGTGAGAGCTTGACATTTTGTGGGGTTAGCAGATAAAACAGACTGCACCAACTGAAACTTGTATCATATTTATGTTGGCCTTGACACTTCCTTATCCTTAATGATATGTTGATTCTTGGTTTTAATCCATAAACGATTGCTAGATTCACGATGTGTTAAGGAGGAAAAGAAGAAAATTGGTTTCAGATTGCGGTTGGGTAAATGTTAATTCTTGGTCTTAATCCATAAATGATTGTTAGATCCACGATGTGTTAAGGGGGAAAAGAAGAATATTGGTTTCAGATTGCGCTTGGGTAATTTAGAAGATCTGTTACTTTAGTTTTTAAAGTAGCTTAAGATGGTTTCAGCTGCAAGAAAACTGCATAATTCATTATGTCCTGGGCATAGATGTTGTGGTTCTTAAGTAGGGGAAATGATAATGTAATCCATGAACACCAGCTCATCCAATATTTATGCTGCATATGTTAGAGACTGCCAAAGTATGCAATGTAATTTGTACTTGCAATATCAAAGCATTATACTAAATTTTCTCACATGGCTAGTTGAATTGGAAGAAAGTTAGAATTGGCTGAGCAGTTGATGCATAAAATATGGACGAGTGTATTCTGCTCAAATTTTAAGTTAATTTATGTTCGCATCTGGGTGGGTCGTCAGTTGGTGCTGTGGCATTCGTTTTGTTACTCACGTGATATTCTGATCTTCTACACACATATTCATTCATAAGTTGCTTTACTTTTTGTAATGTTGAAATTGCTTTGTAATGAAGTGACCTTCTGAAAGTTGCTGTTTTCTGCATTGTCAGGCAAATGATGCACAACTTAGTACAATGGTTGCCGAGCAGGTACATGCAAAACCTGCAGTCCAATTTTTGTGGTCATAATGGAAAGTTGCATGTACATATTGTGCAGACTCATAAATGTATTTAAGAGTTCATAAAGTTTAGCAGATGGGAATCTGTCTCACAAAATAGTGGTTTGGTGCAGGTAGAACAAGCACAAGCTGGGCTGGAGTCCCTGTCCTTATCTCAAAAATCAATAAACCAACTCCGTGAAAACTTTGTTTCTATAGAAAAGTATGCTCACAGACATTTCGAAGGCTTGATGGGTTTAAGGATATCGTTTCTGTAATTTAGATGGTATGTATAAGCTGTTGTGCAACATTAATGTGTTCCTAATGGTTATGATTACCTTTTGCATCAGGCTATGTCAAGAATGCCAAACTTTGATTGAAAACCATGATCAGATAAAGCTTCTCAGCAATGCAAGAAACAACTTAAATACAACCTTAAAGGTTGGTGATTTTTCCTTATGGTCACAATTTCCTTAGTCCCAATTCTGAGTTTGTGGACCATAAATGTATACAATACCTAAGGACTTCGTTACTTCCTTGTCCTGTTTCTTTATCTCTTGTTTGTTGTATCAAAGGCTGCATCACCTCAAATACTTCTGAAAGCTGTTTACTGGGAAAGCCTGACGATACTAGAAAATGTCCAAGTCAATAAAACATTTCTCAGAATTTTTGTGGTGACAAGTTGATATCTACTAATATTAAGTCCTTTTGTATATGGATCCATATTTAACAAATGAAACATTAATGTTCAAATTTTGGCATCCTTGACTTGTCATCGACTCTCAAAAACTACTAGAAACCCTTGTACCAGAAGGTGAATGTTCATTGATGATGATTATTTTGAATAATGGTTTTAAAATAAGGTGTAAACTAAGATGTGTAAAGCTGTGGGACCTCTTTATTGGTGTGATAATGCTTTGTATGTTGCTCTTTGATAGGATGTCGAGGGTATGATGTCGATCTCTGTTGAAGCCTCTGAGGCTCGGGCTTCTTTAAGTGATGATAAAGAACTCATTAATACTTATGAGGTAAATCGAGTGTTGAAGATACTGATTGCTATATTTTTCTTTGTTGATATCATATAGTATTGTGTTATTTTGGTTGTGACTGTATCTTGTCGTCAATAGCCTTACATCTTTACGAATAGTGCTTCGGAAAAATACACATCAAACTATATCTTATGCTCCATTTTTTCTGTTTTGTAACTGTTGTCACCATTATCATTAATTTCTTATTTATTTAACTTTTCAAAATTTCATCCTTATTTTGTCGATAGAGGTTAACAGCTCTTGATGGAAAGAGGAGGTTTGCATTAGCAGCTGCTGGATCTCACAAGGAAGAAGTTGGCAGGCTAAGGTATGTCATTTTAACTTCAGTGAAGAATTTACTTCCTAGTTTGTACCCACATCTCTGTTTTGAAGTTGCACCGATTTTCTGACCCTTAGAAATGAAACAATAGGTATCAAAAAAAGAAAAGAAAAGAAGAAA
This sequence comes from Fragaria iinumae, assembly GCA_009720345.1. Taxonomy (NCBI): domain Eukaryota; kingdom Viridiplantae; phylum Streptophyta; class Magnoliopsida; order Rosales; family Rosaceae; genus Fragaria; species Fragaria iinumae. The sequence continues at coordinate 23,841,203 of CM019122.1, read as the reverse complement.
CAATAGGATAAGGTCAATCGAACATATAATTTTAATAGGTCAATTTGACCCCATTAACCTAAGTTAATATTATTTTTTTTTGGGAATGGATACAACATAACCACGAGTCTGAAAATCTAATTGTGGTCTTGAGTAATGGTTAACTAGTCTTTATTGACACATGCAATGCATGTTTGAAACAGTTTTATTTTTTACTTTTTGGAGGAAATAAAAGTAATTTGCGGGATGTGGGAAGTTACATCTGTAGATGGTAGGATTGGGAAGTTATATCTGCAAATATGAGATATGTTATTCCTGAATCCTGACAGTTTCCTTTATTTTTTAATTTTGATATTTACCATTATATCTTTATATATTAAAAGGCTATTTTAAATTAACCTATAGTCTAAAGGATAGAGACGTGATTTCACACCACTTTGGCCAGAAAGGTGGGTTTTCTTAATAATGGTGTAATAGAGGATAAGATATTAACTGCGACATTTACTTTCCTCTTACTTTCTTCATTTGATATTGCCTGACAAAATTTGTTGTTTGAGTTTTAATGACTTATTTGTCAATTTTAATCTGGTGTAATTCAGAGAATATTTTGAAGATGTTGATAGAACCTGGGAGACATTTGAGAAGACATTATGGGGTCACGTTTCAAACTTCTATAATCTTTCCAAAGAAAGGTATTGTCTATGGTATTTGGATAATATTTTAGTTATGCAGTTACAGCTTCAGGTTGGTTTCCTTATGCATTCGAAGTTTGAATAGTTATTCGCAACGGCTTGGCTTGGATATGCTCTCGCTTTCTAATGCCTCAAATTTCATCCGTCCTTTCATTCTGCATGTACACTCAACCCTGTTAAAAAAAAAAAATACAACCAACAGAAGACTTAAGGGACCCTCATGGAATGGGAAAGTACTGTGGTATTAACTTGTGATGGTCCACTGATAAAAGAAAATTCTTTTGATCTGTAAATAAGTTAGCCATTCTGTAAGAAAGCTGAGTGGCAAGGTGGTTTATATGCTGTACATATATCTTGTCAGATAACTGGTTATGTAAATTTGGCCGATCAATTTGATGATATTTCATTGTTTTGGTGCCGAACCCAAGAAAGCTTTCTTTCATTAATGATATAAGATCTCTGTATGATCTTTATGCTGCATGCCTGCTTACAAATATAGCGGCTATTAAATTGTGTTTTGTACTCATTTAGCCATTTCTATGTTGCAGCCCGCAAACTCTGGTCCGCGCTTTAAGGCATGTTTCCGCAGAAACTTGGAATCTTTTTCTTCAGTTGTCTTGTTTTTTTGATGAGCTGTGTCCCTTTTACTTTAGTCTTTCAGGCAGCTTTATTCATTTATTTATTAAATAAAAAAAGAAAGAAAGAAGGAACAACAATTATTGAGCAGACTGAATGATATAAGTAGATATGAGCTCCACATAAAAGAAATAACAGCAGAATACCAGAAAATCACATCAGATGTGATTAGCTAGCTTCAGACAGAACACCCTAATGTACACAATTCTTGACTAAAGCTCCCCTCCAGTCCAGAAGAATATGAGAAAGCTGTAGTCATTATTTTACTGAAACTAGATGCCATAAAGCTAACAAAATTATTACTGTTACTTTATGATGCATTAATGCACTTTATTTGCTGTAAGACTAACAAAAATTCCCATTTTAGTTCGTGACAGTCTGCTTTGTGTGTTCATGACCTTTGTTTTGCTCTCATGTTTTCGCCATTTAGGGTTGTTGAAATGCAAGAAATGCTTGACCAACAACTTGCTGAAGAAGCAGCGGAGGCTGAGGGAGGCGGTGCCATGGCATCAATTGCCAATCCTCGTAGAACTGCCAAGTAATTCTCTTGACATGACTACAAGTTTTACCAATTTGTCATGCATGCATCGTCGAACTATATTACACTGAGTACATCTTATTTATGTTAACTTTGACTGGATGCAGAAAAACTACCACAGCAACAGCTTCTTCGAGAAATCTGACACAGCAGAAAATGAATGTTAATGGCAAAGGCTACAAGGACAAATGTTATGAGCAAATTAGGAAGACTGTTGAAGGACGATTCAACAAGCTACTGACAGAGGTACGTTGAAAATAAACAATTTCTGTAAGAATGATGAAAGATGAATATTCTGACATGAGTACCTTATTTAGTCTAATTTATGCTGCAGCTTTGTTATGAGGATCTTAAAGCAGCACTTGAGGAAGCTCGAGCGGTATGTTCAGTTAACTAGTAAGCCTGATTATGTTGTAAGCTTGAACTCAAGATGAATTACCATCTTTGAAATTTCAGATTGGAGAAGAGCTTGGAGATATATACGACCATGTTGCCCCTTGTTTTCCCCCCAGGTTTGCTCTTTCTATATTCCTTGGTTTATATGTTTGAGCCATTACATCTGCTTGTCTTCTAATTTTAGGTGTAAGCATCCCACTGTTAATGCTGAAAGGCTCTGACTGCTCTAGGATAGAGTGATTATTATTGAAATCAATTTTTACCAAGCTTTGTGATTGAGATAAAAAGTCTAGGTTAATATCCTTTTGCTTTCTATGTTTATATTTATATTGGTAATTCCTATATTTATATTTATATTTTTTAAATTTTATTTCGATGTCAGTGAGATATTTCATTGTTTGGTAGTAGGAACAGTACAGTATTATTACTAGAGTCTTAGCATTCCAAATTTTATTTTACTTTGTTATGAGAGATGAAAGGCTGTATGACATTGCTTTTTTTTCTTTTGACTGTAAAATGGTAAGTTGAAGTTGCTATTTCTTGCACATTTATGCTCAAGCTCATTGCTTTAAGAGTGTTAATATATATTGACTACGCTGTACGTTTTGATGAATGAAATCTTCATCTCCACACTTATATTTGAGTAAGTTACCTGTTAGGAATTAGAGGTGTATAGTTTATAGTTTATCAGTTAGGGGAATGAAAAGGGAAAGTTATAGAGTTTATTGTCTAGTACATTCTGTTCTACTCATATACAAGTAGCTGAATGCCTGTTTATATAAGATTTTTGGGTCATATATTGCTTAGCTCAATTTGTAACTTTCAAAAGAAAAACAGAAGACTAGAGGAGCAATCATTCTTGGTATGAATGCCATTTTGCCACACATGTTTCTTTTGATGTCTACGTCTGCAATCATTATATAGTTAACTTTATATTGACACATGAACTAGTTTATTGTCATAGTACATCTATGTAGACTACTACTGTACTAATCCAATAGTTTATGCTAACTGTACACGTGGTGCCATTTTTGCTTGCAGAGACAACAGAAAAAAGATATATATAGTCTTATTTTACACACAAGTAGCTATGCCTCTTGGTTGTAGTCCAATCAACACCATGGAGTTAGTTTATGGATTCAAATGTCACTGGTATCATGCGATGTGTGGGGTGGGTATAGAAAAATAGAAAAACCAATAGGAATGAAAGGCTTAGGCTTGCGGGTAATAAGTCAATATTGTATCAAGCTTACATGTTTGCTCCAATGGGTCTTGACTTAAGAATAATCTGGAAAGTGTATGCATGCTTGAACACGTCTGCACATACTTGAGATTTAAGTGGAAGTATTCAATTTAGACCACTCTCTTAAATAAATATACTATTGATCTGATGGAAAATTTTATTTTGGCAGATATGAAATATTTCAGCTCATGGTCAATCTGTATACCGAGAGATTTGTTCAAATGCTTAGATTACTCAGTGACAGGGCAAATGAAATGACAAACATAGAGATCTTAAAGGTACTTTCCTGATTTCTTATTTGTTTCAAACTTACATTTCACACTCAAACAATTCTGTGTTCTTTGAGAAACATCTTCTTTTTATGGTATCCCTGATGGTTCAACTAAATATCAAAAATAGTTGGCTTACTGGTGACTTACTAGCGTAGCCATTTTCTGATGCTTTTAAGGTACCTCTTCTCTAAACAAATTCATATTCTGCTGTGTAGCTTAGAAACAGGTCTACTTGAAGTTGAAATGCTGGTCAATGATATTTTTTTTTTTTCCAACAAAACTTGCTCTTGTCCTATGGTTTGGTGCAGTTGATCTTACTTTTCTGTTGCTACAACTTCTCTTGCTTATTTTTGTGTGACTCCTTGTTTTATGCTCCTTTTGATTTATCAATAGAAAGTGATTATTTTTAGGATTAATTTCAGTTTACCCCCTTAGGTTTGGGGTTAACATCGTTTCACTCCCCATACTTTTAATTTTGAAAACTTACCCCCTACAGTCTCCAATTTTCATAAATCAAACACAATTGCTAAAAGTCCGTCCAATTTGGAGGTTAAATGATAGCATGAAATCTTCGAAAAAATATCATAAAAGGTGATTTATGACGTTATAAGACTATTTTAACCCTTTTAGTGAGTTATGAAGTCAAAATTAACGTTCGAATTAGACGGAATTTCAGCAATTGGGCATGATTTATGAAAGTTGAAAACTTTAGGGGGTAAATTTTCAAAATTAAAAGTATGGGGAGTGAAATGATGTTAACCCTAAACCTTAGGGGTACAAACTGAAATTAATCCTTTTTTTTTAATTATAGTTTACGGTTTTGGTTTCAGTAGTGTACATCCTTAATTAGAATAAATATTCAGGTCCGCTTTTAACAAAATTGAAATCACTTCTAGTTTGAACCCTGATTACTTTTTGCTTTCAAAGTTTCAATCTCCAAAGCTCCCATGGAAGCTGGGACACATGCTATTGTAACATCACAATATAAAAATAAACCCATTGCTTTGCTAGTGCAGGGTCACATGAGCCACCATGATCCTTAATTTAATACTGTTTTAAAACATTAAACTGACACTTTCTTCAGTATCAAATTACACCTCTCAAGGATGTAGCATTGCGTACTAACCTATATTCCTAGCTGCCCTCTTTGGTTCTTCAAAGCAGACTCCTTGTCCTCCTCTCCTCCTAATTTGCATTTTTTGGTTAATAAAAAGCTTTTTCTTTTCAAAAATAAAATGTTCGGTATCAAATTACCCCTCTCAAGGATGTTAGCATCACGTACATATCAACTGGATGGCACTGTGTTTCAACCTAGAAATTTGTTTTTTTTTTTTTTTTTTTTTGTTTTTTTTCTTTTTCTTCTGGGGTTCAATCTTCTGGGCAGATATGACATGTGTATAACTGCCAGCAATAGTTAAGATCTTAGCTTGAATTTGTGTTACACTGGGAGACTGATGTGTGTAGTTGGAAACATGATATGTGATTGTATGTACCATCCAAAGGCGTTTTTGGCTTGGTTTGTTCTCGGAGGTTGGGTAGTCCCTAGATGTTCTTATGCTCTAGTATGTCAAAGGAAATAAAAGTGTTTGGGAGCTGGAAGAAAGCTACAGTCTTATGTGTGGTTGTGGCACTATTGTAGTCTTAAGTGGAAACGGATGAAATATGGGAAGTGTTTAGTGCATTGTTGATCTTGAATTTTTTTTTTTCCTTATTTTTTTTTAAATAAATGTCTTTTTATTGAAATGAAAAGAAAAATACGAGGCGGACAAGTGCAACGAGGACTAGAGGCTTAGCAACTCATTTAATAATGCTTAGGGACTCATACTACAGCTGCTTGCCAATTAAGAATAATGGAAGAAAAATTATAATCCTTAAAGTAGAAGCCCATAAAGATGCCCAGAAATTAACTCTCTCCCACAAGACTATGTTCTCTGCCCATCATAGCTTTCAAATAAACTTCTATTTCTTTCCTTCCACACCACCCAAACTGTTGCTAGCACCCCACAACCCCAAAGAATTCTGGCCTTTTTCCTTTTACCAAAAGCTAAAGGTTTTGTTTTAGCAAGTCCTCTCTAATGGAATTTTCCAGTCCAGTTTCGCCTCCCTGAATAATTTCTTCCATATAAATGTGCCACTTCACAATGCACAAAGATGTGATCATCACATTCCCCTCGAGCTTTGCATAAAATGCACCAGTGAGGAGAAAAACAACATCCTCCCTAGAGCTTTGAAGAACATCACATGTATTCGTCCTCCCTAGGGCCACAAGTGAACCCAAAATGTTCACTTTAGTAGGGTTTTGATATTCCAAATAAACTTTGCAGGAGCAAAGATTGGATCTGATCCATCACTAATTAAAAAGCTGTGGAAAGATTTGCAAGAGAATTTCCCAGAATGCTCAAGCTTCCGTCCCCTTTCATCTGGTTTGGATTCCACTAAGCAGACATGTTATAGCTTAACCATCAGTAAGGCAAACTCCTCAATCTCCTGGTTATTTAAATTCCTTCTGAACCCGAAATCCCAGCTCACTGGAAAGTTAGGTTGAACAGCTAAACTTTCCACCAAGAATTGGGGTGTCTGGATAGTCTCGACAACCAGGGAAGTTTTTTTGTTTTTTGTTTTCCTTATCACTGAGAGTAACTTGAAATCTTTCAAAATTATCCCCAGAAGAGGGGACTGACATATCAGCGGTGGACAGTAATCAACTAATCCTTCTTAGATTCACTAAGCAATCCTGATCTAAATAATGTAACTCCAATTACAACAGGAAAACAAATACTAGATTACAGCCCCAAGCAAAATAGGATACCAAATATCCAAAAGATGGGATGCGAATTGCCAACTCCTTTTGTTTTCAGCAGGTTTCGTGTACTTTTTAATCATTTTATGCTGCATGTTCTTGAAGTTTGGTTTAGTCTGATCTCATAATTACCTTCTGAAGAATCTTTTCTTTCTTACTGTTCTTGTAATGGAGCTTCATTTTACACTTCTAATTTCCTAATTCTAATTTCTTGTCCTGAGTCCTGACTTTTTTCTTTTTGTTTGCAATTAGGTAACTGGTTGGGTAGTTGAATACCAAGAAAATTTGATTGGGCTTGGGGTTGATGAATCTCTTGCTCAAGTATGTTCTGAGAGTGGTTCCATGGATCCCCTTATGAATTCCTATGTGGAGAGAATGCAAGCTACGACAAGGGTAACAATATTCTATTTACAATCTTATTGTACTTTGTTTTTTTTTTTTTTTGGGGAAAAATTCTGACATCTTCCAATACTTCTGCAAATTGTATCTTCAAGAAATGGTACTTGAATATCTTGGAGGCTGATAAGGTACAGCCACCGAAGAAAACAGAAGATGGGAAGCTATACACGCCAGCTGCTGTTGACTTATTCAGGATTCTTGGAGAGCAAGTGCAAATAGTTCGCGATAATAGCACGGATCTCATGCTCTACAGAATTGCTTTAGCAATTATCCAGGTATTTTAGTTATGACTGTCATAGAAATAACTGCTGAAGTATCATTATAGTGAGATTTATCTTCTAAAGTGACATGCACTGGGAACAATTTTGTAGGTTGAAGTGCACTTAATAGCATTTATTAGAAGACAAGTTCCTTTTAACTCCTCTGGAACATGACTTTATTTTTAACTCCTCTGGAACATGACTTTAATAGTATTAATGAAACTATTGTTTCCTTTTAATCTTTTATACATGCATTACAAGTTCATGATTGTGCTATGAAGAACTGGTACAGCCTTTATATATGCCTGTTGTGCATGTCAATGTGCTCAATCTTAGAATCGTTATCTTTTTGTTTGTTGTATTTATACACACACACACAAATATGATGTTCTTGCTTGCTGTTACTTTCATTTTTCTTTCGTTCTTTTTCTTTAGTTCTCTCTTCTCTTTTCTTCCCGTGTGTGTGTGTCAATTGGTACTAGAGAATATATTGGCTAGAATTATTTGACGCATGTCGTTGATCAGGTAATGATTGATTTTCAAGCTGCTGAAAGGAAGAGACTTGAGGAACCTGCTTCAGAAGTTGGTTTGGAACCCTTATGTGCAATGGTTTGTGCATCTCTTACAAACTAGCCTCTATTTGTGTATTGATGATTGGCTACAAAGTTATTAAGTATGGGTCTTGGTTTCATAATGGTGTGCAGATTAACAACAATCTGCGATGCTACGATCTCGCAATGGAGCTTAGTAATAGCACTCTGGAAGCTCTTCCACAAAACTATGCTGAGCAGGTTATGCCAAATCCAGCTTGGTTCTTTTTGTTTTCCCTTCTGTTTCTTGCTTTTAATTTATGCTGTTTAAAATTTACAGTGTCCAGGGCTCCTAAACACTTCTCTAATATCCTCCTTAACTGATCTCCCCATTTTGTTCTTGTTAGGTTTCAGTTAATTAGTTTACTAATAGGCTTCTACTCGATATGGTTAAATTGATTGGAAGATTCCATGAAAAATAATAAAATAGGGAAAATGAAAGAACATCAGAGGGCTGTTTTGGAGATCATAATGAATAATCCAGTTTTCTCCTTTCTTTCTTCACAGGTTAACTTTGAAGATACATGCAAAGGTTTCCTAGAGGTTGCGAAGGTAATTGAAAGGATGCTAATGTCTTTTCTGGGTGCAAAGTCTTGTATAGTTTTATTCAAAGTTATAAACAGCTTGTTTGGGCCTTTTAGGTCCCTCTAGTAACCAAAAAAAAAAGGTTATAAACAGCTTGTGCTACAGTGCTGTGTGGATTATGATATTTATCAAGATAAAGTGCCATCGCTCATCAAAATCTATAGTCTCTGCATATTTGATGGCTTGATAGATCACACAAATGTTGTTATATATTGTTATATGTATGTATTGATACCTAGTGATTTGCATATGTGATGAACGTTAAATACCTCTTGATGATAGGAAGCTGTGCATCAAACTGTCAGTGTTATATTTGAAGATCCGGGAGTGCAGGATTTACTTGTGAAGCTTTATCAGAAGGGTAAGGTAATTTACTTGCTGTTGTCATGGTAATTGTATCAATTAAACTTTTCCACTCTCTCTCTCTCTCTCTCTCTCTTCTCTCTCTCTCTGTATCTCTCTCTCTCTCTCTCTGCCTCTCCCTCTCCATCACGCTCTTTATTAAATTCTTTTCTTGTTGTTTGGAGTGACACTCTGGTGAGGAAACCATCAATATATAGCTAAAGCAGAAGTGATGTTGTGATTAATGTTTCAAACCCAAAGAATACCCTTGGTTGAAGCCAACAACTATAATAAGATAGCTTGATAGTAGCAGGCAAAACAAGTCAAGGGATTAGACAACATAGAAAGGTTAACCAGTGTTAGTTCAGTGTATTGTTAGTTTCTTACAGAACAGTTACTGCTTATTATGCTATGAAATTAGATAAGGAATGTTAGAATTCATGAGGGAGGACTTACATATTTAGTTGCTAATATCTTGCACTGAATTTGTAACTGATTTTCAATTGTAACAAATTCAGTTACAAATCAGCGGAAGATTATGAAAGCATTAGCTGATTTCTTGGTATACCTACCTTTGTTGAAGTTTCTCATTGTATCTACCCGTACTAGTGCATTATATGGTATATATGATTCTCCATTGTAACTTTTTTCTCCTTCATTTTCAGAGTGGTGCGAGGGACAGGTTACCGAGTATCTTGTTGCAACATTTGGTGATTATTTTACAGATGTAAAGATGTAAGTTTTCTTTTTCCTATTATTTTATTTCAGACATAATAAAACATTGTTTATGCTTTTCAGTGAACTGAAAAGGATCATCTGATCTGTCCAGAGATTGTTTTGATTAAAGTAAATAAGAAATGACATATACTGAGTAACATTACGGCTTGCATCCCTATGAACTTCTGACCATCGGTTGGGGAAAAGAACAAAGGGATGATGTACGAGTCCCAAGAAATTCTTTGATTTCTTCGAGAAGCTGATGCTTTACATTTTCTGTATGGCTGATATAGGTAATGTCCATAAGGCATTTAGGGAATCGGTTCAACTATTTCTTCATTGGTTCAAGCTTGAAGACAAAACGTCTCCCAAAGAATCAATCTTTCTTTTTGTCGTTGATGGTACTTTGATTCATCAATATGTGAGACTCTGAATCCTCATTACATGTGGAATCAAAACAATATCTGGACTGATCAGAGGATCAGTTTGGAGAACATGAGATGTCATCTCTTTTCACAATTTTCCGATGCTAAATGAGTTGTCAAACTCCCCTTGCACATTCCCTTTTTGTTTAGAGAACATGGGCTCTGTCTGGTTATACTTTCAGTTATGATTTTTAGTTAGAGATAGAGGGAAAAATGAAAGCAGAATCTAGTCTGAAGTTTGTATTTTTAGTTATCATTTAAGGTGGCATCTGATACTGTCTTTCTCCTCTGTAGCTGCATCTTTAACCATATGCAGACAATTCACTGGAAGTGAAATTTGGCCAAACACTACATGACCTTTGATTGAATATTTTGGGTGTTTATTTTTGGATTCTTTAGGTTTTATTGTTTCTTTTGCACAGGAGAATCAGTTGTCCATATAGTTTGATATGCATTCATAAATTGGTTAATATACAAGGGGTTAGTAGAAAGATATTAATTTAGGGAGCTTATGTGATAATTACTTATACAAGTGTCAAACACCTTTCAAGTATAATCTCTATTTTCGTTGCATTATGTCAGATTAAATGCAAAATCAGTGTATTGCAAATGTGACTACTGCTTAGATAGAGAACTAACCATGGAGGATTTATAAGAAATGTCAGTTCCATGGTGTGCTCCCATGTGGTCTGGTCATTACCAAAATAGCACCCAAACGAAGTTTATGCACAGCTGTTTATGTATATGTTTTCCACTTACAAATGTCTATTTCGACTCCCAATTACCATCAGAAATAAGGTTCCTTTAATATGGTTACTTGTGTTATTATCATAAGTCTACCCTAAAGGGAATGACTAATGGCTTTCTTTGTTGTACTGCTCTGTATTTAAGGTATATTGAAGAGAGATCATTTAGGAGATTTGTTGAGGCTTGTCTGGAGGAAACTGTGGTTGTATATGTTGACCGTCTTCTCACACAGGTTTTATTTCTGACGAATAACTGCCTTAAAAGATTGGCTTTGAACATCTTGTAGAACGGATTTCTCGATCCAATATTATGTTCCTTAATTGTGTTATCAATGCTTCTCTTTGCAGAAAAACTATATAAAGGAAGAAACCATTGAAAGGATGAGACTGGATGAAGAGGTTCTCATGGACTTTTTTAGGGAGTATTTAAGTGTTTCTGTAAGTTCTGATCCTTGTGTTTACACTTTTTCTATATGTTGTAATCCTGTAAGTTTTGTTTATGAGATTGTAATTTCCATTTATTGGAGTCGGTTGTTCCTAATGCTTTCCCATCCTAATTTCTTGAAACTGGCTGCAGAAAGTAGAAAGCAGAGTCAGAATACTGAGTGATTTGAGAGAACTTGCTTCAGCAGAGAGCCTGGATACATTCACACTGATTTACACAAATATTCTTGAACATCAACCTGATTGTCCGGTAAATATTAGAAACAATATATTCTGCTGAATTGGTTCTGGTTCACTTAATTTTTTAGTATAGTTTAGCTTTCAATTGCAAATGAATATGTGTCCACTAGCTAAATCAGTTAGTTTTAGGTTTAATTCCAGTATTTTTGCGACGTATGATAAATCTGTATCTTCTCATGCACAAATTTTTGTCCAAGATAGTCTGATTCTTCTTGATCTCACTTTATTGCAGCCTGAGGTAGTGGAGAAGCTTGTCGCACTACGAGAAGGCATACCGCGGAAGGATGCTAAGGAGGTATGCAAATTGAATTGATGAATTTTGTTTTCCCTCTCTCTTTAACCATCAAAAGACTTTATCCTCTCAAAATAGGTGAATGGAAGTTTCATTTGCTGTGTCTCAGAAAATTTATTTCATGATAATCTGTAGAATAATTAACCACTAAGCCACTAATGTTTGCAATATTTTATTTGCCGAACAGGTTGTACAAGAGTGCAAGGAGATATATGAGAATTCTCTCGTCAATGGAACCCCTGCCAAAGCAGGTTTTGTATTTCCAAGAGTTAAGTGCTTATCCTCTGCCAAGGCATCGATATGGCGAAAACTTACTTAGTCCATCTAGAAGCAGAACACCAATATATTTGCTTGTACTAACTTGTCTTCATGTTTTTGCAACCTTCATGGAAATTTGTTAACTTTCTTTTTTGTTTTATTACTTGCAAATTTGGCTAACCCAGTATCTACTTGTATCTCAAAAAAAAAAAAAAAATGTTACGGGCTTTCTAAATATAGAGTTACGGTCTATCTACTTGTGATTTGTGGATAATGGCACTGCCTTGATTACTTACAATTAAGCGAGGTAAGTCTTCTGCTGTGATTGAACACCCCTCTAGTGCTTTTGAGGGTGAGTTGACTTTGAAGAATGTCAATGAGGTGATTGTCATTTCACCACAGAAGAAGGGATGAGTAGGTTGTCCGCCAGGCCGGAAAAATAAACCTAAGAGTTTTTTGAAGCCAAAGAACCTTGAGGCTGTGTTAGAGGATGGAGAATTAGAAAAAAAACTTCGAAGGCTGCGCAAAGGTGGTATTGCCATCTGGTGAGGGTTCAGTGAATTTTCTTTTGTTCAAAGTATCATATAACAAAGTTTCTCAAAACTAAGGGTTTGAATCCCACATCGGGAATATGAGACATTGTCTGTGAGTTTATAAAAGTTTAGGTCACTCCATCTAAAACCAATTGGCAATTGATGGAATGGCCTAAACCCTTATAAATTTACAGACAATGTCTCATATTCCTGATGTGGGATTCATATCTCAACACGCCCCCGTACGTGTGACGAATTTTCAAGCCTAACACGTGGATAATTATTTGGGTGACGTGGAGTTCGTGTGACGATTTGGGCTTCACACGTGGACGTGGATAACCCGTTTTGATACAATGATAAAGTAGTTTGGGGTTCACATCCAAAACCGAGTAACAATGGATAAAGTGACATAAACCCTTGTAAAGAGGAAAACTATAGTTGCTCTCCCTCCTAATATATATTATAATAACAACACGTAAAACTATTCTAAAATAACTTGGGCTAAATATCCTTGGATAAAAAATTCAAAACATATGAAAATAAATAAATTAATAATGTGTGTATCTGACATTAAGAAAAAAAATTTCACTTCTTAGTACCAAACATTAAAAAAATTAATCAAGAAGTGTAGAAGTGATTGATATACAAGAAGGAGAATTCAGAAATTAATCAGATGCACATCCCCAAATTCATAAATTTAGTAGTTAGAAAAGGCATAGAATTATAAATTTGAAATTCGATTTAATAAGCTAGAGGAAAATAAAATACCAATATCGATATAATAGGTTTTGAGTTCTTTTAATTATATTCTACCTGGGTTATTGGTTCATATACATGCTTAATTCATATAATACAAGCTATTCTATTTGAAAGTGGAGAAAAAAAGTGTCTAGACCAATGTACAATCCTCTGTCCCTGGCCTCTAATTGTCCCATCCCCGTCCTTTGCCTCTTCTTCTTCACATGAGCCGCATGTGCATTCAAGTGCCTAAGAAACATTTTCTTCGGGGGCTTCTTATTGTTGGGATATGTTTCAAAAGTAAATTGAGGAGCGACCATAATATGAGTCCGGAGCCTAACCAAAAGGGGTGTTGTAAGTGAGAAAATAATTCCTTCAGAGTTAGCTGCCAAAAGATGTCGACAACTTTAAGCAAAATAAAAAAAAAACAAAACAACAAAAGTCGACAACTTTAAACAAAATAAAGAATATAAAGAATATCGTTCTCCAAAATAGTAGTTGTCACACCCCAAATTTTTGAAAATTAAGGATAATTTTCAAAAAATTTTGGGCGTGATAAAACTCAAAAACTTAAAAACCCAAAACTTGCTCAACAACTTCCAAACTAACAACAATATTAGAAGTGTACAAGTAAACAAACTCGTAATTCGAGTTAAACATTAAACCTACTTAATTACATTAACTTCAAAAGTCTAGTAATAAATAAGTCGCTCACATGAGCTTAAAACAACAGTCATAACACAAAAGCATAAAGTGCAAAGAAATTAAAATCTTGCCACTATGCCTCCGCCTCAACCCTGCTGGTCAACACCTGCAGGTCTAACCCCTACACCAGGAAATGGTGCACCGGGTTGTAAACAACAAACCCGGTAAGCTAAAAAGCCCGTATAAGTAAATCTCAAAAACTAAATACTTCTACCAACGAAGTAAAACCCAAGAACAAATGAAAACAATAATTAAATCTACCAATCCAACAATTTACTAAAGATAAAATAGGAAATTCCTGCATTGGCAGCTTAGTTCAGGAATCGCCTAAAAGCAAGAGAATTCAAAGAATTAATTAAGAAAAACACAACAATTCAGAACACTAAAAATCAAAATAAATCCTGCAAAAACATAGTTCAGGAATTCAATTAAAATCACACAATTAAGATTTAAGAATCTCATGCGGATGAGAAAAGTTCAGAAGATACTCAAAACAAAGAATTCAATTAACAACACATAAGAACATTACACAAATCATTTCTCTACTCTTACTTATGAGTTCGCCAACACTTAGTCATCCCCCATAAGTAATCACACAAACGCGTACTCATGGGTTCGTCAACACTTAGTCATCCCCCATGAAGTACCAACAGACAGACTAGAGCTCTATACTGACCGTAACCAATCACCCGGCCAAGGTTTGGTTCCCGGTCCACCACGAAGGCTCCTAATCTAATACACACAAACACCACTAAGGCACCACATCCACAACTAATGCAATACACTCACCACTAAGGCACATATTCACAACGAAAGCACACATTCACTACTAATGCACCAAATCACAACAAATGCACACATTCACCACTAAGGCACCAACATGAACAAAAGTCCATTTGAAAGATTATATTTTTAAAAGAAAACTTGTTTTCACTTACCATGAGCCGTTGGCGATCCAGCTCATATATTTTAAAACAACCAAAAGATAAACATATATATTTTTTTTTTTTAAAACAAAACACGATCGTCATCATTTAATCAAAATCATCATCATCATCACCATAATCATCATTTAATCATCATCATATAATTAAAATGATCATCATATAATTACCAACATTTTCAACGTTAAAATCATCATATAATCACCATCATATAATTACCATAACCACCATAAGTAAAAAGGTCACAAAGTGAACCTTGGTGAGATTTTACTCACCTCAATAACCCCGCTGCGTCTTCAACAAAAAACAAAGGGCCGATCCCAAATCACACTTCACAAGTCACCTAAATTATACAAATAAAACTTAGTAACCAACCAACTAAAAAGTAACAATGCCCTCTTAGCTCAAAACTAAACCCGAAGGTTTGCCTAAAGGAGAGCAACTCTCCTTCAAGACCTCCCAAGGTCTTCGATCCCAAAACAACACCTCCTGCAACTACCAAAAACTGCTCATGCATTCTAACTCGCAAACTCAACAACAACAACGAAAACACTCCAACAACTAAGCATTACAAGATCTCAACCTAGACTATAATATATCAACATACTCAGAACAGCAAGAGCTAGCTAAACCTTGAAACAAAACCTACACACCCTGCCAGACGCGCCGCCACGCGCCACCACGGGCGGCGGCGAGTGGGCCCCACGCGCCACCCTACCAAACTCAAAATTTCAACAAACTTCCAACAACAAACTTGTAGATTGCAGAGAGGGGAGCATCTTTTATACCTGAGGTTTCACCCTGATCGGCCGGAAAACGCCGGAGAACTCGCCGGAAAGTTGGAATCCGCCACCACCACTCTCCGCCATGAGTCGAGCTTCAAGACTACCCGGAGACGAACCAGGACGCCAAGGGGCTCTTATCCCGACCGTTTCCAAGCCGAGTCGCCGCCGTCGGAGGTGGAAATCCCGTCCGGTCTCCAAGCCGAACCTCCTTGCTTCGGGTCACCACTTCGGGGTCGAATTGGCGTGAACCAGCTATGGAGGGACGGAGGCAAGGAGGAGAGGAAGCGATTCGGGCCGGTGGCGCGGTCAGGCAGCGTCGGACGGCGTCAGAAATTCCGGGTCGGATCGGCGGGTTCGGGTCGGGTCGGCTGGAAGACTTTGATACCGAAGGTATCGGGAGAGAGAAGGAGAAGAGAGGGAAATGGGTTCCGGAAATGGAACCCTCAACTTCTATATTTAACCCAAAAAAAAAACATAAAACCACAACTTTCTGATGACCATAACTTCCTCATACGACGTCCGTTTTACGCGTGCCGCATGTCTACGAACTCGTATCGACAAAATCTACAACTTTCATGAAGGAAGTTTATTGAGAAACCCAACAGATTAAAAAGTCAACTCTTGACCTTTCGAAACCATAAAACCGCTTCGGTAATTAAGCAACCGAACTCTTCCGCTCTTCCGCCGAATCTCAAAACACACTAACTTCTAACTCGAAAAATCCCAAAATAATATTAGAAACTAATATTAAATTTCCGGGGTATTACAATCTGCTGAGGGGTTTTGGAATGGCTCATTGCTCTCCAAATTAGTTGTTGTAGCTGTTTTGGGGGTTTGGGTGGCTCAGATCCAGAGTTAGCTGCTAGAAAAATCGCCAACTCTAAGAAGAAAAAAAAAGGAACAATAGAAGCGGCAAGAAAAATGTCGACATCTTTAAGCAAAATAGAGAATAAAAAAAATATCTTTCTCCAAAGTATCAGATGTTGTTGTGGGGGATTGGGGGGCAGCTGTAATGAGACTTTGGGGTCGCGTAGTTTCATTATGTGGGGGATTGGGAAACATATCTTCATGTTGCTGCAACCAATCTATATCCATGTCCTCCTCCTCATGCTGCTAAGTTTCAGACATAGGATGTTGTTGTAACCCCACGTCTACATAAAAATTCAAAAACTTCATGTACCCTGACCTAATAAAAAGAAAAAAAATCAAAGCTTCCAAAAAAACAAAATAGAGAATAAAAAAAAAACATTTCTCCAAAGCAACAGATGCGGCTGTGGGGGATTGGGTAGCTGTTATGGGGCTTAAGGTGGTTCGGTTTTGAGAAATTTTGATAAATAATCATAATTTTGCTAGCAAAATGACTTTTGACCAAATTTTTTAAAATGATTAAAAAATAACCTTTCATAATAAGGAAAAAACATTAGTGTCCTTAACAACCAGAATGTTGCAGTTTTTGTGTTTGAATGCCTTCGACTCTCAATCACGTCCACAAAAAGAAAAAAAGACTAGAAATATACTTACCCGCAATTCTTTCTTCAATACATCTTTACTAGAAAAACTAATCAGAGCTGCATTAAAGATGTTGTTTGAAAGTCAAGCAACAAAGAAGTAACGTAGAAGAACAAATGGTTAAAACATTGAACGTTGATTGAGTGAATATGGGAGCAGAGAGGAACATGTGGAACGCAATGGAAGTAGATGAATTCAGTTTTAGTTGTTTTTGGATTTTTCAAATGACTTGCTTTCTGAATATAACTGGTTAATGACAAGAAGAGAAACTCTACTTACTCATAGATTTTGATTAGGATCATACAATTACAAAGACTTTGACATTGAGAATCACTTTAATAAATATGCAGACTACGAGTCTGATTATAATTTTATACCCAACTAAATTAAGGATGGACAATACCATTTCTTGAGGCATTGTTTTGGGATCTAATAAACCACTGGAAGGTATTAGACAAAAATCTTGAAGCTCTTTTTGTTGAGACCAACACACACAATATATATGTTAGCTCGCTTCGCGTTTGTAAAGGGATTTATGGGGAATAATTCAGGCAAAGATTTCTCCAATCGATCAATTTCAGTTGTCTTGGTTAGTTCTTCCTGCGACACAATGAACATAAAGTATATGAAATGTACTTATAATTGACAAGATCATCTTTTTCACGATCTCAGGCATGGTAAACACATACGACGTTTCTGCATATGTTCTTAGATGACAAAATCTTCTATAATCTATTATATTTAATTAATACATATTATCATGTCATTGAGCCAAATGAGCAAGTCGAAGAAAAAGAAAAAAAATTAATTGTTTTTTGGTAGTCAAAAATAAAAACGTTACAAAACTATGAATGGAGATGAAGCTAGTGATGAAAATGAATAAGGAGAACTCTGTATAGTTTATAAAATGTAGGGTGTTTATGTTTTTAGCTTCTCAAAAAAGATTAGAATTCAACTTTTTTCAAAAGTGGGTTATAAATCAATTCAAGGTCTTAAAAGATGTTAGTTTCTTAAATTTCTGCACCTTAGGCTACTTAGTTTCAGAGATAGGATTCATATCCTTCTCCACCCTATTATTTACATCTTAATGAAGATGTTGCTGCAACCCCACATCTACATAAAAATTCAAAATCGTTAAGGGTGTGTCGTGTAACGCTTTACAAAACTATTCTTTCCAAATTGTTTTGTAAACCGAAACAAAAAAATTTAAATTCTATTGATGAACAAACTGATATTGACAAGAAGAGTTTCTATTGATGTTAAGTTCAATTACATACAATAGCTTGCAAAAAAAAAAAAAAAAAAGAGTACCCATGCCTAATCAACCTTACTTAATTGCTAGCAAAACAAAATACAAAAATAAAAAAAAAATCTCACAATTTTCCCTCTCATTGATAACATGTTTCTCAGTTTGTGGCAACTTCATCATTCACTGCATTTTATCTCTTCACTGACCTACGAAATGTCCCCCCCTATATTTGTATCTTTTTCTGTGTAGAACAAACTCAAGACATCGTCCACCAATAAGTCTCTAACCCCTTGGTGTCTTGGGCAGTGGTTAGGACAATGATATACATGTCTAGTATTCATGTGCACAAGATGCCATAATGCCCCACGGTAAAACCCCATATGCAGCTGGTCCCTATGGTTTTCAGGGAGGAGCTCCATTCCCGTAAACCTTTTATAAGGCTGTCATTTAAACTTGAAATAAAAAAACAAACAAGCGTTATTAACATTCATAAATAAAAATTAAAAACTAAAAAAACCCTAAAGGTAAAAACATGTACCTTATTATTCAAGATATCCTTATAGTCCATTTTTTCATCGTGGTGCTTGTTAGGAAGCTTGCGTGAAATCAACGGCGCTCAGCCACGAGATAATGAAAATTCAGCAGGTAAATTTCTATGATGAATCAAACAATTCCTCCTGTAATCTTTATCGAAGAACTCATCTACAAAAGTTATGTTATGCTTAAAAGCCCATACCATCATGATGAACGCCCCCACCAAAATTTTTCATTTTCTTCTTCCCTAGACAATGGTGGATGTGGGCGAGCATTGCAGCTCCCCATGCACGCCGCCTAAATTCTCCACACACTATGTATTCTAAATAACCTAGAGGCACATAATCGTTGGCGGTCGGTAATATTACCGTGCCCACAAGGTACAAGATATATGCATTCATATAGCATTCTAACATACCCAGATCCGCAACTATCGGCGAAGTTTGAAATTGTCCTCGCATGCTCTTAAGTTTGCATTCATATATATATATATATATGATTTTTCTCAGCTGCGGACGTCTGCACCAATGATTTTGGTGCGGATTTTCATTTTTGCACCACTTTTCGATCAAATTTCCTCATCTCCACCGTCTAGTATCTAGATAATATTGTGTAGATTATCTCTGCAAAATTTCAGTCAATTTGGTAATCGTTAAGGCCCTCAAACTCGAAAAACCAATGTACGGACTGAATTCTGTCAAACATGAACCGTTCATGTTTGTAACAGAAAGACGTTATTTTGAGGGCCTTAACGATTACCAAATTGGCTAAAATTTTGCAGAGATGATCTACACAATATTATCTAGATACTAGATGGTGGAGATGAGGAAATTCAATCGAAAAGTTGTGCAAAAATAAAAATTCGCACCAAAACCATTGGTACGGACGTCCGCAGCTGAGAAGGGATGTGTGTGTGTGTGTGTGTGTGTGTGTGTGTGTGTGTGTGTGTATAGCTTTATCACATGTTTTCTTAAATTGTGTGTTCCCATGTAAAAAACTCAACCCCAACACTTCAAATCTATCTCCGGCTTAGACAACAAAACACTTATCGCTCTTGGTTACTAAATCCCCAATATGACTAACTGTTGTTAATTACGGGCTGATGTCTCTTTTCCCAAGTTCAGATGAAATCTAATGGCATAAAATGAAAGTTGATAATTTCCTCTTCTTCTTTTTTTTTTTATTTATTTTTTTTAAAAATCATTATCTCGAAGTTTTATAATTTATCTTCTAATGTTTCATGTCACACGGTTCCTTTTAAGTAGTAACACACTTTTAGTATAGAGAACTAAAAATCTTTCAAATTCGTTGTCCCGTTGCACGGCTACACCAATTCTCTATTCATCGTCTTAAAACTGCTAGCTACAGTTACTTGTAAGGGTTTAGACTCGTTACTTCAATTTAGCCTAGAACATAAAGGCTTAGCAAGCATTGCAGAATAACCACCAATGTCTTTACCCATTACGAGTAATCACTCCTACATCACCATTTTCTGGAGATTATGTGTTGTAGCATTAGTAAATGTTTAAAAACATTTTGAAGGTCAATATGTCTAAAGATATACCAAGCATCCATTGCCACCTAGTTGTTTTTTTTTTTTTTTTTTTTTTTCAAAAGACCCGATGCTACGACCTAAATTGAGAATAACCAACATGAGAAATACAAAGACTTAACAAAACCAAAAAACTAACCTAACATAAAAATGAAACGAATCTAAAGCTAGTGACATCAAGTAACCCACAAACAACCAACTTAGAAATTTGGGGCCTAGCGACCTTCATGGTATACCCCTCTATTCCTAAATTAATCATAATTTGAGAGTAAACTAATGTTGAGCTACTGACCTCACATCTCCTTAGCATGTGCAAGCTCGCCCCCTCCACCTCCGAAGTTTGTCCAATGTTCGAAGCCAAAACACAAGAACCAAAGCTTATGGACTCACCATGACTATGATTAGTCAATATACAAAACACGAGGACCAAATTTAATCATTTTTAAACCACGGTGGAAAACGTTACCATGACCCCAAACCATGAGGACCATTTATAACTTTTACCCTAAGAATTAGTACTCACGTCTTGATGCTTTCTCTTCCGGCATATCTCCTTTTCCAAGCACGTTTAAGATGCGGCCCAACTTATCCTCGATCCCGGTGAGTCTCTCATTTGTTGTGTTGACATCCTCTTTGATCTGGTTCACAGTAGCTGCTATGAAAAGACATGGAAGAAGGCCAAACATCTCAACCCATATCCAGACAAAATCCAAGTGCAAGGAAGCTATATCAGAAAAACCATCATAATCCTCGATGAGAATCATGATTCTCTGATAAGCCCAAGGGCCACCCTTCTTGACACGTAGTAGATCTCGCTCATCGTAACTTTCAAACCACTTACTATAAGTATGGTGAAGTAAAATCTTCGATCTTAATCGCCAAAAAAAAAAAAGCAAAACAAGTTTTTCCCATGAGAAAATGGAGCAGGGTTTCAAACAGCTTTCTCTGAAACAATGTTTGGGAGCACACACAAAGAATATTTAAGTCAAGCCAAGTTGTTTCAATATAAGATATAAAAATGAAACTCTTATGCTCCTAGATGGAACACACCACAAATTGCGTTAAGGAAAAGCCTTGTTGATGTTTTTATTTTTTATATATATTGATTAGAAGCAAATATATAGAGCTCCAATCATTGAGCTCATATTCCCAGTTGAATGCTACTCTAAAGTAAGAGGTGTAAAGAAACTAATCAAATACCCACATTGTGTGTGCATACATGAATTAGGAAATAAAACTCAAAGGCAGGTTTAACCCAACACAAACATTTTTTTGAAAGTAATAAATCATTTATATAAACGAAAGCTAGAATGACGAGGTTACAATGACAATAAGGATCACATTAGTGTCATTATATTAGACATTTAAGTGAGCTTAGCAAATGATAAACTTAATTACAGACAAGATACTAGAGAAACATAAAACTAGAGTCAAAACGCTCAATTACGGTACTCTAAGTTCTATGAGACCATCTCGCTGCATCTAGCTGACACGTATAGTCTGCCAAGTTATCCATGCACTAACACTTAC
This sequence comes from Fragaria iinumae, assembly GCA_009720345.1. Taxonomy (NCBI): domain Eukaryota; kingdom Viridiplantae; phylum Streptophyta; class Magnoliopsida; order Rosales; family Rosaceae; genus Fragaria; species Fragaria iinumae. The sequence goes on along the minus strand of CM019122.1, from coordinate 23,819,270 downwards.
TAGACTTTGTTTGTGCCCTTTGGATCAGGGCTTGGAGGAGTGTTAGGGCTGAGCACGCTCAAGACATCTTCTCTCGTCACCTTGGAGTTTTGCTTGAGTGCTTTGTTTCGGGATCCAATAGGCGACCCCTTTTCTTCTTGGGCAGTATTAGATCAGCCAGTTTTGTGATCAGACTATCATTCAGACCACTAATCAAACCTAATACAGTAGGAGGAAAGCGAATATTTGGTTGAGCTTTTTTACCTCTAACAGTAACAGAGACAGTAGTTTCAAATTGCTCCACTAGAGTGGATCGAGACCGCTTAACAACTTCAGTTGCCACAATTGTATCCTTAGTAATAATCTTCGGATTTTCCTGTGTTGGTTTTGCTGAGTAAACTTTCACACTCTCATTAGCAGCTATAGTCTGATTTGGAGTCACAAGGGATGCAAAACAGTGAATTGGTTTTTCAACGCCAGTTAGGACAGAAGGTTTCTCAGTCACTATAACTAAAAACGGCTCAGTCACTTCAACCAAAACCGGCTCAGTCACTGCAACCAGTACATGCTCAATTGCAGATTCTTGAATTCTCACAACAGGGTTTTCCATAACAACTAGTGTCTCACTTGGTGCCACCTCTACATCACTGTCAACTTCATCACACTCCAAACTATGAACCTTTGAAACCATTTCATTCAAAACCAATTCGAACACATATGGTGTTTTGTTTGAGTTCTTAGTTAGCCTTTCTTGCATACTAACATCATGGTTCACAACATGTATTTCACTTGGTGCCTTCTCTATATCCTTATGAACCCCAATACCTTCTAAGCTTTGAACATTAGTATCAATTTCATTCAATGCACCCCTAGAATTAAATACAACTCTTGTGGGCTTTAATTATATTAAAAGTTATTCAAATCAAATTATGTTACAAAAATAATAGAAGCAAGCCCATCGACAAAAACCTACTTCAAATTATGAGACCAAAATCAAAAGTTAAGCTTGTAAGAAAAAAAAAGGACTCTAGATAAAATCTCAACTCTTCATAACATGTATCACAAACAACTTTACACATCAAGCATCAGGGTTAATCGAGCAGCGTGTGACCCATTTGAGTCACAAGTGCAAAGTTCGGCACAACGAGTGTCAATATCAAGCTATACTTCACAAAAATTGTTGTCTCTATTCAAAATATGTAATTAATGGATCCACTGTAAGATTTGTTATTTTATTGGCACAAAACACAATATTCAAATACAATGAACTACGGCTAGTTTGATCCGACATAAGGTACGTAAGCAATCAGAAGGCCCAATAGATGCAATCACAAATCCAAATAGAATTCTGATTCCACTAGTCAAATTCAGCTAGGCCTAAACTGAATCACATGACTCCTTTTTTCTTTTTAGATTTTAGAGTAAATAATTTGGGAAGACTATTGGCCTCTCTAACCACAAAACTACATGTGGTTTGATCACAAGGTATATAGGCAATCCAGAACTAAAGTAATCTAGATGCAACTGCGTTCTAGACACAATTAAAGTCGTGCTTAGTTCACTTTAACCAAAATCACCCCAGAAAACCATTCTCATCCCATAATCAAAAGCTCGCCAATGAGTCTATCACTTGCTAAAACTCTTGAATTACGTGACATAATCTCTCTCCTAGAATGTTAATACCTCATATGTGAGAGATAGAACATCAGTCCTACTCGCTTAAGAAGACACATATTGCCACATAAAACGGGATTGGGCCTTAACTAAGCCCAAGAAACCTATACTCTTCCTTGAGGGCATAATAGTAATACACTCTCTAATAAGGGCAAAATGGTACTTTTAGGATGCATCCACCCTATCTTTATAAATACATGTTTTCACCCTTCATTTGGGTAAGTCTCCATCTCCACCCTATTCATACCTTATCTCTATTCTCATGTGGCTGACTTAGGCATAGGAGGGTCGAAGATCGGCAATCCCGGTCTTTCCTTTGACGCCCTTTGCTCATGATTGGCAGGTTGTGAGTCTTGAAGATGGTGTTCTTCCGGCATTCTGTGTGATTCATCCTCTCATAATTCACACTGAAACAATTGGCGCTAGAAGGAGGGGCCTCAAGTGGAAACCCTCACACAGCTCACCATGAGCATATCCATAATCTGCCCAGATTTCCCTCTCTGGAAATTTTCTTTTTTCGGTCGCCAACCTTCTCTTTTTTCTTGAGCTCCTCCCTGCTCGCATACAAGGAGCTAGCCTTCTTCACATCTTAATTTTCACTACTCACAGATGATTATCAAAACAAGTCTAACTTCTGGCTTGGTTTTAGAGAAAACCCGAGGAGAGAGAAAGTAGATATGGCTTTTTCTCTCTCCTTCACTTGTGCGTACTACTGCATCACAATATCTCACCTCCACTACCTCAAGACCCGTCTTCCTCTGATGAGTCAAATCCGACCTCCTTGTCGCTCGACAATGCCGAAAAACCAGCTCATGCGCCGCCACTGTGAACACCTAGAAACTGCTATGGACACCCAGCTTTCATTCTTTTTATTGATCAAGCCATCCCTGGAACAACATCACCACAAGCTCTTCTCTCCTCCCTCGGCTCCCGACGCCAACTCCCTCCCGTCATCCTCTCACTGTCAACACCCTCGCTCCCGAGTGCCAGTGACCTCCACTTGGAAATGTACCAACATCATCGTTAGTGAGTCTCGCAACTCTCAGGGTATACCTCCTCTCCCGAGTTCATTATCTTGGCGTCAACCCATGGTATCGACACTAGGCAGGCCGACACACACCTTATCTTGGTGTCAAAACCCATCTCTGCCTCGGGACTCTTGGCACCTCATTTCCCAGGCTCTCGGCACCTCATTTTTTAGGCTCTCGGCACCTCATTTCCCGGGTTCTCGGCACCCACCAATCCCTGCAACTCGGTACCTCTTTCTCGCTTTCCCGAGACACAGCAAATCCAGCAACCTAACTCTCGGTTGCTCCTCCCTGGCCTCTTGGGTTCACGGCGCCCCCTACTCTCGGTGCCTCTATCCCGAGACCAATCCTAGCCCTTCCGGCTCCCGGCACATGCCATCTCTTGGTGTCGGAGAGAAGAAGCGTAGAAGAGGCTGGAACCTAGCCTTCTTACTCTTATCTTCTTCCCTCATGTAGTAAAGAAAGGCATAAGTAGCTAGTCTGAGTCATTGCATCCTCTATGAGCTGGATCACTCTCGGCACCTCCCATTCCTGGTTCCCGCCACAACGACACCAAAAAAAAAGAAAAAAAGATGGTCACGGCACCTAGCAGCTTGCTCTCGACACCCACCCTTTAACCCAAAAACTATTATTAACCCCTCAGAGCAACTAGCGTGACCTTGCCAATTACCTCTGCTCTTCCAGAGTTTTCTAGCAGATCTGCGGATGGTTTATGCAAAATGAAATATATGGGATCAACTATGCCTATACTAGCTCACAAGCAGACACTTCACGCCTATACTTCCGTTATTGCTTTGAAGGCTAATTGACAACCACATATCTTGTGGTACATGCAGTGACACGTATATGATACATCTGAAGCTATGGAGTTATGGGAACTATATCTATTACTTGGTCCATATGTCAACCAAGTCGGTTCCATAGCATGGGTTATGAACACTTAGTCACACAACAAGATTGCTCAATTAATAATAACATTTGAAGTCCTCAATTGCCATGCCCCCACGGCACTATATATCAAGCCAAGCTGCAACAGCGAGTTGTCAACAACACTTCACCTACAATGCTACATACTTCTCTATGATCTATCTGTGGGCATCATGACACAAAGTTTTCATGAGTCATGCCTCTATCAAATGGCCACACCTTGTCTACTCATCTACTTGCCAAATATGATCGGCACACACTACATACTATCATACTTGTGTCATCATGGCTTCTCTTCCCTACATCGGTACATATACATTACTTCTTGGCAAAACAATATTATCTCCAATGATGAGCTCAATGAGTACGTCATATTATCGGTTAGACTACTCTATTGGGATTCTTATACCAAGCTCTTTGACCGACATATGGGGTTTCATATCAACAACTCCAATTTTTCTACAATATCTATAGCGGCTCTACACGGTTCCAGATAAGTCCTACTTTACACTATTTAATGGAGTTATTATCATACAAATAATATGCCTCATACATCATAATATTCTAGAACATGTTTATTACATGACATAGAGAGTTACCCAAAACACTCTTTTTTATACGTGCTACATGTATTTTCATGCTTTAAATGCATCTATGACTATTAGGCATGCTTACAAACACAATTTAATTGCAAACCAATTCCGCGCACATTGATGCACGCACTTCTGCACATGGCACTTGCTACACATAACTGTAAGTCATACATGCTATATATCTATGATTTTATTCTCTCAAACAAGTGTCGTGATCATGACACGACACCCCACCGGTCGGGAGCCATGTAACTTACGCCAACAAAACATAAGTTAAACATCATCGACACTTCATTTCACATGGCACACAGTCATGTCGGCCTCTCGACTACGCCATAGATGGCTACACACACCACGAGTGTACACAGCCAGCACTCAAACATACAATCTCAGGCTACACACACCACGAGTGTACACAGCCAGCACTCAAACATGCAATCTCAAGCTACACACGCCATGAGCGTATACATCATCCTTGCCTCGAGGAAAGGTACCTCATCATGATCTTTCATGGCACCACTCCTGCCATGATAACTTCTCATGGCACAACGCCATCAGATCTATATAGTACCACCATGATATTTCAACATCCTCCAGTACAGTCACGACATGTTCTCAAAGTTGCACCTGTCAGTCACTCCTCGTAGCGACTCTCTGTGATTGCTTTCTATGACAGACGACTCTACTCATCATGGTCTTTCCACGGTCTCCTTATGGTTTCTCTTTGGTTCTTTTTTGTTTTGTTTTCTTTTCTTTTTTCTTTATATATAGCATGATCTCTCCACCGCCACTCCCTATGGTTACATGTCGGTTGCTCACATATGGATAGTCTCCATGGCCGCTTCCCATGGTTCTTTTATCCTCATGACTCTGTGCTCTCATGATTACACTAAGAACTTTGGTCACTACAATCAAACTCCACGTTGACATTCCGACACCTCGTTACTCCAAATACAAACGCTTATCAACATAATATCACCATAGATAAGCCAACTGTGGCGAGTACGCTCCCCGACACATGGCGTCACTTAGCCAACCGTGCCAACACACTCCCCGAGCGCACGATATCTATCATCTATCAGCCACCCGGGACGAGTCTATAAACACTCCCCGGCGCGTGACACCTACAAGTCACCAAAATACTTAAGGCACTTCCCGACACATGACATTCCTCACCTCTCAAGCACACCATAGGAAATCCCCCATGCCAAATCAGTCCTCGTTTCGGTGCTCAGCCACCATAATCTCTCCCGGCATTGGGGGACTTGGGCAACAACCTTATATGCCGACATTTACCACGCCTCCGTGATACTCTCCATGCCTACTCGGTACCCTCGCCATAACGACACTCACCACGACTTAGCGACACTCTCCCTGCCTCATCAGGCACCCTTACCACGCATCATGGTGTGCTCTCGGGACACTTTGGTAACACTCGCCTTGCCCCATCGACATCTTGGCTATGCTTCTTAGCGTGCTCTCGGCATCTTTGCCATGCTCCCTAGCATGCTCTCGCTATGCCATAGCGATAGTCACCCCTTCCCCGACAGGTCCTTACATGCCCTATCGACACCATCATTAAGCCCTAGTGGCACCTCTCGCCATGCCTCAGCGGTACTTCCTCCTTGCCTCAATGGCACCCTGGCCATGCCCAGGGGCACCATCGCCATGCCCCAGCGGCACTTCTCGCCATACCTCGATGGCACACTTGCCTCGATGGTGAGTGTGCCATCGATGGTGAAATGGTGAACTACGTTTGGTTTGATCCCATAAACGGGTACGTACGCACTCTAGCACTCACCTAGAGGCAACCACAAAATATGTCACCACAATCTCTCCTTGGAACACATACATGCTGGAATAGCTCAGCTAGCTAGAGCATATAGCTGATACAAATCAAAGACTACTAAACGCCTAAGGCATACAAACATGCTGGTACCCACTACCCACGCGAAATGCTCACCAGAGTTCTCACACCTGGCACCGAGCGGTACCTAAACTTCGATCCCCGATCGCCCTGCAATCTCCAGACACTAATGGGAGCAACGGTCCTAGTGTCTCACAGTCATAGGTCTATCTCCGGGCAAGATATCATGACATCACGATTTCTCATAACGTGACAGAGCTATAGCAGCACACTATGTACCCAACTTAGAGGGAGACGGTACATCCCCTCCCTTGCATGGGGACTTGGGGGACTGAGGACTGGTTATGCCGCCACTAGTAAGGCTCGTACTCCCGATACTCTATCAGATAAAGTTTCCACCCAAGAGAGTCTCTTGACCGCGGACTTGGGGACTTGTTAATACATCATATGTGAGAGATAGAACATCGGTCCTACTCGCCTAAGAAGACACATATTGCCACATAAAACGGGCTTGGGCCTTAACTAAGCCCAATAAACCTACACTCTTCCTTAAGGGCATAAAACAGGTTTGTAATACACTCTCCAATAAGGGCAAAATGGTACTTTTATGGTGCATCCACCATATCTCTATAAATACATGTTTTCACCCCTCATTTGGGTAAGTCTTCATCTCCACCCTAATGATACCTTATCTCTATTCTCATGTGGTTGACTTAGACATTGGAGGGTCGAAGGCCGACAATCCCAGTCTTCCCTCTGATGTCATTTGCTCATGATTGACAGGTTGTGGGTCTTGAAGATGGTGTTCTTCCCGCATTCTGTGTGATTCATCCTCTCAGAATTCACATCGAAACAATTCACATAGGAAAACCATTCAAACATTCAAGTGTAGGGTTGGTTAGTCGAACAACTATATAAGGTAAACTTCATCCTTTATAAGAGCTTATCCAATAAATATGAATATTTCTTAACTTTATTTCCTTTAATTTCTCTGCATTTTGTTCTTAATGGATTATGATCCCATCAACTGGTATCCAGAGCCGGTTCCGATGTGGAATCTGCCAACTCCTACCATTTTCGTCCCACCCTCGTTAACCCACCGCTGTCGCCACCACCACACTCTGCACTTCAATCGTTTCCAACTTTCCAGCCACCCTCAGTCCCTACTTGCGTTCTCGATCCAGCGGCAGCGCAAATTTGCAATGCTTTTGCTGTTTTTCAGCAAGGTATGCATGAAGCATTCAAGGACTTGTGGGCTGCTCTTCGTAAGACTGAGGAACGACTTGCGCACAGTCGACATTTGATTCAGGACCGTAGCCATCTGATTCAGGAGCTTCGCCCCAAGGTTCCAACTGCTACAACCGCTACAACCACTATACAGTATGCTCCGGAAGACCCAACGCTTCCAAGCCCTTGGAGATGGTTGATTGATGGTTCATCAGGTTCTTTGTATTACTGGAATCCGGAAACTAACCAGACCCAGTACGAGAGGCCATGTGAGGAAGCTGCTCAACACCCACCGAGGACTCTCACTTCCTCGGATGACTCGGTTCAACCGTTTCACCATTCTGAGAGTTCTCCGCCGTCGAGTCTCTATGGCAGCCACACGACGACTCGAGGACCCAGGTGAACCGTAAAAACGGTCTTTGGGTCGTCATGGTCCTAGTTTCCGATGTCACGGAGCAACATGAGGTTCTCTTCTCAGTAGCCGTCGCCTCGCCGAAACCCACAAGCGACGTCGTCGTTTGTAATGGCATCACTTCTTGTGCCTCCCTTGCCTGTACTCACGAGGTCAGCCCCGAACTTGTCCGCCTTGACCTCCTTCCATCATTAACCGAGTCCAAACCTTCCCAAATTCCTCTTGAAGCTGACCGGGTAAGGGTCTCAACTGTGGATTCTATCTACTCCACTTTCGCACCAGGGGCTGATGTTGATGTTGAGGTTACTAATGTTGATGTCAATGTTACTGACATTGGGTCGAAATTGGGGGGCGATATGCTTGAGCCTCTCATACTCGGGACTGTCAAAAAGTATGGGTCTAGCCTTGATGGATTCATTTGTAACGAGGACAACCATTGCCCTGCTTCTACTCTTGTGCAGCAGGTAACAATGAAGGATAAATTTTACAAACAGGATTTTGTTCTGGTGTATCGATTTGCAAGTTGGGTAATTTTGATAAGCTAGAAGGGCATTGCATGATATCATTATTGTGGGATGAGGTTCACTTATCTTCGAAAACAGTGGCTATGAGGAAGAAATTGCGGGAGCTAATCTCGAAGCCAAATTCTAGTTTTGGTGTTTCTGAACCTAATCTCGAGTCTTTCGGTGACTCAATGAAAGGCCAACTTGGTCTCAGCCACTGTTACAACACACTCAAGGCCACTGCTGAGAGCGAGTTCCTCATTGTATCAGGAACACCTCCAATCACAGTTCATCAGCTACGGGCACCTCTACTCAAGTTTGAAAGGCAACTGCATTCTGAGATTATTGATTTTGAGGTTTTAGCCAATGATTATTCAAAACTTGCGTTTTTCTCTGCCGATTGTTCTCTTTTTCTACATGAAAATTATAGACAACATTGCAGCTTGTGGATTTCAATACTAGGTAAAGTTATGGTTTGTGATTGTTGGTCATGTGCTTTGCTCTTTGCGGCCCCGTATGACACTCTTGCTGCGCAGATTAAGAATGGTGCTCTCTACTGCATTGATACTATTCTACAATCTCTTCCTGATATTGTGCGCGATAACAGAAGAAGTGTGCTAGTGGATGTTGGAGGTGCTACACTGCTCATGGTGGAGCTTAACCGTGTACTGCAACTTAGGGGTTCCTTTGTTCGGTCTGCCATTCCGGCTTACCATAAGTTTCATGCAGATATTGGCATCCGGGAAGCAATGTCTGAATTCACTAAGTCAAATTGTTGGGATCTTATGGTGCTTAGAATCGACGGACCCAAGAAAGTCGCCGTTGTTCTCTTTTAGAAACCATCTACCCCTGAGCGCTACAATGCAAGAGCACTATCCTTTGTGACTGCTGATCCTCTTTTTGCTGGAAGCTCCATGATTGTTTTGGGTTACAATGACGAGCCAATTGTTTGTGTTTCTCAAGTGTTCAGTTGTTAGTTGGCGTCTGAATCATTTACTAGCAGCTACATGTCTATGGAAATAGCAATGATGAAAGCTTCACATCCACCGACTGTCCTGAAAGTTGAAATTGCTACCAATTGTCAGCAACTTACCATTTCAGTTGTCCAGATTGATGCATATCACCACTCAGATCCTTCACTGATGGCTGTCTCTGTGCATAGTTTTAGTTCTCATTATAGAAACAATGAGCCTCTGTTTGTTATGAGTTGCAATGAGAGGCAAATTGTGAGAGCTCCTCAAAGGGTATTCCCACGTCAAAAATGGAAGGGGATTCAGTCATTTTGCTCCGTAAGCATGTTGTGATAGCAATTATGGAAGATGGTCATGATGTATTATCTGCGGTCACTTGGTTCTACACATTAGCATCATTTTGTCGTGTTATTGCAGTTCATGTTTACCCCTCTCTCATCTTTGAGACGGAAAAGAACCATTACAAAGGGTGCTCTAAGACTCATATGCTTGAATCAACACAAAGACGGTTGATGTTACTACAGGAACCTGTTCTTTTGAAAGCTGGAAGTCCAAGGGTATTAAGGACTCATCCCCTTGTGCTACCTAGTGACAACTCGATTCACCCAACAAATTTTCACTTTGAGGGTGAGCATTTTGATAGAATCCTTGTCTTATTCGTCAGTTTTGTTGTTGACGGTTCAATGGTAGCCCGAGCCTTAATCACTGGACTACACCCAAATTTGGCCTGCATTCTTTCTAAGCATCATTCACTGGTTGTGGAAGCTGTTATAATGATGAGGCAGTTCTTCACATCTGCAGTTCTTTATACACGTATTTGTTCTACTGACTTTCTCATGAACATATCAGAGTTTTATCCCCTCAGGTACTCTTCTGACCCTCTTGAGAATGGCGTAGTATTGATGACTTATATGCAAAAGACTTTTCAAACTGATCATAAGGAGGAGCCTTTCGTGACCGCGAGCTCTTCTACTTTTAATTCACCTACCCATGCAATTGTGAGGAAGTTGGTTTCTTTATTACTTATGGTTGTTGTCCATTCATCACCTCCACTTTGGGACATCATATTGAGAGAAGATGAAAGGTTTATCCTTGGAAATACCATGGTTATCTATATCAATGAGCAGCTGTCATTGAAGTCTAAGAAACAAGGCCTTGATATTGGGTATGGTGTCTATAATGGAAATTATTCTTCTCATGTGAGCAGTTCCCTTCACTTGTCTGATTTCATGATTACACGGCTTATTTCTTTTGGCTTTGGGGCAATGGACTTTGGGGACCTTGCATTGGTTCCTCATAAGCTCTTTTCAATACTCATGTGGTCAAATGAAGCTTTTCTAGTTATCTTGTTGTCTGCAAGCATACACTTCCGGCTACTGGTATTCGTGATTGCAAGTCATCTACTACACTGTCCCGCTAGAGAAGCTTTGAGGATCATTTCTATCATGCCACATTCACATGATTGGACACCAACTTCCAATTCTAATGATAGTGTTTATCTATCTGCACTAATACATACTTGGCAAGTTACTACTGGTGATGGTATTAATTTTGGAGCAACCTTGACAAACATCACAGATCTCGACATGACATATTCTACATCATGGTATCTTCCATTGTTCACTGGTGATCCAAATGCAAATCAAAAGACATTTGGTGCTATTGCAGCATACCTTGAGGAGTTGAAACTGAAATTGTTTGCTGATTCCCATCTCGGAGCACTCCAAACAGTTGATTTGGAAGAATATGGTGATTCTTTGTCTTGGCACAGGGCACGGCTTTGGGACTTTGGTGATCCTTTTGAATTAATTCATTCTGATGTTTGGGGACCTTCAAAGGAATCCACTGTGTCTGGTATGCGATATTATGTGTCATTTATTGATGATTGTACACGTCTTACTTGGGTTGTTCTTCTTAAAACTAAGGATGAGGTTTTTCCGGCTTTTCAAGCCTTTCTTTCTGAAGTCCAAACACAATACAATGCCCAAATTCGAATTCTTCGCTCTGATAATGGGGGGGAATATGTCAATCGTGTCTTTCAGTCTTTCTTACAAACACATGGGATTATCCACCAGAAAACGTGCCCTTACACACCTGAACAAAATGGGGTATCCGAAAGGAAAAATCGTCATTTACTTGATATGGCTCGTTGTATTCTCTTTAGTGCCCATTGTCCCAAGAATCTATGGGGTGATGCTATCTCCGCATCTACCCATCTCATTAATCGTCTTCCTTCTACTGTCCTCCAGGGAAAAGTACCATTTGAGGTACTAGCTTCTTATGTCTCTTTATCTTCCTTTCATAATCTCCCAGCTCGTGTTTTTGGTTGTGTTGCATTTGTTCATATCCCAAAGAGTCAAAGGTCAAGTAAATTGGATGCCCGGGCGATTAAGTGTGTGTTTGTTGGCTATGGGGGCCATCAGAAAGGGTACAAGTGCTATCATCCACCTACTAGGAAGTATTATGTCACTATGGATGTTACTTTCTTTGAGGATATGAGCTATTACACCTCTTCTGATACTGCTCTTCAGGGGGAGAACTCATATTTTGAAGAGCTGTATCATGGAGAGGGGGAGACAGGTCATTCAGTTGAGGTTACAGATACATCAGAGGTTCAGGGACAAGAAGATGACAGACAGGCACCACCAGATGATTCTGGTATAATTGCTCCAGAGATTCAAGAGTCCAACACTGCAAGTGTTCCTGTTGCAACCGTTACTGCCCCTCCTTCCTTGCCTGATGTTACTAATACCCCTGACTCATGTCTCCCTGGTTCAGAAGATCTTCCATCTGAGGTTAGTAATTCTATTGGGGTTAATACTAGTGATGCTAATAGTAGACAATATGTGTTACCAAATAGGTCTACTCGGGGTAAACCAGCAAAAAGGTATGAACCTACCCTTCAAGCCAAAACTAAGTATCCTGTGACAAATTTTATGTCTACCAAGAGATTGTCTAAGTCATATGAATCATTTGTGAATCAAATATCTGCTGTATCAGTACCTAACAAAGTGCAGGATGCATTGGGAGATCCAAAATGGAGAAAAGCAATGGATGAGGAAATGGAAGCATTACAGAAGAACAATACTTGGGAGCTTGTATCTCCACCACATGGAAAGAAGGCTGTGGGATGTCGCTGGGTGTTTACAGTGAAACATAATCCAGATGGGTCAGTGAGTCGATATAAAGCACGTCTGGTAGCAAAGGGATTCACCCAGACATATGACATTGACTATGATGAGACATTTGCACCAGTTGCAAAGATGAACACTATTCGGGTATTGCTCTCTCTTGCTGCTAACTTAAACTGGCCTCTTAAACAGTTTGATGTCAAGAATGCTTTTCTTCATGGAGAACTTATAGAGGAAGTGTATATGGATCTGCCACCTGGATATAAAACTGCTCCTTCAGGTAACTTTGTGTGCAGATTGAGAAAATCTTTGTATGGTCTTAAACAATCACCTCGTGCTTGGTTTGGAAGGTTTTCACAGTTCATGAGGAAGATTGGTTATAAGCAGAGTAACTCAGACCACACATTGTTTCTCAGACATCAACAAGGGAAGGTAACAGTTCTGATCATATATGTTGATGATATGGTTGTTACTGGTAATGATACTGTTGAGATGGATAGATTGCAAAAACGGCTAGCCACAGAGTTTGAGATGAAGGACTTAGGTGCACTCAAGTACTTCTTGGGCATTGAGGTAGCCAGGGGGAATGAAGGCATCTATCTGTGTCAGAGGAAGTATATACTTGATCTATTAACAGAGACAGGTATGTTGGATTGTACTCCAATTGATACTCCTATTGAGCAGAATCATCGATTAGCAGAGTATCCTGATCAGGTACCTACCGACAAGCCTCGATATCAGAGGTTAGTTGGACGTCTGATTTATTTAGCACACACCAGACCTGATGTTGCATACGCAGTAAGTGTGGTGAGCCAGTTCATGCATAATCCCAGTGTAGATCATATGGATGCCGTTGTAAGAATTTTGAGGTACTTGAAGTCCGCTCCAAGGAGAGGAGTAATGTTTTCTAGGCACAGCAATATTCTTGAGGTATGCGGTTTTACGGATGCAGACTGGGCTGGAAATATTACAGATCGGAGGTCTACATCAGGATACTTTACCTTTGTGGGAGGTAACCTTGTTACTTGGAAGAGTAAGAAGCAAAAGGTTGTGGCTCGGTCTAGTGCTGAAGCAGAATATAGAGGTATGGCTCATGGAGTGTGCGAGTTGTTGTGGCTGAGGAGTGTGTTACGAGATTTGGGTGTCAAACCCAAGTGTGCTATGCAGCTGTATTGTGACAACAAGGCAGCTATCGATATCTCACAGAATCCTGTGCAACATGATCGTACTAAGCATGTGGAAGTTGATCGTCACTTCATAAAGGAGAAGCTAGATGCTAAAATCATTAGCTTTCCTTTTGTCCCTACAGAAGAGCAACTTGCAGATATACTCACAAAAGGAGTTTCTAAGAAGGCATTTTATGACTCACTTAGCAAGTTGGGCATGGTTGATGTATATGCGCCAACTTGAGGGGGAGTGTTAGCATGAGTCATGAAGTTAATTTAGGAATGTAAATTAATTTGTTATTGCTTTTTATTTTATATGTGTAATACATGTAGTACATAGTACGTAGGGTTTGTACATGTAGTAACTCTATAAATAGCCTCTTCTGTGGGATGAATAATACATCAGAAAATTCATTCTCCAAACCTTGTTATATTTGAATTAGCAAGTTGGGCATGGTTGATGTATATGTGCCAACTTGAGGGGGAGTGTTAGCATGAGTCATGAAGTTAATTTAGGAATCCAAAAAAGATTTGTCATAAGTCATATGATCGGAAGCACCTGAATCAATAATCCATGTATCACCACCAACAAAGTGAGAAATATTTAAGGCCATACCTATCTTGCCACGACTAGCGACAGATGCTGAGGGTGTGGCACCTCCTGCTGTATGATGATCACATCCGACCACCCCATAGATGTCTAGTTCCTGGACTAACTGAATAGCTGCTTTCGCCTTGGGACGATATGTAGGCCTTTTAGGCCTAAGATGCGGGTACAACTTCCAACAAGATTCACGAGCATGGTCACCATTGCAGTAAGAGCAAGGAGAACGAGGTTGATTCCCAAAGCCTGGTGGTGGTCCTTGCCTGTGGAGTGGAACGAAACTTGATTGCTGAAGGAGTGGTGCTGGTGCTCTTGCCTGAATAGTGAGACTAGAGACTTCAAGTTGTGCTTGAGTAAGGCTTTCCTGCTGAGACTCATCCTTACAGATATATGTGAAAGCTGTAGTCAAGCTAGGAGGTTCTGTCATTCTGAGCAGCTCTCCTTTGGCACTGTTATGTTTTGCATCAAGGCCTCTCAAGAAGTGATGAACTCGCTCAAGCTCCTTTTCCTTTAGGTACCAAACAAGATCCTCCTGATTCTTGATCTTGCAAGGACGCCTCACATCAATTTCAGCCCAAATGTTCTTCAGCTTGGTGAAGTACTGCGCCACTGGCTGCCCATTTTGTTGCATTGCTGCAGCAGTACACATCAACTCATGAACCTGTATGAAGTCAGACTCATTAGTATATAAATCTGCCAATGTCTTCCAAATTGCCTGCGCAGTATCACATTGCTCCACCAGGTCAACTATTTCCTCATTCATGGCCTTATACAAAACTGACATCACAAGACCATCATCATCTTCCCACTTAGTGTAAGCAGCAACATTACTTGCACTAGGAGCCTCAATCACCCCAGTTACATGTCCCATCTTGTACATCCCTCGGAGATGAGCCGTCATGATTTTCTTCCATTTTCGGAAATTGGTTCCATTGAGTTTGGTTCCCCCAAAGGAACCACTTTCAGAATTCTTGACTGATACTTCAAACTTCTGAACATCATTGACCTGATAACTTTCTTCTCCAGAACCCATTGTAACACAAATGCCAAATCAGTAGTTTATGCAGTAACAACAATATACCACAATAAAGCAACAATATATCACAAACGGGTCGGATCAGTTCAAACCGGGTCGGGCGAGCAAGAAACAGAGCCGGGTCGGGCGAGCAAAAAACGGGTCGGATCAGTTCAAACGGGTCGGGATGAAAAGGATGGCAGCAGAACCGGGTCGGGTCGAGCAAGAAACAGAGCCGGGTCGGGACTGCAGCAGAACCGGGTCGGGCGCGTCGTCTGCGTCGTCACGTCTGGGGCGAGACGACGACGGAGATGGCGTCTTCTGGGCGGAGATGGAAGACGACGGCTTCTGGCTTCTGGGGTAGTCCAGCCGGCTTAGGGCACGGCTTCCGGGCGGAGATGGAAGACGGCTTCTGGCTTTTGGGATCGGCGGCAGTCCTAGGGCAGACGATGGCACGACGGAGAGGCGAGTCAGGCCGACGTCTTCTGGGCACGACGGAGATGCGAGCCAGAGGACGGAGATGTGAGCCAGGGGATCGGTGTCTTCGTGCTCTCGTGCTCTCCCGTTCTCTTTCTCACTCTCTGTGAAGAAACGGGAAAAAACAAAAAACAAAAAACACCCGAACGGAAAAACGTCGTCCGGAAAATAAAAAATCGTTGGGAAAAACGTCAACGAAATCGCAGCGGAAAAACAAAGAGACAAAGTCCTTTTGGATCTTTGCTCTGATACCAAGTCAAATATAACAAGGTTTGGAGAATGAATTTTCTGATGTATTATTCATCCCACAGAAGAGGCTATTTATAGAGTTACTACATGTACAAACCCTACGTACTATGTACTACATGTATTACACATATAAAATAAAAAGCAATAACAAATTAATTTACATTCCTAAATTAACTTCATGACTCATGCTAACAACATTCACATGATTGGACACCAACTTCCAATTCTAATGATAGTGTTTATCTATCTGCACTAATACATACTTGGCAAGTTACTACTGGTGATGGTATTAATTTTGGAGCAACCTTGACAAACATCACAGATCTCGACATGACATATTCTACATCATGGTATCTTCCATTGTTCACTGGTGATCCAAATGCAAATCAAAAGACATTTGGTGCTATTGCAGCATACCTTGAGGAATTGAAACTGAAATTGTTTGCTGATTCCCATCTCGGAGCACTCCAAACAGTTGATTTGGAAGAATATGGTGATTCTTTGTCTTGGCACAGGGCACGGCTGATTTCTGCATTCGTTGTTACCTTGAATGATAAAATCGTCTCGTTGCTGACGTTTCAAGCATGGAACATGTGTGGAATCCTGGATCAGAATTTTTCCTTTGTGACTGTATGTGGATGAGATGCTTATAGCAATGAAGGATCAGGGTGAAATGGGTTCTGCTGAAGTCCTTGGGACTCACTTCTCTGTTATACGTTCAAGGCCTGAGGACATGCCTTTATTTACGGGGGGAGGAATGTTAGGACCATTGGGCTATACCTATATATTACTTTGGGCTTGTGTCTTAATTTACCTAAATGAGCTTCTTCTTGGACTCGGGTCGGGTCTTCCAAGGACCGGGTCTTTAGGGTTGGTTAGTTGAACAACTATGTAATATAAACTTCCTCCTTTGTAAGAGCTTATCGAATGAATATGAATATTTCTTAACTTTATTTCCTTTAATTTCTCTGCAATTTACTTCTTTCTGTTCATGATGAATTATGATCCCATCAGATATAGAGAAGTTTTATCAATAAAGAATAGGGTTTCTGAATGTATCAACATGCAGAGAACCATTTTCTTTGACACGAGGCCCTAATGTAATTGATGAGCTTCAAGACTAAGCATTGACCAAGGGGTGTGGCATTTTGACGGACACTCCTACGGAATTATCGAGGTCAAGTCTGGTTCGGACCTACGGATACGAGTGCCGTCAAGTTGGTTAAAACACACACACGTGCACCCCGCGTGACTACTTTTCCTCACTCCCCATCCCTTTCCCCAAACCCCACTCCCCCACATCTTTCACTCCCGCCACTCTAAAACAAACCAGCGCGTGATCTTCACAACCGACTGAGCGAGTAAGGATAACCCTCACCCGCCCGTCCACAGCTCCCAAAAATAAACCAAAAATCGTCATCATCATCATCGCAATTGAAGGAAGGCTTTGTTGTATGGTCTGAAACAAAATGGCTGCTGGTGTCAAGATAGGAGCCACCGGCGTCGGAGCCTTTCCGGCTCACCGAGCCACCACCATGTCCGCCGCTCTCCCTCTCCCTCATTCTCTCTTCTTCCTCCGCACTCTCCCCTCCCGCCCACGCGCCCTCCGCCTCCACTCCTCCCCCTCCTCTCGCTCTCACTCTCACTCTCACTCTCGCCCCCTCCGCGCTTCCTCCGACGGCTCTCCTCCACCTGCTTCAGGCATCTCATCTTTCTTTCTCTCTAACTAGTTGTTGTTTGTTGGAGTTGAATTTGGAGCTGCAGAATTTGATTTTGACGAGCTTAATTTGCAGGGCGAGAGGTGGAGAATGTGGTGATTATAGGTTCAGGTCCGGCGGGATTCACGGCGGCAATCTACGCGGCAAGGGCGAATCTGAAGCCGCTGGTGTTCGAGGGCTACCAGTATGGTCCCGGTGGGCAGCTCATGACTACTACGGAGGTTGAGAATTTTCCGGGGTTCCCTGAGGGAATTACTGGTCCGGATTTAATGGACAAGTGAGTTGAGCTTGCATTTCGCTTGTTTGCGGATTTGTGTCTGTGGCGAATTATGTAGTGTTTTTTTTTCTTTTTTTTTTTTCATTAAATTAAAATGGGGAGTGATTGAGGAGCTCGGCATTGTGGTTTTCATGTGTGTAGGATGCGGCGGCAGGCCGAGCGGTGGGGAGCTGAGTTGTATCAGGAAGATGTTGAGTCTATTGATGTTACTACTAGGCCCTTTACTGTGATGAGCAGTGACCGTAAGGTGATATATGATTTCTCGCCAGCTTGTTTTATTTAAAAGTTTAATGATTCTGGTTTGGACTCATGTGATCATGATGTTAAGTTTGCCTATGGCAGAAGAATTTGAAACCAACTGTTACTTGGTAATGAGATTTTGAAGTGAACCTTTAGGAGTTAACAGTCATTCGCTAAAAAAAGGGACATGAGTGCTAAATGATGTGTGACTAAGTTTTGATAGACGTATAAATAATTAAGGTACCTCCTCCTTATTTATGGTTTTATGTGCTATATAAAACTGATAGCATCATGACCTTCATTATCGGGACGCATACATCAGTTGCTGAGCGCAGGATCCCATTGCGCTTGAGTGGATGTCAAAACACTCAATGGAATGTCAAGTGTCCATTGTTATTTTTATGTACCTTTCTGTTCATTTCTTAGGATTTAGGGTTCGTCTTCAGCTTTTGGACTACTGCCTTAAACTCAGAAACCACTCCCTATACACTTTGATCTAATTTCTACACTCTAAAGTGACCGATCATATCATGTCCAAAGGGTGGAAATTATGCATTTTGGTCCTTGTTTTGTTTATGTAATGATATTTCTTTTCTTGCCACCTGTTTGTAATGATGCATAACTTCTGCAATTATCAGTGTGGTGGAATACGACTTTTGATATGCGAGCTTATTGGCTCCAATTAGACTTTTGTTCAATATAACTATGGAAGTAACTATCCCACAAGTTACATACTAGTTTCCTTAATTTTTCATATCTAGTTCTAATTTTTGCATTTATATTTCAGGTTAAGTGCAACAGTCTAATTTTTGCCACAGGGGCAACTGCAAGACGTCTCAGGATACCCCGTGAAGATGAATTTTGGAGTAGGGGGATTAGTGCTTGTGCAATATGTGATGGCGCATCGCCACTGTTTAAAGGGCAAGTGCTTGCCGTGGTAGGAGGGGGTGATACAGCCACAGAGGAAGCTTTGTACCTTACTAAATATGCTCGACATGTTCACTTGCTTGTACGTAGAGATCAACTGAGGGCTTCCAGAGCCATGCAAGATAGGTGAGTCTTGATAAAAATGCTCCTTTATTTGTGTATTAGTCTTCTGATAGTGTTGTGGCACCTTTTTTTTATTACAATTGTACATTGGTCATAAACCACATTACTTAACCTAGTCGTATATTTTTCTTGGAGTCTCATGAGTCATGTCAAATGGATAAATGGTCTGCAGATTTTCTCTCTTTTTTCATCCCCCATATTTAAGTTTAACCTTATTTACCACCATCTGCCGTGTTCTTTTATTTTGTATGTTTTCTCATTTGTTGTAGACTTGTAGCAGCTTCTTTTGTTTCCTTAGTGTATGCAATTATGTATTTGTACTTTGATGCCTTTAGCAAGAAAAAATAAGACTGTAAATCAATGTACTTTTTACCAGCTGAAATGTCAATGTGATGATGAATATGCATGTCAGACGCTTGATATGTTGAACTTGTTAAGAGTCGTTCGGGTAGAAAAAAAATCTGAAGATTTAAACTACTTACTACTTTAATTTAAATTGGTATTGTGTTTTCTCATTTATTTGTGTTATCTTGTTTGAAGTTTCACTTTGTCATTTGCCCAAACAGAAAAAGAGAAGTTTCATTTTATCTGTTACCGCAAAGATCGGTGTAAACTTTGTTGCTGTTAATGTAGAAAGAACATATGTATACATTTGTTTCTTCCGGAGTTGCTTCTTCCTCCTGATAACTTAACCCTTTGTATGGTTAAACCTTAAAAATTAATTACAAGTGACTACTGTGTTAATAAAGAAAATATGCACTGTGGAACAATACTGTCAACATAAATTCAACATGGATTCACTTATGAGCGGAACAGAAAGCTGAACCAAGATACTTGGTCTTAGTTATGATGAATTACAGTGGAGCGTTTGGGTATATTGAAAATTGTAAACAAGGAAGGAAAGTTATCATTATATCTTCTTTATTGAAGCCATACATCCTTCCTATGTAAGAAGAGGCAGGCACAAATTATCTGTGGATGATTAAAGTTAGGATTTTAGAACAGAAAGTGGGCAATTTTTTCAGTGGTGCATATGGGGTCACTTGCGTCTTGACTGTCGGTCTTTTCCGGTCTTTCCATAAATGTGCTGGAAGTTGTATATGATGTTAAACTATGAATCATTTGAAACAAACTCTTAGTTATTGTTAAATTGTGGTTCTTTTGAGGACATAAACATTGCA
Organism: Fragaria iinumae; assembly: GCA_009720345.1. NCBI lineage: Eukaryota > Viridiplantae > Streptophyta > Magnoliopsida > Rosales > Rosaceae > Fragaria > Fragaria iinumae. The sequence continues at coordinate 23,798,981 of CM019122.1, read as the reverse complement.
AATCAGAGTAATAATGTCAATAAGAGTAGGTATAATCTTTGAGTTTTTTTTTTCTTCCTATGAAAATAGTTTTTCTTTGCAGAAAGAGTATGGTGGTGACATCTGATTTGAGAATCAGATATTTGTTAGCCTTTTTGACATTACATATTCATCTCGGGGGAATTGCTTTCTGTTCAATAGATTTTGATTGGATCCCTTGATGATGATTTATACTAAATTACTAATCAACACCTTGTATGTGTGAGTTTTCAACTCCCTGAATGTTTGTTTAACAGGTTGATTATCGCGAATGTTTCAGAGTGTTCAACAACCCAAATATCACCGTGCATTTCAACACAGAGACTGTGGACATTGTTAGCAATACAAAGGGCCAGATGTCTGGAGTATTAATTCGGAACCTTGACACTAAGGAGGAATCTGTGATTGAAGCAAAGGGGTTATTTTATGGTATAGGCCACTCACCAAATAGCCAGTTGCTGGAAGGTCAGGTTGAGCTTGACAGTTCTGGCTATGTCGTAGTAGAGGAGGGAACTGCAAAGACTTCAGTTGAAGGTGTATTTGCTGCTGGAGATGTACAGGTAATCCCCTTGAAAACTTAACCTTTATGTATCTGCTTCAGCTTCTCAAAATCGTTTAGTAGCTAGTGAGATTGTTTTAGTTTTTTTGGGGAATGCCTAGCAGCAAATTAGTCATATTTTAAGCAATTTTTAATCCGTGTTCTAATTGGCGTTTACATTAACAGGACCATGAATGGAGGCAAGCGGTAACTGCTGCAGGTTCTGGATGCATTGCTGCATTATCAGTCGAGAGATATCTTGTGGGCAAAAATCTCATTATTGAGTTTCACCAGGTATTGAACTTCTTACAATGTCTTAAGTTTTCCTTTTTTACATGACGCTAGATATGTATTGTATCCCTTTTGTTTGATGGTTCAACCTTGTTTAGAGGTTTATATCTATTAAACCCAGACTATAGGAACATGCAAGTTTTCAGAATTATACTTAACCACTTTTAAGCAACAAAGACCTAGACAACTTCGCGTATGACTAAATCATATATCACTTTGGTAGATGAAATCGCAACCCACATAACAACCATGGCCTTAGGCTGTATGCAACCATTGATTTTGCCTGCTCGATTCAGAAAACTAATCGAATACAATCAAGAACACATTGAAACATGCTGCCCTAAATCTAACACAGAAAATATCACATGAACAAGTTTGTAACAATCTTCATACATAAGTTATAAATATCAGAAAATCTAAACATGTTACAAAACCAAATCGGCAACCATAAAAACATACAATCTTCATAGACAAAGATGGGTTTGTTTTTCAGAAGCAAATTTTACTCGTAAAGATAAGTACCTCATCTTCATCTGATTGAACTTTTTTATTACAATGTCTAATGCTGGATGTTTTGGCAACTCAATTTCTTCACCATTGAATGAGTGAATATTAACCATGTTGTCATTAAACGATTACTGAAATGTTTCAAGAAAATACCATTTTGGGGTTAAAAATAGAGCAATTAATCTCTCAACTTTAGACTTTTCTTGTAAAAAATTTGTGGAATGCCATTTTATTAGTAGTTGCATTAATACTAAATTGCATTCTTCTTCAACATATCTCATTTATTTACATTTTGACAGCCCCAAACTGAAGAGGCTAAGAAGGAACTCACAGACAGGGATGTGCAGGAACATTTTGACATTACAATTACAAAGCATAAGGGCCAGGCATGTGTTCTTTTATATAAAGCATGATCTGACATTTTTTTCTGTTTCCATTTGTTTTCGTATATTTAAAGGTATTAAATAACTTCTGCAAGCTCTATTTTTTGTTCAAAATTTGTAATATTGGTGCGGTTGTCTTCTTTGTTCAGTATGCGCTGCGAAAATTGTACCATGAAAGTCCAAGGCTTATATGTGTACTATATACAGCACCAACATGTGGTCCGTGCAGGACTTTGAAACCAATTCTTAGTAAGGTATTCAAGTTAACTACAGTTGTTCCACATTTTACTCACTCTATAATGATGTTAATCTTTCATACACGATGTGACTTCATTCACTAGGTATGCATGTAAGTGATTCTGTTGTGTTCATATTTGTCTCGTTACTGGTGGTGTGCATAACTTTCATTAGCGGAGGTGTTATGGATCATCTGGATACAGAGGAATAAAGGAATCTTTTAGAAGGTCAGGGTTGATGAGTTTGACAACTTGTAGGGCATAAAATCTTTGGTGCCTAGGAAGAGCCCCCTTTTTGCAATTCACCTAGATTACAAAACAGCAGTAACAAACAGCATCTTGGCTTTCAGCAATTCTGAGATGATTGCAGTTTGTCATGACTTAATATCCAAGCCTGATTGTGGCAGATCATAATGTGCTATCATGTGTCAGAGTATAAGTATAGATTGCAAAACAGTTTAGATGTCTCAGGAATCTAGTTCACATTAATAGGCTTTTAGTACTAGCTCCACTGAAACGTGGTTATTTAACAGTTAGAAGGGGAACCAAGCCTTGGATATGCCATTTGTTTGAACACACCCATGCCAACTGACCACAAGTAACGACAAATATGAACACATGCTTTATTATATCTTTATGTCAAATGACTGGTAGAGTATGTGATAATCTTTTTTTTTTTATTTGTACTAGTATGTGATATTCATTACCTCTACTTTCTCTGATGGCAGGTGATAGATGAATTCGACAGGAATGTACATTTCGTTGAAATTGATATCGAGGAAGATCAAGAAATAGCTGAGGCTGCAGGAATCATGGGTACACCATGTGTTCAGTTTTTCAAAAACAAGGAGATGATCAGGTTGGTTGTTCTTTCTACATCTCTTGTGCATTCAGGGAATTGTATGCCTCTATTTATCACATTCTCATTTCTAGTTTCCGTGATCCAGACCACATAAATTGCATCTACATGCTACTCGATCTTTGATCTGGCTAATTGTTACATTCTTGTTTGTTTGTAGGACTGTATCGGGCGTCAAGATGAAGAGTGAGTATAGAGATTTCATTGAAGCAAATAAATGAGAAGATTCAAGGTACTTACTTGCCTGATGCTCATCATTTTGTAATTCAATTTTGTTCCTCCCAAAAGGCTAGTTCAATAATACCTCGATTTCCCTCATTATATGTGGTAATTGTATTCTCATCATCTGTTGTAATTGTATTGATCAACCAACATTGTAGATTATTAATATACATGCAGAGTTGCCAGTGCATTGTTACGGAATTGAAGTCCCCTCTTCTTCTGCCGTCAATTTCTATAAGTAGCAAATTATAGATAACACAGTAAATTCAAACGCATTGACATTTTTATAAAAAAAAAATGCAAATTAACAAGGCAACCAAAATGTGGTTGCATTTTGTAAAGGGCACTGAAACTTACAATATTTGGCTAGCCGTAATTGAGAAAAGAAACATACGAGTGACTTAAAAAGAAACTAGAAAGCCAGAATTGACCTTATATGTAATTGGCACAGCTACCGAAAACCCATCTTTCAGGAGAGCCTATTCAGCGCACCCGGGTGCTCGCACCCGGAAATTTAACGGTGAGATCGCCGGTGAGATCGCCGGGTGAGGCCGGACACAATGAATGGACGGTGAGATTGGCCGGGTGCGCCGCGCACCCGGGTGCGCTGTATAATTTTCCATCTTTCAGTATATGAACTTGCTTCTTGAGTACACTTGGATAAATTAGTAGAACCTAGCTTGGGAAGTACGTGACATAGTTACAATTTACAAACATTAGGATACAAACTTATCATATAGAACATCAAGGGTAAAGAAAAGTGATGAGATTATTATAACTACATCGATCTAAACAAGTGATATTTGCAATCCCACCTCTTTAGGGTTTGCTTTCCACACTATGGGAGTGGTGATCCGAGACCCTCTTGTGAAGATAACGGAGTAAGAGTCCGGTGTCTCTTCGAGGAAGAGATATACTGATCCTTCCTGAATGAAGCTACCTTGACATGGCTTTGGAGGGTGGTTCTCTTGGCATAGAGTTTCTGGAAAAATAATGATGATCTCTCTTTGTATTTTAGTACCACATAAAAGATGAATCTCAGACCAACTAAGAGGCAGGTAAGAGCAGCTAAATTCCACCACTTAGAACTATCTGGATTTATCCCAAACATTTCTCGGAGGATGGTCTCACCCTTCAACTTGGGTTCTCCTTGGAGTGGGGAGTCAAATTCCATCCCAATCATGTCATTCTTCAACTGACCCTGTGATATGTACATCATTTTAGCACGCTCTTGTCAATTTGCTAAAAAAAAAAAAATGGTGATCATTGGAGATAAAACTCGAGTGTAAGAAAGATTTTGGCTTTTAATTACCTCTATTGCCCATCCAGCATAACTAAGGTAGGACATTGGATATTGCCAAAAGAATTTTGGAAGCTCAAAGACCCTCCGGAAAAGAAGTGAAGGCATCATCATGAATACCTATATGCACAGGTACCGAATTGGATTAGACATCGGACATGTTTGAGTTATAAACCACACACTAGCTAGCTTACCACATTATGCAAGAGATCGATTAACTCAGTCGGTTGTTTCATATGAGGTTAGCTAATGCAACTCTTAGCAGAACTTATTCGAATTAAGATAAACCACTTACGGTGACAGCAGCAGCACATCCGATACCCATCAAGAGGTTTGGGACCAATGATGCAACAATCAAGGCTGTGCCTTCTGTGACCACAATGCAGCACAAGAGATTCAGACAAAAATACAAGTAATGAGAGAACCCGGTATGAAATTGCACCATGTGGTAGAGTATTGTTCCAGCAGAGAAAGCCATGAGGATGACGAAAGGCAGAGATGAAATGAAGTTGGAGAGCACAAACAAAGCTTCCCCATAGTGGCCACCAAGTCTTTCACGCCTAAACACCTACGTTTATGGAGTTGGAATAACAAAGGGCATGAACATTCATCATGAGGCCATAAGTTTCCATTAGTTTGATATATGAATCTTGCAATGCGTACATACCTTTAGTTCTTCAATGACAAAGGGTATGCCTCCAATGGACAAGCAAATCATGAGGCCGTAAATGAAACCATCACATTTTCCTCTTGACACAATTGCTTGATTATCTGTTCCAATATGATAGAAGAAGGAACCAGCACTCACTGCTATTAGAACGTAAAACAGACACCTTAACCAGTAGTACCCGATATCTCTAGACATGTTTAGTGAAGTTCGGCATGTCAATGTCCACAGCTGCTTCAACCAGCTAATACTATTGCCATTGTTTGATTTTGCGGAAACCTTTTCCTGCCATTTGATGAATTACATAATCAAGGATAAGGAGATATGTACTAGTTAATTATTTCAATCATATTTGGTACGTAATTATTAGTTGGAACTAGATAAACCTCACATTGCAACATAATAGTATATGAATTTAAATTAAATTGATTAACATGTCGATTATTCTCTATTCTCTAATTTGAATTAACGACATACCGTGAGCAAAATTTCTCGGATCCTTTTTCTTGCATCTGTTGAAAATGGGGAGATCTTATATATGTTGATTAGTTTTCCTTTGATCTCTTCTGTTGTCAAGTTCATATTGGTATTTGATGAGAGTGATGATGGTCCCTGCAAGAAAATACCAAAAATAAGGGGATGCATATGACAAAGCATGCAAAAACAAACTTAATTATCAGATATATAAATGAAAAGTTGTGAAGGTAAACTTACATAATTCATTCTTTGAGATAGGATAAGAGCTGTAATTACTTTGTCAAAGTCTGAACTAATACATCGAAGGTAATGTTCGGGAGGATTTTTCCTTGTCGGACAAGGAAATCCGGCATCAGAGAAGAACTGAATTATAAGAATGTAAGAACAACATCAGCTACCACACGTAGACTATCAAAGTATTAATTTTTCAGTGTAATTCAATGCAATTACCCAGAATATAAAGTCTTATGCTAAATTTGGAATATATGAAAATAGGTTTACCTTTACAGCCTTCTGTGCCTCTCCGAAATAAACAGTTTCACCTCCTGCTATGAGGAGCAGATCATTGAAGAGATTAAAAACATCACTACTTGGTTGGTGAATAGAGCAAATGACTATCCTTCCTTCGCGAGCAATGTTTCTCAGTGCCCATATCACAAAGAAAGATGAAGCACTATCTAGACCGCTAGTGGGTTCATCAAGCAATAACACATGAGGCTGTGTTAATATTTCAATGCAAATGCTAAGTCTCCTCTTTTCTCCATTACTTATACCTCTCAAATGCCAATTCCCGATATAAGTCTCAGCACAATCTTGAAGTCCCATTTTGGAGAGGGTCTCTTCCACAACCTCAATTTTCTCTTCTTTTGTCATTGAGGAAGGAAGCCGCAAATGAGCTGAATATGTAAGAGTTTCTCTTACAGTGAGAGATCCCATAAATATGTCTTCTTGAGTCACATAAGACTGAAATATGCATAGGAAAAAGAAAGATTCAATTGCTGTAATTTTGGAAGTCATCAATTTCATAACAAATATTTTGCCAATGATGTCCAATGTACTTACAATATCTGTACTGTTTATGCTTCTTTTGTTCCCATTGAGTATGACATCCCCACACATTCTAACATTTGCAGGCAGCCTCCCTGTTGCAGTTTATATATATATATTAGAGGATAGAACTCTAGAGTCTAAGCACATATATATGGATATACATCAAAGAGAGAAATTATGGCCATTGTTTACATTTGATCATATGATTCCCTCATAAGGTCACGGTTTATACTGTTAAAGGCTGGAAATTAAGATAACTAAACAGACATCTAAGATCGATTACATTAATTGTCTTATATATATATATATAAGCACGTTCTATACATTCGATTATATTTATAGATCATAGATTTGCTGATGGAAGATGATAGACCCCGGTAAAATTCTTAGGTAGGGTTGTCCCTATTACGTGGCGGTGGAGCAGACCAATAGAGATGTAAAAAACTTTATGCTAAATCAAAGTTGCCCCTAGCGTGCATTTTAAATATGCAATAGCCATAAAACTTCCTGTATGTGTTTCTATTAACCGGTCGTACCGCCACGCATATTATGTGGTAGACCTGTAAATAGACCGGATCTTGATCTGAACTTGTTTCGGCTTGGTGGTTGTTAAACGAGTTTGGATTGAAAATTTGACCCGTTGATCCGTTAAGGAGTCTGATCCGTTAACTCATTATTATTAAACGGATCAGATACGGATCGAGGTTGATCCGATCCATTAAGGACCGGATCCGTTTTAAAATAATTAAATAATATTTTTATAAATATAATATTGCTAATAAATATTAAATAATATAATAATTATTTGGATAACCTAAACATCTAAATTGCGTCTAAAGTATGATTTGATGAAGTTAAAGGTTACTGATGCCTATGGTTTTTTTATGCTCTTTGCTAAAAACATTGGAGATCGATCTAGTATTTTGATTATATTAGTTTATTGTTAAAGGAGTATTTTGGCCATCTAATTCAACTTTTGATGTAAACATTTATTTTGTTATAATATTTCATTAGTGTTTTATGACAATTTATGATAAAATTAAGAAATAATTATTTAAAATTTGAAAATATTTATTATTATAAACGGATCGGATTAACAAGTTAGGTATCCGTTAACCCGCCAGATTTGGATTTGGATCGAGCTATCAATGACCCGGCGGGTAACCGGTCAGATTCGGATCTAAAATTTCTATTATGGATCCAGATCTAGGTCGATCCGCTCCAGATCCGGTCCATTTACAAGTCTACCATGTGGTCATACGCCTGCCCCGCATAAGAGTTTCTCTAGATACATGGGGAATGAGAGAGTAGATTGGATCATGGATTCATGGGGCAAGGTATGTTACATTCATAAATTAGTACTCTAATTAATAATTAGATGAAAGTCACTATATATAAATGTGGCATGAAATTGAGATTCATCAACTGTCTGCTCCGGTCCCCTTTCCCATCCATGCCAGCATTAACTTAACTCCAAAATATATTACTAGCAGCGAAGTTCATAATAAAACATACGAAAAAAAAACTTACGAAGTTTTTCTTTTTTTGTTGTATCTATATCACACGGTTTATTCAAAGACTTTCTAGGATCAGAAACTAATTGTGTTAGGAGAACATGTCAGAACGCTTCCTCCTTCCTGGTTAATTAGGACTTATGACTAGTGTTCGATCACCTAGCTAGTTTACTAATTAACTAAGTAATTATTATATTTATTTTAATTTATTAAACACCTAGTTTCGTTGAATCAACGTAATTATTGCAAATGTCATTAAATAATGAATGACTACACAAAAACAAATCTTGATCTACAAAGGAATTTATGAAATGAACGTACAAGTTAAACAAACTTGATGTTAAAAGTTGTTAATGACAAGGGAGCTAAATTAGTAGTTCTCACATATAACTATAGAAAATCTTTACGGTTAGCCTTAGCTAATTTATTACCGAGAGAGGGTGCAGAAGTGATCGAGTTGGGACTATTCTCAGTCATATGTACGATATATATATGTATATATATATATATATATATACAGGCCTTCTCAGCTACGGAGGTTCGCACCAATGGTTTTGGTGCGGATTTCCATTTTTGCACCACTTTTCGATCGAATTTCTCCATCTCCACCGTCTAGTATCTAGATAATATTGTGTAGATCATCTCTGCAAAATTTCAGTCAATTTGGTAATCGTTAAGACCCTCAAATTGTGTTTTTCTGTTTTAAACATGAACTGTTCATGTTTGACAAAATTCAGTCCGTCAATTTGTTTTTCGAGTTTGAGGGCCTTAACGATCACTAAATTGGCTGAAATTTTGCATAGATGATCTACACAATATTATCTAGATACTAGACGGTGGAGATGGAGAAATTCGATCGAAAAGTGGTGCAAAAATGGAAATCCGCACCAACACCATTGGTGCGGACCTCCGCACCTGAGAAAGACTGTATATATATATATATATATATATATACACACAGTTCCTATCCAGAGCGACCACTAAGGAATCCTTTATTATGACTTATATGAGGGATTGAGTATTAGACCAACTTTTCGATCACATTTTTCAATCTTAACCATTCAGTTTTTAGGGCCTAATATGTACATCACTTCTGCAAAATTTCATCTAAATTGGTGATAGGTAAGGTGCTGAAAACTGCAATTTTCATGAACGGTTCAGGTTTGGCAGATTTGAATCGTCTATTGATTTAAGCTAGTTCGAAGCCTTAACGATCACCAATTTGGCTGAAAATTTTCAGAAATGATCTACTCATATATACATAGAGGTTGAATGGTGGAGATGTTGATATGTAATCAAAAAGTTGGTCTAATGCTCAATCTCTCATATAAGTCATAATAAGGGATCCTTAGGGGAAAGGATACACACACACACACACACACACACATGACCCTTCCACTAAGGGATCATTTTTTTTGACATATATGAGGGATGAGGGATTACTCCAACTTTTCGATCACAAAATCACATCTCCATCATTCAATATGTAGTATATATGAGTAGATCACTTAGGCAAATTTTCAGAAATTTTGGTAATCGTTAAGGCATTCAAAACTACGATTTATAATTATAAGCATGAACAGTTCAGGTTTGGAAGATTTGGTTCGTTCATTGATTTAATCTTGTTCGACATCTTAACGATCACCAAATTAGCTGAAAATTTGCAGAATTGATCTATATATAAGGACTAACAAACTGAACGGTGCAGATTCAAAAATATAATCGAAAAGTTGAAGTAATCCCTCATCCCTCATATATGTCAAAAAAATGGATCCCTTAGTGGAAGGGCCTTCTATATATATATATGTGTGTGTGTGTATGTGTTTGTATTCTTCAGTCCATACATGACATGCAGAATGAAGTTTGCTTCCAACAAGGTGATACCATAGAGAGCTGGCATGCGATCGAGCTCATAGACAATTGATTCATCCTAGGAAAGTAGGGTAACTAGATTCAGCATGCCCTTTCCATGCAAATATTCGGTAACAACAACAAGCAAAAATTGGAAATTTCATCTTATACGTCGCATGCAAAATCAAATGTATGTAAACAAATACAGTAAACGCAACTGTTAATCTGTTATATATAGTAGTAAGAGGAATAAAACCAAAGAGAGGGTGAGAGAAAGGAAGTAACCAGCCAAGGCATCTAGTAAGGTGGATTTTCCAGAGCCAGATGGACCCATGAGAGCCATAATCCGATCGGGTTGTGCATAACCAGTAATCCCATTTAACAGCAGCTTTGATCCGCTTCCTGCCGCCGGCGCCACCACCGTTAAGTCTTGCCAAACCAAGTATTTGCCATCTGATGATCCACATCCATCCATCTCTTTCAGTTCTATTCCCTCACTTTTCTCAGCAAACCTTTATCCTAGAGCAGGCCTGCAATTCCAGTTTAATTTACCGGTAAGTCAGTCGTACCTTGCATCTTCTTCTTATTTATAGGCCCGAAAATGTATATTATATGAATATATAATATCTCAGAATCTAACAGGAGGAGGAGGTACTCATATATATAGATCTTATCAATTAAATTGAATGCCTGAGGATGGCTACAGAGACTACGTACAGACGACAGACCTGTCATATATAAATATGCATGCCACCCAGCTGATGCAGTATGGGCGTGCAGTTTCTTTTTATGGCTTAGTACGTAGTATAGCCATTTAATTTCATTGTACATGGCCAGAGATATATATGGATAAGCTAGAGGCAGCCAAGGAATAGCACAGATTGCAGTTCACCTGTCACCTATCCATGATGAATGCCTTCAATAGATTTTGCCTTCTACGTACATCCATTAATATTGCAGTAAGTTATGATCGATTCAGTGTACAGTTGCATGCAGAAGGGGTACTACTATTGTAGTTAAACACTCGTATATATTATGTATACCAAGAAACCCAGGTTTCAGGTAACATGCAGCATTTACACAAGTAAGATCGAGCTGCATGGGATCGGAGGGTGAGGAAGGGATCAGTGCTAGTTGCTCCTTTTTTCCTTTTCGATCTATAGTGGTGGGGATGATTGATACTGAAGGTGGCGGGGGGAGGAAATGATACAGAACTACGATGATAACATACTGGTGAATTTTCTGGGTAAATCACTTTAGAGCTTACTCATTTAATTTCATAAAAAAACATTAATCCTAGCTATGCTACACTCTCAATTTTGATCCAGTAACTCTATCATCCAATAGCTCCAACGCCACCACCCGACCCTTATACTGGTCTTTGGAAGGCAATATGGAATTCTAAAGTCCCTAAGAAAGTGGCTTTGGAAGGCAATATGGAATTCTAAAGTCCCTAAGAAAGTGGCCTTGCATGCTTGGAGGACATGTGTGGGTATCTTACCTACAAGAGATGAGTTGAGCAGAAAAGGTTATATGGGGGACATGAGCTGCTTGTTGTGTAATCATGATCATGGAGATGGAGTACACTAATTTGTGCATTTTCCCTACGCTCAAGAGGCTTGGATAGCAGCATCTTTACAGCCAGTTGTTGGGACTACAAATATGAAGGATCACGTGCTTGCTATATCTCAAAGTGTGCCAAAGAAAAAATTTGCACACGTCCTCATGGTCTTATGGTCTATATGGACAAACATGAATTCTCAATTATGGGAGAACAAAAGGCATAGGCCCATGGATGCAGTTTTATTAAGCATGGGTTGGCATAACGACTTTATGAAGGCTAGTGGTAGTGAGGCTGCTCAACCACATCAGATTATGTTGGGTTTGGTATCCAAACCTCCATGGTGGAGATATTATGCATGACATGAATGTATAGAGTTATTGGTTTGGGCATTCATGGTGATAAGTTATGCATGACATGAATGCATAGAGTTATGTGTATTCATGGTGATAAGTTATGCATGTAATTGATGCATAGTTAAGTGAAAATAAATGTATGAGATTAAATTCATGATATAACTCTTAGTCTTCCTAGGGAGTTACATGGAGATAATGGAGAAGATGGAAGGTTTGGTCATGGTCATGAATGGGCATTGATAGAGTAACTCTAGAGACTTCTATCAAAGGCTATAAAAAGGTGAAGTTTGTGTTGAAGCAAGCAAGGAGAGAAGAGAACAACTTTGAGGGTCTTCGTGTATAGAAGATAGATTGAGTTGTGTTCAAGACTGCGAATTACTCTTGGGGTAGAGTAATCTTCTAGGTTGAGAGAGAGTGCACAAGGGGTGTCCTTTTGGATACAAGGGATTGGGTTGGGTATAAACTTGAGTGGTGTAATATTGTACTTGTGTAATTCTCTCATTAGTGAAGGTGATACTCTCCGAGAATGTAGGCAAGGATATTGGCCGAACCTTGTTAAATCTTGTGTTCTTCTTGACTTGTTTATTTCTTCTTTCCATCTAATTTCTAGCACTTGTGTGGTGGAAGATTAATTTCCCAACAGATTATGCATTGGATTAAACCGGAACTAGGCTGGGTCAAATGTAACAGTGACGGTGCATTCATTTCAGGCACACGAAGAGGAGGTTGTGGTTTGGTTATAAGGAATGAGTCGGGTGATTTCATGGCAGGGGCTGCCAAACCTTGTCTCCAATTAACTTCACCTTTCCATGCGGAATTGTTGGCTCTTCTTGAAGGTATGAAATTGGCAGAAACTTTGTATTATCCCAAAGTCATCTTTGAAACAGATTGTCTATTACTTGTGCATGATTTGAATCAAGATACATCTGATATATCAAGCCTTGGTCTTATTCTTGCCGAGGCTAAAGAGATTATGAATAGGCATCAGAATTTTAGATTAATTCATGCTCAACGTAAATATAATAGAGTTGCTCATATCATTGTCAATCATGCTCATACTTCTTATAAGAGTAATATTTGGTTTGTAAATGTTTCCGTCATGATAAGAGATGTCATCTTGAACGATTATAATCGATAATCTCTTCAGTAAAATGATTGTTTCAAAAAAATAACAACTCTATCATCCATCTTCTGTCGAATAAATTCGTTGTTGCTAAACGTGAGACCCATCTTTTTCTAAAGTGACAAACTGACAATATATGAACTATCACACTCAGTTAGCTCGCTCCAAAGTGTTGACGTGGAGTTACTCAGTGAGCTCCTTATAATGGCTTGACAATCTTTAATTCGAAGAGGTTGGTTTGGTAAGCCTCGGCCTTCAAATCCCAATAATTATTTTTCAAGATGACTTAGATAATGTTCCAACCCTAGCTCGATCACCTGCATACAAGGCCCAGCCACCACGCTGAGCTTAATTAGTACGTATGTATATCATCTATATTTGTATTCATAGTACTGCAATTCAAACCTTAATTTGAAATGTCGATCAATATTAGTTTCACGTACTATATGTCCCCTGCGCCCACATAACCTAAAACAAAAAACCTCTCGGAACACTCTAAGCTGATCCAAGTGGAACGTTGAAAATACAATAAAGGAGAGACGGTGAAACCAGACCGCCATCGAAGGATGAGCATGAGGATATATAGCTAGTCAGTCAGCGACGAAGTTAGCTTATCTGTATACATGCCGAGAGAGATGATAAAATAAATTGAAAGACCATCTAGAAAATGTCCTGAATTATGCTATTTAGTTATTCGCTAAGTAATGCACCCAAAGTAGTGAAACTACCGTACAAGTGATACAACCTTGTGACGGGTAGCTAGCTAACTAATTGGGCATTTTTCCTATATATATTTCCAGAAATTAATATGTTGGACTAATGTCGCACATGCACAAGCAACACGTACATGTGATGGATGCAATGCAAGAGTACTTCTGTACCTGGTCTGAAACTCCATCGATCTCTCTCCCCGTGAGTTAGTTGATTGTGTGCAGGCTGATATAAATGCTGATATAATTGGTGAGTAGACATCCATAGTCATTACATTGGTGAGTACTAGTGGTGGTTACTGTAAAGGTTTAGGTCACGGCTTTCTACTCGGAGCTTATGGGTGTGATCATCGGTGTTGAATACGCATTTCAATTTGGTTGGCAATGCCTCTGACTGGAAAGCGACTCGACTAGTGTGATTACATGTATTAACTCTTCATCATTTGTTCCTCCTTAGCCGCTTCGTATTGCCTGGCTCACCTACTTAGCAAGTATTCGTACGATGACCTTTCGTTGCTCTCATATTTTTCGGGAAGGAAATACATTGGCTGATAGAATGGCAAACATGGGTCTACTCTCTTCTTCCCTAGTATGGCATGCTTCTCCTCTATCTGATATATCTCCTTACCTTCGTATAGATGATCTGAGATTTCCTTATTTACGATATGCTTAACTTTTCCTTCATGGGTTGGTGTTCACTAGCCTTTTCTTCAGATATAGGGGTAAGGTATATGTCTCCCCCTCTGTTTTGAATGTAATTTTCTTTCTTTTTATATTATCAATAAAAAGATATAGGGGATGATCTGAGATTTCCTTATTTACGATATGCTTAACTTTTCCTTCATGGGTTGGTGTTCACTAGCCTTTTCTTCAGATATATGGGTAAGGTATATGTCTCCCCCTTTGTTTTGAATGTAATTTTCTTTCTTTTTATATTATCAATAAAATAAAAATAAGAGGACGGGCGGTGCTAGAGTGTGACAGACCCTTCTCCTTTGGTATTAAGGGTGGGACTTGTTCCTTACATTGTTTGCTTCCGATGAGCTAATATCGCATAATCCTTTATTATTTATAAATAATAATAATAATAATAATAATAATAAATGCTTAGCATGATGGATGTATCAAGATGTTGTTCATCCTCATTGTAATCATTGATCCTATTCAATAAATTAAAAACTCTCAAAAATAAAGAGAGAATATATTTGTCAAGACCCACCCCGAATTTCACCTTGAAACCCGAGGTAAATCTTGCGGGGTCCACCTTTAAGGAAAATTTACCGAAAATTCGGCATAACCTCCCTTGAAAATGGACAACCCTAACTTGAAAAATTCAGATAAATACTTCTATAATAAACCAACCATCCTCAACTCCTGGAGCCATCCGCTCTACACAATCACATCCACCACAACATTTAATAATTTCCAAATCCAACACATAAACATCCAACTGATTAATTGAACGCCGACCTCCAAATATTCTAAAATATATTCATGAGTCTTAACACATAACCCAAATTATCATACAATATTCCCAATGTAATCAGAGCTACTAAAACTAGGGAAGCAAGAAAATACACTGGTAGGTTAACAGGTAATCTATTGGTGAAAAGTGGTGGTGATGTTGGTAACTATGCCTCGCCTCATACTAGTACCGATCCGAACTCTGCAGACTGGGTATTTTTAAAACGAACAGCGCAGGGGAAAACATTCGAAAACGTTAGAGTGAGTGGACAAAAATAAATTTAATAAAATGTACAAATAAAAATATTTATGCTTTCCCAATTTAATTTCCAAAGAAAAACGGATGCATGCCTCAAACGATAGAACTTTTAACTCATAAAATATCGAGCTTCTCAAGCTCTAATAAAAATCAGTATGTATTTACACACGCCCATACTCCCTATATAAATTTTATGAATTTAAAGAAATTTATATAAGGCTACTACGCTCGCGTCTAACGCTTAAGTCACACCATAATGCGGTTCTTCACTACGCGAATAAGGTGCACATACGGGTGTATATATACGTGCCCATACCTCCTATCTGAATTAAACACTCATATAGGGCTACTACGCTTGCGTCTCACGCCACACCATAATGACGGCTAATTGCTACACCATTAAGGCGGACATACACGTATAGCTAGCTAGCATTTATATACATACTCTCTTCGTAAATATACATATATATACACCGAAAATCTCATTTTCGGTAACTCTCCAAAAATCATGAAAATTGCCAATTATCAGAAAAAGCAATAAATTCCAGCAAATGAAATAACTGATCATCAAAAATTAATGCAACGCATGCTTTTAAATTAGAACAAAAGTCCACTCACAAATTTAGGCCTAAGCCTGACGTCGATCCGAGGTCTCTTCTGCTCGAGCCTCATCACGTCCTGATTCAAATATATAATTAAATCCCCATCCAAAATTCAACACTTATATAAAAATAAGCAAAATTAAAAGTAAGTCTTATACACGCTCATCCTTGCCCAACTTCGCTATCCTTAAATCAATACGGCCCGAACTTCACCACAAGCACCGACAACCTTATAATAACCTTTTACAGTTTCAATAATATCAATCTAACGGCTGGATTCTACCTTAATAACCGCCAAGTTCACCAATCTTGGAAAAATCTCAAACCTATCCAAAACTCCTCCAAAAATTCTAAACTTCATATCATTAGACTCCCCTCAACATAACAAATTAAAAACCCTGAAAAACTACCTAACAGCAGCGGCGGCCGGTAGCCTACTCTGGCGACCTCTAATGTCTATCAAAATTTAACACAATCTTCCTCTCAAACCGCTCTACACCTTCCTTAACTAGCACAAAGTCCAATTTCAAGCCTAACTATCGAACCAAAACACAAAATAAAACCCTAGAAATTCTAACACTCGATTCTCCTTACCTAGATCAAGAGGGAGGGAAACCTTTTGAGGTTTTGATGCACGGGATGAGAGCTTTCAAAAGAACCAAGCAACTCCGGCTATGGCGGCCGGAGGAGGTAGTTCCAGCGAGAGGACAGCCGGCTCCTCGGAGGAGTTTTCTTCCGATCGGCAGCGCTGCTAGCTAGCTCACCGGCCCAAGATGAGAGAGGAGGAGATTGCGGTTCAATCAGAACCGGTGTGGCGATCGGAGCTGGCCAGACGGTGGCAAGGAATGGAGGAGAGCGCTGGCGGGGGAAGGAACTCGAGGGAGAGGAGAGAGAGTCGGGGAAGAAGAGAGAGAGAATAAGGTTTGGGCTTCCAAACCAGTTCCAACCCAACCTTAAAACCCAACTCTAAAAAAACACCCAAAAATATAGCCTATTAAAAATACCCTTTTTACTAACTAACTAAAATTTACCTTTTTTACTGTCTTCAAATATTTCTTCTATAAAAATTTTCCGGATTAATCACCTTGCAAAAATAACACTAGGTTTCTTCGAAACTATAAAACTCATTAACGAAGACGGTAAAACTCTTATTAATACCATGCAAGTAATCAGAGTAAAAATTCAAGAGTCGGGATGTAACAATATTTTTATGATAAGCACTCTTCATCTCAAGACTTATTCTATACTTACATGGCATAATTTGGTTTAATTTGGGTGTACGTACCGTACTACGTGTTCAATAGGAAGAAGGTTTCCTGGTAAGTTGCTATATTTGAACCAGTGAAGACTTTGGAGTTGTCTTTTGTCAAGACTTATTCTATACTTACATGGCATAATTTGGTTTAATTTGGGTGTACGTACCGTACTACGTGTTCAATAGGAAGAAGGTTTCCTGGTAAGTTGCTATATTTGAACCAGTGAAGACTTTGGAGTTGTCTTTTGTAGGCTTTTCCTAAGTATAACATATGTGTACAAAGTATCGACCGCTCTCGTCGTCGTCATCATCATCTACGTACTCCAATTTCTTCCAAAGCTAAGATCGGCATGGCTGATACTAGCAGTACAAACCCTAACCCTAACCCTAAGAAGAGCCCGTATGATGATAACGAGATGACGAAGCCATATGAGTTCTTGTTGAACAGGTTTCCAAGGGGCTACAAGTTTGTACCCAGTGACCAAGAGTTGATTCTTCACTACTTGACCAACAGACTCTTGAACATACCTCTCCCCCACCAACAAAATCCTCGACCTCAATCTTTATAACTTCACTCCCATGCAACTAACAAGTCTCTCTCTCTCTCTCTCTCTCTCTCTCTCTCTCTCTCTCTCTCTCTCTCTCTCGATTAGGTTCAGTATGTGGTGAAGCCACACAAAAGATCTTTTTAGGGTTCAGTACGGGTAGCCTAGGGCTTACGTACTATGAATAACAAATTTGCGCATATAGCGGTTTTAAGGTTAAAGAGATGCAGAACCTTAAATTGTCTTTCTGCTAGTATGGCTTGTCATCTCTGTAGTGACTCCCCGTTTAATTTAATATTAAATACATTATTAATCTAAATTCACTTGTTTTTATTCATCTTATTAGATTCAAAAATTAATTTGAATTAAACGAGCTGCAATTACGAATCCGACGAGCTGTTTTGGTTCTCTCATGACTTGATTGGGCCAGAGATGGAGAATCCAAAGTCGGATGCAGAGATAGAGAATCCAAAGTCGGATTTTCCATCATGGGGACGTCGAGCTGTTTTGGTTCTCTCATGACTTGATTCGTACTATATATCCTTTTACATAAGTATATAGTTATGATGTTTTTGTTTCTTGAGTGAGATTGATTTATGCATTTGTTATTTTGTTGCCGACGGCAGAGATGCACAAATTCCGTGAAGAGGAGGAAATGTACTTCTTCAGCCCTAGGGATAAGAAGTATCCGAATGGTAAGCTTCCCAGCCGCACAACTGGTGGTGGTAATGGATTTTGGAAGGCAACTGGTAAAGATAAAGAAATCTTCAATGAAAGAAAGCAGTTAATCGGATCCAGGAAGACATTGGTCTTCTATGAAGGGAAACCAAAACATGGAGAAAAAAAGACCGACTGGATTATGCAGGAATACAAAATGCAGGAAAGCCTTGCACCGACGTCAAGTACTACCAGAGATCCTGACGACAACAGGGTATGTAGATAATTATTAATCTTAGCATCATTATATATGTGATGGATTTATTCATGCGTATATGTTCTTTTGGTGCAGTTGGATGATTTGGTTCTGTGCAAGGTGTATCCAAGTAAGATGTCTAAGCTAGCCTAACCCAAATACTTTGCATGCAAAGAAGACAAAGATGTCAGATTCAGTGCCATTAGAGCAAGACCTTCCGCTGCTTGAAAGATCTGCAGTGACTACAAACCTAGGTGAACTTGTGAACGTGAGCAATGAAAGTGTGCAAGCATTGGACACTGAAATCATGATCACAATGCCATATGGCTCTACTGCTGGTTTTATATCTCAACAGGTGACAAACTTAGGTGCAAGGTCGCATGCTCATCATCAACAAAACCTTTCATTGCTTCCAAGCTCTTCTCAGCTGCCAGTTATTGACAGTGTTAGCGCTGCTATTTACAGCCTTGCTGGAGCAGACAACAATACTGGAATGATCACTACACCATATGATGGTTCAAATCGATCTGAAGAGGTGATTAATTTGGATAAAAACTTGCACGTAGAAAACTATCAACAGGACCTTCCATCACTTCAGAACTCTTCGAACCCCGCTGTTATTAACAGCGTTGCTTCAGCTATTGCCAGTCTTGCCAGCGGTCCGGTGTTTCCTGATATGGCGTTACAACAGGTGCCTCGTAGTTTTGGAGCTCAATATGACACAAATGAAACTCCCAGAAATGAAATCCAAGCATATCAGCAGTCCTATCAGTCCCCTCATGGTATTTGGGATCATCAATCTCAGCCAATTTTGTACAATGGTGTTAACTATATGCTAGGTTTATGACATTCAAGTCACAAGGGCATTTATGTCATTCTATATTTCAATAATCTAAGCTCTATGAAGGTGTTAGGTAACACGGGTAAGATGATAAGACTTGACTAGATTGGATTTGAGATGTCCACCTCCTTTTCCTTTACCATGTTTGGTGCGCATGGACTTGTGACTGATTAGATAGGCTAAAACCAACTGTTTTAAACATTTTTCTGTTTTAATATCAATTTTTTTATTCTTCTGTCAAGCACTAATAAATATTTGATATCTTGATTTTGCAAATATTTTGGACATATATTTTGATAAAAAAAAAAATGGCATAAAGACACTCATAAACTAAATATTGTTGAAGGAGAAAAGATAACGAGAATAACGGTCTACTCATTCATTGATAGAAATGTCTATTTATAGGCATTACATAAAATCTTCCGAAGGATCTAGAAGTTCTATCAACTGTAATCTATTCTAATAAAGAAACTGGATTAACTAATCCTAAGTATATTAGGGTAAGACACATAACAGAAGGACGGAAATATAATTTCCTTAAACACTCCCCCCTGTGTTGCGTTCCTAATACGATATGATGCTTATGGTGTTGCCTCGGTAAAAACTTTGCCAAGTAAAACAAAAACCTCGTGGGTAAAACAAAAGACTTGGACGAAGGGAAAAAGAGCACAACACACCAACTACAATTGAAGATAACATGTGATGCATGTAGACTCCCCCTGATTGGTAACTCAATCTCGAAGTATAGAAAAAGGGCGCAAGCCAATGCACTTCACACACTTCAAAAGTAGACTTGGGCAACGATTTAGTCATTAAATCCAGCCACAACATCCTTAGATCAGACTTTTTATGCTTAGCATTACTTTGATCTTCAAGGAGAAAGTTGCCTAACAACTCAAAACATAAGTTCGCGTTGAAAATAAGATTCACGCATGGCATGACCTTCGTGTACTTAAACAATCATAACGTCTTCAATACAATAGGTATGGATGAACCGTACAAAGTTCTGGAAACTAGATAAACGTAGCTTTCCAACCATACAAGGTCCATAACCTAGTTAATCTTCAGCTGATCACAAAGCTCTGCCGAAGTTGACTGTTCTACCAAAACAGATTCTCGGACAGATCCGTCCTACTTTACGAAAATAGTCATAACTCACTCAATATGATAGGTGTGATCAAATGGTTAGTGTCTCTGGAAAGTAGACACATAGACCTTTCCAATGGTACCAATTTCACCATTTTCTAACGGGTGGACTATCATGTAGGTCCCGTGGAAGTTGACCTACGAAACTGGGCAGATTCTGATTTCGTTATTAATGTGTCTTTCTGTAGGGATGAATATGCCTAAACCTTTCTTAGAAGGAATTACTGTCATTACATTGGCGTTGCGTGGGCGCATCCGGCCACTACCTTAATATTCCTTCACACTCATCTAAAGGGGAGCGAAAATGCTCAACCGTTAGGAAGAGAGTTGAAAGACTAAGGAGAACTTGGCCTTACAAGTTTATAGTGAATGAGATGTCGAGTCAAGCATATTTTAACAAGTACATAGATGTGCTACCGTACTTAGATGAAGAATTTCTCCCAAGACTTCTTCGTCATATGGACAAAACGGGTCTTCTCAACACTTCGACCGATCAAGGGATATATATAGGCATAACTTCATCATCCTTTAGATTGCCTTAAGCTGACAGATGAATAAGCATCATCAATAACGGTCCTCACTTTCGAGACCAAGTGTTCCCAAGATCCTTTCATTCATAATTTTGGATCAGTGACATCTCTTAGTTTAACAAGAGTTGATCATGATTCATCTAGAATTTACACGCAAATAGGCATAATTTTTCATATCCATTCCCTAATCAAGTAGATACTTAGCAAATACCTTGCAAACGCGCTCCGTGGTCAGGAGCCACTTGATTTGGGTGAAAACCGATCTATTCAAGATCTTTATGTACATCTCTTAGTTCCCAACATAGATAAGTTGTGACCACAAGCTGCTTGTTCAGTTTTTCAGAAACTACCAAATTGACAAGGTAGTGGAGTGCAATGACATCCATTACAAGAGTATATCTCATCGTAGTCGATTCCAGGGTGTTTGTGAGAGACCTTGCACCAGAAGGTGAGTCTAAACTCTTTTTCTCACTACGCTTTCTAGCAAAGACATAACTGATAGAGTTTACACTTGGGGTGTCGGCGTCACCTAACCAAAGCACTATCTTTTTGTTTAAACTGGATCGCATCTTTCCATTTAGGCCAATCTACAACGTTGGTATTTTCTCAATGAAGTATGGTTCGATATCAAACTCATTAAACCACATCATCATGTACACCGGTGTAATTTCTAAGTGTAGAGATCTCTATATGGATTGGTATTAACATTGAGGCGTCCCCAATGATGACCATAATCCAGTATTAACAAACGAATGAGTATCATTAATCAAATGATCAAGTTGTGCCAAACTCGCATTCTTCATTGACGAGTATGTATCAAACCAAGTGGCCTCCCCCTAAACCGTGGGAGCCACGACCTAGTGACACCATCTACCACATTTATGGTGTCACCATGCCACCATCTATGGGTGACAACATGTCCTCTTATCTGGACATCAACATGTCCTTATCCGGACATCAATCCTTGCAGACATATTTGCAGCATGTGTATGTAATCTCGTCACTTTAGGGAACTTGATGAGACACAGTAGGGACAAACTATGAAAATTCCAAGTCGTTCTACTTGAACATTCTTGTTCTTACCTCCCCCTAACGACGGGAAGACTGGCTCATCAAAGTGACATAAAAGAGATCGCCTGTCAAGGTTCTTATATAAGCGGACTATAGTCGGAAGCTCATGTCTTATTCAAAGAAAATATTCATCAAATAACCCATCATTGTGCGCTTGTGGAGGCACAATTTGGCACATACAACATGTGGACGATATAGATTATAGAACGTTAACTCAATCCGTTAACAAATATGCATATCGTTACAACCGTAACATAAAGATTTGAATGATGGTGGGCAAAGATGAATAAGTAAAACTATGACCCTGCTACAACCCGTAGTCATTGGTCTTACAAGTCCAAAAAGAAACCGCTGGCCTCACCGCCAGGACCGGTTAAAAAGAAACCGGTTGAACCGACTGCCGGCATCACCGGACCTTTGTTTTACGCTTCCTTTAACGGTTCACTATCTTCCATAGCTTCAAACACTACTAAATTTTGTAGGTACGTAGACATGGGAGTTAGAATTCCAAAACCCCCAGTCTCAATGACGGAACCGGCCGCAAATATGCCGAACAGTCCGTCAGAGTAGCCGAACATCCGTGAACACTTCTTTTGAGCGGTTCGCCATTTTCCATTTCTCCAAATGCCACCACATTTTTGTATGGTAGTAATCTTGGATGTTAGGAATCAGGGGCCGCAAGAATATCCTGAAGAACCGGTCTAAAATTTGGTGAACCAGTCCTCATAATGACTGGTCTGCAAGCTGAAAAAACCGGAAATTCTAGGTTTTTTCAACTTTTCAATCATTGTTAAGGTTCCCCATAACATCTAATTGTTATGGTTTGAGTTAAACCATTATGAACATCACCATAGCATCATTATGCCTTGAAGTGAATCATTTAGGCCAACATCTTATGTATCATTCTTGTAGAATCACTCACAGACATTGTAATGTCTTACTTAGTGAACAACGACGTAGCATTTTATTTATACTAGTCTCTACATATTATTGTCTTTAGCGTAGGAGGGTGTCACTCCTAATATTTGCCAAAGAATAGGCTTTACAAAATGATTAACGAGCATGGCCAATGAGAGATCATGAAGGATTCTTTTGCGTCATATTTGCTTATGAAAACATGAGTAGTGCCTCCATTGTATAGGAGGATGACGTGAATGGCTTTAATGCCATTCATAGGCGGTGAGCATTGCTTATAGCTCCACCAAGTTGGATTTTGGTGATCTTTGATCTCAATGGTTACTTTGCTCAAAAGAAAGGATGTTCGTGAGAGTCTTTACTCTTTAGTATACGGATCATTAAAACATGTCCAAAATTGTCCCGAATGATTTATGTTAAAGCCTACATGAGTCGATCGATGTCTCCATTCTTATTATTGGTGAAAATAACCGATTCAATTAACCGAATCTTAGTGACTCATGAATGTTGCGCATTCATTATAGTGATACATAAGAAATTCTCATCAATTCTCACAATGTGTTTCCAGATGATAAACGTTGGCATGAATATTATTACGTCATAGCATGGTTCGATGCTTCTTTATGCATAAAGACATGTGTGAGTTGAATCATAACGCCATTAGGCATTGAAACTTGAGTATTAATCCGCTCTTTGATTATTTGTGATGATCTAGTCATTGTAGTCACAACGGATTTATAAAACACTAAATCCATGAATAGTTGTCTATTCCTTGCAATAAGCTAAGAACTCAATCTCGCTACAACACATTCATATACCAGAATGTGGAGACAACAGTCTTATATCAAGACATAGAAACCGAAATATGTTAACAATTTCGATGGAGATTGAAAAAATAAAAAATGTATTGAAACCCTTTAGAGTGCATTCCATGACATGTAATACTACAAAGATGGACAAAACAAGGTGTAGACATAGAAAATTTAACGATAATAATAGTCGTTGAATAATCCAAGCAAATACGTTGCTCGCGAGTCAACAAAATTGGAAAACCGTCAGAAACGACACATGGCAACGTGGGAATGGTCGGCCGACAACAAAACCTCAAATCCCGACTGAAACAAATTATCAAGTGTCGATTGATGATCAGATATCAATTAAATTAAATTAATCGGACATCCCCAAAATAATTGGTAATAGTTCGCCAGCGGTCAGGCGAGCTAGATAGCTTGACTTCGCGAGGCAAAATGGACTTCGCGAGGTGAGTTAGACTTCGCGAGGAGAAACGGACTTCGCATAGAAATAAACAGAGTCAAGGCGAGATGACTCCGCGCGCGTGGATTTACGTGAAGGCGAGGCGAGATGGCTCCGCGCGCGTAGATTAACATAAAGGCCAGGCGAGATGGCCCCGCGTATGGGAGAACCTCGCGAAGGAGCTAGACGACAGAGTTCGCATGCATGCGGGGATGTACGTCTAAGATAAATCGTCCGCGAAGTGAGACCAGAAATCACCGGTTGCTTGGAAATCAAGGTGCCTCGCGAGATACCTTCCATATCCGCGGGATGGCTCGCCCCTTACTAAGGATCTTGATCAAAACGGGACATTTAATCCAAAGCGATCTGGGCATATCTAAATCTCAAGATTTGATTGATTTGATTACGTTGAAATCGGCAAGTAAATCAATCAGTCAAGATTCATTGATTCGATTAAGGAAATATCATTGATTCAATATCTTCATTACTTGCCAAAAGCGAAAGCATGTTAACACTATAAATACCCCCTCTCATACCAAGAGGAGGGGGACAGAAACAAAAGTAGCGGACTAGAGAGAGAGAAAAAAAATCCCTCAAGAGCTCAGAAGCCTCCTTAAAATCCTTGAAGAACCATCAAGCTGCCAAATAGCCGGTTCTTCATCAACCTCAAGTCTAGAAGTGGTCAAATCCTGAAGAGTCATCAAGCTGCCAAATAGCTGATTCTTCATCAACCTCAAGTCTAGAAGTTGTCAAGTCCCGAAGAATCATCAAGCTGCCAAATAGCCGATTCTTCATCAACCTCAAGTCTAGAAGTTGTCAAACCCTCGAAGAATCATCAAGCTGTCAAATAGCCGATTCTTCATCAACCTCAAGTCTAGAAGTTGTCAAACCCTTGAAGAATCATCAAGCTGCCAAATAGCCGATTCATCAACCTCAAGTCTAGAAGTTATCAAATCCCGAAGAGTCATCAAGTTGCCAAATAGCCGACATCTTCACCAAATCCAAATCTCAAATACCCGTTACGTGATCAACCCGCGTAACCTTCAAGATTAAGTGCTTGACACCCTTGAGTTAGACCTAAATTCGGAGATAGAATCAGAGGAGTTCACAAAGATTGTAACCCGCATTCGCATTGATTTAAATTAAATTATTCTTTGTACACGTGTTATTATGTTATTTGTTGCAGATATTTTCGTGTTTACACAAGGCTTAGAACATGTCAAAGTTGGTAAAACAGGTCGTGAGCGCTATATATAGGAGCGGCGCCACCGCCAACGGCTCACTATTGGATCCTGTAGAGAAAGAAGAGGATTTTTCAACATCCAATTTTGGATGACATTTAGCGTAACGCAATTTCCTTTTTGCAATTATGAATCCGCTCAAGAGTGTAGAAGACTACTCTTGTTTGTAATGTCTTTGCAATTGTATAAGTGTGCATTGTGCCACACTTGACATTACAAATCCTCTTTTGATCTAAAACCGATGTGCATTGCGCAACATCATGATATTTAGCTTTTAGAAACACCAACTTATAATAACTGGTGGTCCAATGTAGTGTCATGTTGTAATGCGATATATTGCATTAACATATAGCTTATGTAAATCGAACCATATGTGCAAGACAAAATTCGAATATATATGTCAACAATTGTATCGAGGTCTTGTCCATAAATTTAATTCAAAATATAACGACTAAGTACCTTTAGTCAAATATGTGAGGTATACGCCTTCACAAAACTTGGAAAAATAAAAAGATTTTGTAGTCACTTAGACTATTAAACCGAAGTCATGTACTTCATATCTTCTGCAATGTAACTTTTGCTTTTAAAATCTGTAACCGTGAGAATAATATTCTCATCTTCTTCCATATATATAGTGAGTTTCTTGTTACAATAACTTCATATATTTTGTATAGATTGACCATAATATTGTTTTCTTTGCAATTAATGAACCGATGTAGAACCACATCAATAACATGATTTTTCTTTTACTAGCCCAATCCTTTTATGACATGTAGGGTTCGAGGCGTTGCCTCCTCCTCTTTTTCAGAACACGTGACACAAATTTCGTCACTTTTTTTTTCTTTTATGTCAAATATAGGGCTCATGTTGCGGTCAATTATCTTAAACCAACAAGATGGAAGATTAACAATTATCGATATACGATAATTAATTCCAAGTAATGAATTAGGTGAAGACCAAAGTTTATGGTAACTCAATTCGATGTAAACCGTGACAAATTCCGTCACAAATCGATATAACCGTGACAATTTCCGTCACAAATCGATATTAACCACGACAATTTCCGTCACAAATCCATGTTTGTCCCTTTATTAACCACGACAATATTTCGTCGTAATATCGTGACTTGTCAAACTGTCACAAATTTCAACTTTGATATGAGGGGTCTCAATCCCTCAATATCGTCCCACGTTATAAAGAAATGTGGGATGTAGAAGAAGGCTACGAAGCCCGGCTATGAAATTAAAATTCAAAAGCGGCAACTTTTATAAAAGCTTATGTGCTAGTTTGCCGTGTAAGAGAAGTTACTCTTGTAATTTCTATGCTTACTTTCACGCTGCGAAGTCACTCTTGCAAATCCATCGCGTGAAAAATTTCATGAAAAAAAAAAAACATATGATTAGTCATATTCACCATATAATATAAACAGTAAAACTAATTAAATAGTTACTACTGTAAATAAATTGTTTTTACTTATGGGTAAAAACTTTTTACGTGGAGGGGCAAATTTACTGTTTTGCCCCTCATACAATTATACAATTATACGTTCTCTCTTCTGCTCTCTTTTGCGGCAGCGGTGTCGGCGTCTGTTGGGGCGCACAGGGCTGTTGGGCGAGGAGGAGCCGGCGTGCGTCGGTGGAGCCACGCCAGGGATTGGGATCCGTGGAGGACGCCAAAACGCGCTCGCAAGGGGAAAGCTAGGGGGGGGGCTTGGCTGCTCACGTCGAAGTTGCTGCCGTAATCTGGGGTGGTGGAGGCGCGCGCCAATTTATGACAATCAAGTCGCAAGGGCATTTACGCCATTCTATATTTTTATATTCCAAGCCCTATATATATTGTTGTAACCTCATTCTCTCTTAATCAAGACAAACACAATGTAGTCTCAAAACTTTATCCCTCTCTTTTATTGCTTTCTGCATTTTCTTTACAATAAACTTTGATTCCTATCAAATGGCTGCCTCCCTCCGTTACCGCAGTGTTATTACTATTATGATGATCGGGATTATGGTTCCTTTTGATGATATGCCAGTTGAATTTGGGTATTGAGTATTGACAAGGCCTGAGCAGGAGGATGACTTTTATGTTTTTACTTTTTTTCTCTCGTCCCTTTAAAGTTTGATAGTTTTCCTAGTGCCTTTAGGATGTGGTAATATTAGTTGTCCCCTTAGATTTTCTGGAGAATTAGTATTGTTGAAAATGATGTTTCATTGATCTGTTTGTTACAGACTTTACATGTATATAGCAGCTCCTGCCTCCTACGCAAGAGTATTGATTACAAATATATACAGATCACACAATTCACTCTAGCTATTAATCTAAATGATATCAGATTGCAGAAATGGCTCTAGCTATTTATTGAGATGATATTAGAGTGGAGGAGAATCTGACTGAGGATCGGAGGAAGTGTTAATCACTCTTAATAAGTATAATTCTTAATTAGCTAGCTTCCCTTACCAGCAAAATTTGTATTTGATTACTGAGTACAATCCTGGAGCCTTCTTTGGAGTCTTAAAGAGAGTCCCTTTGAGAAGGGAGTAGGATTAACGCAGTTGAAAACAATTATTTGCGCGCTCTGTCAGCTAGTAAGTCCATTCAAACTAGAATTTTGCAGCAACTAATCTGGAACACTAAAGAGTCACCTTCTCTAGCTAGCCAAAGTGTTATTTATTCAAACGAAACCTGAAGTAACTAATCTGGAACATCAGAAAGTGTTCTATGGTTTAAAACTTTGAACTGTTATATATTACTCCTTTGATAATAAGAATGAGTTCCTTTTGATTAACTTGATAGATGAATCTGCAGAACCACTTGAGAATATAATCTGGCGCTGGGGTAAGTGGAAATATAAAATTAATTTTGTGCTTTGGGTCAGTGAGAAATTTTTAGGTGTTTTGAGAGGGCCATTTCAGCGTGTCTAATGGTCCTTCTTGAGTGGACTTTTTTCCTACCCAACTCATATTAAGATATATCTAGTCATATGTTTAATACTTTAATTGCTTTATATTCTGTAAATATTTGTTCATAGAATACCAATTATATTCTGTAAATTCTCTTCATTCTCACCCGCCATAGCCGCCACCACCACCCACGGCTAAAGCAATTGATTATGAAAATTGATCTGCCTCAGAAGCTTCAAAAGCTTCATAATCTAATAGAGGAACGCAGAGATGGGCTACGCTCCAAATATTAGTGAAACAAATGGCTGCATCCTTTTGAAATTGCTGCCTCCTTGCTAAACCTCTCTGTAAACATCGTGTCCATATCTTTTTTATATTTGTATATTTGGTTGTTTAGGAACCTGAGTTTATGGCTTTGCTGTTTGATCCCCCTTGTTTTCATAGCCACCCCAACCACACTAAAATTATAATACCCAGCTTTTCCAACCAAATTTGGTGACTGTTGCTGGGATTATAATTTCCTTCATCTCATTTCCCCATATCAATATCAATCTTGATTTGAAACTCCCTTGTTTGGCAAAAATGTATGGAGGGATATGAATGACCTAGGATTTGGAAGGAGGGATATTAGGCAGGATCCTCTTTTGCTCTTTCAGATGTTGAACGAAGCGAACGGCTTAATTCCTCTTCTGGTTGTGGTGGTGAAGAAGAAGAGAGATTTACATAATATATATGATTAATATTCTATTAACAAGTGAAAACAATTAAAGTACTAAACTAATGACTAGTTGGGTAAAAAAAAGAAGCCACGTGTCGACTTCTTATTAGTCAGGTGAGATAATTAGACACGTTGAAATAGTCGGAACACCTAAAAATTTCTCCTCAAATCATAGAATAGGATTGATTAATTGTAGTAATCAATATACAACAAATTGAAGTCTAGTGCTCCTGACCCAGAGAAATTTTATGGGTAAATTTTTTGAGAAGTCTAGTCCTATTGTATGATTTGAGAGGCAAATAAGCAAATTACTTAAGGCAAATCATCAATAGTAAATGTAAATCCCTTAAAGAGATCCTCTTCCCTTAAACTGATATATATCTTTGTAATATTTCCAACCATTTCCAGCATGCAAAGCATCAAATGATTGGATCCAGATTCTCTGCTTTGATTTAAATTGTTTTGATTTGTTTGGATGTCTTATAAGCATTAGATGGAGTAAGAATGACATAAAGATGACATGGTGGTCCCAGATTGTACTCAATTCAATGGTTAGAAGTCATTCAAATAAATCCAAATAACATAAATCCAAATAGAGAAGCTAAATTCCAAATGATTACTGCAAATCTAAATCTTTGATATAAATTAGTAAATAACAAGATCGACATGGATATAATCTTTGATTAATTATTATCGTAAACGGAAAATACGAAGCAGCTAGCAATACTTAATCTTTGACGCAATCAGTTGGCTTGAAAGAGACCACCCTTTTTTCAAGGTCAATTCCGATCAAGAAATTTGTCTGAGCAAAGTTTCCATAAATGTTAACACCACTGTCATCGCCTATCATTGCAAAGCAGAAAACCTCATCTTTTGGTGGAATAAAGGTTTGTGTTGGTGTCAACTTCACATTTGTACCCCCTTCAAAATGCACCGTCAATATTGGTCCCTTGAGATTCGTCTTGGTCTTGTAGCACAGCTGATTCCCCAAATCCGGGTCATCTTTAATCGGTGCCATCGGAATCTGTTTCCTCAGCTCGGCTACCAACCTTTCATATACATCTGTTGGTATATACGTAGGTGGTGTCCCGGAGTCGAGGAATATGTTGCCCTTCTCAACTTTCCCTGATGAATCAAAAGGCACAAACTTGTCTCCGACGCTAAATCCGTCCACCGTCATAGAATAAAAGGTGTCGTCTTTCTGCACCAACGGCACTGTAACCACACCTTCACCCAACACTTCACTGCCCTTTCCGAAGCTCATCTTGCTTTCGATACTAGGGTCAGTATGAAATGGAACCAAACAGTATGAGAACTTCTTGCCTCCAACTAAGGGAGCCATTTGAGAAATGAAAGATATAGGTCCTCCTCCAAGGCCAATTAGACCCATATCATCTTGGTTAAAAACCCCTGTATCGTTATGTCCACAACCAAAGGTAATACCTTTTAGGGCAACAGTACCATTCCCAGACGTGGATTCTAGGAAAATGGTCTCTTTAGCCAATACCCCTCTGACCACCGAACCATCTCCGTATTCGTAATCGTAATTGCAAACATTTTGTGTTGAACAAGAATTAGGAACCAAACTACATTCTGTTGCATCACAAGGTAGGTCGCTATATGTTGATGACTTCTTCGGATCAAATTTGGGTTTGATTTGCTCATAGCAGCCCTCACATGGTACACATTGTGCCCACAATAAGTCACTGCCTGTATCAGCAATGCCGTAAAGATCAAATTGAGGATTTCCGAGTGAGAGCTTCATAAGATACTGGCCGTTGTTGGCTTGTACTGGTGACTGTGGCTTGCTCGTAGAAGCTTTGCTAGGATTGTAGAACGGCCATTTTGGGGAATTTCGGTGGACAAGTTTGACACTAAACCCACCATTGCTTGCTTCTGTAGCAGAGGTTGATACAAGATATATCAAAAGAGTAATCACAAATACTAGACCAAAGTGTGCATGACAAAGGATAGTATCCATGGCTTCCATTATCGAACCAACTTAATTTGCATGGATACATAGAATTTCAGAGAGATATATAAGGCCATGAGAAGTTGAGAATCACAAAGGGATTTCATGGTGATCTACAATAATGTGCATTTGATTTTTTTTCGGTCATCCTACAATCATGTGTATCTACT